>JBBMOI010000004.1:22485000-22585000 GCA_038088405.1 Porites divaricata
GTTGAAGTATTTTTATAAAAGCAGCAGAAAACTCTTTTTTTTTTTTCGTTTTTGCATAGCGTGATTTAACAGTGTGTTTGTGTGTCTCTGCGGGGAGTGGGGGGGGGGGGGGGGGGTCGGCGGTGCTGTTTAGGGTTCATTCACCCATGAGTATATATGTAATGTGTAATTGACCAATCAAAGTGCTTTTTATCACTTTTATGCTATAAAACATTGATGTATTATCATTGACAGGTTGTGGTTCTGTTGTTAACAATACACTGAAAAGTCCCAATTATCCAAGAGACTACCCAAAAAGCATGCGCTGTGTTTACACAGTTTCCATTCCATATGGCATGGTGTTGAAAATAGTCTTCCAAGATTTTCTTCTGACACGGTAAATAGAGAAACTTCAATAATGTGATTTTTTCTTCTGCGCGGAGGTCTGGTAGATTGTTTAGATTCCGAAAAGGTGGATTTTCACTCTCTCGTAACTTTAAATTGCATACGGACGTGAATTAAATGTCGAACAAATTAACTTTTATTACTTACCGTTGGTACAAAAGACTTTTCATGCATGGTTTCCATGGTTTCCCGAAGATGTCTCCGACTCCGGCCGAAACCGAAGCATCCCACTAATTACGAACAAAAACCTATGACGCCCTATGGTACGTTTTAGGTGTACGCGCAACCTTTTATACATTGCCTCAACGTAAAATTCCGGTTATAAAAAAAGCACCCTATTTATAGCCCCCCCCCCCCCCCCCCCCTCCTTGTTTGTAGGCCCATCTATCTGTAAATAAAATATGTATATATATATTCATTAAATGTAGTTCAGGACTTCAGGAGTGATTCATCGTTTTATTGCTACAGGCTTGTTTCGTATGGTCAACAAGTGACCACACTCATCAGGCAACATCAACGTTGATGTTGCCTGATGAGTGTGGTCACTTGTTGACCATACGAAACAAGCCTGTAGCAATAAAACGATGAATCACTCCTGAAGTCCTGAACTACATTTAATGAATATACTATGCTCCTCTAAGAGTTGAGCGCTTTTTGAAATCCATTCACCGCAAGGATATAGAATTTATATATATTATCTAGTTACTATATGCGCCCTACATAGCTTGTGTGGAAATGCATTCGATTTTTTACGACGTTTTGAAGCTTGAAAAAGCGAGTAAAGGTTTTTGATAAGCACTGCGATGCAGCTTGTTTTGAAACGCCTTTGGTTACCCGTATTGTTACCCCTTTTGACCTCTGGTTATAAGCAGCTCCGAATAACCCTCCAGTTTATAAGCACTCCTAAAAACCCCTTACGAAGTTGTGTAAGACCAGAGCTTACGAAAGTTACGGTATTTTATTTACGCGTGTAAATATTGCTCGATGGTGGAAATCCAAAGTAAAGGTCCCACTTGCCCGGAGTTCAAGGATTGTTTTGATTGGATATACGTATATCATATGACTTAATTTCTGGCGGAAAGACAAAAGCAAAATTCTGGATAATAAATACCATTAGTGGTTTGCAGGTGACAGTAGCATTTCTTTTCTCTGGCACTGAACTAAAACCCATTTTTGTGTAAATTCTTCCAAAAGAATTTTATTGATTTGACCACCATTATGGTACCTTGTCACGTGGTTGCAGCTAAAGAACCTCAATAAAGTGGCTCCCCTCGTGGAAGGGATACTAGCCTTAATTTTTTATAGTGACCTTGACCTTACATAATTAAAGTTCTGTTAACACAATCTCGACCCCAGTGCTTACGCAATCTCCCTGGTGGTCATGCGCAGAAGAGCTCTTTGTCGAGATTGCTGTTAACAGTACTGATTAATTTTCTTCACTCGGAATACGGTAATTGGCTGTTATTTAGAGGGTGGCCACATAATATAGATTGATAGGCCCCCTTATAGATGTTCCACTCTAGTAGCCTACACTAGAAGAGGTTAGTTAGAGTTGAAAATGTGTCTGGCTACACTTTAAGTAACGTCAATGTAATAAATCCAATCTCAGTTAATACACGTTCGAGCACTATGTTAATGCGCATGCTCGTTTTACTTGAAGAATAGTGATCATTGATATAAACAAAAATGCTTTGCCTTTCAATTCTCATATGCGGAAAGGGAAGAATTATTTGAATCGCGAACACATTATTTTCCTTTAGCTATGACTACTTGGAGATTTTCGGCGAAAACAACAGGCCAGTTGGACCAAAATACAGCGGAAATTGCACTGGAAAGGAAATTTATGTCGGTGGAAAGCAAATAGGGATAACATTTTATTCAGGAAGATGCTGCCAGGAAAGAGGATTTCGTCTGTTATTCACTGCCCTTAAGCCAAGTTAGTAGCTAGGATGAACAAGGTTTTTCTGTTTGAATAACTGAATAGAATTGTCGCAAGCGAAAAAACAATCTTTAGTTTGTGCTGCGACTTTCATCCACTTTCAGAGAAATTTAGAATCTCAAATTAGGAAATGATCGAATAAAAACGTTGTCTAAAACAATTCTTATTATTGAAACTGGCATGGATATACAGATAATGAACGGAAAGTAAAGTCAAAAATTTGGTCACGTGGCACAAATTGACGTCTGTCGCGGTTTGCCGTGAACGGGATTTTTAATCTCTCCATTGAGAGAAAGATCATTATGTCGAAACTCGATCTTAGCTATGTTGAGCAAAAGTCATCCACATTATAACCTCCTTACAGTTGTCACTACGTCCTGGAGTGCATTCCAAAATAAAAACATTTATAAGAGGTCTCAACAATTGCATTCACAACTTAATAGTAAGGTAAGTTTACAATTGAAGTTACTAATTAATTTCCAAAGGAGTTTAGACATTTTAATTTACCACTGCAAGGACTAAGTTAATTTATTTTAAACAAAAGGCAAGTTACATTTGATTTGACATGAGTTACGAGAGAATTTAAATACAGTCGAACCTCCATGTGCGACCACCTCCCATAAGCGACCGCCTGTACAAAGCACCAAAACACTCTATTTGCCAGTCAAAGCCTTACAGTTAGAACATTTAGTAAATTACCACCTCCTGTAAGCGACCGCGACCACTTTTTGGGCCTAAAAGCTTAATGATTTTCAGTTGTTTTTTACCTCTTGAAAGCGGCCACTTGACACATTCTCTGATCTCTGTGTTCACTGTGTGCACTGTGCTACTTTGTATATGCGAAGAACGTTAGTGACAACATGGAACTATACACGGCGTAACTTAGAAATTGCATGCAATAAATTATCTTCCATAAAGTAAATGTGCCCGGACCTCTTCTCGGAAGAGGCCAGATGTGGTTCGATTCTAGTAAGTGATCACCTGCCGTTAGCGACCACTAAGTCTTTGCATTACTTGGTCGCTTGCGAAAGGTTCGACTTTATCACATTTTGGTGTCCGAAAATACTGAGGCGCCCCCTGAAACAACATATACATTTATACTATCTTTTGTTACTTTTAGCTCCACCTAAGATAATGCTACCAGATCCTGATCCTGTTGTTCGAGCATTCGTAGGAGCCTATTTTTGGATATCAGTGACTGGAACTCCTCCTATATCCATGACGTTGAAAAATGACACTGCTGTACTTGAACTTGGAGTTAAAGATATTTGGCACTGGCTAACCAATGAAGGAAACTACAGTTGCATCGCAGTAAATGACTACGGAAATATCACTGTTGTTAATTTCAGCGTTGTCTTTATTGGTGTGTATTTCCTCTACTATATGTACCTATAATCTCTCAAAAGTTTTCACTAACTGATTCTACCTTTTGAAACACAATCACATACACTGCTTTTAAATATCCTCCAAGGCTATAAACCTATACATTCCACAAAAAGCAAGATTTTTCCATATTTACTTTCTTAACAAATGGACAAACCGTCATTGATAACATTTGGACCATATACGCAGCTTATTTATTAGATTTACTACTTTTTCGTCAATTCCCGTACACAGACAATCCAAATGCAAAGAATTAGTGTTGTTAGCAAACGAGGATTGGTGCTAAATTTACTCGTCTGACGTAAACACGCATGAGTGCTATTTTCAGCATAATTGACTTTCATTTTATGATTAAACAAGGTTTGTGTATCGACTTTTAGTAAAATCCAACTAGTGGTCTATTATCAATGCTGCTTTCTGATTGGTTGAGCTACCACTAGGCTATATGTTATAGCCCACTTGTAGCGAAAAGCGCCGGCTTTGTGGCGACAAAAAAGGATTGAAGTCTAGCTTTAACTAGCTAAAACATTTTATTCTCCATATTTTTAACGAACTAGTTGGTAGTCGGCCTCATGGGCTATTGACTCAGAGCCCATTCGGGCTCGAGGAATAATTGTTAAATGTACTATTTTGGAATCTGTAAATCTGCCATACATTATTTGAGGCTTTAAGTAATTCAGCTGACTGAAGATTTTGTATTTTTTAACAAAAGAGCAAAATACGCCGTATTAGTGAGGGACTCGGGGGGGGGGGGGGGGGGTTGGTCCTTGTTGCTCTGTTTCCTTCAAAACTTTGCTTTTTTCCCTTGTTCCCACTGTTATTCCAAATTTGTTACCTGCGTTCCCACTGTGCGCACCTTACGTCCCCCTCCCCCCACCGCAACTCCCCCAAAAGGCGTCATCCAATTGGCCAACAACTAAATATCATTAGATTGTATTTTTCGTCCATTATCTTCGCATAGTATTGTTTATTCCGAAACTCGTTTTATGTTCCCCTGTTCCAAATTGAGGATATTTGTATGAGTGGAAAGGCTCGGGAATTATTAGGATTTGGACAAAGCGCGCGTGAAATTATTCCCTAATTTCACGAGTATACCATTTGATTACCTATTAATACCATGGGTGACGAATTACGTTAGCAATCTTTGATTTTTGACATGTTTATCATGGATCGTATCGATCGAGAACTCCACTCTCTCGAACGTTTAGAGCTTAAATTAAGCTTAAGTTCAAAGTTTTTTGACAAAATACCTGTTAGAATCCTTCTTGATGTACTCTTTCGTGTGTTCAGGTTTTCTAAAGCGTGTTTTTATACCCTGGCATCTTCATTCATGACATTATAAAACTTCGTCGCCATCTTGACACTGAGACGTACGGAAGGTTGCCATGGCAATTTTGTAATTTCACATGTGAAATTACAAATTATCGCTGAAATTTCGCGCCAAAATTAAGGAGTAATTCTTTACCTATGATATTATGGCTTTAATCCCCTGTCCCCAGCTTAAATTTGCCATGTCCCCTTGTTCCCCAAAACTCCTGGGAGACTCTCATTAGTTGTATTAAAATTGGTGTGCGGGAAAGAGGCTTTAACAATATATAATGAAAGATCTTTTATATAAATTCTTATTTTTCTGTTGTTCACTTAGATTGCAGACCTCAATGTAGTATGTCATGGACCCTTATTTATGGAAATCACGTAAAGTGCAGAAATATAACGTCACTCACGCACATTTTAAAGAAATGTGTCCCTACTATTACGGAAACCTTGTAAGATAAGCTATTAGAGACTTTTAAATTCTGAGACAAGGTTTTCTCATTTCTAAGTAGTGCTCGCGCGTAAGCCTACATCATTTTGGCGGGAAAACGTGATAGCCGTCGTCATTCTACTACCAGGTGATCTGTGACGTCACTGCGGGGGCCTGGGGAAAGAAATTTTAATGCCGTATCCCATAAACCAAAGCTGACGGGAACAGATTGAATTGAATTGAATTGGTGCGCTCGTTGGTTTATGGGATACGGCATTAAAGTTTCTTTCCCCAGGCCCCCGCAATGACGTCACAGATCACCTGGTAAGAGTTTTAGCGAGAATGTCGTAGTGGCTGAAACAAGTTATCAAATTTTAGAAGTTTAATCATTTTGCGATCGGGAAAGGGTTAAACCTCCAATAAAAATAACCGCAATAATTTTTAAGGTGAAAATAGTACACGGAAGCTTTTCGGGTTGGATATTTTCGAGAATACACGAAAAAACTTTGAGTTAAATCTCGTAATCGTAGTCGTCCTCGTCTTCAAATCTAAGGCCCGGTTCAGACGCCGAACTTTTCATGAGCCGAACCTAATTCGAATTAAGGCCGACCCAAATTATTAAGACCGGCTGAATTGATTCAGACGCCGATCTTAATTGCAGCTGAACTAAGTTCAAAACCCGAAAAATGCTCATTTCGGTCAAACTGCTTACAAAATACGTTATAATAATTTATGCATTAGGTTCGGCACATGAAAAGTTTGGAGTCTGAATCAAAGCCGTTCCAAAGTCGCTCCAAAGGCGAAATTCCCGGCCGGACTAGGCGAAAAGAACGGCCGAGCCGTTCCAAATTGAAACAGGCGTTCGTAATTGATTCAGACACCGAACTTTTTATGTACTTAATTCAATGTATTAGGTTCGGCTCATGAAAAGTTCGGCGTCTGAACCGGGCCTAAAGCTCTCTATTTATGTATCCCAATGGACTCTTGTGATCTCTACAGCGTATAAGAATCTGTATATCGCCATAGTATCTCCATTCACTACATATCAAATAACTGTAACGTGAAATATTGGAGACATGACACCAGCTCAGATACATGTATGTTCGACTGCTTGCAGTCCGCCTTTTCTCTTAAAATCCGTCTAGTTCGTATCTCAGCCGGCGTGATTGCAAACCACGACATTATTTTACAATAAGGGATTGGGACTAGACGAGAAAAGACGGACTGCTGACTCTTTTGTAGTAAACAAACCCTCCGTCAGCCCAGAAACTGAGTAACCGATTGGTTAATTTTACAGCTGTTGACAGATCATTGACTGGCCTGTGGTGGAGATGCAAGCGATAAAAATAGTCACGCGTCACAAATAACTACAAACAATTACGAACCTAGCGGTAATCGCTTGTAAACTAAAACGTTTAAGGATATCTTAGAGAAGGAAACTGCTGTAAATTTCCTCAAGGGAAAGGAATTCAAGGCAATCTTACCGGATTTTAAAAAAGTAAAATTTTTCAGTTGTTTATGTCCTATTTATAAATCGTTTCAAGTTATTTGGGTTTAATTGGTTAATTAAATTACCTTGACAGCTTTGTTGTCCCCAGACAGAATAAAAGAGTCAGCGGTCTCTTATTTTTTCTCCGCCCTCGTTTATCGCGTCTCGCGGCTTCGCCGCCCGCGTGCTTAGGTTTCGCTTGCAGAAAACCAAGTGACTGCTCACAGTCTACATATGTGTAGGATGGGATAGACCGTGATTTTATTTAACCTTGGTAGTTTTAACAGCTGCAGGCCACGCAGATTTACAAAAAGCCGTGCATTAACTAATATTATATCCATCAGAATCCTTAGTTTCTGTTTATGAAAAAGTATAAGTAAAACTATGAAGGTCGGTGGAGGATCCAGGGGAGGGGCCTGGTCCGGCCCCCCTTAATTTTAGATCAAACTGAGGCCGAAAAAATACTTTTTTGTGACCGCCCCCCCCCCCGTTATCTTAGGGTCTGGATTTTCGGCCTTCCCTTATCTGAAGGTCTGGATCCGCCACTGAAGGTAATTAGTACTAAAAATAATAATTCTCAACTAACTGTTACATTAAAGAATGAAAGAATATCTCGCAACAAAGGCCAAGCAAAAAATTCTAGAACAAAGGCCTTGAGACATTTATTGTTGGGATTTTTTGCGACCTCTGACATACTTGCATTTGTTGCTTGCAAATAACTTTCGAATACTGATTTTCTGATAACATTATACTATTAAGAGTAATAAAAACGTTTGTTTTAATTAGGCCAACATACCAAGTATTTTCTTTTTTGTTCAACAGGGATTTATCTTCGAATAATATCCAAAATTTACAGAAAGACGACTTTGCCAGATTGAAAAATCTGAGAGAACTGTAAGTCAACAGAGATCTCTGCCCCAGAAAGCAAACAATAGGAGCTCCCCTGACGGGAGTAGAACCTCTGAACATTTAGGTACTAATCTTGACTTCTGTTGGGAGAACAGGTAGCTTCTTTTAGAAAAGGGGCCCCAGTGACTACCCGGAAAACATTGCCACATAATCAGGAGGCCGATTTTCAAGCTGAGCTAAAAAAAGGCATCAACATTGTTAATTGCAGCTTAATTTAGTCCGACTATCGCAAATGGGCAATTTTAAAAATGCTACTTATACAGAGAAAACCTAACATACAGCAGGCGGCTTGACCAAGCAGTCAGAATCCAGATGCACTGACCTTAAGTTTCACCCTGACCGCTGACTGAATTTGTTCAAGGTCACTCAAGTTTAAGTCCTCGACCACTCTTGGGAATAACCTCCTTACCAATAAGGTGAGACGTGAATCACAAGTAGTGAATCGTTACTAGCTTAATATCAATCCCTTCTAACTTTGAATCTCAGGCTAAGGATTCGTCCTGTTAGGCTTGGATTGCCTATTTTATTAGTTCGGTCTTAGTCCCGAATGAACATCTTGACGGGGAATGAATGCTAGATTAAAGTCAATGAAATTTGTCGATTTTAAGTAATTGAGCACGTTGTCGTCTTAATCAGGGAGTATTTACAGCAGAAAAGCTTTCCCTCACGTCAAAGCTCTTATCTTGTTTCCCAATGACTGTTTCAGGCTCCTGTCTTCTAACGCCATTGGACTTTTGCCAGAGAGTGTGTTTGCCTCTCTTGAAAATCTTGAACATTTGTAAGTTATTTTGTTCAAATAATTATCTGTAGGAAAAGTTTTGGAACATTTGCTGACATCAAAGGCTTATTGTACTCCATTAGATTATATAGATCTAGCCAGGGCTAAAATCGAAGCCTCCTTTTACATACTCATAATATAAGCAATTACTAAATATGATAAAGTCTAAGCTACTAAAAAATCCTTTTGAGGAGGGGCTGAGTGATTGCAGGAAAAAGGATGCGGCAAAATCCTTAAAAAGAAAACTCTCCCATCAAACTAAGTCTTATGTTTACACCAAAAAAATCGTTTTAACGCAGGATACCCTTTGGTATCAGCCAATTTACAGGTTACAATTTCTAGAGTCAATGTGGAGCTTTAGCAGCGAAAACTTCACTTTTAAAATGAATTCGCGTTTCGTCAAACTTTGTCGCGTTTATTCCAATTCGCTGAAAATTTCATAAGTAGACGAATGTTCCAGGAGTTGATTTCTTGGGGAATGAAATAACAACTTATGGGCGCAACTTATATGCAATACTAGGACCCTAAAAGGAAAGTACCGCAAACCTTGTAGGTCTTATAACAGTGTGCAATTACATTATATGACTTGTCACTGCGAGACCTTTTTTAAAAGGTGCATTTTAATGCACCTTTCCGTTGTTTTGAATAAGCTACTGCTTACAGTAAATTGAAGAGCAGATAACAGAGGTGGAATTAGCTGGAATTGGAGGTCGTCATGACCAAGTACCTACTGTTCCAGTTCAGTGGCCACAATAAAGACCTGCTGGTTCTAAAAGAATGGAAAGGTGCACTACATCAGAAAATGCCCTCGCCCCTCTCGAGTCTTAAAAAAAGAAGGCCTCAGACATTACCTTATATACATGTATAATTGATGCCATTAATCTAAATTTATAGCATCATCCACTGAAGGGTACAAAATTTGCATCAAAGCCGGAACATCTTGAACGCTTGCTCGTTGATTTTAGTGATTTCTCAAATTGACCAGTAACAAAATATTTTATTTCTAGGAAGCTGGTTTCAAATAAGATACCAAAGCTACCGGAAAGCATTAAAAACTTGGAAAAGCTAGAATTCCTGTATGTAAAAAAAAAGTATAGCCGGGAAACATGGGGAATATTATTTTTGTATATCTCTAAAATATTACTTTTTATTATATGGCTACAATAATACGCACGCTCTGATTGGCTGTTAAGAGGGAAAGATTTCCTTGCAATGACAGGGAATTATTCGCTAGGTGTCAGAAGGCATATACAATCTCTCTTTAACTTGATAGTGGACATCCATGTTATGATCAAAACGAATCCGCTGACCAGTGTCACATCACTGTATCGCGGGCTCAATCGTACAACTTATTGAGGTCACGTGTTTGTTAAAGTTACACACTGACCTGGTATTAGTTTTAATTGTTCACAGGCTCAATAACGTCCGGTGTTTTATATTAATAGCGCTAAAAAGGCCATATAATTAACTTATAAACCTCATCTCTTCGGTCATTACAGGCGAATCTCAGAACTCGGCCTTGATGTATTATGACCTCACTCTCGGTTTATAAGTGGTATTTAATCCTTCAAATATATCTTTTTAATTGTAAAACTAAAATAAAAAAAATAGATAGTCGAGGGAAATAATTAACAGAAAAGGCCCCGAAGAGTCATCGTGTAGGACACCTGCTAAGATAGGAAGGGTGCCGGTCTAGCTGTATGAAGATAGGTCTTTGGCTGAGATGTTGATATAGATTTCGCTGATTGCGTGGACGCTTGCTGTATGCATGCACTACGCGCGCAACCTACAAATTAGTCAGTTATCTGCTAGCAGCTAACTAACTAATTGGTAGGTTGCGCTGATTTCCAAAATTTGCTTTTAGCCAATGACAAGCCAGATAGTGTGTACAATGTATGATAGATCTATGATAAATTGAGGAATATGTGACTTTGGGTGTGAAGCTATTGTAATCAAGTAAAGTTGCTCTTCTTTTACAGGGATTTCGCCCACAACGCTTTAACAACTATTCCTGGACGAATGTTTTCTAACCTAACGTACCTGTTTGGATTGTAAGTTACCAGTGTTAAATGTGACGATCAAACAGAAGGGACTAAAACGCAGAAACAAAGGACTGATTGGGAAGGATTGCAAAATTTGGAATAAAATTTTCTCGTTAAGGACTGTTTAATCGTCTTACCTATGTATTAATTATTTAATCATAACTATAACAAAATTGTCAAATCTGATTGGCTATCAACTGCCCTGATTTCAGCCTTAATTGGACAGTTTAATAGGACAGTACGCGTCATGCCTGAGTAATTGGACAGTACGCGCCATCACGCGCGCGCTTTAATGGCTTTTTTTTCACTGTTAGCAAAACAAAATTTGAATTTCTTGCGTTTTGATTTAAAAAATAGCCTATTATATCACAAATTTTGTTAAAGTTATGATTAATTGGTAACAGAACTTCGTGTCGTCCAATTCGGTCTGTAATCATACTCGTGATTAAACAAATCGGACTCCCGCTACGCGGTCGTCCGATTTTGTTAATCACTCGTATGATTACAGACCGAATTGGACTCCACTCAGTCCTGTTACCATTACTTATTGGTCTTTTTTAAAATTATATGTTTAACGTTTTGCCTCTTTGGTTCTAAATTGCGCCAGATATTCACTTCCCTAATTAAATTAATCTAACCATTGTACCTTACATTGCACTTCTGAGACACTTATCACAACGTCGTCGCAAATAGGCCATTTCCGAGTTCCCCCGCGCCTCTGCATCAAAACGAGGTTAGGTGCTCAACCTTTGATATGGAAATGATTTTTCATTCTCATGCAAATAAAACTCATTTCCACAAGAAAAATTGAGCACCTAACCTCGTTTTGATACAGAGGCCCGGGGAACACGGAAATGGCCTATTAACCTATTTGCCTTCACCTTTATGAGAATTTTAACCTTAACCTCCTTTTATTCACACCTGCCATGCTTGAAAAACCAAAGCTCTGTGACGTCACCTGTGTCTGTTCGCCAACAGATCACTGAGGACCAATCAATGCACGCGTATTATAACACGTATTCAGTACAATCGACTCCAGATGACTCTAACCTTCAAGGGTCGAGTTATCGGGAGCTCTAAGAAAATCGCCAGGAGTAAGGAAAAAACAGTTTTTACTGCATAGTGAACATTTTAATCATATTTAATTGTTGAAATGTGAAGTGAAAATTAAACGATACTTCTAGTTTATAAATCAGAACGTAACGTAACAAAACATTGCCTAAATAGAACATGCGTTTTACTGTTTTTAGAAGTAAAGCTGATTCACATTAGATTTGTGACAAACAACATCAGCCTCCAATAGTAAACTATATGCCTTCAACACGTCAATGGGAAATTCAAAATTCGATGTTTGGGACGCCAGTAGACTGTTTTTTTCCCGACTTTTTGAGCGCTAAGAACCTGCTTCGAGTTATCGAGTGTAAAAGTATATAAAAATGATCTGAGAGGAAACAAAAACTACTTCGAGTTAGCGGGAGGTACGAGTTATTGAAGGTTCGAGTTACCGAGGGTAAAATTACAGTAAATGTATGACGGAAATCCAGGGGAAATCGATTTTGGTTCGAGTTAGCGAGGGTTCGAGTTATCGGGAGTCAACTGTATGTTGTACACAGTGGAACCCCGTTAATACGACCACCTTCGGGCCAAGGAAATTTGGTCGTATTAACGGGGTGGTAGTTTTTAAAACGAGGTAGGGTCACAATATAGAGCAACACGCCTTAAAGACATCTATTGCACACGAATACCTTAACTTCCGCTATAAATCAACCTTTTTTCAACTTACTACCGAAGAACCAGGCTTTATATATTCTCATATCAATTAAACATGCTAACCACAAAAATGTCTGCCTAAAAAATTCAATAATCGTGATAATTTTACAAGGAAAATAATAACTGAAGACTCCAATAGGTGGTCATTGGTCGTAACAACGGCGTTTTCAAATAATATAATTTGTGGCCTTTTCTTAGGGCTATTACAAAACAGTGGCGAATCCAGACCTTCAGATAAGGGGGAGCTCTAGTCTGGGCAGGAGCGTTGCGTGACGACACTAAAAACGGCTGCCGTTAGCAGACTCGGGGGGCTCGGCCTCCAAAAAAATTTTTCCGCCCTTCGGGCCTCAGTTTTGTCTAAAATAGGGACCTTAAGCAAGGACGACGACGACGGCAGTGAAAACGTCGCTAAAAAATGAATTTGCGTTCTTTCAAACTTAATTGCGTCTATTTGGACCCTCTCAATATGTCAAATGCAGGCGACCTTTCCTGGAGTTGAATTCTTAAGGATTTTATTCAAGTTCAAAAAGAGGAAGCAGAATTCGTCGTGGCATGTACACGTCCTCCACAAAACGGCAAATTAGGAGTTTTCACGTCGTAGTCGAGCAGAGGACGTCAAAGAAATGTGCTAAAAAGCATGATGCACGTGCTGAGCTGTTGTTTTGATCATTAAACCTATTGTTTTTTTGAAGTCGTCGTTGTGGTCGTCGTCGTCGTCGTAGTTGCTTAAGCTCCCTAATAAGGGGGGGGGGGGGGGAGGGCCGGGTCACCCAGGCGCCTCCCCTGGATCCGACACTGCAAAAAGTGGTCGTAATAAAGGGATGGGGGAACGATCCTCTGTAGAGGAAAAAAAGAGCACTGTGAGATCACATAAGGTTTTCTAGTGGTGTCATATGTCATCAGTAAGGTCATGCTGTTTTGCGGAAAACATTTTAATGAAAAAATAAATAAATAGAATTGAAATAGCTTTGACATACCGTGTGGCAACCAATATTTGCGGGAGTTTATTTTTGCGGATTGTCGATTTTTTGTGTTTTGCGGTAACTAATTTTTGCGATTATGACAAATTGGTTTTTCTTGCTGGGAATTAATTTTTGCGATTTTCAGAAAGTACACCCAGTACCAGGCATTGATAATATTCTCGTTTTTATTGCGTACGTGCAATAATAATCATATTTTCGAGCAATAAACCAGTATTTCGTTGTTTCTGAATGAAAGAGACAAGTTGTGATTGAACTGACTCGATTTCTTACTGCTGTATTTTTGTGTTGCGAATAATATCTACTCTGGAGTAAATTTTGCGGTTATTTTATTTGCGGGAACTTATTTTGCCGATCGCTGGAAAAACCTCAAAAATCGCAAAAATTAGAACCCGCAAAAATTTCGTGCCACACGGTAGTAGTCCCAAACTAATCTGTAAAAATCTGGACTCTGTCGGACTCTCTGGAATGCCATTTGCTTAATCGCTGACCACGTGAGTGAAAGTGCTTTAATCATCAATGTTATTTTTCTTAATTTTTGACAGGTATTTATGGCATAACGGTATAAACGTTTTATCTAAAGAAGCATTTATCAATTTGAGTTACCTGCGATTGCTGTAAGGGGACAGATTTATACCTTACGCTTCAGGTTATGGTCAATTTTTTAAATACAGTGGAGCAGCACTGTCCTTCAATGATGTAATTAGCTACAATCACCTACAAAACTAGTTGACAAGTACCTTACCATCTAACATAATAAACCCTCTTTCTATCTAGTGTTGCAGATTATGCAGCGGTGTACATTACAAAGCAAACCAGAATACTGTCGGGGGAGGGTCATATAGGTTCCAAATGCCCTCCAAAATTTGCACATGGCCGCGCATTCAGTACACTTAAATCTGTTTGTCGTAGTCATTCCGGAGAATATCAAGCGCTCAATCTCGCTGACATTTTTGCTAGATGTTTCCAGACGAGATGCTAGGTGCGTTTTGCTGCGTACAAGGTCGTTGCTAGTAAACTTTTAGCAGAGACGAGAAGAAATGCGGGTTTCTTTATGTTACTGGATTATGCTATTGAAATAGACAATATCATAAAAAAGACGATGAAAATAGGTGGGAGCACCAAAGGCCCTAGAAATCTCAAAATAAGGACGTCTTTTAAGCAATATTTTTGACATTTTTTCATGATGTACAACGTTGATTCTAGTATAGTAATAGTGATATTTGGAGTTTCGTAACATATTGATCGTGATGCGCTAACCAAAGGGTTATCACTCTCGAAACAATGGGATCTTTGCTTCAATCGATAGTTTGTGCAGTTGTGTGTATTTAACGTGAATGAAAGTGTGCGGGGTTTAAGGAAAAAGGAATATATACTGTCGTACATGTAGCTTATATTGAATGACGTTTTTAAGCTAAAAAAGGGTGAAAAATACCTAACACAGGTCTTTACTATGTTACATAAACCTTAAGTCATGTCAAATGAAGATTTGTGGTTCCTTTGTTACATGTAGGTATTTGTCTTCAAACGCTCTTACATTTTTACCCGAAGGAGTATTCGCGAGTCTAAAGCGACTAGCTACACTGTAAGTCGCGCAAAACTGTAACTTTTTTCTCGCCGGTTTTAGATGAGTTTGTAGTTCAGTCTCTTAATTATGATTCATGTTAAGTTTCTTGCAAGGAATGGATTCTTACGAGTAGGCCTGCACGGTTCTAAACCTCTCATTTCATTTGCCCCTTTTAATCTGCACTTTCATTGCTTTCAGGGATAGGGGCATTGTTATGTGACAATCCCTATTGTTTTCACAGCTAATCAAAAACAATCTTTCAAATAGGTGCGGGATCGCCCGATTATTAATGCAGCTGGAGATTTTAAAGGGGCAAATGTGATGATGATAGAGCGATTTTCGTATGACCTTGAAAAATGGTTTCCGTAAGTGTTTGTTATTTGTTTTATCAGCCAATGGATGGAAAGAATAAAACATGGACTCTTCGTTTTCCCGCCAAAGAAAACCCTAATATGGAGAGGGCATTGATCGATTGACCAATCGTGTTGCAGTATGACGTCAAAGCAATTTCTATAAAGTTCTTGGGGCATGAAGTTTGTTTACCCTAGCGTTCGCTTAGCCAACCAAAAGCCAGGTGCGTTTGTATCCGTTCGATACACCAATCAAATCGCTCTATTTCCGTTCGTTTGTTGTTTCTGTTTTGTTCGCGCGTTTTCATTTCAAGGTCATAAGAAAATCGCTCTATTGCTGTTTCAGGTCAATTCTGTGCTGAAGTCATTACTTAGTGCCTTTACTCATACACAAAATGCTGCTGTAGAGTTATCATAGAATTTCACCAGGAAACACTAACCTAGGCTGAATCGAGCATACTCCAGAAAGGGATGTCTGAATCGCCAAACAGTCGCATAGTTATATAAAATTATGAGAAATTTAAGGGGGACTGATTTTAATATTCACAGCGGATCGCATGCGCTGGTGGAGCTCAAACTTTCTACAGTCTTCATCGTAAACAGCAAAACAGCCATTTGTTCGAAACTATATTTGTTAAATTGCACTACGAATGAGGAATCAATGCGGAAAGTCAGTGGGTTTTCATCAAGAGACGCTTTGTGCTTAGTTTTGGCATTGATTTCGTTTATGCGAAGCATCAGTGATCTATTTTTGGGAGATTTATAATATTCTTGTGTCGAGCTAGCAAATTTTCGAACTAACTGTTATTTCCAATGTGAAGTGTAATGATTTTATTAGTTTTTCTTTTTTGTTTGCGTACTGTCTGTTTTCTTTATTAAGGCTGATTTATGAGTGTCGGCGATCGAGTTTTATTATTCAGTGAATTATGTCGCCATTCATGCAAAAGATTCGTTCAAAATGCTGTATGCAGTTAACAGTTTGAACGTTTAACACAAATTACGATTTAATTGTAAAACAACTCTGTAATTTCTGCACCATGCAGAAGTACCTTTCCGGACGATATTTCTTTGTTTGCCGAAATTTTTTTTTGCATTAATTTATTTCCTTCTGGCAGTATGTGAATCGAAAGGGGCGTCTGGAATTCAGGTCTGCACTAAACGTAATATTTTTTTAGGGATTTTTGCAGGCGTGGCATTAGAACTTGAAAACGTTGGCCCATACAACTTGTTAAAGTTTCAATCAATAGCCATCCTTCCCATTCCTTGCAAAAGACGACAGGAAATAGTTTCAATGCCTAAGTATAGTCTTGAATAACTGAAATGGACCATTATTGTGGTATTCAATTGTGGCATACAATTATAGCAGATTATTATTATGACATATCCATAATAAGCTATTGGTTCTTTTTCATTCTCGAAATCCATTGCCTGCATGTATTCGCTATAATTAATAACCACATATTATCTTATGTTTAAAATACTTCTTTTGAATAACTTCTACGCAGATTTTTTGTCTTCAAACGCTTTAAGAGTGATACCTGAAGGGACGTTTGCTAACCTGAGCAATTTACAAATACTGTAAGTAAGATTAATTGGACCTTTGTGAGCGTGGCTTGCAGAAAAAGTTAACTGATATTCCATCTGAGCAGACTATTGTTTTGAAAATATCCGCACGATGCATAGTGCTTTAATTAAACTGTGTGGCATGCGCAGTCATAAGGCGCACTTAGGATGTACTTGTTAATAAACTCTCGTCTCATGTATTTTTGTTGATGATGTTTTATTTTTCATTTTAAATATTCCTATTTTCCCTTTCACTAGATTATATTTGTTTCCTTTTGACGAGGATCATAAAATCAATAAAAATAATCTGCAAACACCTTAAACAGTTATTTAAACTGGTGGAATTTAACCAATAAATAAACACATACAAATAAATTGGACTCTAAACCGTTGACAAATGTTTGAAAATTTCAATTAGGTGATGGATACTACAACATTCGCCATTGGCACACCTCCCATAATACTCCTTGTATGCCCTCAAAGTTTTGAATAACCTTTGTTTTAAATTTACTTGGCGAGGTATTGAATGTCCCTGGAGAAATTGAAGACAATGCTTATGCCAATTTCTTGGGGTAAACAAGGCGCCTTATGGGAGATAGGCAAATGACGAATTTTACTTTTTTTCGCAGAGACCTTTCGTTAAACAAAATAAGAGAACTACCTGTAACTACCTTTGCAAACCTCGGTAAACTACATACAATGTAAGTACTAAAAGACACAGCCTGCAATCATTCAATAAATGAATGAAAGGCACAAATGTTATGATCATTATCAAGTTTAATGGAATTTTTAAACAACAAAAGCAATGCGATTTTTCAATTGAAGGATGACAATGGCAGAAATGCTCATTAAGACAAATTAGATATAGGATAATGCTCATTGGCTCTATATAAACCCTTGGAGAGACATTATCTTATACACTTATAGCCGAATGTGAAATCACTGCTCAAGGTGAAGAAAACATGTAACGTAACTATCTTCCATTTCTAACCATCTTCCTTAAGGGTTGAAAACGCTTCCCGTTCGAAAATAATCGAAAATGGGGAAAATGGATTTTTTAAAAATTAACAAGGGAGGTACAGGCAGCCATGTATTATAAGCCTCGATTTTTCGGTCCGTACTGTAAATTACGGTTCCTCGTTTTTTTCCGTCTATGAAGAAAACTCGGTCCGTACGTAATTTACAGTACGGACCAAAAACTCGCCTAATAAGACGTATATACATTGTGTACCAAAAGTGATAATTTGGTTCTGATATTAACAACTCACTTGCAAAGGAAGAAATGACTACCGGCAAAAGGTACTGCTTAATTCCACTGATTTGTTAAGCTTTGTTTTCCCTAGAAATGTTTCATCAAACGCCTTACGCGCTCTACCGAAAAACGTCTTTGCTAATCTAACAAGCCTGTTTTCACTGTAAGTGGAAACCTACTCGCATATATTTTGTAGCCTACATTAGTGTTATTATTATCACTGTTTTGCATGTGCATGTTATACTTCTTGTAGAGAAAGAATTTTCGTAACGTTTATCACTTTTTTTTGTTGGGAAAAAAACTCTCCTTTAATGGCAAAAATCGGATTACTCGGGTGCTATACACAGGAAGGCGAAACTTGATATCTCACATATGAAGAACATTGTTTGCGCCTCTGATTGGCGGAAACGCCAATGGCGTAGAGAAGATTCTTACATGCTTTTCAGTGAGTGCATCTGAGTATGTATAAAGTGTAAACAAACTGTTACTATTTTTAGCTCTTGTCAAAATTGAATTTCATTGACATACGTAACTCATAAGATGTCAGTTTAAGTATTAAGATGTTTTCAAGTGTCCAGTTTTCGTCTCACGATCCTCACGCTCCCACAGACCGTTTTCGTCTGACGATCTTTACGCTCCATAGACAGTTCTCGTTTTTTTAGTATTTGATAAGACAACGCTTTTTGATCACTTGCAGGGACTTGCATTCAAACGTTTTTAACGACACTTCACTGCCTGATGGTTTGTTTGATAAAGTACCTGCTTTGACTAAACTGTGAGTAGTTAAAATTCACTCTTATGTTATTTAGTACGGAGTAAATTGAGGGTAATAGATGCATAATGATATTCCATTACCATCGTGAAACCTCCAGGAAAGTCGACAAATCGTAGTAATTTGGTCTCACTTTCAGGAAATGACAATTCTAGAAACCAGATTTATTAAATTTCTTTATCTCACTAACTATAAATAACTATAGTTATTTTAACCATCTAGCTAACGCCCTTTATTACTCACCTATACTCATTTGCTGACTGACTGACTGATAGAAAAAAGCTTTGGATGATTCGTCTTTAATTGTAAATAATTGAGCACCGTCTTATCTAAAAAACCTGTTTATTTTTTAAAGCATGTGTAGGCTTCTTACAACAGCACAACAGAACAATAAGATTAGCTTATTTTTTCCAGGCATCTGTCCTCGAATATCCTAACAATGCTTTCTGAGAGATTGCTTGCGAACGCGCCAAACCTTGAGTATCTGTAAGTCAACATAAGGTTACCAACAGCACAAATGGTAGGCTTGTGAATTTAAACAAAATGCGAGGCTGGTCGTACAGGTCATGGTAAAAGGGGTAGTTTTAATGTCAAATTATTTAATTAGACCAAAGTATTTGTTCGTCGCAAAAAAGCAGTCGCAGAATTTAAAGCAATGCAAATGAAAAGAACATAATGTCACGTCACGCAGTTGTCACGAAAGGATGAGCACGATTTTGCAGATATGGCAATTGCAATGTCCTGCAATAAAGCTGAATCATTTCTCCGGGGAAAAAGGCGCTCTACTCATATATATTGACGGGAACGGGAACAGCCGGGAGCTTCATCCATCTACACACACGGAAAGGGCTTCAAATCAGTATATGCTTAATTGACCAAGTGCGAGGTCAAGATCACCGGATTAAGGGAATAGGGAAAGGATAGAATAATAGGTGTGGTGTAGTCTGTAAGGATTAAAGACTAATAAGCTATTTTGTGAAATGTACTGGAACGCTCCTCTAGAATTAGAGTTGGGATTCAGATGGACTATTAAACATTATAAACCAAACAACAACTTTATGTTTTGGTTATTTTTTCCAAAAACTTTTGATTGCAGATTTTTTTTTTTAAACAAGGAGGATGAAGACTCTTTTATTATAAAACCCTTTTTTTCTCCAAAATTGGAAACGTCTTTGTCGATGAAACAGCTGGGTATCTTCTTTCTTACAGGGACATATCCTCAAACGAGATCAGTCTTTTACCGGATGGGGCGTTCACAAAGCTAAGATCTCTTAAATATTTGTAAGTGAAATAAGAGCATTCAATCTTTTTAGGCAGGAACAGGAGGGCATTTTGTATGCATGCGTCAATATGGTCCGCTGAAGTGCCACAGAGGCATTTTCTGTGAATTGTTTACGTTCCCTACGAGCATTTACAGGTTGTTTTTTGGAGCTGAATGACGTATATTGGGAGCTACGTTCCACAAACGTGTTCTTTAAGGTATCGAGGTATTTATCCGATGAAAGTGAGTTTATTGTAGCCTCGTTGTCGCCCTTGAGAGGACAGTCTTTCCTTTCCTAAAACAGTACATCGAAGACAAGATGGCGGCTGAATGTTGTTACGACCTAACATTTCGCCCACATTTTCTGAGCAGCAGGAAAAGGTCAGTGTGATAATTCTCCTTTAAACAATCGTGCTATAGATATTTAATTCTTCTCAACAGTATAACTCTAAAATCGAACTAAATCGTTTCTTATGAAATGCTCAAGTTACAATATAATCACATGTAATTGTTACTGTCTCAGAGTCAATCCATTCTTCATTTCCTGTGGAATATATCTTTTATATATTTTCCGCGAAAACTTTCAAGAAATTGTGAAAAAAAAAAACCCATAGATTTCATGTTTTTGTGGCGTATATAAACGCGTGTCTCCGCGATCAGTTTAACATGAGACATCGCGCTAACAAATAAACCTCAGATAGTAAACAATTTTTTCGCTTTTCTTAAAGCAGTTGATGAACTTTGCAACGATGCATTTCTTCCTAGATATAAAGTAAAAACATGAGTTTGGAAATCAAACCATAGAAAATGCATTGCATTGCTACTGAAAATCAGACTTACACAGGAAAAGTGATTTTTGACGTTGAGTCTTTAAAGTCTTTAAGAGGTCAAGAAAACCTAATGCTGAAAAATCCCGCCTTGAAAACGTCTGATTTTTGTTATGGGGAACTTTTTTTTGTAGGAAAGTACGATATTCAAAGCACCAACGAAATAACTTTTAAAGGGACTGTAATTAACTTTACGCGAGTTTTTGATTTTCCGCCATCAGATTCGATGCGACCACGCTATTGTCGTTCAGCGGATGCACGCATGCTCATGCAAAATGCCCTCCTGTTTTAGGCAGGTGTATCGTGATGTTTACTTGTGCTAACAAAATATGTTTCTTCCAGATTTTTACAAAACAACAACTTATCTAGGATATCAAACATGACTTTTTCCAGAAACAGAGATCTTTTTTATGTGTAAGTATTAACCATAAGATAACCATCAGTAAACCTTCTACATATCACCCAAGGTGATCTAACACTCATCCAGACGAATAAATGAAAATACCCTTTTCGTTCGGAGTAGAACCTTTGGGACACCTGCATTATTCAAGGGACAACTCCATTCAGGGCACACAAAATTTGTCTGGGAAAAATGTTCTCATAACCTTTCCATCTGTGATCTCTATTGAAGGAACACCTTTATTCAGGGGAAAGGGTCACTTCTTCTGGGTCCTGAAACCCTAATTTAACTTCCATTCAGGGGACAACTTAGCACTGGGCTGACAAGTGTACACTAATCACAATGATTACACCTTTCACACCAGGAACTTTCTCACTTAAATCGATGTGTTCCACTCTAAGGAATTCAACACACAATATCACAGATTGACAGATGACAGATTTTTTTTTACAGTCGAACCAGGTCAAGGGTTCCCGTCGCTAACAAACTAATGAATTCGTTAATGAAAAAATCAAAGGCTCCTAGGAACGAGCTCATGGATGAATTGAATTAGTGTAGAAAAGACAGTTCAATAATCAAAGAAAAACATATAAATCTTTTTGAACGGTTCATTGTGTACGGACTTGCCAAAATACAGCGTGGCTCGAAGTGTCCGATTGCATGTGCACCTGAATATTCAAGAAACTTGTTATCTACTTACAAAGCAAAGATCTCTTTTAAAAGCAATTATTAACGCTTTTTAGTTGTAAAATAATTTGCTTTCTCATGTGACTGTCAAACACTTTCCGAACGACAGTGCACTTTCTTGTAAAATAGCCAAGTTTTACATAAGCACGAGTTTTCTTTAAACCGTGGTTTTAAACAATTATTTTAATGAACCTGGAAGGTTTCCTAAAAGTGCGATGCTTTTAAATAAATGTTTCCATATGATAAGTACCTAACGGTTAGTATATGTAGGACGAGCTACATTAAATACAGAATACAGGCGTTTATGGCTAAATTGAACTGCTTTAGAACGCGCTTCTGATAAACACGACCTAAAAACTATTTTAATAAAAAGGATTAAGCTCAAAGCAGTTCGTGCTCTGACCTAGCCAAGTAATTTTAGAACGCAATCGAAGTATCCGATTGCCTTTCTCCATCTGAATGTTCTAGAGACTTGCTTATACCAGCGCAGCATTTCTTGTAGACAAAACATTAATAGCACTGCTAAATGGAATCACCCGACAAACAAAAGCCCACTTTAAGGCAAAGATCACCTAAGAATTCAAGCAAAATAGCGTAACGGTTGTTGGTTCTAACACCTGTCAGGCTGACCTGTGCTTCTGGTTGACACAACATTAATTCATTCCCTGTTTGCATACGAAGACATATGGTCGAATGGATTCGTCCAAATAACTGAATAAACTACAATAGATACTCCTCAATGACGCTTTAACAATACGAGGAAGGCTTTTTTGCAGTGATTAAAAGGCTGTTTGGCTTATTCGCTTTTCGCTGAAAGAAATCCCATAGTCAGACTGCAATAGCTCTTTCACACTCCTGTTGATCGCATCTTCTCCATATCAAGCGTAATATCGGGAACAAATGTGCACAATTCGTCCAAATATACAACAATGATCCGCGCTCAATTATTCCAATGTCCTTTAACAATTCTAAGTCCATTTCTTGCGGATGATATTATCAGTGTTCTTAATAGAACATTTCCATTTAAACAAAACCCATCTCTATAATTGATGTGTCGGGAAAAAATTCGCCTTACTAGTACCCTCTAAGAATATTCCAAACATATGCGTAAAAGGCACTTGGGAAAAAAGTAATACTAAGAAGGGGAGGTAAGAGTAAAGTGTTTAATCTGACTTTAATGAATAAATTAATGAAAATCGAGTGAGTGAGTGAGTGATCGAGTGCCATTCGAGTGCCTCCAAAAGCGCATGGCATGACTACGTCATCCATGAGCTAAAAAGGACTTGGTTAGTTTATTCAATAATGCATTCATAAAATGAATAATCCAACAGTCAAATTGGGCCTCGATTCAATAATTAAGAGCCAATGTCGGAAAATATCGAGAATCTCAAATCAGTTCTAAAAATTCGCATTTTAGCTAATACCACCCAAACAACCCTTAAGGTGAACTATTTCAAGAAATGATATTAAGAAATCCTCAAGCGCTTTACATTTTGGGAAATTTGGAAAAGTTCAAAAATTCGATAAAAATACATTTTTTTATTCGCGAAATGCTGCAAATTTCAACAATTTTCAAGGAAGCAGTACAAGCGTGCAGAAGCTCCTATTGACTTGATGTTGCACATACATTTACCAGTTACCCAA
This sequence comes from Porites divaricata, assembly GCA_038088405.1. Lineage (NCBI taxonomy): Eukaryota > Metazoa > Cnidaria > Anthozoa > Scleractinia > Poritidae > Porites > Porites divaricata. The sequence goes on from JBBMOI010000004.1 coordinate 22,508,742, forward strand.
AGCTTTAAGACTGCATAAAAATGCCTCGCAAAATAACTTTTGTAACACAGTTTTGGGCTTTCATTGTTTGCACCTTGATTGTGTGCTGTTTTGGCGGTCGAAATAATGCCCAACTTTAACCACAAAAAGTCGGTTCTGGTATGTCTCAAATTTAAAATATGACTATACTGTATGAAAGAGCTGTGATTCTTTGAACTAGACCTGAAGTTTCAGCTCTGCGAATTTAAACCCTCGCGAAAAATACAATTTTAAATATAGCCCCTCGGGCCACCGTAAGCGACAAGAACGTCAAATGTAAACAAAGCGAAAAGCGTGTAAACAAAGGATAAAATCACACCAAAGCTATTTCTAGTCTACCAAAGTGCCAAGAAATGATGGAAAGTTCGGTATCTAAATAGGTATTGCTATCTGAAAAGCTACCAAGACGAAATTGTCCGTCAAAAAAGAATTTTAAACAAAATCGTGAAAAACGAGCAACTGAGAATCGCGTCTGGTGAAATCCTGAACTCGGAAGTATAATTGCTTCCAGCTGGTCAAGTCCAAAAGGCTTTAAGAACTGTTTTCGAAATGCCCCAATAAACTATCAACAAACTGTGCCAGAGGATAGATTTACTTTAGTAAAAATGAACATAACAAGAAGTCGGAATCATGATTACAAATGACATTTCTACAAAATTAAATGAGTTTTAAGCGTAAGTCCTGGAGTTTTACAAAGTAAGCTTTCAGTGTCCATTTCTTTTTCTCGTGATGCAAGGCTCTGCAACTCACCTTCATGATATGACTTAAAAACTAGCAAATAACTGAAACTTCAACATTACGCCGATTTGGTCCTAAATGAGACGTGTATTAACTTGGTGTCATGTTACGTCTATGGTAATTTGAATAATTTTACCAGGCGCCCCTTCATATAATCTTCCACGGGGTACACGTGGTACATGCTATCACGTTTAGCCAGGTTTAGCTCTGAACGTGTGGAAAAAAATGTTGCGTAGTTTTTCGACTCTTATTGATGGCAATTTTTGCATTCGGTGTACCTTAAGAGAAACTAGGGAGGGGCTCGGCACGTGACCTAGAGCCCACCCGCACTCGGGAAGTGCTCTGAAGAAGATATATATACAATTTTAAAGCCGTAAATGACCTAATAAACACCCGCACTGACCCGGCGCGTCTTTTAACTTTATGGGTCCAAGCAGAGGCGAGTAAAAGGGCGAGGTGACTATTGATATAACTGTACCACTCAACAAAACGTATTGTTAAACTGTTGATATTTTTTCCACTCCATCAATTGATACGTCCGAGGCCGTCTAGGGATCCGTATCGCTCTTCTCAAATTCCAACCCGTCGATGGCAGAATCGTCCCTCAGGGTTATTGTGTTTCCATCGCTAGATAAAAATAAAAACACTCAAACCCCTGTAAATCAGGCAAGAAAATGAATGAATTGAATGATTTTCTCCTTTTTTGCTAATTCCATTTTTGATATTTTTCATCAGAGCTTTCTCTGGTTGTTGCGCCATACTGACGAGCCCCAAAAAGGGCGAAACAGCTGTCTATGGCTACAATCCCACCCTGTTTTGAGTTCTTTCTGTGTCCTGTTGATGTCTTGCAGAGTTATTTTTCACGTAGTACGATCAGCATTGCAGTATTCTCTTTGCAGAATTTAATATGTCTACATTTTGTAGTAAATTCTCATAGGGGGCGGTCTTTTAGACGGGGGCTCATATTAGAGGGGCGGGGGGGGGGGGGGGCGGTCTAATACAATTTTAACACCGTTGAGGGGGTTATTCTCAAGAACAGAGGTGTTGGAGTGGGCGTAGGTAGGCTGATTTAGGCTGTATTTAGTAAAGACCCGTGGGTTGGTGCTCGACTTGGCAAATTTTCGAGCAGTGTTGTAACTGGAACCGGCGCGGCGCAGATCATGGCGATAATAGATGATGTACAAATGACGCTAAACTTCCTTTGATGAATTTGCATTCTAATGTGGCCGAAGGTACTATTTATTGCTGGTTTTCAGTGTCACGCCATTCAAAAATAGATTAAAGTAAAAATCAAAACCATTCGACAGATAAAGTCTAGAATCTTGGAAATGAAAGGAGGTAAATATACAAAGACCCTTGCCAAGATTTGGGTCGAAGGAATAATTCGTATACGAGATATCCGAAGAAATGTTTTACCCAAATTTATAGAGCTTTGTATGGAGACGCCATGCTGGAGCTCATCCGGATGAGCTCCAACATGGCGGACGAAAACCAACAGAAACATCTCTTACCGAGTTTTGCTACAAAAGCGTGAATTTATTCTTCGAGAAACTCATAAACATTAAAGTAATACTTTTTCTAATACATGAACTGTTTAGATAGCAAAATTTCCTAAAATAAGTCATTTTTTTAACCTACATGACAGCTAGCTTGGCTGTCATGTAAATGGCGCGTCACGCAAAAGCTTAGAAATTCAAGCATACTCTATCACAAAACTAAGAATCCTTTTGAAGCGAAAATTTGTATGAAAATTAGTTTTCAGCTGCTCTAATGCATCGTGAAAGTAAAATCTCGGTAGGATCGATAGTTGTTTAGTTTGCATTTTGGTGACGTCATGTGAAAACCAACAATTGTTGTTTAATATAGCGTGCGTAGCAGGCGCTTGGAATAGTGGCCTAAAGAAAGACAGGGCGCTCAAGGTAGATACGCGTGTTCCTCCACTCGCGCGCCCGTTTTTTCCTGTGCCTGAAATACTTTCAAGCACCTGCTACGCTGGCTATGTTCCGCTGTTACTTTTGTGTTTGCAACGATACCTGAGCCTGCCAGCAAGCTCTCTATTTATGGCGGCCGAGAGGTCCACGAGTCGGGAACGCAGAATGAAGTAGCAAAAGCCCTAAGGGGTAGAGAAAAGGAAGGGCTTGTAACGATCCCTAATAATTTCATTCTGCTTCACTTAGACGAAGGGAAATACAATTGGCAGAATAATAACTCACACAAATTAAATATAATCGATGACACTCGAGCTCCTGGCTGACCCGTCATGAACTTTTGCTGTACCCCGTGGTAGATTGCGCGAAGGGCTCTAGGTAAAATTATTCAAATTACCATACACGTAACATGATAACAAGTTAATACACGTCTCTTTTGTAACAAACTTTAGGCCGCAAGCTTTTTACAAATTGGCGTAATGTTGAAGTTTCAGTTATTTGCTAGTTTTTAAGTCATGTCATGAAGGTGAGTCACAGAGCCTTGCATCACGAGAAAAAGAAATGGACACTGAAAGGTTACTTTGTAAAAATCCAGGACTTACGCTTAAAACTCATTTTGTAGAAATGTCATTTGTAATATCATGATTCTGACTTCTTGTCATGTTCATTTTTACTAAAGTAAATCTATCATTTGGCATAGTTTGTCAATAGTTTATTGGGGCATTTCGTAAACAGTTCTTGAAGGCTTTTGGACTTGACCAGCAGGAACCATTTTTACTTCCGAGTTCAGAATTTCACCCGACGCGATTCTCAGTTGCCCGTTTTTCACGATTTTTTTAAAATTCTTTTTTGACGGACAATTTCGCCTTTGTAGCTTTTCAGATAGCAATACCTATTTAGATATCGAACTTTCCATTATTTCTTGGCACTTTGGTGCGCTAGAAAAAACTTTGGTGGGATTTTCTCCTCTGTTTACACGCTTTTCGCTTTGTTTACATTTGGCGTTCTTGTCGCTTACGGTGGCCCGAGGGGCTATATTTAAAATTGTATTTTTCGCGAGGGTTTAAATTCGCAGAGCTGAAACTTCAGGTCTAGTTCAAAGAATTACAGCTCTTTCATACAGTATAGTCATATTTTAAACTTGAGACATACCAGAATCGACTTTTTGTGGTTAAAGTTGGGCATTATTTCGACCGCCAAAACAGCACACAATCAAGGTGCAAACAATGAAAGCCCAAAACTGTGTTACAAAAGTTATTTTGCGAGGCATTTTTATGCAGTCTTAAAGCTTTGGGTAACTGGTAAATGTATGTGCAACATCAAGTCAATAGGAGCTTCTGCGCGGTTGTACTGCTTCCTTGAAAATTGTTGAAATTTGCAGCAATTTCGCGAATAAAAAAATGTATTTTTATCGAATTTTTGAACTTTTCCAAATTTCTCAAAATGTAAAGCGCTTGAGAATTTCTTAACATCATTTTTTGAAATAGTTCACCTGAAGGGTTGTTTGGGTGGTATTAGCCAAAATGCGAATTTTCAGAACTGATTTGAGATTCTCGATATTTTCCGACATTGGCTCTTAAATGTTAATTTGGTTTATGAACAAAATCTACCTGTTCTTTATTCTTGTATGTTGTGTTCAATCGTATTTGCTTCCCTTTTCCTACCGTTTACGATTGCGTTTTTCATTGCCTTTAATCAAAACAACAGCTACAATAGACAGACTGCAAATGCAAAGAAACTGACAAAGGCCGAGGATCGATATCCACCAATCACCGCACGTGCACTGACCTCAGTTTGACCATTGTGTTTTCTAAGAGGTCAGGTCTATGCACTGATTACTGGCAGTAAAATGGCTTACATGTTTGTTTGAGTTTGAACTTCAGAACTCGCCCGCACTCGACTCTTAGAAAAAAAGAAGAACAAGCAAACTTCTGTGGTCGACTTGTGGAGAGTGTAGTTTTTCAAAAAACAGTAATCGAATCAACATTCGATTATGGAATAGAGGCTAAATGTGAATATTGGATTGTTCATTTTATGAATGGATTATTGAATCAACAAACGAAATCATTTTTCCGTTAATGAATTCATTAGTTCGTCAGTGACGGGAACGCTTGACCTGGTTTGACTGTAAACATTTTCTAATTGCTTGAAATATAAAAAAATGCAGCAGAATAACAAGAATTATCATCGCCAGGCGATGCAAATGTTTCTTCCTTTTCATTGGCCGAGAGCCCACCACGTGACCTGCAAATAACTGCCTACACAAAATGGTTTATGAACAAAATCTACCTGTTCTTTATTCTTGTCTGTTGTGTTCAATCGTATTTGCTTCCCTTTTCCAACTGTTTTTGGCTGCAAATTCTATTCTGCTAATGCGTAACTATGAACCACGCTTGCTCCTCGCTCGTTTATGTGATCTCTCTCATTACTCCTGGAAGGCAGCGCGCACTAACAACTTCCGAAGATATTATTTATTAAAAAACAAACTCAGTGATCGAATGATAAAACAATTATTGAACTCGGTTATCATAAAATATCGTGATTTGCCAGTGTCTCGCCACTGACAAATCACAATATTTTGCTCAACCTCGTCAAATAGTTGCTAATCATTTAATTTATTGGTTAATTATTAGCAAACCCCAACTCAACCTCTTTTCAGGGGCCACCTTTATACAGGGGTCACCTGCCTTTGTTCCTAGGGTGCCCAAAAGGAGGATTATGCAGTCTTCCCATGATTCCATGCGGTAATTTCGTGTTCGCGATTTTTCACGTGTAACGTGGCCATTTTAGATGCATCGTCAGCGTCGAGGATGATTTTTTGGCCTTTTAAAAGAGGTTGTTTGACGGCTTGAAGTGAGTTTGTTTTGTTTAATTCCTCTTGATTGCTGCCTTGGTTGCATTTCACAACAGACAGGCCAACCGCTCCGCGGTGAAGAAAATAAGGTTGAATTCCTCGAAAAGCAATTTCATAATGAAAAGCTTTCCATTGCCTACTGAGCATTTTTTTGAACTTTCTCAATAACCTGTACAATGAATGGAAACCTCGCGCCGTCGAGTCTATCCAAAATTCACCTCTTAGCCAGTAACAAATACTAACGCCTCTCCACCAAAAAACTGATAAAAATGATCTCGGCTGAAGACCACATTCAGCCATGAAAATTGCAGAGAAGGTACTGCAAATTAGTCGGACTTGGCATTCAAATCGCAAGAGTGCAAATAAATCACGTCTGTATCTTCCCCGAAAAATGGAGCTTGATGGAGTTGTTTACTCAATGCATTCATCTTTAAAGTGATGACGTCACAACCAATTCGTTAATATATTACGGCGCAATGTATCATGGGAAGACTGCATAATCCTTCTTTGGGTGTCCACTGTTGGCTCCTAGGCTGAGGGGTAAAAACAAAAGAAAAGAATCTTTAATCCCTGGACCTCAACGCGATTTCTCTCTTTTGTCTTATTTCCATCAGCGACTCGCAGCCAAGATTCATAATAATTCGAAACTGGCGTATTGATTAAAATGATCCCTCTTACCTCAACTTAGATTTTTGAGCGCCAACCGTTTGAAAATGATTCCAAGTGGAGCCATGTTTCTTTATAACTATTTCATCAATGTGATGTAGGTATTGCATTTGTCTTAGTTTTTAAGCTGCCGTTGTTTCGATTACAATTTTCTTACTGAACGATGTTCATGTATGATAAGCTGTAGATATTATGCTACTGTAGTTGTAAGCTAAGCTCACCAATAACTTATTCATCTTACAGACATTTACTATCAGCACTTTACAAGAAACTTCACTGGGGCACCAAACAAACGAATGCTTGCAAATAAACCAGAATTGTATCAATAGGGTTTCGCTATGCTTTAGAAGCCTGTTTAGTTAATTTGGAGCTGCCCTAAAAAATATTTATCTGTTCAGATAACTTAGGGGAATTTATATCGTTTGGAAACTTTTCGTCCCAAATTGTTAGCAGCGTACTCTAAAGGATCCTATCGAAAGTTAAAGGAATGTTGTAGTCATACTTTAATTAGAAAATTCTAGGGGACACTTAAATTGCCTTTATAAAATTGAAGAACACACTGCGAAAATCGTGGGTAAGTTAGTAGAAAAACTTAGAATGGAATGATTCTACATATGTTTAGCCGAGCTTTAGAAATTTGTGGACCATATTTGCTCCTTCGAACAGTTATTACACAGATAAAACGTCGTTGGCTGCCCTGCACTGCAACACATTAACTATGAGGAATATATTCACTCTGAAAACGGTGGGCTTGTGATTGCTGTTCTTGCTCAACTGTATCCGACGTATTTTGACAACGCAAATCGTCTTACCCAGGGAGGAGGGCTTGCGCCCTCTTAACTTTGGCGTCATTTATTTTTCGAAAGTCTACCAAAATACAGATAAAACCAAGGAATTGTGATGTAGATGCAATTATCAAGAAGACAAAAATATCTGTATCAGAACACGAAGTCCTCTATTTTTAGTAAGTAGCTTAGTTTTTTAACGGTAGCAGTACCTTTAAAGCATGTATCTTTTACGTGTTGACCGTTGACATTTTTCTTTTCCATTTATTTTGTTGTTTTTAGAATGTTGTCTGATAATCCCTTAACAGTAATTGAACCGAAGGCATTTAGGATTCCTGACAGTGCCAATTCTTTGAGCTTGTACGTTTTATCTCAGCTTATTTTCTTTTTGGAGCATAAGTACAGTCGACTCCAGATAACTTGAACCCTCGAAACAAAGTCTAACTCGAAACAAAGTCGCTTTCCCCTGGATTTTACCCTCGGTAACACGAACCCTCGATGATAACTCGGAGTAACCTTTTTTCGCTTCAGATCATTTCTATATAAAAAGGTGTACTGAAGTCAAAGCGTTGAATTTATTTCAAAACAACCGTGTCAGTTTCTTTGTCTTAAAAATTTGTCACTCTAGTTCTAGTCTCCATCTTAGTACATTAATCAAGCTTTGTTACTTACGGGTAATTTCTTTCTGTTTTTTCAAAGCAACCACTGATTTCTATCTCTTGCTGCCCTTAAAGTGAAGAGCGCATCGGACTTTTTTCGATATCCCTTGAAGGTTCGAGTTATCGGGAGTCGACTGTTCTAAGTACATGTTTTTTTGTTTCGTTGGGTAGTTTGGTCGTTAAGAGAAAATAATAATGTTTTTATGGTTGTGTCAAAAACATTTCATTGCTTTGAATTAACAGAATTTTTAACACACAAAGTTGTATCCTTTTCAAAATTTTAGCCTTAAGTTTATATTTAAAAAAATGTTCTTAAAATGTGGTAAATTTCAGCCCCTATATATCTTATAAAATGTATTGTTGTATAAAAAAAGAGAGGTTATTCACTGGCCTTGCAAAAACATGGAATTGTTTAATGTTTAGAAAATTTGGTAATCGCGTGACCGTACACCGACCGCCCGCCGTCCGTCCGCACCACAGGAAAACCAATGTTTACTTTCACACTTTCTATCTACTTTGGGAGCCCAGGAAGCCCAGGAGGAAACTGATTGCACATCAATATTGTGATCAATTGACAGCTGTCAAAACAAGGTATCCGCTGACCAGTATCACCTGCCCGTATCGCGGGCTCAGGTGTCGACCCATCGAGGTCGAGTACTTTTTTGAAGTTATCCGCTGACAAGTTACTGGTTTTCAGATGATCGCAGGCTCAAATTTATTATTTTTTTAAATTTATATGAAATATGCTGTGTTTATATCATGATGGCCCCGCACTATTAAGAGTTTGATTTCAAACTAACCATGGACGCGAAAATTCAGCAAGTTATTTAACAATATAGGCGAGGAAGACCTTTTCTTACCTAGGTCACGCTCTACGTCTAATTTTTATGCTCTGATTGGTCAAAATTTGACAGGTGAGTTCATGCGGAAAATTAATGCAGCATCTTGAAACTTGTTTACTTTGACAGCTGAGGCTGACAGAGTTTTGTGTAAACTTGTGATGTTTTTAACTGTCTTTTTCCACTGGATGTACAAAATGAAATACAGCTGCTATCAAGTCTGTTATTCATGGCTAGTTTGTTCATTGGTTTTTTGGTTGAGAGATGCGTCGCTTGTCAAAGTCGGAAATCCGATTTTGGATGGCATCGTTTTTCACCTTGCTTGATGCGTATTAAAGAGGGATTCAAAATTCTCAAGCGACTCTCGCGTTACTTGATAGCTTTTAGAAACCGCATCTCGAAAGGTAAGCCTGAGTAATGATTGCATTTGATGTTTGTTTTTTTATATCTAATTTCATGTAGTCGAGCACAATTTATGCGGCAAGTTTATGCACGTTTCACTGACGTTTGTAAGATTTGAGACAATGAACCGACCTAATATCAGGTTTGATATAAGCTTACAGAACTTAAAAAAGCCTTTAGATATATTTTCTCACCGCAAATAGAAAGAAAACGTTCCGAAGAATATTTAGTTAAATTTGGCTGAAGAAAGAAAACTTTGAGCGATTTTCTTGCCTTGAGTTCATCTTTGAGAAAAGCAAACACCACGAGGCCGGCTTAAAACATAAAGTTATTAAGCTTTAAGACTCAGGATTTTTCGAAACGCTTTAATACTTATCTTCGTGAATGAAAATTGTTGTGTCTGTAAATGTTTAACCGAATTATATTTGTTTTTGTGATTGTTAGTAGTCTCTCTTGCAATTTAAATCGCTGTGCTGTTTGTTTTCAGTCCTTCATGAACATCGCTTGCAGGAGTTATCTTTTTGCCGCGCGTATCAAACGCTTTTCAAGATTACACATCGTTATAAAACCCTTAAATAAATAAAAAAAACCCAATAAATTATTTATGTTGAAGCATAACTCTTTCAATGTTCACTGCAAATTTGGCGCTCGAGGTCCTGTATGATAAATAGTACGGTTACACCTCAGATGTGATGTGTAAAAAGTATAAAAGGTTGGTTTACATATTCCCGGATTTGTTGGCAAGATTTTATAAAGTAAACTTGTCGAAAGCAAAAAATTCGGCCTGATTTGTTTTCCAAGAATTTGTTTTTCAGGTATAATCCACTGTGATCAAGAACCATTACGGCTCTTGAATGTGATCGAAGATGATTGCTATGTTTGGATGTTTTATATGACTATCAACTCGATGTAAGATGTTTCACTCTAAAATCACTTAGCCTTTCCCATATGAATTTCCCCTTAAGTTAACTGATTTGTGGATTACAAGTTTATTGTTTGATTTAAATAATAAATTTATTAATGGAAGCTTCGCTTTTAGCCCTGGCTAAATCTATATATTACCCAGCAAGTACATGCACTTTCTTTTTATCGGAATAATTTTTTTCTACCTCCGAAAAGGTCTTCTATAAGCAATTTTAAGCGATGACAAGCTCAGTGTGTTTAAAACACTATAACAGTTAGAGGAGTGCTAAATTTCTTTTGGTATGTTCCACAAGGCGAGTTCGTAAAAACCTGTCTGTTTTATTCTACGTATTCTGCTTTACAGGCAAGGTAGGGTAATGGGCATATCATGCGAGAATTAAGGTATTGACGTAAACGATCATGAGCAGAGCAAAACGTTTGAATATTTGACAGGTAATTGTGGTATTGACGACACTTGAGTACAATGTTCTTACAACGTATCTTTTCGGAAAACTTTGTCGGCGTTTGATTGAAGCTTTGCCAAAACCGTTCCAGGTAAAGAGTCTCTTGATTGGGTACATACTACCTGTTTTTAGCCGAGTCGCGCTTGGGCCATGAATTGATGGAGAAAACCGCGGGCTTCCGTAATTTACAGTGCGGACCTAGAAAACGAGGCTGAAAAGACGCTTATTATATATGAAATGGCTTCCTGTATGGTATACAGGAAATAAAAAGAAGACAAACGAATTGATACTTATTTGACAGTCCTCAGAAAGTGAAAGTCTTTATTGCCTCAGAGAAACAATAGCGCATTGAAAGGGGTTTAAGAGAGAAATCAAAATGTAAATGCGCCATGTTGAAGAAAGTACAATTCTGTCAGAACTAAGAGCACTGCAAGTCCTAGCTCGAATTTGGCGCTGGAGTATATGAATATTACGTTTGACTAAAAGTCGCTTCTATCATTCGTTCGCAAAAAACGGAAAATGGCAAAGAAGCTTGTCAAGATCAGACTCAGAAACGTTTGTTATGTCAAAGGAATCTCGCTTACTTCTCTAAAAGCAAAATTTCTTGAATATCCGTCAGTCCATTCTACCCTTCTTAACTCTGTTTTACAATTTTTGACCTGTGATAAAATTTTTGATTTCCTGACTAGAACACTATTTTTCTATAAGATTACGTTTCAGTGTTTTCCTTCACTTCGTTTTAAAATAAACCAGGTTAACATTTAGAAGGACGAGGACATCTTCCAAGTGTTATAGCTCTTGATTTATCTTTTTTTCGACTCAAACCGATTTATTGCTTAAAAACGAACATCTGCTATTGAAATTTTGCTCTGCACGGTAAGTTAAGAATCGCAAAATGTCCATTTGCAGGGCTATAATAGGCTTAGCCATATTATAAACTTTCTTATGAATGCATCAAGTGAGTAAGAATACTTAGCTTTTAAAAGAATATGTTTTGTCCATTTTAAACAACACTTTTTAATAACATTGTTAGAATTTAGCTGAAAGACTAGCATATATTGAAAAAACAAATAATTTTATCTTATTTCCTTGCAGATATTTGCTGCGAACTAATCTAAAGACATTGAATCCTGAGTCTATTGTTGGCTATCCAGCACCTGGATCAGAAAGTAGCGGCGGATATAGCAGCTTTTTTTCCACAGTGTAACGTATATAAAATGTGATTTACAGAAACAATAACCTCCAAATTATCCTGGCTCCAGAGGTTTTTTCCTGAAATGCGTTGGATGAAGTAAACCGTGCTTAGGGTTTCAAGGATGGTTTGGATTAATTTAGATTTCTGAGAAACTGCTTACCGACCCCTCTCCTAAGCCATCATTTTTCCGTAAGGGAGAAGTAAGGGTTAATGCTAGCTTAGGGGCGGGGTAGGTGGGCAGTTTCCCAGAAACCCAAATTGATCCGATGGTTTCAGGTAAGAAAAAAATAACCTCTGGAATCCAGGGTATCTTCAAATAGGATAGAAAGGTATTCGTTAACGCTGAGGAGATTATCCGTTTTCGGGAACAGAAAATCACAATTTCAGGTTAACTGTGTAGGCATACTTTCATAAGAAATTTATTTCGTAAATGGCCTTGCAAATTCTATGTATGCCATGCTTTGTTTCATATGTGTATGCTTATATTTGCTTTTGAGCAATAACACGTTTAATGAAACTGAATAAGATACCTGTTAAATTCGTTCAAAGCTATAGAAAGTTTTGTTTCTGCAACAAAGCGCCTTACAACTTCCTCAAATAAAGAGTGTCGAATCTGGTATCTCACAAATTTGGACTTGGAAGTCTAACTTGTTTTTAATTCACGCTGAAGAATTGAAATTTTAGGGATGCTAAGAGACTATAATTTACTTTTTTACAAGTAACATGTTCCCTGTTATTGTCGCCGTCGCTGTTTTTTTTTTCACAGGGTGATGGAGGATAGGAGGCTGAGAACAATTAAATATTATTACCGTGGAAATGCGCCTGGTTTCTTAATATATCTGTCAGTACAACATTTAAGACTCTTAATTATTTTAATGCGGAGATTTAAAAACCCTTAAAAAAAGTACTATAGAGTGTTTTCACATGACGTCACGGGGGCCATATTGTTGTCCCAAAACAATGAAACGGCGGCCATGTTGGTGTCCCAAACCATTCCTCTGGGAGTTGTACTCTTTTCTCATGCAAATGCTTTCTTTTGTTCTAATAAATTTGCATAGATGCTGGCCACGTGAGTGAAAACACTCTATTATTACTACGGATTTATGTTTTATCCCCACGTAATGGCCGGGGGTTGTTGTTTTTTCTTTCCATATAAGGGTGCATCTCTTGTTTCACTTCCGAAATGATTTTAACGACATAAACCATGAAACTAGGCATGGAAACTGGTACAAGAAATTTTTAAGGTGAAATTTTTTGTTAAAAAGCTTTCATCTTTTACGCCTAATGGCTAACCCCCTTGAGACCCTTTTGCTTAATTTGATCACGGGCTACACAATGCAAAAAATGGAACAGATGGTAGTAATATGTAACAAACCACAACTTAACAACAATTCCAACCAAACCCTGGGCAAACCAGCAGAGTATGACCTATTCACCGTTCGACCAAACTCTTTTTATAAGAATGGTTTTTTTTTCAAATTACATGAGAATAAAATCATTTTCGTATCAAAGGCTAAGCCCTTGGCTTGGTTTCAAAACAGGGGTTGAGAAAACTAAGAAACGGCCGATTAAAATAAAAACATAATTTCTTTCCGTTTAGATATCCCCACGAGTCAAAATCACAATCGATTTTGGTGTATGACAGCAACAGACAACCAGCCAAAAGCTTCATTTCTGCTCTTTCGGCCTCGGGATTCAGACAAGTTTCTGACGATGAACCGAGCTATGTCTCGCCGTTCTATTTATCATACCACCTGCCATGTCCTGTTGGCACATTCTCCAACATAACTTCTCAAGGAGCCGAGGGATGCATACCCTGCCCCCCAGGTAACAGAGGCTCCCACTCATACTTGACACTCCTGTCCTGTCACTGTAGTCATCTTGTTGTGATATTATGTTCAATTAAACCCTAGTTCTGTATTCGCTACACAGAGGGGCGGATCCAGGATTTTTTAATGAGGGGTGGCTGATACCAATCGGCCACCAAACTACACGTAAATTTGTTTTAAGTTGTCCTACGTTTGTCACAAAACATGGCGATTTAGAAAGGACGAATTGGTGACTGTATCACTGCAAACTTATGAAAAGCAACAAAATAGAAAAAAATAGAAGCTAACAGAAATACCTTACCTAGCTAGTCGGCCAAAGGTGAGGACGTCGTCATTCGTCTAGGGTGCAGCGCACAAAATTCTTGCAAACTACACTTTTGTCGATGGTTCTACATTTGCATACATGGCCGTTGTACGTATTTCTATATTTTTGGGAGCTACGTATTTCCGTTTTTACGTGTATTAATTTTTTTTTAGGTAGGCTTTGCTAAGGGGAGGGGGAGGGGGGGTGGGCTAGCCACCCAATCTACCCCCTCGATCCGCCCCTGACACAGTCTCTACAGCACGGGACTTTTCCTTACCCATGTTTAATCAACTATTAAGGAAATATCTTTAGTTCACTACTGTGAACGCAAGTTCCTTACAGGCTCTCTAGACTGGCGATTCCCCGATTATTTAATGTACATTGTATAATTTGGTTGTCACGTTTTTTGATTGTTTTATTTGTTTGTCTGTTTCTTTGATTCTCACTCTGTTTGTGTGTATTATTTGTTACGTTGCTTGCGTATGTCGGCATTTATTTTATTAGCTCTTTGAAATATGTATATAGTTTAAGCGCTATATAAATAATAAATCTTTATCTTAGTTTAAATCTTTATGTATTAATGTTTTCGATATCTTTGAGGTAAACTATCTGAACAGGTAATCAGAAAGTCTTACGTTCGACTCCTGTTGTGCGGTTGTCACTCGTCGTTTTGGTTTTGAAACGAGCAACCAAGAAACCAAAACCTCAACAACATATTTCAAGTGCCAACATTTTTAAAGATTTATGGAAAAATATTTAGTTTCACAGTAAAACACTCCAAGGCAAATTAACATTATATGAAGGTGGCTTGTCAAAGAGGATTCAATATGATGAGAACGCCAAAAACTTGTTAAGAAAGAATAAGTTAAGGCAACATATTTAAACACTAATAAGACCGACCTTGCACTTTCCAGCCATTGAATGTCTTTTCATATACTAAAGATTTTTTTATATGATACATATGTTTTATTGTTTTTTTTCTTTAAGGCGGGTTTTACTCCGATGATATTGGGTATGTGGGCACAAGCTGTAAGAAATGCCCCAATGGTTCTTTTGTTGCCTTGAATAAAGCACCAGGAAAACTAGTTCAAGATTGCAAGACCTGTCCTCTTGGTAAATAGCTACAATAAGTATACTTTTGTTACATTTCAAGTGTTTGTTTGGTTGGTGGCTATTATTTTATGTGAATGTTGTACAATTTACACTCTGACAGTTTTTATCCATGAAGAGGCCATTTCCCAGTTCCAAAACTCTCATTTTCAAAACGAGGCTAAGTGCAAAACCTTTCTTGTGAAAATGAGTTCATTTGCGTGAAAATCAGTTAAGAAACATTTCCATATGAATGGCTTTGTAATTAGCCTCACTTTAAAACAGAGGCTTGAAGCAACACGGAATTTGCCTATTGTTCTTTTGCTTATTTAAACAGGAACAAACAGTGACGCCCACGCGGGATTTCGTGCTTGTGAATGCCTGGAGGGATATTATCGGACTCACATGTTTGAACTGTGTCGAAAATGCAAAGATGGACTAAACTGCGAGAATGGATATGCTACTTTGAAACCTGGCTTCTGGTGGAAATGGAGAAAGAATAGCCATAAAGACCGGTACCGACTTTTCATAGCCAATCTCTTATCTTCTTCGCCATCATTTGATAGAGAGGACGTGCAATATGCGTATCCTCTACCAACTCCACATAAGTGTCCGGGAAGAAAGTCATGCAAAGGTGGCATGGATTCCTCTTGCGAGGATGGCTACAAAGGCCCCCTTTGCAGCGTGTGTTCAAAAGGATACTTTAATCAATTTCAACGATGCAGGAAATGTCCGACAAAGATGTGGATTCTCTCCCAGATGTTAATAGTTGCCACACTTATTTTGATCATTACTGCAGTTTGCGTGTGGACAAATAAGATGAAGAATAAGAAAGGACAGGAGAGCACTTTAGCAGACTCTTTCTTGTCCAAAATCAAGATCGCAATTGGATTTTATCAGGTGACGTATGGGTTGCTTGAAGCCTTCTCATACATTGAATGGCCAGAGTCTTTACGAGCAATCGGCAAGTATTCAAAAGTACTCCAGCTAAACATACTTGAGATGGCTCCAGTTAACTGCTTTTTCGAGGGTCTACAAGTGGATGCTTTTGCCAACTTACTTTCAATCATCGCAATTAATTCTGCCATTATCATCTGTGCAAGAATATGCTACGGAATAAGAAGAGCTGTTATCTCAAGGAAAGAAGATATGGATATTGAGCAAAAGTTAAAGGAACTCTCACAAGCTAAAGAAACCACGTACAGAAATCTGTTCTTTTTCCTGTACATCACCTACCTTAGCACGTGTTCTAAGACAGTAACTGCTTTGCCCCTTGCGTGCCGGGAACTTTGTCAAGACGAAAACGAGGACTCTTGCACGAAGTACCTGAAAGCCGATTATAGCGTACAATGTCATGGGCCTTTGTTCAATAAATTGGTTATCGTCTCATATTTCTCCTTAGCTTACGTTGTTACTCTTCCTTTCTCCGCATTTATTGTTCTTTGGAGAAAGCGAACTGTAGTACTTGACGAAAAGCCTAATGGTCTAGACACAAGAACTGAAATGATCAAGGGTTTGCAATTCCTTTACGAAAATTACAAAGCGCGTTCATGGTACTGGGAACTAATAGAGACGTCTCGTAAAGTTATCGTCACGTGTGGTTTGATACTCGTGGGGCAGGAAAGCAGATCATACATTGGCTTAGCTTGGGTCATTGCTGGCATATATGGGGTGTTTTTTGCCTGGAATCGTCCTATACAAGACGCCTTTGAAAATCGGTTAATGACCGCATCCGTTGCTGTTACAGTTTTCAATTTGGGTGTTGGGGCAGTCAGTAAAATTCCTGCAGAGGACTTACCGGCGGCGACCCACGTTTACATGGACATGGTCGTATTCAACATATTAGTTCTTGGAGCAAACACACTGGTCATCGGATTACTGGCCTGTAAGATGATTCTTAATTTTTGACAAATTTATATTTTGCTCACTTTTAAGTAAAACAACTCAAATTTATCCATTTACCACATCCCTTTATGAAACGTATGTGAAATGGAAATGAAATGAAATGATCTCCTCTAAAGTCCCTCTCAAACGACAGATCATTTAACAGTCTTTCTACATCGTTGCGAAATGTTATAACAGTTGAGAAGAATTCATACAGCGTCTCAACACACACTTCGTTATTTTCCAAACGTTCATGACGGTTTCTATTATTTTGTGATGACAGTGCAATTATTTTCTCATGAGTTTGTCGACTCATCGTTGAGAAACGGTATGCTATAGAATGATCTCATTGTGTAGACAATTTTGAGAAAAAGTTCAATGGGGGATATCAAAAAGAAGTAACGTATAAAGTGGACTTGCACAGAATTCAAGCTTCTAAAAAAGCACCACAACCTTTTCAATTCATTCTAAAAATCATCCGATGGAGTTCATAGGGTAACGAACAATTTGAGAAGTACGATTTCAAAATATATCTGGAATCGGAATGGACGTCCTTATTTTCATGATGTCCACTGGAAGAAGACCTTAAATAAATATATAGCTAACTGTGGAAAGATTCAAAAGCTATAACGACATTTGAGCACAGATTCATTTTGACATATACCTGGAGAATTTAGCTGAGTAGAGAAACAAATTTTTGTTTCGCAGTTCAGTACATGTTGCATCTGTGTGCCTTCCTCAAGAAATGGTATAAAAATCCGAGGTGGTCGTTTTCCTGCTGTCTTTCCTTGATCTTGCCTTTTCTTAGTTTGTCTGGGGATATTGATGGATTGGTGAGAGAAAATCTGATGAACAAGCAAGTAGACAGCGGAGGTATCGAAATGCCTTCTATCGCTGCTTGCGTACAAGACAGTGGGGCTACTGATATTACTCTCGATAACAGTGAACAGCCTGCCACACAGTTGCAAACTGGGGAAAAGGGAAAACACACTGCTACGATCCTCTCACAGACTAATGAGGCTTTTGACGTTAGTGTTGAAGAAAATAAACAAGAAAATGGGAACAAGAACGAAATCGGAAGCATGCAACCTGTCACATCGCCAAATTGTGGGAAAAAGCAAAGTATTGTTGTCCCCTTCTATTCACAATACACGTCATCAAAGTGTCATCGAGAAACCCAAACAACGTTGATGGCACTGAATTGATCCATTGAAGATGTTAAGGCTAAAGGGCAGATAAATTGATACTTCTGTCGTAGAATAAAAATTTCGAACCTTTATTTCCTACAAGTTTCGTCTCTTACTGAGACTTCTTCAGGGAACGAATACAACTAACAAAGAATGATAACTGAACTATGCCGGAAACGGACGTTATAAGAAAGACAGTAATACATATGTTATCGCGTGTTGTTATATGTTTGGGGCCATGCGATTAGCGCTAATCGTGTGCCCCCCAAAATCAGCCAAAATACAAGCTATTTACATAGATGTGGTAAAGTAGTCGAGTAGATTTTGTAAATGACGATACAGTCTAAGTTTGGTAAATGTCTCTTGATGACCCGCTTGTCGTGTGACTGCAGTTAAATTCTACCGTTGAGGGGGTTTGCATTTTCGTTAAAGTCTGTTACTGTACATGTATTTAACCTCCCTAGGAAGTAAAATCCCAACTGGGTAACCGCGACGCCGGAGACGTTTCCACAATTTCTGACGCGTTTCGCTAAAAGCTTTAAACGTGGAACTATTTCTAGTATAGCGCATAAGCTCGCCTCTTATAAAGGCCCTCTTGCGGCTCGCGGGAATAATGTACAGATACTTATTTAGGTAGAAAACTGCAGTGTGCTAAAATTAGCATCTTTGTAAAGAAATAAATCCAGAAACGAAATACTACTTTTGTCAATAACACACGTAAGTTTGATGCGATCATTCTTGCTATTGAGGCAACTAAGAAACGCTGATACGTTTTCTTTGGGACCCTTCCAAATAAATAATATGTCATCGGTAAACAGCTTGTACTGCTTGTACAAAAGTAGATGACTAGAGAATTATGTGACAACATCCTTTTCTAAATGATACATGAAAGCATTAATTAACGGCCGTGACTGCAAAAGGTGTTCCCATATCGATCCCAAACGTTTAATGAAAAATATGTCCACAAAATTCGGTTTTGGGAAAGTTATTCTCAAAAAGAAGTCTAGAGAACTGGATCAGAATTGTGGTCTCAGGTGCTCCTGCCTCCCGAAGTATTTTTTCTTAAGAATATTTAAGTCGAATTTACCTTAATAAAACTGGCTGAGGATTAGACGCCTCACTTAGACACAATAGAATTTCTTTTTTGGATAATTTGGATAATGGTTTAAAAATGGAGAAACTGTTTGAGGTGACACGCAATAGACAACAAGGAATAAGTTGCTATTTTTAGGGGCTTACTGCAGTTTGCGAAACGAAATGGAACGAAACGAAATGGAAATCTGTAGTTTGCGAAATGGGAATCTGTAGTTTGCGAAATGAAAATCTGTAGTTTGCGAAATGGAAATATGGAAATTTACTTTCTCGCTGCTGCATCGTTGACTGACATGTGACAGTTGATATGATTGCGAAAGACCCGTAGTTACTAAAAATTTTTAGGTACTTGAAGTGAATCTCCGGTAGACAAGAACTATGTACACTTCAATACTGCCTCTGTAGCCTTTCTACCATTTTTTTACTTTCTATTTCTCATAAATTTCATATTTGTTCGATCAGATATGCAATCAGAACGGGCTTTTAATACAACTGGTAGTCTCCCCTCGTGACAGGATGCCTTCATTACGTTGCTATTCTTACCACATTTCTTGGAACACTTGTCACGTTGCGCCCTCCCTAATGCAAATTGGAGTATTATCCATTTGCAAATAACCGGAAATATCAATATTGGAAAAGGGAAAAGAAATACACAAGAAAAAGTTTCAGTCTAGTTTTTCAACGAAATTTGATTAGTATTAAAGGAACACTCTGAGCTTCTTAGCTACGGCAACTAATCGCGACATTTGTGTGTTTTGTTAGATATTTAAAAAAAAATCAACCAAGAGGTCAATGTATTTGGGGGCAAGTCCAAATGACAACAGGCTCTGAATCTTTCTAAAAACAGCCTCTCTTGGGGGAAATAGTCTTGCTCAGCGTAAAAAAACAGTTAGTCACATTTATAAGAGTCGATAGAAATAGACGGAATTGTTAATTCTGTTGCTAAATTATCGTTAGTTGATCACTAGTTTTAATATTTAACTTGTAATTGTTACACGGCGCGATGTCCGAAAATTAATACCAGTTTGCTGAGCCTTTTATTTTTCCGTGTGTAAATAAAGCTGATTGATTGATTGATTGAATTGAACACTCAAGGCACAGACATGTGCTATTCATGAGGGAACCATTCGACTGTGACGTCTAATTCCCTGTACTGCAAAACCTGATATCATGTGATATAAACTTCACGTATATAGGATGGTTTACACACATTTCACACAGCATTTCCTGTGTTATCTTACATGAGATATTATTATGTCTGCAATACTGACAACGGTGTTCAAAGCAACAATCGGTTTGCTTTTACGAAAAGGAAGAGCAGCCGCAGCGGAAAAGCTAAAAGAAGGTGATGTTGTTGATCAGAAATTCCGTCGCTTGATCTTGCGTGAAATTGACGATGTTAAATCCAAGTTGGATGGACTAGCAAGAAAGGACTTATTATCAAGCTTCAGCTCATTTGCAGAAGGTATCCAGTATTTGTATGAAGTGTTTGGCAGATCCAAGACAATGGTCGAATTTGAAGATGTTAGCACCGATCAAGCCGCGGGTGGCGAAGACGCAAGGGAGATTAGAACTCTCACGAGACGAATGAATTTCATAGATGAGACAGACCTGCGGGATGATTCAGTTAGAAAAACACTAGAAATCGCGAAAAAGAGGTTTGAATACGCTCGTGAGAAAGCTAGAGACGCCTTTGCCAACGAGGCACTGGATTTGTGTGATCGCATTCTAGCCATGCAGTATCGAGTTATGGCAACAATACTACAGACTTGTGACCGCCCTCAAGATGCACTGCCAGCATGTAAAGTTTGCTTGGAGGAACTGCACTCTTTGACCGCTGTCAAGGAGTGTTTTAACGTGCAGCTAAATAAAGGATTCTGGGCCCGATTTAGCAAAGACGAAAGGCGAAAAGTCATATCTACGGTCTGCCATCTTAATCGAGTTATTTACGATGTTACCCTCATGGTTGGGTTTGGCCTAAGAGAATGGCCTTGCGTTGACACGGGCAAAGAGGAAATTGACCCGATTCGTGACGAAAGACTTACAAAACTTCTACGAAAACAAGGCATGGAACACTGTTTCGTCAAACCGTGGTCGTTTGGTCAGGAGGGTGAAAAAGAACAAATTTTGAAAAGTCCTGTGGGTATCGCTACGAATACACAAGAGCAGCTCATTGTTGCGGACGATGGGGATAAATCAATCAAGATGTTTAACAGCAACGGGGACTTCAAAAGCTGTGTTTATCTGCAAAGTGATGATGACAATACAGAGCTGCATATTCTTGATATTGCTACTGACGAATATAGCAATATCTATGTACTGACCGGACGTAAGAAGCCCCGGTCTAAAGAAAATGAGCTGGAAGTTAAAAAATTCAACGCAACAACTTCCCTTCTTTGCACTTTTTCTGTGAAAAAAGGGCCGTGGGGACAGGGTAAGCTGACAATTTGTAGCGGAAACGTCCTGGTATTAAGAGGATCAGGATCTGGAGATGTGGTAGAAGTGTATAAAGACGATGGAAGATTTGTTCTTAGCTTCGGTGGGGGACTGCTTAAAAGTGCAAGAGATATCACTGCCACTGGGGACCACGTTATGATCATGGATACTGATGAGTGTAGCGTCTACCTTTTCACTCTAAAGGGAAAACAAAAAGCCAAAATCGCCATCGACATTCGTGGAGATCACCATTTGAGAGCTGCATTCCATCCTACAGGTGAACAATTTGTTGTGGCAGGGTACGAAAGAGAGACGTCTTGTTTGATAATGGAAGTTTTCACCACAGCAGGAGACTTTGTACGGAGGATTCAGTTCGATGAAGACAAGACTGATTGGCTGGGAGGTATTACAGTGACCATGGAGGGTCAGGTTGCTGTAATAGTCGGAGGAGAGAGTGGAAGCTGCAAGGTGAGGATAATTACCATGTAAACAAGACCGATTCGTTCTGTAAAGAACCAGTTCATCAATACGATTTGCAGCGAAAAGGATCGAACCTGACCATTCTTTCAAAGCAATTAGGTTAGCAATAGAGTAGGGGCATTGTAGAATTCTAGTCACCAAATTTGACTAGATACTAGTACGACAAGACAGGGTTAGTTCCTTTAAAAAGGTTTGTTACCACATTGAATTATCTGGAAGGCCTATGACATTGCTGCGTTTCACTCTCTCATCAGCACAACCTCGCTGTTTTTCATATTTCTACGTATTATTGTGAAGTATTTAATGGTTATTTCTAAGATCGTGCTTGTTTCATTAAGTGGAACAAGGTCTGTCCAGGTTTGAACTAATGTTTTTACTCGTACTTTAATTTATGCTTAGCTCGAGAATTTACTTTCCATTCAATACAGTAAAAACCAGCCAGTAAGAACCTGGCTTTTTTAAAACCTGTGAGGCTCAAATTTGCCAGCTAGGTCCCCTCCATACAAGAACCTGTTTAGCCTAAAATTCTAAACAGGTTCTTATTTTCTAAAATCTAGGAAAAAAATACGATCGGATAAATAAGATAAGTCAGCTTTCAGGATCCTCTTTGGAGACATGGGTGAGTTATCACTCCAACTGTAATGAAATAATTGTAGATTTTACATAAGGAATAAGCTGAATACCACTAAAAGCTCTTTGCTACAATGAATTTTTTCTTCAGAAAATAAGAACCTATTGAAGAACTTAAGTAGCCTAAATTTGTGCTAATTACAATTTATTTAAGAACTTCTTTAGGCTAAATTTGGAAAAGGTTTTCTGACTTGCGGGTTTTTTACCCAGGTTTTACTTTACTCTTGTCTTGGCCTTGCCAGATGTTAGTTTTACACAGCACAGCATGAAAAACCAAATTTACGTGAGCGTAATGACGGCATAAAGTCAGCGTAAAGTTGAATTTTACATAACTTTACGCTTCCTTTACTCTACGTAAAGTTCAGCTTTACAGCACCTTTACGCGTACATATAAAGCTGGCTTAATGAAACATAAACTTTACGCAACAGCTTTACGCTTTGCATAAAGCTTGTGTAAACCCTACTTTAAGCTTGCGTAAAGCGAAAATAAAAGCTCCTTTACGCCAAATATATATATATACATAAACACACTGGAAACTTTGAAAATACCGGTAAATATAATGGTAATCGGTACATTTTTCTTACCAAACTTTGAACAATCAAGATTTTATTTTTGTCCATGTCAAATATCTGAATTTTCCACACAAACATTGGATTTTTGTTGTCTACTTAATAACGGTTATTTTCTTTGGTTCTCCATCATCTCTGCATAGTATTTACAATCTGAAGCCATGGAGGAGTACTCATATATACATTACGTATAATTGTATGAGTAATCCTCAATTCAAGGTTTGACACAAAATAAAATACCATTATACGTAACAACACTTCAACACACAGTTAAAGGATTAGGCCAGATATTTTGTTTGTATGATTAAGTTATAACTTGCTTTAATGGAGTTATATTGTTTAACCAATAGATGAACTTTGAATAAGCCAACAGTAACGAACTGATTCTTTACAAACCCTTGGTGACCAAAAACTACATTTTCTATACAGTAAGGAGCCCAAAAGTGTGATCTTCTTTAATTAATTCACATTCTTTCATGCGGACGCGGATATTAACCGATCAGAAGTCGAGGATAGTTTCCAGCTGGTTTCTGATTGGATTAAATCTGCATGGAAGAATGTGAATAGATCAAAGGCGGCCACACTTTTGGGCCCCTTGCTGTAACTGAAAGTGATAAATTGCTTTTGATGAAACTGTTTTTTTCTAACCATTAATTAGCTGCACTTTAAATGTGACAAAAGTGACAATTCAATACTTTCAATTCAATTACATTTCCCACACATTCAGGGAAAAGCTTGAAATCTCAAGAAAACTTTAAATATTCCATTTCAATGAAAGTTATAAGTATGGTATAAGCTGCAAATACGAATCGCATTCTTTAAGTGTAGTATCGAAAAGAATAATCTTACAAGGTTTAAAAAAAAAAACTGATCCTCTAAAACTGAATTTTCTGAATATAACATGATTTATGTTTGTTAGCATATTTGTCATTACATTAAAAATTGAAAAAACGAAAATTTTTCCAACACCTTAGTAAGGTTTAAATAAGATACAGTGTACATAAACTTTTCAAATGGGTCAAAACAGTCTTCTCGAAAAGTGAAAACAAAAATCATCTTAACTTAGTATTATACCAAATTAAGATGATTTATAGTTTAAAATAGTTATTAGTATTTACATGTAAGGTACAAGAAAACTGATGAAGTTAAATTTTGATTAAAAAAAACAGCAACTGTAACTCACAAATTAATGTAAAGGTGGGCCAAAATGGTCTCTTCCAAAACAAAAATATTTAGTATAATTTAGCACAATTCAAATTAACAGCTTAAACAATTTTAGATAAGAAATAAAAAGACTGAAAGCCTAATACATGTATAACATTGATGGTTTCTTGACTTAGCCCTTTCGCTCCCAGAAGTGTTTACCGTCAAATTTGACAAAAAATCCAAACAAGTCATTTTCACAACCTGCTGATGTAAAAGTTCGATGCACAAGGCTGTTACTAAGATTGCAAGTTGTAGGGTATATGAAATTAGCGAGTGAAATATTGAAAGCGTGGGAAGTTGTTTATGTTTCAATAAATTTTCCTTTCGTTTCCTCTCAAAATAGCCAAGCATTGGGCTCAAAGTAGCCAATTTAAACCCTGGTTTATGGCCCTTAGTGACAGCCCTGGAACCACCTTACAAGGCTAAAGCTTGTATTTAACATTGTATTAATCCTGTTTGACTTGAGAGGTCTTTCTGTCACCAACATCCCATATCAGGCTGAAGATAAAGGTATGAAACTGTGAAGGTGTTAACAACTATGTTGGCACTTACATGAAACTACATTCTAATTCAATCATGGTCTGCATTAGCTATGCATTGAAAGACTCATGAAAATGTCTATTCATTCCCTGTTCATTTAAGTTAAAACACATGTAATTTAAAATCAAAAATAAACTTTTGTACCTGCTTCAAAAAATGCATGCATGCTGTTAAATTATTCACCACTAATGACCTGGATTCCAGAGAGATTTTGTTCGCTATGACTGCCCGGGGAATTGGGAACCTTGGATTTCTTATTGACTGGCGCATGAAAATACAGAACCAGACTAGATTATCTTTGCCTACTTGTAAATTCAACACTTGTTGACACTTTTCTATTCTGTTTATTAAATCTTCTATAGTCTGTGAAAATTTTCATAAGAATGTTTGTATCATATTACATGTGAGCTTACTTTCTACAGATGTTCTTTCTTAATTCCATTTCTTTTAGTAATTCCCAGTACCAGTGACCAAACTCCTACTTTCCAGTACAAAACAAGGAAATTCTACTCCTTCAGACCCCCAAAGTCTTTACATTGTATTATCATCTTCACCGTCATGGTCTCGTTGCTTGCTTAGTATTAAAAGGTTATGCAAAGTAAATACACCTGTTTAGTTATAATTTACTTTAAACGGTTAGTGCTGGTTTCATTGCTCACTGAAATGTTAGTTACTGAGTACTTGACACAGTCATAGGAACTCATCATAAACAAGTTTGGAATTAAGCTTAAAAAGCTGAAAGAAAAGGCGAGCCAGGACAACTTACCTTGCCTTATTATCTGCTCTTTTCAGCGAAATCTTGAGAATCGAAGAGCCTTAGTAATACAGTAGTCTTGGTCTGTGTTGTGAACATTCCAGTGTTAATGCTTGCGCTTCAAACGATGTTTGTCTCCATTTCTGACTGAGTATCTCGTCCCGAATTTAAGGGTTGCTTCACACTTGAGAATTGATCGATTACTAAAGGCTGATAGTGCAATAATAATTTGTAACAACCTTAAGATGTCCTGTCCACCGTGATGCTATCAAGAAGCACATATATGATTATGAACGATCTCCAAACTTCCTAAGAAGCAAGTTTAGCTAAGTTTGAAACCGTTGGACACTTTCCAATCTCGACCCAGAGCTCTTCTGCGCATGTAGAGGAGAGGGATCAAGAGCTCTGGGGAACCCTGGAGCAAGATTTGTCTCTGATTGGTTTCAGCAAAAAACAATAAAAGTGTTTCTGATTGGTCTATTCAAGTTTGCACGAGAGCGGTTGAACGTGCGGCGTGTCTGGCGTGTGAGGGGGTTTTTTCCCTAGACATGTTGAAGTAAACACGGCCGGCCGATTCTTGAAAACAACATTTGAACGACTAATTAGGCAGAATTACTGGATTTTCCAATTTTCAAATAAAATAGCTTAGCTACATATGGAAAATTGAACCGTGAACCAGAAAAAGATTTGAATGCAAGTAAAATAAAATAAAAATACACCGACATCTTTGCCAGCTATAAGTTAAGAAGCGTGACACATTGCTGATTTTTCTTCGACTTCCACGTTATCTTGTTCACACGAAGTAGCCGAGTATGAATGAAAACTTCAGCTTCTTGTCGTAAATTGCCCAAAAACAGACTTGCAAGAAAAAAAAAAACAGAAAAACTAAAAGTGATACGTGTACAATGTGACTAGATATTTATAGTTCTCTTCTTTTCCCACGATATCACATTTCAAAGCAGCTTCGCTGAAGTGTTAATGTTCATGAACAAACATAAATAAAAGGACGCTAAATTCATATTTTGGAAAGTTTTATTGGAATTTCCATACGTTTATTTTAACAAGCCATTCGGGTTTCACTTACCATCTCGTGAAGTAGTCCACAAAAATATTAATCAACTGTCAAGCATACGCAAACTTCAAGTCTCAATCTGTGATTGGGAACGTTTAACGGTATTTTCCAAGAGCATGCGCTGTGAGGCCCAAATAGCCAGATTTTGGCTACTCCGGCGCAGAGTTTCCCAGAGCTTACGGGCGCATTCCCAAACCCGTAAGCACTGGGGTCGAGAATGGACACTTTCAAAATGGACGCCAAATCAACGAATCTTATGGAGCATGTGCAAGGAGCAAGCCCGCTGACCAGGTGTCCCTTCACTGTATTGTTTCCAGGCCCCTTTAGTACTCCGTTGAATGTAAAATAGTCAGAGTTTGTCTTTAAGTAATGCATTCATTCGTTAAGTAAAACTCGCCGTTTTTGCAGGGGATATTTTTTCTTTATTTTTCCAATTATTTCAATGTGATCAAATTACAGTTGAAACTCTACAACGGCCACCTTGGGGACATCGAAGAAAGTGGCCATCGTAGAGAGGTTGAAAGAAGAGTGAATGTATGGACCGTCCGCCAAAAAAAATGACCCGTTGTATAGAGGTCACCGTTAAGGGAATATAACGTGATACTACCTCAATTTTTTCTGGTATTTCGTGAGCTTGAAATTGCAACGATAAACTATATACTATCAAATACAGTTATACTGACTGAAATCAATGAGGCAATACAAGTGATGAGTATAGAAGGCTATTGTGTTTGCGCGGCGACAGATATGCCGCGTTTCGAAAGTTGCCGCAACGTCGCAAGCTATATCTTTCCATGTACTCTGCCAGCAGAATTTTCTTTTCAGCGTCATTTTTAAGCGTGTACAAAGTCGTTCGCACCGCCAAAAAAAAAAGCAATTTGCGTGGTTGGCTTGTTTACATCCCACACCAACATCGAACTCCAAATGAGTGTTAAAAAAAACTATGCGAACTAGTGTAAGGACACAGACGACTTACTAAAAACAGTGCCGGGAATAAATTCCTGTTAGGAAGGTAGAATTATATGACAACTTTACTGTACCTTTACATGTAGAGTAAATGAGCGTAAAGCTGTTGCAACAACTTTATGCTAGCTTTACGAAACCTTTAAGAGCCGAGCGCGTAAAGTTACCTTTACAAACCTTTACGCGCCATGTAAAGTTTGCGTAAAGTTGGATGACCAACTTTACGCAGGTTTACACAAACTTTAATTTTGCGTAAATCTCCATTTTCATGCTGTGCAGGTTGGTGTATTTGGCCGAGCTCAGATTCTTCATTCCTGTTGAATTTTCCGTTTGGGTTTGTTAAACAGCGTTTTAGTTTTTCATTGGCGTGAAGCTTCTTGTCGATACGTTACGCGCTACGTTTAGTGATACCAAAACACTACCCACAACGAGTTTGCCTGAGTGTATTTACTCGCACGGTCAGCTAACCCAAACATGTCGAGTTTTGGCTATTTTTAGATAGCTTAAAAGCCGCTACTATTGGGCTTGTTAGTTACGTGGGAGTTATTAGTGATAAGTAAGACCTAGCTGTTAGCAGTAGACGTTATAGGGGATTAAGGAAGTAAGGACAAAGATAAAAAAAGGAGATTCCTGATACCTTTTCGCTTAGCGAGCCAGTCAGTGCTCGAACACTCCTACAGTGTGTGAGATATTGGTAGTAGGCTATATATTGTTAAATTTTTTATCACCGAGCTAAAAATTGATACTTAATCCAAATGTCACAAAGTGGATAAACGAGGTTGTAATGTCCAGCCCGTTATATTTACGAAATATTTCTATTACAGGCGTACAAGTACAGTCGCCTCCCGATAACTCGAACCCACTAGGGAAATCCAAAAACGTTCGAGTTATCGGAAGCTCGAAGAAAATAGCCGGAAGTAATAAAAAGAAAAACAGTTTTACTATACAGGGAACATTTCATCATATTTAATTGTAGAAATGTAAAGTAAAAATTGGAAGATATTTCTAGGTTATAAATCAGAACATAACGTAACGCATAGCCTAAAAAGAGCACGTGATTTACTGTTTTGAGAAGTAAAGCTGTTTGACGTTGGACATTTGACTTTATTATAATGGTGGTCAGAAAGAGAGAAAGTATTGTCAAAAGCAACAAAAATAAATTATGTATCAATTATGTATTACATAGACACGAATGCAGTAAAGCTTATCGCTACTTTCTGCTCTGGCTTGTTGGTTTAAGCCAGCAGTAATAAATGGACCACCAAAAAAGTTGCTCACTCAAATTGGCGCCAAAAAGACGCGGCAAAGACGAACACATGTTTTTCAGTTTAATTTATTTCTTTGCGCCATTTTCCATATTTTACATTACACATGCTGATTATGTCATTCCGCAAGCCGTGCCACATGCCATTCCGCAAACGCGTTCCGCCTTTACCCTCACCGTATCATCTTGGCGAGTCAGCAGAAAACAACAAGGCAATACTTTTGTTCTCAGGTAAGGAAACAATTCAAACTTTTAACGGTTCCATTTAAGCCATTACGCTGTTGTTTGCGAAGTGCTAAACTTGTGACTTGCCATGTTTCAAAATTCTGCGAAGATCTATTTTTAAACTTTCGCGTGATTTGATCTGTCAATCAAATCGTACTTTTTAATGGTTTCCTCCCTGATTTTGCGTCTACACTAAAACAATTATTCTTTTCAATCTCGGTGAATAGTGGCTTTAGGAATATTTACCTTGCCGCTTCGCGGCTCGGTAAATATTTAGCCACAATTCACCTAGATTTCCAAAAAAAAGTTGGCCTGAATTTTTACTCTACCTGGAAGGGCTTATTTACTAATTAATTACCGTTTGTGACTCATCATTCAGGTCTATTTTGAGGGTCAGTGAAACCCTTTTACCACGAGTGGACCATGGACGTGGTGGTCCCAATGAAGGGACAATAACTGGGTGTTTGTGAGGTTGTAGAATAAGGAAATGCTGGATTTTTCTTACCCTTGTTCAAAAGAAACCATTTGCACCCCAAACACAGTTATAAAAAGGGAGAGAGTCTGAGATCTTAGACAAAGAACATACCCAGTATCCTTGTAACAGTGTTTGCTCATCGCATTCACTCTGACAAAAGCTTAGCATTCGCAAAGTTAGGCTATTTACGGTCACGTGACCAGTTTACTTTATCAGATTTGTGTATTTGCTTCCACAGCAAGGCAATACTATAGGTTTGGATAAAATCTAACCCCTTTATGCTTTGGTAAAATTAGTCTGTTATCGAATTTAAACCAAATAGGGAGGATTGTTGGGTTATAAGAGGCAAAAGTATCCAGAGCCTTTGTCATTGGACGATTTTTTTCCCTTTTTGTAAAGCATGTTGGATATAAATTGTTATAGCAGCAGAATCCCAGTCAGTATGCTTCAAATGCTGACAGATTTTATTTGAACAAGTAATTTGCGTTCTCTCGTGGGCATGCTTGCTAGGAATTTAAAAGCATACTAAAACGCATCAGGACTGTCAGGAAAAAAACATTCTTGAGAGAAAGATGTCTATTTGTATTCTTTCAACTGAAATTAAGTAACAGGGAAAAAAAAGGAACTTGGTAATAAAAGATCTATCTTTCCCACTCAAAACAACAATTAACAACAAACAAACAGAAACTAACAAAATATGAAAACAAATACTGTCCTTTTTTTTAAAATTAAATGTCAATGAATTTCCTCTCATTGCAAAGGCCTTTCCACTCAAGAAGGTTTCATCATATCGCGTTTGTTGTAGTCTCCTCTTTGGATTTTATCAAAAACGCCTGAAAAACGGACATAAACATAACAGGTGCAGTAAAAGTATTGAATAACATGTATAGACACGTTTGCAATTGACTAAGCCACTACGGTTTGTATACCCTTGAAAACGTCACCAGATGGTAAGCCTTGTGACCTAGCATTTTTATAGATATACCAACAGCCATAAAATCTAATTTGTATACTTTAGTCACCTCAAATTTATTTGCTACCATTTTGGAATAAGGACCTTATGAGTAAGAGAAAGTAATACAATATATGAAATTAGTAATAAATAAGTCAACAAATGATACGATGAATAAATAAATAAATTCACTAAATAAATAAATACACTAAATAAAAGCTATCTTCGCTTTAATGCATGTTGCCTGAATTTCATTCGTCCCGGGTCTCGTCGTGAGAGTGAGACTCGAGGAGACAGCTGAAATTCAGGCTTTGACGCATGCCGCTTAAATTTACTCAAACCTTCTAAATGCATGCACGTTTTATTGCACTGTACTTACGTTTTTTTATTGCACTGTATTTACGCTTGAATTTTGACCTTCTTCTTCTTGAGTCGTACCATCTCCGATACAACGAAGAGCCCCGAACTTCGTTTGGGTGCCTTGATGACACTTGTATGAACAGTGATTTAATGAGAGAAGCGCAAAGGCCTCCATTTGCTTTCCACCGCCCTTTGGCTGATTTGTAGTGCGGATAATACTTGCTACCTTCGTGTTGCCATGCTCTAGTTTCTTTTCTTCAAAACTGATTTTTGAAGTCTCATTGGTTTGCGCCAGAGTGCTTTGTGCAGGCTTTTCCATTTGCTCAGTTTTTAACTGGGTGGCTGTGTGAATGTAATTCTGATCCTGATGAAGGCTATCATCAAACTCTTCGCCTTCCTCAAGAGATATATCAATAGCTCCACTGTCTTGCACGGCACCGGTAATAGTGGGCACGTCGATGTTTCCTGTTTCTAATTGTTTACTCATTATATTTGCTCCTTCTATGCCACTGACATCCCCGGGCAGACTGAGAAAGGGAAGGATCAGAGCTAGACAGCACGAGAGAGACCACTGTGGATTTTTGTACCATTCCTTAAGATAGGCATACAGGTGCAGCATGTATTGAACTGAAAGGAATCCGAACACTTAACCGTCAGAAATCTCATTAGAACTATGCGATTGAGAAGTAAAATGTTTTAAACTGTAAGTACAAACGAGATTAAGCGCCAGATATTGGTTGCCTCTAGTTTACGTACTATGTGCTCCGTTTTCCTCGAATAAGGACAATGTTTGTCAATCCCACATCACCTATTTACAGGGAAAATTCTCAACTCGGTTTGGGGAGACTGTCTGTGTTGCAGGTTACAATAAATGAAGTAATGATTTAAGAATGTCCCCAATTTGGATGCGTATTTGAGATAAACCACTACGTCTCCTACTCTATACTAACAGTCTCAACAGTGTGTGGGCTATGGGAGTAGACATGCGGTTTATCGACGCAGATGTTAGTAAGAATATTGACTCCACTTAGTAGAATAGACTGGAATGTCCGCATTAAAGAGCAGGTTGCCAGGATCATTTGTAGGAAAACGTAAGCAGTGTCTCTTACCGAGACAAACTATGAATGTCTGTAATATTGATTATTTGAAGACTGAATCTGAACTTCAACGATTTCTTGTCCTTCGAATTCATTTGTAGGACAATGCAGCGATGTTAATATACGTGAGTACCTGCAGGGACGATTAAGTTAATTTGTTTTTATGAGTTTGTCAAAGGCAGGCAAACAAAAAGCCCATGCAAATATTAAAATTGAATAATATTAATGATAATAATAATAATTGTAATAAGTAATGGTAATAGGACTGAGTGGAGTACAATTCAGAGAGTAATCGTGCTAGTAATTTGAAATTACGAGTCCTATTACCAATCACTTGTTTGAATCACAAAATGCGAGAATCTTAGTCTTGGAATATTTATTAATGTAAGAGAAAGATTCTAAAGCAAAAAACATGATCAGTTACAGCTTTGGATGAAATTATCGAAATGTGGAAGCCCGATCGCATGATGAACTTATAAAAAGAAAAACTACAATTTTGTTTTGCATTTAACAAGCTCTCAAAGCCTGAAGAAAAAATATCTGAATAAAAGTCACTGGACCAGTTAGTTTCATCCATTCTTGTTTTCCATTTGAAGCTGGACAGTTTACCTGGTCACTATTTTTTCATTGATTTTGATTGGTTATCATGTGCTATGTAGTTAAACTTCATTGGCTAATGGCTTTGCTTGATTTTCATTAGTTCTTTAACTGTCCGATTACGAGCTCCTGGTAATCGGACAGCTCAAATCGGACAGTTTTGGAGTTGCATTAGCAAGATTAAACTATAAATATGGGCTGTTAAGAACCAATCAGATTCAAGCATTTTGTCATTGACACAATTATACTATCAACAGTAATGACTTAATTATAGTAACAATGATCTTACAATCTATCTATCTTATAATGATAACAATAAAAATAATATTAATTATAATAATCTCACAGGCAATTAATCCGATGACCAAGGTGTTTGCTCCAAGAACTAATATGTTGAAAATGACAGTATCAATGTAAACGTCAGTCGCTGAAGGTACATTCTCTGTAGGAATTTTACTGACTGCCCCAACACCCAAATTGAAAACTGTAACAGCAACGGATGCGGTCATTAATCGATTTTCAAAGGCGTCTTGTATAGGATGATTCCAGGCAAAACACATTCCATATATGCCAGCAATGACCCAAGCTAAGCCAATGTATGATCTGCTTTCCTGCCCCACGAGTATCAAACCAGACGTGACGATTACTTTGCGAGAAGTCTCTATTAGTTCCCAGTACCAAGAACGTGCTGTATAGTTTTCGTAAAGAAATTGCAACCCCTTGATTATTTCACTGCTAGGGACTGTATCTTTACATCCTCTGATGTCTTCTTTGGTATTTATCACTCTTCGTTTTCTCCAAAGGATTATGAATGTGGCGGTAGGAAGAGCAATAACGTAGGCCAACGAAACGTATGCTCCGACAACCAATTTATTGAACAGAGGACCATGGCATTGTATGCTGTAATCGGCTTTCAGGTACTTCGTACACGAGTCCTCATCTTCGTCTTGACAAATTTCCTGGCATGCAAGGGGCAAAACAGCTGCTGTCTTGGAACACGTGCTAAGGTAGGTGATGTACAAGAAAAAGAACAAATTTTTGTATACGGTTTCTTTAGCCTGTGATATTTTTTGGGACTTTTCGTCGTCCATTCCTGCTTTACTTGAGATAACAACTTTTCTTACAAGGTAGCATAGGCCCGCGCAGATGACAGTGGCAAAATTAACTGCCATCATGGAAAGTAAGTTCGCAAAGGCATCCACGTTTAGGTCCTTAAAGATGCAGTTAAGTGGAGTCATCTCAAGTATGTTTAGCTGGAGTGTTTCAGAATACTTGCCGATTACCTGTACGGACTCGGGCCATTCAATGTATGAGAATGCTTCTAGTAAACCATAAGTGACCTGATAAAATCCAATTGCGATCTTTATTTCGGACAGAAAAGAGTCTGCCACAGTGTTCCCCTCCCCTTTACTATCCTTTATTTTGTTTGTCCAAACGCAAACTGCAATTATTATCAAAATAACTAAAACAATTATTAACATCTGGGCGACTATCCACTTCCTTGTTGGACATTTCCTGCACTGATGAAATTGCTTAAAGTATCCTTTTGAGCACACATCACAGAGTGGGCCTTTGTGGCCATTCTTACAAATAGAATCCACACCACCATTGCAAGACTCTTTTCCTGGGCACTTGTATGGAGTTGGTAGAGGATACGCATATTGCACGTCGTCTTTATCAAATGTTGGCGAAGGTGATAGGAGATTGGCTATAAAAAGTCGATAGCGATGTTTGCGGACGTTGTTCTTCCATTTCCACCAATAGCCAGATTGCAAAGTAGCATAGCCATCTTGGCATTTCAGCCCCTCTGTACATTTTCGACACTGTTCAAACATATGAGTCCGATAATGTCCCTCCAAGCATTCACAAGCACGTAATCCAGCATGTGCGTCACTGTTCGTTCCTAAGGACGATAGAATAAGAGACAATTTTAAACAGAAATTATGACCAAGCGTTCTGCACCAAACTAACATGACATTAACAATTAAATGCGCGAAGATTCGCGAAGTATATAATTGCTGATAAATTATGACCCTGTGGTTATGCAAAGTAAAGCAACATTACAGAAATAATCCTATAATTATTTCATAAATACACATCATAATCATCTTCGGGAGAACTGACGGGTGACTATATACATGTATGACTTTACACCTTGCCTTGCCCTCTCTCCGCTCCATGTCACCTCTCTCGGATGGCTTGTATTTTCTCTTCCCGCCTCACTCCACCCTACTCTATCTTGGGTCTGTATCTGTACCATATTTTCCCTTCCCGAAGGAGCGTAGGCAAGATCGGTAAAAATAGTATACTATTGTTCCGTGTTGTTTAGTTTGTCAGATGTAGGCGAACTTTTCTGGAGTTCCATACTTAACGACCATGGCCCAGTTTCTGAAAGGCCGATTAGCGGTAATCCAGGATTAAAATTTTGTTCCGTTTTTTATGTTACATTTCTATGCATTGCTTACGGTAACATTCTTTGCTTTCATTACTGTATCTCTTAGTTAAGGCTCAACAGTATTTTGTAACCTCGAGTTGCATATTCTTAGGAGAGAAAACCGTGCTTGAAATTTGGCTTAATCCTAGGTCAAACTTAACTGTCTTTCGAGGAACAGGACCCATCTCTAATTTCAGAAAATGAAAAAGAAGGCACTGCATCGCTAAGGTTTGCGTTTTAGTTTGCCAGTCAGAAGTATATGATAACAAAAGACTACATGTGTAAGTCAAATTATATATAACTGTTTTATACATTTTGTTCTACCTGAACATTCGTATTTTTCTGTCAGTCTCAAAAAAATTATCTGTTTAAGAATTTGATGAAAGAACTTTGAGCTTTCGGCTACCTTGCACTGAGCTATGAGCTGATGACGCATTTAGTCAGGAAATATCGAGCATTGACTGGCAAGAGTTGGAAAATCGATTTTATTTGACAGTTTTTCTTTTATTTTCGAGAAAAGAAAGAATATCAGTTTTCGTGGTCAGAGCCTCAAAATGGCCTAGGCTCAAGAGAATTTGGGTTATCCCACATGTTAAATATTGCCATCAAAAATGAGCAGCACACTTAAGTTTTTGTCATTGTGAAAACAGCTTCCCTCATTTTTGAATAACTTCTGTTTGAAAAGTCTTGCTATTGGCGAGGAGGAATCTTCTGATGAAAGAATAAATAATTGTTCTGTTGATGAAAGGTGTCTAAATGTCTTCCTGCGACTTGGTTTGTGAACGCAAGGAAAGTTAATGCAAAAGAAATTTCAGGTTAAAAATTAGACCATTCTAAACTCCTGTCACAAAGACCTATATTCTTTTTTTCCCGCAAATAGAAGGATTTTGGCGAGAACAATCTACATAAGGTTTCTTTTCTACCTAAGAGCTACGTGTAGCTATGAGCAAAACGATGAAAGAAACAGATTTTTCAACTCTTGATTTTTCCTGACCATCCCTCCTAACAGGGATAAGAAAATTGAATAGAAATATACTGATTATCAAGTGCTCATCTACCAAGAGGACAGGTTTTACAGTCCTGAACTTGTTTTCCAGGTGCTTTATCTAGGGAAACAAATGAACCGTTTGGACATTTCTTGCAGCTGGCGCTAACATATCCAACGTCATCGGAGTAAAATCCTCCTGAAAAGAAAACAAAAAAGGTACATTATATTGTGGTTAAAATGGTAAGATGACGTCAAAATTCGGTAGGAACGGGAAAAAAGTGGCACATGAGCCGAACGCCATATTTTGAAGTCTTCTGTGATCTATTAACTCAACTGATACTCGGCAACATCGGATCTATTCTTTTTATACAATGAAAAGAAAAAAAGATAAATAATAAAAAAAAATAACAATTATTCCTCGAGCCCGAATGGGCTCTGAATCAATAGCTCATGAGGCCGAAGGCCGAATGGGCTATTGACTTAGAGGCCATGAGGGAGAGAGGAATAATTGTTTTTAAGTAAAATCCAACTAGTTGGTCAAAAATATCGAGAATAAAAAAACTTTAGCTAGTTAAAGCTAGACTTTAATCCTTTTTTGCCGCCAAAAAAGCCCGCGCTTTTCGCTACTAGTGGGCTATAACATATAGCCTAGTAGTAGCTCAACCAATCAGAACGCAGCATTGATGATAGACCACTAGTTGGATTTTACTACTAATAATAATACAACGGCAAACTTGCCCCTCACCGCTCGACTGTTCAGACTGTTTAAGGATTTGGGCTAGTCTTGACATTTTCCAAGTCACAAACCGGCTACGTTTCGTCTCTTTTCTTTCTTACTATCTTCAACTCGCACACAATTTTTCCCAAACGCTTTTCAAAGCCTTCACTTGCTCAAAGTAGAATGACCGCACACACATTCGCAAAGCTGCGAGTCTCTCGTAGCGATGACACACGATTAAAATAACTGTGAAAATTTCTTCTCTTTTAGGAATTTTCATATCGCCAAGAACTCTTTTTGTCTCGGTTTCTTCGTTTTTCTTGCTCGTAAACAGCTCTTTTCTAAACTTTTTTTGAGACATTTACTTTCAAAATCCATAAAAATATCGCAATTTTTTTTTTCAAAACTGCTCGTAATGTTGTACAAAGCAAAGCAAATACGTTTTGTGTCTATACTGTCTAATAAATCATGGCCAGACCATTCAAGGCTTGCGCATTCACTCCATTGTCTAAAAGAGTGGGTATAGACCGTGAAAAATTACTGTCTATAACATGAAGCAAATAAAGAATGAGAAACGCGCCATTACAATGAGCGTGCCACGACTATTTCTGCAATCAATTTAAAATTTTTAAGGCCTAACACAAACTTCGAACTTTTCATGGTAACAACTAAACTCTAGTTAATAAGGGCTTGTTTATATGGAGGTGGGGGACCCCAGGTAGGTGAGGTAACCCGCCTGTTTCCATGGTAACTGAGGTGACCCCCCACATGTCACCTCACCTACCTGTGGTTCCCCATCTCCATGTAAACAGGCCCTAATTTAACTAATCGTCTGTTGGGTCAGACGTCGAACTTTTGACCCGTCGAACCAATCAACTGAATCAGACCAAAAAGTAATTTTAGCCGAACTAGGCTAAATATACCTTATAATACAAATTTTCAATTCATTAGTTTAGTTCGTCGCATGTGAAGATAAACGTTTGTCCCAGAGACGATCTAAGTTTGGTTCGACGTTTGAACAAGGCCTAAGTTACCTGGAGGGCATGATATGCATCCTTCAGCTCCTTGAGAAGTTATATTGGAGAATGTACCACGGGCACATGGTAAAAAGGCCTTAGGATTACCAGGTCTCCATATATCTACAGGCACTTCCTTAAATCCGGAGGCCAAAAGAGCAGTTATAAGTTTTTGCTCATAGTTTGCGGTAGTAGATCTTAATACAATCTTTTCTGCTTCCGATTCGTGTGGGTTTCTAGACAAAACAAAGTATGATAAGAAAGAACGAACGAAAGAAGGAAAGCAATTTTTAAATAGCTTTAAATAAACGGTTTCTAAAAAATACATCACATTCGTAGACTGGGCCTGTAAGTAGCTTACATGATGGTTAGGGCTTTATATTCACGGTAATTTCCATTCCTATTTATTAAATTTTTCGCTAATATTGAAAAAACTGTGTTTTAGGTTAAAAGGTACTTTACAAAATCAACAAATCGGAGTTGAGTGCAGTTATTAAGTAGTATGAGAAACTTCTCATCTCCGTGTCAACATAAGAATGCTCATTTCATATAATATGTACGAGGATACTTTTACCTGGCAGTTTATTTGTTCACTCTTAGGAAATAATCATAAATTTAAACCCCTAGTTGCACTCAGTCTTCGTAACCCTTGTCTGTTTAATCTCATCATGTGTGTTTAATCTCCGACAGTTCAAGGCGCCTCAGATCCTCTATGTTTATTAATCAGTTTATAAATCGGTGAATTCCTTGATTTACGAAGCAAATACCACCTCCCCTGGAACAACACTGGCCTTAGACCTTCCAATAGCACCTTTCCTTTTAAACCAAGTTTACTTCTACGTCTAATTTTTCAACACATGTTTAATTTACAAAAGCACTGAGATTCTGTGGGATGATCAAGAATCTAATTCGAGTTTCACTTCTAATTAGCTGAGTTTTAACATATATTTGAATATAAATTTAAATATACTGACAGATATATTACGCAACGAAGAGGAGATAGGACGTCATTGATGGAAATATATTTCAGTGTTCTCAACGTCCTGTTTTCCATCACCCTGAAAAGAGCCAAAACAAACAAGACAAAACAACCTTTTTAAAAAAAGTAGAATCCACGTGTGAATGAAGGTGAGAGAAAGTCAGCTATGTTTTTGAATTTGTGTTGGATATTATAAAGCTGTGATCTTGCCAGACAATATTTTCAGTAAACTAAACCTGCTAAACTTAGCGGTTTACCCAAGAATAGCACTCATTATTTTCGGTCCCCTAGGTCTGGCAGTCGTGACAAGGGGAATCCGAATATAAAGTTAAATAAAAAACAAACGATTTCGATGGCCGGAAACGGAGTTGACGAGTTGACAAGTAAATCCAAGTGCGGCTTAACAGCGAAGGTAGGCCGAAGAGTAAGGGCATTACCCGAATTAATGCACCTTTACGTTGTTCTAGAACCAGCAGGTCATTATTTTGACCACTGAAGAGGAGAAGTTTCGTGATGATGACTTCCTGTTCTAGTCTTAGCATGAGGCCTTCCTTGCGTCTCTTTTCTAGGCTTCCCCTAAAGAAGGGCCTTGCACTCAGACAGGCCATCCTTGTCACAAATTATGTGTGATACAACCAGTTCTCAATGTAGCTTATATTCTTCACTCCCTTGAAAGTATATTTCTTCACATGTTCGTATTTTAGAATTAAGTACTCTGTTCTACACTTAAAGGATTCATCGACATCAATTCATTTAAAATTTCAATGATCTACACTCAATCTACACAATCAACCAGCTCCACAACTCTGAACGACTACACAGTTCCAAGACTCTTGAATGTACAAAGTTCAGTTTTCAGATCACGTGACTAGTTTTCCCGCCACAATGACGCAATAATTTTCTCACAATCTTGTTCCACCTCAGTGACCTTCTCTTCCATTCACTGGAAATATTAACGTTCTCAAGACAGTGGAAAAAGGGAAAAGTTCGCTTAAATTCATGTCACGTCGTCTTACAAGGTTGAGTTAAGACCATGAATCCCGCTGAGATGTAGTGATCCACTCATACTGTTGCCGATGATAGACTCAGGATTCAATGTCTTAAGTTTCGTTCGCAACAAGTATCTGTCAGAAAGGGAAAAAAAATGGATTTTCCTTTAATGTAGTTGTGTTTTTAACAACATTCTGACTGTTTTTAATCATTGTTTGGGCCACAATGGGGCAAAATGTATATGGTAAAAATACAGTCCGTTAGTGGTTTCCCCAACTAAATAGTGTCAGATTCAAATCTGCATTCCTACAAGTGTATTGAGTGGAGAATTTTTGACTAAAACTTCTCATTGTTTGATCAGATTAAAAATCTCTAAATGGATAAACCTTTATGAAGGCACTTGAATCAAATTTAAGTAAACTGACCTAGCTGGCTGACAGACAATACCTCGCTTTTCAATTCACTGCTAATTGGCAGGCATGTAGAGATGAATCTGAAGTCTAGGACTACTAACAGATTCATTTTTCAAATAATGGGTTGTTTACCACTGATTTACAAAACGTTTCCAGAAAATCCGGTTGGAAAATAAATAAAACGCGACTTTTGGGTAGTTCCAGAGGAAAATTTCCGGGAGGAACGGATCATCTGAAAGTGTAGTCTAGCTGGTTTTTCAGTTTCGGGCCTTCGCGCTTAGCGCTAAGAACGAAAACAGTTGTGGCCATCGATCAAATACATAACAATCAAAACGAGAAAATCAATAGTTAAAGATTTATCGATTGGTTTTCCCATATCGGCTTTTATCTATTACACTATTCAAGATACCATATACCAGGTACAATGTACCATAGCGTCGAAAATTACCCTTGCGACTGCTTGTTGTAGCTTAAAATATGGCCTAAATTCTGCTTATCACGACTAGGCCAGAATGTACTAACATAAGACAGGATACCCACTGTATGGTAGAAATAAGCTTACAATGTCAATGATTGGACAAGAGGAAGCCTAAATGCCTTTGGTTCGATTGCTGTTATCGGATTGTCTGACAACATTCTAAAGTACATGCAAATATAGGAGAAACACACAGAGTAAGTTCCATCAAAAGCGACAATTTTCTATTTATATCAACAGAAAAATACATTTAATTGCATTTACTTCTTACTTGTTTTAATCTGCTATAACCAGCGCATCTTCCAGTAACATGCCGACCGATTCGTTGTTTTGCTCGACGTAAGGAAACGTGTCCCTTAGAGCAGCATGAAAAATACTTTTAGTACGTATGGAAATACTGAACTCCTGAAGGATAGATTCAACCAATCCATGGCCAATCGATGGACAAGAAAGCGTTTATCTTGTTCTAGCCGTTTTAGTTGCTACACCATGACTGACAGTTTGCTGTCCTGTGCAGAAACCTATCTGAGAAGCCTGTGTGTTCACGGCTGCAACTATCATGTTATTTTTCATTTGAAAACGGATATATTTTCAGCGTGGTCAAAAATAAGGTAGCCTTTTTTAACGGAAAAAATTGGTCTGAAATCAACTTAAAGTCTCTCTGGACTCCTCCGGAACGGCTGCTATTATTAGATTAAGCTGTACCACTGACAAGAAAAATTATCTG
Source organism: Porites divaricata (assembly GCA_038088405.1). Classification (NCBI taxonomy): domain Eukaryota; kingdom Metazoa; phylum Cnidaria; class Anthozoa; order Scleractinia; family Poritidae; genus Porites; species Porites divaricata. The sequence continues at coordinate 22,549,939 of JBBMOI010000004.1, forward strand.
GAAAGGGCGGGGTTTGGGGGAAGTTACGTTCAAGTCTCCTGATCTTCCGACCTCCGAGGTATTTTTGACGTCTTTCGATTAAAACGACCCGTCTGTAATTACCCGCAGTGAAAATTTCAAGCCGTCATCATATGACATAATAATTTCAATATTTAACCGTTATTAGAAGGAAAAAGTGTCACAAAAGAAGGATTAAGAACTGCTACGTCATTCATCACCACGAGGATAGAAAAACGCCGTTTTAAAAACGTTTTCACTCGGTAAAACATTCATGACGGGTTCAAATTCTACTCAAAATTCATCTCTTACTAGGAATAAAAAAATGCAGTACTCGCATTATAAATGGTCTACTCACATTATGTTCACGTCAAATTTATAAAGAAAGGTGGCCCCACTCGGAATTACACTCAAACTGTTGGCGCTCAAAAATCTGAAGTGATGATAAGGAATAACAACAACAGGAACAATGTTATTGGCAATTCCATTCTTAACAATGGCCAAAAAAAAAAAACACTTCCTTATTTGCAACTGCACAAAATCAGGAAACCATTATATTACTATACCACATTACAGTGGACTATTGCTAAAAGCGGATACTTAATAAGGTGATTGCATAAAACCTAACGTATTATTTATATAAAATATCCGTAAATATATCCATAACATAAAACCTAACGTAAAATTTACTTTTCCAAGAGTTAAAAACCATTCCAACTATGAAACTGTGAGAGGTTTGAATAGGACTGTTGTTGTTGACAGTGACTGACGTTTCGACAACCTGTGTGGTAGTCATCTTCAGAGTCAAAGTGAGTTGTATCACGTCAGTTGATGGTATTATACTCTGGTTATTGATCTGATTGGTCAATTACGTCACGATGTGATTGGTCGTGTGTCAGTTAAGCCGACATGTTATTGGCTATGAAGACTCGTAATAAGTAATTGGTGCGTATCGATCCGTCTATTGTCACAGTTAAACAGTCATCTATTGTTAGTCAAATTGTCAGTTCTCCAGTCGTTCTCTCGTAGTTAATTTTGCTTGATCTCGTCAATAAGTCGTTTGTGCGGCGCTGGTAACTGTAGGCTACGATTTAGTGGAGTTTGTTCTAAGTTAGTAAACCAGCTTTCTAAAGTAAGACGTTGATAGTAGTATATTCCAACTACGTCAACTTCTTACTTCAGGGGAGGGGTGGGGGAGGTTGGGGTGCTTGTCCTTTTATTTTCACATCTTTTGGCGATACTAAATGGCTCTTTTGCTTAATTTCGTTAGACGAGTAAAGTTCACCAAATTTCAACCCTCGTTTGTAAACAAAACTCTTTGCATATACACCCTTTATGTATGGGTAACTTCGCAACTTTACAACTTTAGGCCTAGTCCTCCCGAACATTTTTGGAGCCGTTTATACGAATCGGGCTTTCGTCCACACAAAATCAGTGAATCCGCTCTCCGAAGCCGCATGTTTTTGAAATCGCCTCCAGATTGGATTTTTTTGGATCCGATGGATCTTGTGAATTCGTGTGGACGACTGAAACCGCCTTAGGATCAAATGAAAACTTGCAAATTCAAAATGGCAGTATTACATTTTGCTTGCTTGCATCTTTTTTTAGATGCTGTTCTTTTAATAGCTCCATTTTATCAGAATATTTGGATTGAGGCGATTTCCATTCAATGTTTTCGTATAGACGCTGGTTATTTTTATCAAAAGTTCGGCTTCATCGCCGATCATTCATCTCTAGAAGATGAATGAACATGAAGTCTCTGCTTGAGACATATTCTTAAGATGTGAAATGTTGGCTAAAAGCGTAAGAGCTTGCCAGTGTGCTTGATAGAATGTAACAACATTAAAAGATGCGACGAAATGATATAGCGAAGGATCACATTAGCAAACGATCGCAGCGGCGTATTCGTGTGGATAGGATACACCACACTAGGCCTAAATACAAATATCCCGATATTTTTAAAGATATTTAGAAGATTTTGAGATATTCAGAAAATCTCATGATATTTAGGAAAAAATTGTGATATTTAGAATTTTGTTACGAAAAAAGTACTGAAATTATGTTTTTTTTCTAGGAAACTACTTCAATGCTAATTAGGGCATGGGTATTTTACTGACAGAAATTCAAACAAATCTCCACATATGGGCCTTTTGTAATCAGATTCAGCAATATTCTCCACTATTTTATAATATATGCAATGTGGCTAATGTTCATAAAAATGGCTAGTGACTTACCCTCTGGGCCACACACAAACCAAACAGTAGTGTCCCTTTTAGCCACTTTTGACCTCCTGCACCTCCTAATGGTCTTTCACGAACTCTGCCTGTATTAAACTGCAGTGCCCTAGTCTTCTTGGAGGCTGAGGGGTACTGTAAATAAGGCTGACTTTATGTGGAATTGTTTAGAGTTTTGTTGTATGCTGTACAAGAATATAATTTCCTGAAATGTGCTGAAATTTGTGTTGCCATTTTAGACCACAGGCTACTTTTTTTTGTGTTTTTGCTGTAATATTTATGAAATGAAGCCAGATATTTTTGAGATATTTAGAAATTTTTCGAGATATTTGAAAAAGATTCGAGATATTTAGAAGTATGCGGTTTCAGGCTATCCGGAATCGTGTGGATGTGGCCTTAAAACGAGTCCCGATGACGTAAGCATCCATGAGGGTTATTGATGACATGCACCCTAAACTCCCTCGACATAATTAAGGAAGAATGCGTTGTTGATGAATACATTGTGGGTATGTGTGTAAAACTGCTATGTGTGCAACAAAATATTAAGAAGGTCTTTGCAAAATTGATTTGTTCTAAACGATTAAATTGCTTATTGCGTTCGAGGCACGAGAACGCAACCCCTAATTTGTGTTGGGTGTTATGTGCATTATTGGGTGACCTGTGCAATTAATAAGGGAGGTTTTTTTGAGATTGCATTTTCGTCGTCGTCGTCGTCGTCGACACACATTTGCTTCGCTTTGAGGCGCTTGCTTACGTTTTGCCTCATTTTGACGCACTAACTCATGTGGTGATTTTTGTGTCCTCGGCGTTCATCATTCAAAGGTTTGCTGAGGTCTGATATTCTGTCTTCGTAAAGCGTTCATCTTTTAAAAAGTTTGCTGAATCTTCGTAAAGCGTACATTGATCTGTGTTTGCTGAATCGTCCAAAGCGTTCATCTTTCAGAAGTTTGCTGTTAAATTATGCTTTGGATTAAGCCTGCATATTTTTCAGCATGGTTCGTCACTGTTCTCGGAAAATGTCTGCGACTCCTGGTGCATGCATCAAAACGGGTTTAGTTCGGCGGCCATTGTGCCACAAAGTAAATTTACCGAGTTGTGTAGCTCGGCGAGCGTTGTGTCACAAAGTAAATCTACCGAGTTGTATACCTCGGCAGCCGTTGTGCCACAAAGTAGCGAGACGCCAGTAAAACAAAGTGTTCCATTTAAACGCCCGACGCGCACTCTGGCCAATGTCTCCTCCGATTACAAACACTTAACACCGAACCATACGATATGTTTTGAAAACGTTCTTATAATGATACACCGTTTAGATAGAGGTTTCGCTGTACGCAACCCTTACGTTCAAAATATGCCATAATCATATTTATCTATATCGCAACCACCCTTCCGCCTCAACTGCTACCTGTACGCCTAACAAACATATCGAACACACTCTCCTAAGCTCCGATTACTCCTAGTACTTACAGATAATTTAGGCCACGATTTCTGGAAAAGGTCACGTTTGATAGCCTCGATATATTGTTGTTTTGCAAATATCTATAAATAAACAGAGCTAAATTTTATTACAATGAAATTATTGACGTTGTAGTTTGAATGTGAATGAATGAATGCCTCGGTAAAGGCGTGAGAAATAGCCTATGCTCACGAAGGCGTGAGAATAGCCTATGCTCACGTCTTCTGAAGAAGTCAGCCGATAATAAAGTTCACCACTAAAAAGAGAATTTTACTGACTGATGGAAGATCTCCTGACGGAAATTCTCGATATTGTCATCTTTTGCAAAACCCCATTTCAATCCCTACACAAATGCAGCTGTATTTTTACATCCCCCTAAGAAGCCGCAGACACTAAAGGATTTACCAGTTAAATTTTGGCTTTGTTTTAAAGCTACGGTGACGGGCACCCGAAATGAAGTCCCAGTGGAAATCAACTTTAATTAACATTTTCAGGGCAACAGGAAAGGAAACAGTTGTTTTTGGCATCTATACATCTTCTTTGTGGCTGGGTAAGGTCCCGTATTATGCTGCCCTTTCGTCTCTTGTGACCTCAATAAGAACCATTCTAGTATGCGGGAAGTTTCAGTTACGGGCACTTTTTTCCTGTAGTTGGGGTGTCAGCTTACGAGACATTCACTGTTTTTAATAGCAATTTTTATAGAAATCTTCCAACTTTAGCTTGTCTAGCCACATTATAAATTAGATTCAAGGTGTGGATTCATTCCAAACACAATAATAATATCCATTGCGCTCTCGGGCTTTTCATTGTTTTACGCTTCAAAACAATAGAAAATTGCATGGAGGGAGGAAGATCCTTGAAGGCGAAACAACTTTTTCGTTGGGTTTACATGCAGCAATTTCGATCCGATTAACTGAGATTACCCACTGAACGAACCGCCGCCATTTTTGTCCGGTTTGTACTATGATTTTCCCAACGAAGGCTATCTCCATGGTGTAAGGATCTCCTTCGCACCTCTCAGCTAGGACCTGATCCTTACTAGTGAGAAGATCCTAGAGGCTTGGGCCAAGTTGCATGTAAACTGTATACAGAAAACATATGGCGCTGGGATGGTCCGCCTAGGATCTTCTTCTCTTCATGTAAGCAGTCCCTAATTATCTGTCTGTCTGTCCCTCGGATGGCTGTTTATCTATCTCAGTGAGCTTATTGCTTGCTCCATTTTCACTTACAAGTACGTCAAGTAAGTCATTTTTGAAAACGCACCGTCCTGCAATTCGTTTATTTGATTCGATGACAAGTCACTGTGAAAAGTAAATGGCTCAGTTTAGTTGAAGAAATTTTGAGCTTGAATCCCTTCTTGTTATATCTGGTTCCTTTGTATTAAAAGTTTCACGAGCTTATAACATCATCAGAAAAAGTGGACGCGACCCTCACTGTTCCTGCTATAACATTGCTGTAGGCAGGACAAAAAAGTACGATGTGAAGAATTATGCAGATCGAGGAGAATGTCAAGGCCATAGGCGGAGATGGATAACAGCCTTCGAGATCAGCATTCATTCACAACATACGAAAACTGAATTCAATAATTGTTTTTAATTAGTATTCATTGCGTTTTCCTGCATTTCTCCCGTACAGAATTAGCTTTTTTTATGAATAACGCAAAACACTCTCAGGAGATAGCGAGCCCAATTCAGATTGCTTTTAAAAGAACAGCACTATAACTCACTGTGTATGTTCAAATCGAAATTAATCGTTTTTGTAGTTAGCCTAATTTTCTCGTCGTTTGATATTCAGGCCCGGTAAGAGTAAAATTTTTTTTACTCATTTCTTCTCCCAAGTGTTTGATTCTATCATTGCTTTCAAATTAAATGTACATTTAAGGTTTTACAAGTCTCCGATACATGTAATAATAATAATAATAATAATAATAATAACAATTACGATTTTATTAGTAGTACTTCCACGAGGTGGCTCTTCGCCTACTAATTCCCTAACTACAGAATATTATTACAAAAAATCAAGCCGAATTTAAATTAAAAAAACAAAACAAAAAAAAAAAAATGATATATACAATAAATTAAGGATAAGTACAAAAGGTTTGATAAAAAATAGCGTGGTTAAAAATAATAATAAAAATAAAAATCAGTCATACGCTTTCTCCTTCGGAGAACATCAGCGCTAAAAAATTTAACCAACTTGCATCAGGGAATTATAGTAAATACTCCATGCTATCGTTTAGTTTTCCTTGCCATTAACTTATTCCCAATTGTTTGCGTGTTACTCTTTAAGAAGTATAATTAATGCAATTTACATCAAGTACATGTAATTGCTACAATTTGCGTAGAACGACGATTATTACAAAATGCTGCAACTCTGATTACAAAATGCCGAAACTGTAATTTCAAAATACGTTAGTTGCTACAAAATGTTACAACCCTTAATAAATTCGTAAGATATTACAAAATGCAGGCAGAACAATGCATGTACTACATTTGTAATATAAGGTCCTTTGTTATCTCAGATTCATCTATCTTACTGGCGAAGATTTATTTTATTTATTTATTTAGATGTTTCCACTTAGTTACATTAACAAATAATAACAGGAACCAAAAAATAATAATTTACATAAGCGAGGGAGCAACTAACGGACTCAAGTGGTCCAAAGTAAGGTTACTCCCGAGAAACAGCCAAGAAAAGAAAATAAAACGTATGTAAACTACGTAGGTACAGTAAAAGACAACAGAAAGAAAAAAAAGACTGTATAGAACTTTCTAATCTGCTAGCTGATAAGTTAGGAAATGAAATGTCGGTCTAGATCAAACATCAACAGCACAGAAGCATGTTGACGGACCGACAACGAGGGCAGATCGATTTCCAGGTACGAGGACGTTCAATACCGAAGTCGTGATCGAGTTTCATAAAGAAGCACCTGTACAAGGTAGTTTTGAAAGAAAGTAAGGAAGAAAGGGATGATTGTTGTCTAATAGTAACTGACAAATGATTCCAAAGAGACACGATACGGTTGAAAAAAGAACCCATAAACAAATTAGCACGACCTGTGCAAAGGTGGGCGAAGCAAATACTAGTGGGGATGTTATACGAGAAGATGAAGTCGCGACATTCAAACCAGTATTAAACATAATGGCAAAAGATTTAAGGATGTAAGCCTAGACCTCTATAGCTGTGTCTATGATCAACATTGGAACTGCAATTAAGAATAAGTCTTGTTGCGCGTCGCTGAAAACTTACGAAAATTTTAAGGTCAGAGCATGATACAGGATTGGGGACTCCAGACTTCACTAGCGTACCCTAGGTGAGCTTGCACAAAAGTTAAGTACAGGAATCTCTTGCAATCAGGCCCATATAAGAATATGAGAAGCATAATGTCTCCGCAGGAACCCAAGCATTCTAGTGGCTTTGGCTACAACTATGGAGATATGCAAACTCCACGTGAGATTGCTACTAACTGTGACCCCAAGATCTTTCTCCGAGTCCATCACAGTAAGTGAATTGCCACCAATAGTGTAGGGTCTGTCAACAAGAGATGGGATGGTAAGGGATCGTTTTCTAGACTCTCTTAAAACTTTACATTTTGGGGGCTAGTTCAGACTTTAGGGTTGGGGATACTTAAAAGTAGCCCCAGCCCTAGGTAGAGGGTAGGTAGAAACCTGGAATATTCTCACTATTGTATTTGGTAATGGCATGTTGACTTACAGTTCCCTTAGTTTCTTTAAGTTTGCGAACAATCCTTCCTGAATCTTCGTTATGTTATTTGACGACAGTTTCCTGAGAAGAAAGTTGAACGCATTGTACTGCGTCAAATCATGGGCCTGTGAACAGGCCTTTGGTCGAGCGGGAAACGGGGGAGAGGGAAAAGCGAAAAGGCCTGTAGACAAACATTTGGGACCGCTTTTCCACGGCACCCGCTGTGCGTCAGATCCTGATGCAAGCTTCTATTGGCGAGAACACTGACTGTTAACAGGTCTGATTGAGATCGACTTTTCGGTCGGCACGTAGCACGCGATTTGATCACAAAGTGGCAATAATGAATTAAACAGTCCAAAGACAGTTAAGCTTATTCAAAAGCTATCAGTCAATAGACTCACACTATCTTTAGAAAAACACTAAGCTGGAGTTTACCGAGTCACAATGCAATTCTCCATAGTTGATGTAGCTTCGGTTTAAGCTGCACTTCATATCTTATAATTTTGGATCTGTAAATCATTATCCGTGATAATTTTTAAACATTCCACAAAGAAAACTAGCGAGCTGAGCCCAGCATGATACAACATTTTGCAGAAAAACATAACATTCACGGACTAAACAAAATCGCTTAGTTATTCAGATCCAGAGGGCACTTTGCAGAAAAGTAAGACCCTTATTTAGCCGCAATAAAAAGCTTTACGCTTCAAAAGAGGTAAAAAAAAAAATGCCCTTGAATCAGAGACCGAATCCTGTCGACCAGAAACAAAAACCGCAGTAAATCGATATGTGTTCCATGACCTCTCTGTGTGAAACAAGCGGCTAAAATCACATTTGCTCAGTGAAAATGTAGAACGTTCCAAAGCATAATCTACCCAGCAGCATTTTGGCATGAGATAAAAGTCGTGTAGGCCTACCGACACCTTTTATGGCTATAAATACCCGAAGGTATAATTCCTGTCGGCGATCGAAGCGCTGCTGATCTCTTTGTACTTGTCTTCAGAGCTTCACGTTCCGGAGAAGTCATGATACACACTGATGATAGTATCTCTACCTTTCGCATTCCAAGTTTGCTCATTTCAGGGCCTTGTCAGTTAAATTAGAAACTGAACTAGCAAGACGCGCACAAGTTAAGCAACTTAAATCGGAAAAGCTTTCTCCTTGCTCAAGGGGAAATCTTAAGGATTCAAATGCTTGCGCTAGTACAACGCTCTCTTGACTACAGTCAACCAGCAAGCTCTTACTTCTTGAAACTCCAAAGACCGGCACCGTATTAATTCTCTTACCGGAGATCAACGAGGCTCGCGCTCCATTTCACTCTGCTTTCAGACGGAGCAAAACACCACCCATTTCATGTTAATTTTCCCTCGAGCTACTCAGGCGCGAAATTGATTTTCAGATAACGATCTTACTGACAGATGATTGGCAGGATAATTACAAGAGGGCGAATAGCGGTCTCAAATGATTGTCTACAGGCTCTCTCCTCCGTTTCCCTTCCCTATCCTCGCTATAGAAGCAATACAAAAAAAATTACAGCGTGAATGATAAAAGAAACGCTAAGGCGATAAAAACGATAAAAGAGATTTAAAAGTGAAATAATTAAAAATAAAAAGCTTCGCACTGGTCGAGTCACTCTGTTGGTTCAGTTTTGGTTTGAGTTCACAAATAAAAAACATAAACATCAAACAGTCGAGTTTGCTCTGACACTTTTTAAGATTTTGAAATTGCTTGTCAATGGTTTCCCATTTTTGATCGCTTGTGTTCCTCAACATGTTGATGTAAGTATCGACTTGTGAAGCCGACATAGTCTGCATCACATAGACCACACTTGAATTAATAAACAACGTTTCTTTGATACACAATTAGAAGTACATGTAGTGGACAACATTTTGTAAACCTGGAAGAAAGGTAGGTTATCCGAGTTTTAGAAAAGCTGCATGCCAACAACTCGTGTATGGTTTATAAAGCCAGTGTGCCAGTAACATGCGTCTCTCTAGACTAGACATGACAACAGACCGATCAGAACGATAAATAACCCAATTTATTTACAAATACTTACAGTCCAGTTAGAACAGTCAACTTTTCAAACAATCCGTCAGGAAGTTTGTTTGTAATGGCGTTTGATGATAAGTCTCTGCAGATAATCACAGAAAAGTCAAATCACATGAAATCAAGAGGAAAAATTTGACGTGCCGGATTTATCGTAACCCCATTCTCAGAAACATTGACATAAATAGTGTCAAGTTTCTAGAAAACAGCAGACTAATAAAGGCGCTTTGACCTATTCTTAAAAGACACTTTACCATGGCCAAAGTCAGTTTGTTATTACAAAAATGGACCAATGTTAAGGACGAAATGCATCTCTCAAATGATACTGTCAAATTTGGTGTTGTATTTTACAGGCACGTTGAACTGCTCAAGACGGGCATAGTGGCACGCTGTTCATTTAAAAACTGTATGTATGGACGGTGATTTCTGTTTTTGTCCATCAATACGTTCATGCTGGTGGCCCCTTATCGTACATCACACAAGTATCATTGTTACATCGTTGGTTAGCAATAACGGGCTTGACTTTCTCGCACCAAAGGGTCTTCATTTAACTTACTGTTGGACCCTGTTGATGAAAACAGTTGGATTACGTCTTTAACGTTCGAGCTTAGATTGCTTTTATACGCTTTATTTTTTTATATCTTCCCAGCAGTAGAATTCTTAAAACTAATTGGCTATACAATTCTTTTCTACAGTTGATTGGAGCTATGCTGTGGATATTTACGTATCTGTTAACGATTCTGGATAAGTCGACTTTCCTGATATAAATTCATTTAAGAGTCTTAAAAGAAGAAAGTCTGAAAGTCTTAAAAGACCGGCTTTCGGCAGTTCTTAATTTTTTGGATAGCTTGGACCAAATGAGAAGCACCAACTATTGATCTGTAAGTTAAACAGCAATTCTTTGCACTGAATAATTTAGAGATGTAAATAGGCGGGAACAACGCTTTACTTTACTTTACGGTTTTCCCACACACAAAATAAATAAATAAATAAAGAAAAACATGTCTATAAATCAGTAAACAGTGAGATAAATAAAGACGCGTAAATTGGCCTGTAATGGACATTTAAAATCTTATGATTTCGACTTCTTGTTGGAAATATCTGCATATATGTGCCGAGCACCGTCTGCGCAGATTTAAGAATAAAATTAGGAGAACAGACCTGACCGTTTTAATTGAGGATGGTTGTAGAAATTGCATGCTTGACTCTAGCTATGTTACTAAGCAAAATTTATCCTGTTATCGTATACATACATTTTTACGTTTGAATAGGTCTTAGATTCTTAACTTTCCTAGCTTTTGCTATTTGTTTGACTTTTTTAAAATTATTTTAACTCTAACTTTATTTCAATATTTTATTTTTTTATCTTTTATTTGTGTCACCAAAGAGTGCTATGCGCTACAGATTCTTGACACGTTGATAAAGTTCACTACTATTACTACTACTACTACTACTACTACTACTACTACTACTACTACTACTACTACTACTACTACTACTACTACTTCTACTACTACTACTACTACTACTATGTATTTGTTAGAGGGTTTGCATTTTTTTTACTTTTAACAACTTTAATTTCACAAGACATTAAAATAGATCACTTCTCGCAAACACAATAAAGGTTATGTAAAGTGTGAGTGACCTTTAACTTACAGTATGTCCAGTCTCCTCAGATTAGCAAAGACGTCTTTACGTAGTGTTGATATAGCGTTTGATGAAAGGTTACTTGCAAAAAAGAAGACTTCATTAATAAGGAGAAGACTCATTCACCCTTTGGGCCCTAAGTGCCTCGGTGATATCGTAAGTAGGTTGAGTATTGTCTTCCGGGTGTCCCCGGGGAATGTCGTTATTCCTGATAAGGACGACTGGTGTCAGAGAAAGAGGTTGCGATAAGATTTCTGTGACGAGCACTTCCGAAGTGGATTTCAAAGCCTCAGTTTCTGTCGTCAACAGCCTATTGATTATCCTTCTTTACCATATGATAATACTCAAACTTTTTTATCAAAATGTTATTAGTGACCACTGGTAAATGGCTATTTTAATGATTAAGGCAGTTGATATTACTGTTGCGGTTTGATTTGTGATAAAGACCTATGGCGTCACGGGGACATTTATTACATAAATCATACAATCATTCCATGGCAGCTAAAGGGAGATTTTTTGTTCTCGATAATCACATTAGCAATACTACAAAAAACCATTTGCAATAGACTTTCACCAACAAACAATAGACTAACTAGAGAACAAGAAGAAGATACGATACAAAAGGAGATATGATACAACAGAAAGTCTGCAATATAATGTATGATGCCTTAGATTAATATTTTCCTTCCTTTACTTTGAAAATCATTACGTGTAATTACGTCCTGTTTCTCTGACAGGCAAATTTGTTTAGGAAACGGACTAGATTTGTTATCTTATTGATGTCATCTTATAGATTACCACTTACAGTTTCTCTAGGGAATCGAGGTTTGCAAATACAGCTACAGGCAATTCCCGCATTTTGTTCGATGACAAATCCCTGTAAAAAGGTGGCAAAAGAGTGGTCTATTATACAGTCCCCTTCGCTTGATCTGTTTCAAACTGTTGAGTGTAATGGGTGACACGAGGGCTGAGCATTCCAAATGCATGTCATCACTTTTTATTAGAGAATTTTAGTAATTCAGTGCTGTAGTAATTTTGTAGGGTAACATTGTATTTGCTGTATTTACTAGATTGATCTGTACCACTTACAGTTGCTCTAGATAACGGAGGTTTGTGAAGACAGCTTCAGGTAATTCCTCTATTTTGTTTGATGACAAATCTCTGTTTAAAGCGGGTAAAGATAAATGATTCATGTTTGTTTGTTTGTTTTTTTTTTGGGGGGGGAGGGTTAGAGGGGGGGGGGGGGGGTTGTGACCTGTTTCAATTTGGTTGGGTTAGTGACTATAACTAGTTGGGTTAAGAGCTTTTTTTTGTTTTCTTCCTAACCCCTCTCCGTGTCACTGCTTTTAGAAAAAATTCCTCTACAGCTAAAGAAGCAACCAGTCCTGCAAATGGCAAATTATTTTGGATAAATTTGCCAGAAATATTCTTTTATCTAATCAGGCTAACAGCCAACTTATTTGGACCAATACCGTCGTCTAATCTGTGCACAGAAGCCCACTCCCCTCAAATGTAAGAAATAAATGTATAAATAATAATAATAATAATATTGAGAATTATTATTATGGAAATGATAATGATAATAATAACAAAATCTTTATTCAATACTCATAAAAAAGAACTATGTACAGTGCTTCACTTAAAAGGAATTAAAACGAAATTTGTATCTTAATATCTGTTAGAAAGAAAAGATCATAATATCTCAATATTTCTTGAAATACAATCCACGACAGTGTTTCTTTACCAATTATTATTACTAGTATCTTTTGGAATCATCACCGATATCAAACATCTTTTTTTCTTTCATTCCTCTTTCAAATCTTGCACGATAAGAATATTCTAAATACTAAAAAAAGAGAATTCACTATTTACAAGTCATTTCATTCAAAATACTAAAATCAAAATCTAGCGTCCTAAAAGTCCTCTTTCGATGTCAAAATCCATCTCTTTTAGGTTGAGATTTACTCTCCTCAATGAACGCGATCCCCTTCAACATAAGAGGGATGTTCTCAGAATGGCACATGAGATTTTGGTTCTAATCCAAGACATCGTAGTCGAGTAATCTCGCCTTTCTTGACTGACAAGAGTTCCGCTAAACGCTTGTGATAGACTTGACATTCAGGTGGCATGCCACCTGTAGTGGTGAACACCAGCGGCGTGAACGTGGCTTGTTCCACCTCCATAACTCGGCTTGCGTACATACGTTTCTTCTCGTTTTCATGCTGGCGATATATTTTCTGAGGGGTGAGGTCCTTGTACGATTCCGCATTTGGGTGACACACCCGTACGTCAAAGAATGTGGAACCCTGTCTAGACCAAAAACCCCTTGCATGAATGTCCAGCCGGGCATCGGGGGCTGTATTAGCCCCCTGGCTAACGACTCACCAGTAATACTAATTAAGATAATGATAATGATAGTAATAATTATAATGATAATGATAATAATAATAATAATAATAATAATAATAATACATGGTATACTGTGACTGTATATTGCATTCACTTACAGTATAAACAGGTCTCTCAGGTTGGTAAATGCTCTTTCAGAAATCACTGTTATAGCGTTTGAAGACAAAAGACTGCGTAATGGGGACAAAACAAAGAATAATTTTAGACTGATCATGCTGATTATGACAAATATTTTCCCTCTTCTTTTTCTCGTTCTTTTTTTTTTCTTCGAACATTTCGCCGGCTTGTTATTTAATATATAGATTTATAGCCAGGGCTAAAAGCGAAGCTCCCATTAATAAATTTATAATTTTTTAAATCAAACAATAACCTTGTATTCCACAAATCAGCTAACTTTAGAGCACATTCATGTGACTTTTGTAGAGAAAGGCTTAGTGATTTTAGAGAAAAATATTTGTAAACAGTCCAAAGAGTGAACCAAATCTTACATCGAGTTGATAGCCTTATATGTATACCCAAAAAACAGCAATCATCTTCGATCACATTTAAGGGCCATAATGGCTCTTGATCACAGTAGATTAGGTCTGGTAAACAAATTCTTAGAAAACAAATCAGGCCGACTTTTTTGCTTTCGACAAGTTTACTTTACAAAATCTTGCCAACAAATCTGGGGGCGTGTAAACCAACCTTTTCTCCTTTCACACATCACATCTGAGGTGAAACAGTACCATGAGGCGTTGTTTTATCATGCAGACCTCGGTGCAGTATGTAGTATTTCACAATTTTGCAATACAAATTGCACTCATTCAATATTCAGGACGATCGAAGCACGCGTGGGCTTCTAGCGAATCCGTTAAAAGTACTTCCAAAATCACCTCTTCGGCCAGCCGGCTCTCACTTTTGACAAGCGCCAAATTCGCAGTGCGAGCTGAACATTAATAGAGTTACTCTTCAAAATAATAAAGAATTTCTTATGCTTATTTTTTATTTAATGGTTCTATAACGATGTGTAATCTTCAATAGGTTTGATACAGATGGTATTTTGAGTACTTCTTCAAGCGATCAGGTGATACTGGTCAGCAGATAGCCTGTTTCGACAGCTGTCAATTGATAATAACATTGATGTGCAATATGTGAGCAATATCAGTTTTCCTGTGCTCCCAAACTAGCTAGAAAGTGAGAGAAAAACATTGGTTTCCCTGTGATACGGACGGACGGGCGGGCAGGCCGTGCACGGTCGGTCACGTGATTACCAAATTTTCTGGGATGGGTAGATTTACTTAGCTATGGAGCTTCTCTCTCGCGCGCTTCGCATGCGAGAAGCTCCGCTATAAACAGCTACTCTTGAACAAATTTGGAAGATGTTTACCGATATCATGAATATTAGCCAAATGCCATAAAAATGATTTTACGCGTTTTGCGAATAGCCAATCTACTGGTCAAAGAAGACACCAAAAATAACAAAGAAAACGGAAATAGCACCGAAGGGATGATAAATGCTGTTCAGTGAAGAGTATTTGCTAGACTAAACATGCCTTTATATTCTGAAAATGCCAATGGACAGGCAGATGTTAAGAGGAAATGGTGCTTTACATTGAGCGAGGTAATGTCTTTTAAAAGTTTTTTTCAATAAAAATAATTTCAATTCCTATACTAGTTATTTCATTTTCATCTTTGCCCCTACCGGTATAGCAGAGATCATGGTTCGAATCCCGGCAAGCCTGATTTTTTTTCAGGCTTTCTTTTCGCAACTGCCTAAGTCGCACCTTACTGCTAGAATCTTCTATCTATTTATTATACAATCTTTCTTCTCATTGGTTAAGAGTGTGTCCATGAGAGAACCAGGCAGGGGGTGATAATGCTCAAATCACGGATTTCGCTCAAACTTGGCACAATTGATGGGTTTGGTGAGATATTAACCTCGACAAAAAATAAGGTCGCAATATTGAATTCCCTGGGATTTACAGGGACCCCCCCCTAAAAATCACAAAATCTACTCATTTTTGCATAATTAATTAGCTAACTTTGGTTTGGCTTTTCAACAAGTAGAAAAGACAACTTCAAATCTAATCAACTTTATCATCTTCTATGTTTATCAGACTTAATCCTCAGTAATTTATTTTTACTCTCTAATTCGATCTCTTCCTATTATTTAGCCTAAAGTAAGGTCATCTTCTCACTGTTTTGGCCAAACCCGAAATTTAAGGTATTTTAGTCGCTAACATCTCCCATGAGCAACAACCTATCTACTTAATTCTCACATATTCTTTGAAAGACATCTTTAAGGTTATCAAATCAATCCTAAAATATTTGGGCAATCTCATACTTTATCAATAATGACGTATTATGTACATTTGACTTGACGCTTATTTGTCATTTGACCAAAATTGGAAGAAACGTAACATTCGTTTTTTTAAACAAAAATAGCACAAAGTTGGCGAGAAGTCACAAATTAGATGCCTCATTATCGATACTAATAGCGGAATTGTTAGAAAGTGTCACCTGAGGCATGTTTTCTGTGTTATTTATGGACGTTTTGATGGATATTTTGGAACGCTTGAGTAAACACAAGGAGCAAAAGATTTAGTTCAAAACTTTGATCGGTCCAAATTGTAGGTGCTACAAGACCCAAAAACGATAAAAGATAGTGAATAAATGTTACATACACGTCTCTCAGATGCTTTAGTCCAGGTTGGCTGCTCCAGTTTCGTCTGGTCATCTGTGGCGTTACTCTGCGTTACTTTGTGACGAGGTATGAAACATCTTGAAACATTGCAAAATTAAAAGTGTCGGCTTTTCACCGAACATTCGAAGTCTTTGACATAAGTTGTAGTCAGAGGGAACAAAATGATTCTCAAAGGACAAGAAGGATCACTGACAATCCGTCTATATCTATGGAAAACAACCACCTGCTCGAACACCCTCCATCTTTGACTTTAGACTCTGCCTAAACGATGGAATCTGTTACGCTGGACTACCGGACTACGGAATGCGGAATACACTATCTATTGTTTGTACGCGCCAATATCCTGTTATAACTGGCGTGTTGAAAATAGGTTGTGAAAGTCGTGTTACTTGAAATTTTGAGTTTATTCGATGTTGACATTAATTACCATGATAATAATTGTCCACAATACCCCCTTTTTATAGTCAGACCGTGCCATGCAATTTTCGACAATTAATAACTTGCTATTGGGTATACTTACTTACTTACTTACTTACTTACATTTTAATTCTCGTAGTCTTACAACTATACAGGATGGTATCTGTATCTGGGTAAATTATTGACTGCAAAAACATAATGATAACCGTTTAAAAGTGTTGAGGAAAAACTTCTGAGGTATACAAAAGACCCAAAAGGGGGCACTAATACTTGCAAAAAGAGTAGGCTATTTTTTTTAAATTTATTCAAGGAAGGTGTAAATTAAGAACAGGTTTTTGAACACAAACTAATACACAATTGATATTCACTTCTCATTTAAGCTGTCATTTGCGGATTCATACAGTATAGAAGTTCTCTTAACGGACACTCTCGTATATAGCGAATAGCCCTACTTACGACCGCCATCACAAAACCCCGTTTCAACTCCCACACAGACTCTGAATTTTTACATTCCCGTAGGCGGCCGCGGACACTCAAAGGGTTTACTGGCGAATTAGATGTTAGCTTTGATTTAAAGCTCTCGTAAGCAGACACCCGGAAGAAAATCTTATCCGCCTCTGAATGTTGTGCTATTTTTTTTTATATTGTGTCCACAGTCATATCGCTGTTTGTCACTGTTATGAATCATTCTTATATATCCGTTTCAGAGTTACCGTTTTTTCACATACACGTCCGGTTACACTTGAAAATACAAACTGAATTGTATGCCTTTACCTAATTGTATGCCTTTACCTAATTTCAATAATGCAGTGGTCTGATCTCTGCGTTCCCTGTATGTCCTGCGCTCCTCGAAGTATCAGAGGGACTTTAGAAACAAAATAGATTTGTCTATAGTATATTGTAACTTAAAAATTGCATCAGTACATTCACTCCAAAAAGTAGATGTTTCCGCGCTTTTCCTCGTTAGAGACCTCCTGCAGTTCGAATCTCGAAAAAACCCTAATTTTCCTTGAGCAACCCCACGGGCATTATTTACTGGGTGTCTTCCGACCACGCACGGACCGGAACATCAAATGTCTGTAAAAAAAGGCCCTTCCGAGGATGTCTAGGATGAGAAAATTGACCTTACCTGGGTAGGGTGAGAAATGTGAAATCTAAGTATTACAGTTGAAGTAGCTCTTGAGGGAATGTGGGAAGGGTGTTTAACATATGGAAGCGGTTGTTTGAGAAAAAGATCTAACTCAATGTGAAAGTGTGGTGTATTTTGAATTCTACTTGGGAACATTACTGCCATAGTTAGGCTTTAAAAGACCCCCAAAAGCCCGTGCTAGGTAAAAAATTCAGTGTTTCTGACAGTCAAATCTGGTGCCAACAGTTTAGGGCATTTGTACGCAATTTGGCCACTCCCCCGGGGAGGGGGGCTCCAGTATGAAAACAAAATGGAATTCTTGTCGCAAGCTAATCTGGACGTGTCTCACGCTTTATTTGTCCCTTTGAGCTGGTCTGCACCAAGATCCGGCTTCACTTCGCTGCTATTTGACGTGCAACTAAAATAGACAAAAATATTTCTTTCCAAAACACGAAAGAAAAGCGACTTCTATCTCCGAGTTTGAAAAGAAATGGGATCATTTATAATCACGGTCTGAATAGAGTTGCCAATAGATTTGGAATTATAAAATTTTTATTAGCATACAATAACAATAAAATTATCTCAGAGAATGTCGGAAAGTCATATTTTTCATATTTTGTTCACTGGACTCTGGCTCCTGGCTCCTGGCTCCTGGCTCCTGGCTCCTGGCTCCTGACTCCTGGCTCCTGACTCCTGGCTCCTGACTCCTGGCTCCTGACTCCCGGCTCCTGACTCCCGATACGATGTTTCCATATGGTGGCCAACCGCTGCTTAAAAATGCGGGCTCCAGTTAATGTTCCAAAGATGGCGGACGTTTTGTTGTTGTTTGTAACATGTGAATTGAGCTACAACAGTAGCAGAAATAATTCTTTCCACGGATTACAAATCGGCTTTCTACTTTTCGTATTGTTTTCTCCTAAAACAACCTGATTTGGATTTTTGTGCGTAAACTGATGGCTAAGGAATTTTAGTCGTACAGCGAGTCACGACGCTGAACTACGCTGAACTGGGCATCGAAGGTGGCATGGGGAACAAATCCAAGCGGGCACAAACTAGCAGTTGAGACATCCAAGAGATACGTATATGGATTTTATTGACCGTTTATATTGTTTTTAGGGCGAAATTGTTAAAGTAAGTAAAACTGTGAATTAAATCTTTGTATGTTGTTTTTCCTTGAAAAGATCGCGTATATAGCTATCAAAAATCATCGTTAGAGTTTCTTGCACAATAATTTCAACAATTTTACCCTTATTAATGTTAAATCATTGTCTGATGAGTTTTTTTGTTCGATTTCTCCTCATTCAGAGGCAAACGCACGAATATTGTGAGGGCCTGAATTTTGATGAAATATGCAAAAGTCGTTCAGTCACATGAACAGTTTACGTCAACACATGGAAGAAAGTGAATTGCCCAAACTTTTTATGATCTTTTTCTGAACTTAAGTGATGGCTTTAACTACTCATGCAACAGTTATAAAGATAAGCTGTTGCTCATCAGAGATATTGGGGAATAAAATACCCTAATTTTACGACTTGCTCAAAACTTGGAAATGATGACCCAACTTAAGGGGACTAAGAGAGGGGAAAACGAATCGGCGACTTTAAAAAGTTTATTGTGCTTAAAGTCTTATGAACTCAGATTATCCCTCAGTGCATTTAAGTTCCAGGTGGCTTTTCTGTTTGTTGCACTGGCATCGTAAAGTTAGCTAATTAATTATGCATAAAACGGGGAAAATGGCGATTTTTACAGGGGGTGCCCGGATCTCCCAGGGAATTTAATATTTTGACTTGAAATTCTGTCACATAAGTTAACTCCTGATACCTAACATTTGTGCCGAGTTTGAGCGAAATCGGTGATTTGAGCATTATCACCCCCTGCCTGGTTCTGCCTGGTTTTCTCATGGACACACTCTTAAGAGCCTACTGTTAATTTTTGATAACCGTAATAATCAAAGTCTGGATCGGTAAATGTTGTCATCCTCGGCCTTCGGTTACCGCTGATAACGTTTAAAATTATATTGGATAGCCCCCAAAAACCTCATCCAATAATTGTTTGTTAGTATAATTACTTTGATGATTATCGAAAATAGAGCACTGTGATTGGCTAGGAGCTTCGCTTTATCCCGCTATAATCACCGCGCGGTGATTATAGCATTGAAGGCTAGCAGTTTACAAAGTGGCAGCCAGATTTTTTGATGTTTCGGAGTCGGAAATTGATCGATAATTTATTTTCTCGAATAACCATCAATGTAATTATACTAAAACAATTAGTCGCCTCAGGCGACGTGAATATTGGCGAATAGTCACCTCGACTTCGTCTCGGTGACTATTCGCCGATATTCACGTTGCCTGAGGCGACTAATTGTTAAATATTCTAAGGAAAAAGAAAATAAGAGAACAAGAGAAAAATTAAAGAAATGTAAAAGTTTAAAACTACGACGGCTGTAAGGAAGGTACGTTTTATACCATATGATTCGTAACTTGCTGTAAGCTAATCATGTGATCAGGTTAAAGTTTTAGGATGCAGTGTACTCACAGAAGGTTAAGACGTCTCAAGTTGGCAAACACGTGTTCGGATATCACTGTTATGGCGTTTGAAGTCAAATATCTGCATTGGGGTAATTCAAACAATAGAGTCGATGGAAGCTTGAGGAGAATTGTGATATATTAGATAACAAATAATAGTAAATAGAGAAGAAAAAATACAGCTAAGTAACCACATTTCACTTACAGCCTCGTTAGCTTCGTCAGACTTGCAAAAACCCCGTCAGGTAACACTGTAATAGAGTTATAAGACAAGGTCCTACCAACAGGACATCACAAATCGTTACTTTAGCTAGTGAAGCCTTTTGAACTGTAAACTACTGCAATGCCCTAACTTTAAAGAGAGCTTTATAAGTAAAGACGTCTTTGACCGACGCTCGCTCCAGAAGTAGTCCTTTTCCCTTATAATATACCTAATGACTTTATTGTTATAGAGATGATTGCCCGAACATTTGAGCAAAACAAAAACTGTCTTTGCTTAAGCCACCCAATATCATACAGTGTATGTGTTGGAGATAAAGAAGAAAAATCTCCGGGCGACTTTGCAAAAAAAGTTGGCTTGACAGTTTTAAAATATTAAACGACAATTAACGCATGCGCTATTTATTACATAAATCCTTTTAGGATTCGCTTTAAACGAATTTCAGTTAACACTTGTTGATAACAAGGAAGATATATATAAACTAAAAGTTTCTGTTTGGCTTAAAACGTGACTATGTATTATTTGATAATGATAAAATAATATTAAAAGTAAAAAATTATCGTCTTCCCTCCGGGAGCTTTTCAGGGATAATGAAACATCATTAGGAAAACAACCCAAGTAAGTTCAAGTATATTGCTGTCAGATAATATGGTTTGATAAACGGATAAAATGTTAACTTACACTCTCGTAACTTTCACTTACAGGATGAAGTCCAAACTATTCAAATTGGCAAAAAGGTTGCCAGGCAACTCTTTTATAGGGTTTCCTGATAAATACCTGTTTAACGAGGAAGGGTCTATTTAATAGCGTACAATTCAAAAACTGAAACAAAGTACCGGATTGTCAATGATGTTCTGCGTTGTTTAGAGGGAACCAATTCAACATTTATTTCGAACGGGTACCTTGTTTTTTTTAACTCAACATAGTCAAAACCGTGGTCTCATAAAACTAACGAGCGGGAAGCTTGTTGATAGTGTACATGTACATGTAGGAACGAAAAAAAACTTATCGGAAAATCATAATGATCGAAATAATCAATAAACAATAAACGATAATAATTTGATTCCTGTTTTGTTTTTTAAATTTAAAAAAATGTTTCGTGGAGTTGTAAAGTTTTACCAGGTTAGTGATTTTAATTCAATTTGGGTGTGAATATTAAGTGCACTCTAGAGATCACATCCCAAACATGCAAAGGTGAAATTATGTCTGATGACCGACCGCGATTAGAAGACAAATTGGTGTAATTGGTGCGTTCGTTCATTCGTGGTGGACATTCTATAGGTAACGTACAATTTTTCCAGATTTGTTAGATTCGAATACAATCGCCCAGGAATAGCTGTTAGAGAGTTCGAGTAAAGATTCCTGAAAAAAAAAAAAAAAAGAAAAAGTACTACAATTAACAGAAGGACAAGGCCTTCAAAATAATTGAAAAATACTAAACCGTGAATGAACGTAAAATAATGTTCATAAAGTACCTATCCTGTGATACATTATCGTCCCTTTAGCTTTGAAAGAAAATTTTACCCCACGCTTTGGCTGATTTATTTTGTAAGAATACCGTAAGATCGTTCGGGAGTAAACGCCGTCCTTTATTTAGGCCATGTCACTTCTAAACACCGCATTTGCATTTCTTGAACGACTGACTCGACGACTCGACGCTCAACGAGAATAGCTTTTCATTTGTAACAGACAGCACTTCATTGTGTGTCGGAACCCCAATCCCGCCCGGCCCTGTGACTGTCGTTTGTGTTTCACAAATTATACTACTACATGAGAAATTTCTTCAATTTGATTGGCTTAGAGCAGTAATATTTCAGCTTAATTTAAAATACCTACATGTGAAAATTACAGTTTCCATGGTAACCAAAATCAAGAAGCAAATTCAAAAACAATGGCGGAAAGATTTCCAGATTTTCAAGTTGAAGAGATTCAAGAACTGAAGGAAAATTCAGAAAACCAAAACACGAAGAAAAATACATCAACCTGGCTTAATATCTGGACCAGCTGGGCCGAAAGCGCGATCTGTAAGCTGTTAAAATCTAATTCTGAACGACTTTCATTGAGACAAACTTTCGAAAACTCAAACTTTGATTAACTTTGGTGTTCTTTCTTTACAAGTGTTTGCAATCGATCTTGTTGTATTAAAGTTTTGATTTTGGATCACATGATATCACATGTTGTACACTGTCAATCAAAATACGCGTCACAAAATAAACGGATGGCGTTACAAAAAATTTCTCATGTAACAGTATAAACAAATAATCGCACACGATTTGTACGTGATATTTGGCATAAATACCGCTCGTGATATTTCAAAATTGTCTCAATTACGTATAACAATTTTGAAATATCACTCTTAGTATTTATGCCAAATATCACTACAAATCATGCTATTACCTATACTAATTCCTCCGCTTGCCCCTACTTAGTATTAGAATGCTATCGACGAGAATTTGCTGATCATAGCCGAAGGTAAGACGCTGTATCTGAACACACAAAAGAAGATCACGAACAAAAGCGCTATTGTCTTTGAAAAATGCAACCATAACAATAGGCAAAGTTCGATATGCTCATTAATAAACAAACGCAAAGTAGATATCGCATACAGTATTGAAAACACTACTTACAATTTTCCTTCAGTACAAAAAACACGTCAATAAAATTGACATGTCAAAGGCATTTTAATTTTCTAAATTTTAAACGAGTGGCCTTATTACCGTGACGTGCAACCTCGTTCCCAGGGTTCTCTCCTACCCGTCCCTACGGAGCGAGAGAGAGAGAACCTGGGAACGAGGTTGATTAACGAGATGAAATTATGAGATTCTACTGTTTCGGATTTTAAAATGTGACCGATGGTCGTATTAACGGTTTATTTCTATAGGAAATGTATGGCGTTTTGCCGGGCGGAAAAAATTGGCCGTAATACCGAGGTGACCGCATAACAGCGGTGGCCGCAAGGCGGGGTTCTATTCGGTCGGCAAACTTGGATACAAAATTATGTTTTCCCAAGTTGGCATTGCTGTAAAGCGCCATCTTCGAAAGTAGAAAACAGTTCTTCCACCAATCCTTAATGTCTCCGTAAAGTTTTATCTAAATTGGTTCTAAAACAGCCGAGATATAAGCGATTTTAAGATGTGGCACAAGCAAAATTTTGCCTTACGAATTTATTTGTGAACAGGTATCCCCTACGGCCTTAATCAAGTAAATGGTAAGAGAACTCAATTTTTTGTACCTCGTAAAATTAACTTTTTTTCTACCTAGTAGAATTAACTTATTAATGTAATAAAAATATATAGAACGTGTTTCATTTGTCTTCACATACAGTTCTTTTAGCTTCCTTAGGTTTCCAAGTATACCTTCCTGCAGCTCTTTTATCTTATTGAAGGACAAATCCCTAACGATAGAAGAAAATTTTGTGCGTCAATGTGAAAACGTCATTGCGACTTAGGAAGATGAGAAAAAGAAATAATGAAAAATGATAATGAGCTCAACTTTGCATTGAGTCTCGCTTTGAAACAGAGGCTTGGGACAACTTGGAAATGATCTCTTGAGCCACATTATATTAATAAATTCATACACCATTAGATCTACCGGCAATTTTAAGTGCAGACACGACATCATTGGACATCATTCATTGGTTAATTCATGTCGAAGAAATAAGCCCTAACTGCCCTATGACTTTAAATCACTGAGTCGTAACATAATTATGCAAGATCTTTTGCTGTCGCTTTCATTGGCCGAATTTATGGTAGAGACGAGTTATCCGTCTAGAGGGATTATCCGTCAGACAAATGCAGAATAAATGCTTTTCTAGACTACGCTATATGCTTTAATAAAACTGTTCACGAAAACTGGACTTTATATAAAAGCGTTGGGCAAACTGAAAATGACTCAGATTGCATTTTTGTTAAACATTGGTTAAAATCCATTTAAACAAAGCCCCACCGAGTTTGGAGGGTGAGGGAATATTAGCTTTGTTTTAGAGTTTTTCGTTACTTACAGTTCACGTAGATTTATTAGATTGGTAAAGACTCTTTCATGTAGCAGTATGATATTGTTTGACTTCAGTTCTCTGGAAAAATAAATTTATGATATTGTCCTTCAGTTTAAATTTAACTTGACTCACACTCATCTAAACCTCGTATGTTTTTTTTATACTAAACGAGGGTTACTGTAGTTTAAAACTCAGTTTAGATAAGAATTTGCAAAGAGAAAAATCCTTAATAAAAAGAAAAGCAATGTTGAAATTTAATCCAACTGAAAAGTTAAAGACCTGAGTTTCACTTACAACGAATAGAGGTCGCTTAAGTTGGCGAAGACTCTTTCGGGCAGCACTGTTATAGCGTTTGAAGACAGTTTTCTTGTGGTAAAGAATAGAATAATAACAATACGTAATAAGATTATCCAAGACACGGAGACGATAATATAGCTTATGATGAAACCTTTCATAGAAATATTGACAAGTTTTGTTACTACTTTTATCACAAAATACTCCCGTCATAACTAGCTGTTTAAAATCATAAACCCGTATGACTAAAATCATATCAGTAAAACCTGGTTGAGGTAATGTTACATGGGACGATTCGCAACGTTGTAATGTTGGATCGATGTTGTAACTATTTGAAACAATATCGCAACAATGTTGCAACGCTGTGTTTCGCTTTACCCCGTGAAAGGTGATCCTGGAAACTTGCTTGTGAATTGTAGAATTCTGGAACTCGGTTCAAGGAATCTGGAATCCCTCTTAGGATAAGAATTTGATATCCAAGTTCCAACGACAAGGAACTGATGGAATCTAGTAACTGGAAGTCGGAATCCACAGCGTGGAATCCAGAATCCAAACCTTGAATGGTTTTTGTTTTGTTTTGTTTTGTTTTATCAACTTTATTGGTCTGATTCTCTCTAAATAAATAGTTACAGTAACAACAACAACAAAAAAAGACCAAGACCCCATGAAAAAGGGTGCGAGGTAATGCAAAACGTCTTGGAGTCGAATCCCGATTAGACGTGATTTTTGTCTACTTTCTCGTACTAAAACATTTTTCGCTTGGCACTCTTCTTAACACACATCCCTTTGTCTTTAAACTTAGGTGTCATGACATAAAAAAACAAATGGATTAACCACTTGGGAAAGCGGGGTTAAAGCTGTCGTATAACAAATTACAGGGAACTTAGACTTCTTTGACTGGAAAAGACTCCCTCAGGAAGCTCAAATATAAGATTTGATTCCAAAGACCTGAGAAAAGAAACAAGGATAATATTTTTTTATTGTCTCGTCTAGTCCTAACTTTTTTACCTCTATTTCATCAACATTTTACTTTTAGCCCAATCGTCCCTAGACTCACTGCAGATTCAAGGGTAAATTACTGCAGCTGTCACAAGAAAACATTATGATGAGATGGTTGACGAAATATCCTGATACCTTTAACTAATTTTCAATAGGACCTGATTACATTAGCCGATCTTACACGGTTTGATACTTTGCCGAAATATTGGCTCCTTAGTTAAACACAACAAAAATCAGATTTGTGACTACACGACAGGCAAGTCAAGCGGGTTAACTGGGGCTGGAAATAAAACATGTAATCATGTCTGTCAGGCAAGCCCGGCGAGCCAAGCCAGTGCCAGAAGAGCATTACACATTGTACAGTATTTCCACTCTCTCTGAGTCTCTCTATCTACATAAAGTCTCTGGGCTGGCCATTCGCTGCTACATGTATTTTATCCTTATTTAAATTGTTTTATCAAATATACAGCGTATCACTTACAGGTAATATAATCTTTTTAAGTTGACAAAAGTTTGACCATATAGTTTGCTTATGGCGTTTGATTTCAAATCCCTGAATGATAAATCATAGAGTAAACTGAGACTTGCAATTGTTGATGAAAAGAAATGTTGTAAATATGCGTCCTCTTGAAGTCAAGAGAAAAGAGTTCGGTTAATCTGTTGCTGTGTTCCATCTAGCAATGAATAGTACTATTTCATTGCTCGAATGTCAATGTGTAGGAAACAGATCGACAAGAAATTGTGATTTTCAACCGGTGTTATTGTAGTGCTAACCGCATTTGATGACTACAGCTGCCTGATCGTCTATACCAACTTAATAATAAAAATAATAGTAATAATAATTAAAATTTGTATAGCGCCTATATCCAGTCCTGTTCTAGGCGCTTTACACAACATTCCAAATACAATAAGTAAATATTTAGCATTCCAAACAAAGTTAATAAAGAATTAAACAATTAATGAATGAAAATTAAGATTAAAAAACCATACTCGGTTAACAATTATACGCTAATCTTCTAAAAAGATTTGTCTTAAGATTAAATTTTTGAAAGAACTGACACATGAACGGATTCTTAAAAGAGAGTGTTTTCCTTTAGAATAAGGTTATTTGCTCATTGCTGAAACAAGAAGAGAATATACTAGACATTCATTGCCAAGTTGCGACCCAGAAAATAAGGGAAACAACATAGCCGGATAAAGAAAAACTGCCAAACGTGTTCGAATTGAGGACTGCCTGATTTAAGCTAAGCGAAGACATTTTTGTTACAACTGTGGGCGTTTTTTTTCGAGAAAGAATACTAACAAACACATACAAACTTACAGTCTTTCAAGTCTTTTGAGTGTTGAGAACACACCTTCCGGTAAATGTTCAATGGCGTTTGAAGACAAGTCTCTGAAACAAATAAACCTCTATTGGTTATTATTTCTCTTCATGTTTATAATTTGTATAAAGTTAATTAAGATGATGATAATATTAACTATAATGATGATGATGATGATAATGATGACGATAATAATAATAATAATAATAATAATAATAATGATAATAACTAGAAGAAAGGAACTGTCCATCGAAAAGACTTCTACCTTATTCTAATTAACCCCAGGCCCTAGGAATGGGCTCATATTTTAACCTTTTAAAACGAGCTTTTATGGGATGATTTTTATTTAAAGCGGTCTTTCTGAAGTTATTTTCGTTACCATTACACACTAACCTCTCCTTTGGACATCAAGAGGATGAAATTAGGCAAACATTCCGATTGTGGAGATGTTAAATTATTTATGGAGAGAAATCATTATCTCTTGAGGTCAGCTACTCGAAGGGAGGCGTGGTTCCATAGGCTACTCAGTGAGCTCCCATTAATTTATTTTACTATTATTTATTCAAAATATTTTTCCGTTTCTGATTGGCTAAATTCACACACATAGTTCATCATAACCAGCTACTTTAGACCAAATTTGCCATATTGAACAGAGGACGTCAAAAGTAGCAGATTATTGAACTGTTAACCGAGAAAACCTGGGGAGCGAAAGCTATTACCCACCTCAATCTGCAGAATTCTTCATACAAATAACGGAAAAAATTCCGATAAACTGCGTGGCACTTTAGAAACTAAGTAAGGTAATGTTCATAAAAAAAGGAAATAACTAACAAAGTTCCGTGTTTTAGTTTGAGTTTGTTGGATACGTCGAGGAGCAGACAGCAAGCCAGTACCAAGGCTTTGTACATCAATTGCACAAGAGATATATAGACGACGTCATCGGAGTCGCATGTTGTAGCCGCATGGAACTGGGAGAATATCTTCACTTTGTATCTAACTTCTACCCTGCTCTTCGATTTTACACACAAAATCTTCGACACTGAGCTCTCCTTCCTCGACATCACGCTTTGCGTTACTGATGATCACATCAACTCGCCTGTTCACTACAAGGAAACCGATACCCACAGCTACCTTCATCATCAGTCCTCACATCCTAGTCACTGTAAAACAGCTCTCCCTCGCAGTCAACTCTTGCGACTTCGCCGTCTTCGTTCTAAAGAATCAGACTTTCTGGAAAAGGGTGGTGAAATGGAGCCCTTTTTTGAACAAAGTGGATGCTCCCACGCTCTGTTTCATAACAATCGTCATGCCATCCGACGGAATGACCGGACTGATGTCTTGAAGGTGTTCCTTGTCAAACGTCTGGCTTGGTCTATTGCATCTCCTGTTGCCGTGGCCCTGCCATCAACATCAGCGAAACAGAGTGTACACTAAGACAACGTTTTGGGGAGCACCTTCGAGGCATAGAGAAAAACTTGCCTGGTTTCCCTGTCTCGGAACATTTTAACACAGCTGGTCGCTCGATCCACGACGCTCTAGTTCGCAGAATTATGCTCTGCAGGGAAAACGTGCAACCGAAGCGCCCGGAGATGCGCCTTATTTTTCAGCTTGGCACCAGTCATCCGCGCTTATACTCGGACTTCTTTTTCCTCTAGGCCGCGTGCAGGGCGCGCACACTACAATGTTTTTTTCTTTCATGGCGTATGCAAACATTGCAACGTTTCCAACGTATTTTGTGTTTACTCCACTGATGAAATGCCAGGCCCGAAACGTTTGGAGAAAAACTCAAACCAAAACACGGCACTTTTGTTGATTATTTTAATTTTTTTTGTTGAAGATTTCCGTACTTAGAATTCTTCATATCCTACTCAGCCTCATTCAATAATTGCTAAATATAATATGGGTACTTATACATGAATCCTCTGCGATTCTCTACTTACAGATATTTAAGAAATATTAATCTAGTAAACTCATTGCCGTGCAGTGCTGGAATAGCGAGCGAAGGTAAATACCTGTCAAACATTATTGAAAGCACGTTAAACGTGAGGAAAATTAAAGGTAAATTAAAGACTTTTGTTAAATTCGCCCGTGACTCGTAGCAGTCATCATCTCACTAGCAACCCGAGGTCGATGGTAAGCTCATTTTAACCAACGCTCTCCATCCTTTCTCCGTTTTAAGGTTATCAAAGGCTACTTAAAGCTACACGGCAAGGGACAGAAGTCCAAACAACGATTTTAGGTCACATCTGAAAATCAAACTCGGGATCTCCAAATCAGGTCGTAAAAAAATAACTGTGTGGTTTTGAACAAAAACTTGCTTACATTCTTTCAGTGATCGTAGGAGCACATTTCTCAAGAATGTGGGTGAGTGATGTTATATTCTTGCAGCGAAATTCATTCCCTGAATAACTCGACCATGACAGAGTGCAATCTGGCCTGCAATCTTAGTCCAAAAAGTAATAAAAATCACAAATATAGGAAGTGTACATTGGGGAAACAAGAAGAAGCATAGAAGAAGGATCATTAAAGGTGCATGGAAGGGATATACGACTTTCACGAACTAAAAAGCCAACCGTCTGTGAACAGGCCAGTAAGGGTGGTCATTATCCCCTTTGAGACGGGGTAAAGTTTACTGGCCGAGACACTTACTGGTGTTTTCGTAGGGTTAAAGAGGCCACTCACATAAAAGTTAGCACTTATAACATCAACAGGGGGAGTGGAATAGAGATTCCGAAAGCGTGGATGCCTAAGATCAGACAACAAAACAGCCGGTCGGTACCACAACGGACCCCTGACAGAACAACACGGTGGTATTGGTATTTTTCAGTACCACTCAGTAATTAAATGACACCCTCGCCTGGTGAAGAGTCGAAGCACGCGGTCGAAACGTGGAGATCCACAACCGACTATCGTGAAATAAAACGCCAAACAAACTTCTTTATCCGTATTGTCTCATTTGTTTGAATACGCCAAAGTCAGTTTGCTATCGAGGTGATACTTTTAGGCAATGTGAATAAAAAATGACGTCCACGGCTATCCGAAGACGAATCAACTAGATTTGTGACTACTGAACCGAAACAAAACATATATACGTTTTCCTTGTTTGCATACCCTGATATAAACACGAGAGGGGTTGGGAGAATTCGAGACAGTTATGCAAACGCGAGACAAAGTCGAGGGTTTGCATAACTGTCGAGAATTCTCCCAACCCCTTAAGTGTTTACATCAGGATATGCAAATACAGGAAAAAAGTTTTTTATTGCTTTTATAAAATAACTTTCCCGAGAAAAAAAACGAAACTCTTTTGTTAAGAGCATTGATTAAAAGAGAAATTCTTACCAGTCGTCCCAGTCGCGAAGTCTTGCCCACGAAGCTTGCACGCGTAATCATTCTTTGTTTTGCAAAAAAGATGCTTTCCAAAACACGGGTTTTTCTCGCTTAAAATGTCAGCTCAAGCGAAAGAAATTGGCACAGCAAGTTTCTAAAGATTGTATGTTGTGAAGAATTATGCTGAACTCGCGGAGGCTGTTATCCACGAACTGGATAATTCTTCACTTCCTACTTAGCCTCATTCAATAATTGTTGAATATCTTATATTCGCGGATACAAAAAGAAATTAATGATTTTTTAAACTAAATTGAAGCAAGGTTGTCGGAAAAAGTGCACGCGACAATCCCGAAAGGTATGGTGGGTGGTTTTCAGTTCTCTGTTTTTCAAAGAAATTTCAAAGAATGGCAAGAGAGGCCATGGACGTATGTTTACGAGTGCTAAAGGAAAGCAAAAAAAAAAAGGGGGTTCGACAGCTACAGAGTCAGGAATAAGTGTATTGATTATATCCCATATTACCTTTCGGGATTGTTGCGCGCACAGTTTTTGCGACAACTTTTCTAGAAATAGCTGTATACTTGATTAAATGTCAAAGCCTGAATACCTACCTAAAAAGACGACTTGGAAGTCAACCTTCGTGAGATTTCCGTAAGCATTAATCGCTAGACAACTGTAGTTTCCCTCACCATATAGTCGAAGATTTATAGTTTGCATATTTTTTTCAAGTATTGTTGAGTCCTTTATCAATGTCATGAATACGGGTGGCGTTCCAGTCGCTGATATCCAAAAGTTAGCGCCAGCAAATGCGCCAACAACAGGACCATGATCTGGCAGAATTATTTTGAGAGAGGCTATGGAAAAGAAATTGTCAATAAAAAGAAGAGCAGGAAATTCAATTTGGTATTATTAATGTTACGCAGGATTATAACCAGCCAGAATTGGCGAACATCGGCCCTACTCTTTAGGATTCAGTTTCGGGGTCCACTGATGCTTTGTTTCGTCTTCTAATTAAAAGAAAACAGTACAGACTCCGACTCTAAACTTGAGTCTAAGGTTTTGTGACAGCCCTCTTTCCTAGCTTTTCCTAAGTGAATTCCAGAGTGTGACTCATTAATCAATATGGCTTGCCTATCGAGCGAAGAAGATGAGGTGAATGCTGGGATCTGATTGGCTACCCGATGAGTGGCGGTTTTCTAGCTCTCCTGGGATTTTTCGCTTTGTCCCGAGTAAAAAGATTTTGTTTAGGCTTTTTTACGGCTGCTGGGTATCGCATTAAGGACCTCTTGTTTATTTTACGAGGGTGACATTTACTTTTAATTCACGATGCCGAGAATGTTGTTCCTGTGTTATGTTGTTGAGGATCATAATGAAGCACACTCCCTGACGATCAGTCCATGAAGGTTACTTACTTGGTGAAATAGTAGTAAACTTTAGCAGAAATCCTCTTCTCTGGAGATAACTATCCGAGTGAAATGTTAACAGTGCTTGCTTTCCACCTACAAATACTTCGCTTCCAGTGAACTGTGCACCACAGTACTTCCCAATTTCGTTGGAGTTCTCATCCGTAATTTTCAAATAGTCGTAGCTTCAGAAGAAAACAAACACAAAACGAAATACCGCAAACGAACTAATAAACGCCCACTTCCGAAACACGCCTCTTATCTAATAAACGTCCCCTCTAAGCTGTTAAAATTTAATTACACGCCCCTCTCTAATAAAATTAAACGTCCCCTGTCTAATAGAAGCACCCAACTCATTCTCAACTCATTCTGTTTCTTGCTTGAAAAACAGGGTTATACGTATTTCATCTTGTCCAATGTCAAGTTCAAAGTAAGGATAGACTAACGATGAAACACAATAGCTCTAAACGAGGATTCTGACATTTGAAGAGCGATATGAATTTGTATACGGCCTTGATGTGTCAATTAATGGAGTGGACATTCCGTTATATTTAAACCCTCTTGATATTGCTGAAAGCATATTAGTTTTCAGGCCAGTATAAAAGGCAGTCTTTTCTAGCAGCGTATTTCCTTTTTCAGTTGATACCCTTCTGAAAAGTTAACTTTATGTTGACCATTTAAAAAAAATCAACTCTGATCATCGAAAAGCTATCTACAATCCTCGCAAATAAGATTTGCATCACCTTTCTTCTCTCTTTTGATTGTGTATTTGCAAGAAACCGAAAATTAAGATTTTGTATATACGAGCTTAGAATGCATGATTTCTTGCCAACTCCATCCTGAACAATGTGAAAAACCTAAAACCTGTGCAATATGTTTAAAAAGTGTTTTATTTCTGGCTCACAACAGAAGGCGGCGAAAGGGACGAGAGATTAATTTTCGATTAACATGTAAGAACTACAAATTGCCCAGACGTTAAGGCCAGGAATTTAACAAAAGGTTTTAGGAAAATCTTAAATTGGGGGAGTGAAGCAATGAAGTTCTTAAGTATACAAGTTAAATTTTCCTGGTTTGACCAAAAACGGACTTTCAATTTTACCTAGTCTCTGTCACCAAAATAAAGCTTTATAAATGTAACGTATATTTAGTTACCATTCATCATTATACACCGAAGGATTCTGTAGAAGGAAATCTTCAAAGAAAATTTTCAGTGCCATGTTTTGAGGAATAGTCACGTTGTAAATACAGTCCATTGTGCCCGGGTAATCCATCGGATAATTTGGACTTTTCAGTGTGTTATTAATAACCCAGCCACATCCTATAAAAGAAAATACAACGGATATCAATATTGCAGTCACTACGACAGAGCAACGTAAAGTAGTCTCTGAAACGTAAGTGATGATATTCAGTAATCTCAGCAGTTTCCATTCCATGCGTGACCCTCCCACGTTTTTTTCAACTTTCGATAAATCCGTCGATACCACTGAAAAGGGAGCCTTAAAATTGGTAAAAACTGCCAAATTTGAAGGTGATAAATCTTAAGCGAGCGAAGATACAGTAAATCTCCGCGACTAAGAACCTGGATTCTTCCAAGTTAGCCTAAACAGGTTCTTTTATAAATGGTATAGTTAGCACAGGTTTAGCCTATTTAGATTCTTAAATAGGCTCTTTTTTTCTGAAGAAAAATATTTAGTGGTTCAGCTTATTCCTCGGCATACTATTGCATTGAAATGGAGTGATAAGGCACCTATCCCAAGTGCTAAAGAATAGTTTTTTCATAGGTTTTAGCAAATAAGAACCTGTTTGATATTTTAGGATAATCAGGTTCTTATATAGTTTGTGATTAACTGGTAAATTTTAGCCTAACAAGTCCTTAAAATCCAGGTTCTTAGCCGCGGGGTTTTACTGTATAGCTCCACAAAGTTACGAAAATTTGCAGAGGTTTGTAGGGTGGGGGGCAAGTTTGTGCCCCTGTTATACAAACGTCTGTAAAATTTCTCGACTTTGAGGAGCTATATCTTCGTTATTTTTCAACAAATTACCTTCAAACTTGGCAATTTTGCTAATTTTAAAACCGTGAAGGTATTCCAAACTCATGTTCGTCGTCGCATCAAGTACAAACACACAGCTACCATTGTTGAGAACAAACAAGACGCAAAGATTGAAAGAGGATGGCTTAAGTCATTGGCAAATAGGCCACTTCCGGGTTCCAAAAACCCTCACACTACCCTTTTATTTGCATGAGAACAAAAAATCGTTTCCATATCAAAGGCCGGGCACTTAACCTCGTTTTGATAAAGAGGCCCGGGCGAACTCGGAAATGGCCTATTAAGGCATGTAAAAGTGCTAGGCAGACTCTTAGAAGTAAATAAAAATTGATGAAAGCTAAAACTGACTGGCTTCTGACATAGAAAATACTGATATCAGCACAATTCCTAGAGCAAAGGGAGAGCGCTTAGAGGTCCCTATTTCGTTAATGTTATTCTATGAACAATAAATGCAATTCGTAGATACGTAAATCGGTGTAATATTAAAGAAGAACTCAAAATGTTGGAGAAATTCATAACCGAGAAACTTGTTTTCGAGTTTTGGTTTACTATTACACGCAGCTCTCGGACATAAGTCACAAGTACTCTAAAACGCTCTCTTAGGCTTTTCACAAAGTCCGTATTTGCGCCCTTATTTAAGCTCGTTTCGCTCACTTTCTGGTTACTTTTACTAAGCTCTTACCTTGTAAAAAAGGCTTAGTGTTAGTCTAACATTTACAGTAACTAATTATTATAGTGATAGGAAGCAATGCGAGCTTCGTGCGACAAGTACTTGATGGTGCAGAGTTTCACTCTCCAACCAAGGTTAGTGATTTTTCCTAGCCTACGTCGACAGTGCTGTTGCTAACTCATAAATTTATCAGTTTATTAATCAAAAGGATAGACCTCCACTGCCTCGACCTCTTGCTATCAGTAATTTGGGGTAAAAATTTGGTAGTAACCGAGAAGTAGCAGGGTGGTAAACTACAGCTACTCCAACCAAAACTGTCATACAACCATACTTCGTTGAATGTACTTGATAAAATAAAACCGCACGATTACAACGAACTTTGCATGAGTCTACCAAATAGAGAGCAACTCAGATCACAGGGGAAATTGACGATTATTCTGATGGCACGGAATAAAACTCCAAAGTTTTTACCTATGATAACAACATGAATTACTCTTGTGTCTGTTCCATAGTTGTTAGTTGCTACGCAATAGTAGTTTC
>JBBMOI010000004.1:22590000-22622500 GCA_038088405.1 Porites divaricata
AAACTATCAGTTAATGAAAGAAAATGGAGTAGTTTGCTAGCCAGGACCCGCGCTCTTATTCTTTATATTTAGATTTGAATATTTGATTTCGGGAAACGGGCCCCAGGGGCCTGTTTCTCGAAAGTCCCGATAATTAACGGGCCCGGTAAGCTGTCTCCGTTTTCATTAAAGATCGAGGTTTCAATAGTTTTGCATGTAACATGATAAAACTGTCAGTTAATGAAACAAAATGGAGTAATTTGCTAGCCAGGAGTCGCGCTCTTATTCTTTATATTTCGATTTAAATATTTGATTTCGGGCCCGAAAAGTTACCGGGACTTTCGAGAAACGGGCCCCAGGAATCTTAAGGTCTCCAATTTCAATTCCTAAACTGCAGTCTGACTAACAAAACGGGACCATTAATTTTATAATTCAGATTATGCGAAAAATGTTTTAGGTTTTTGAAAAGATAGCAAATAGCGTGAAGTAGTCCCGTTAAACAATTCTGGCAAAATATTGGCTTTCAGTAGAAAACAGACCTACATTGTAGTAAAGAATGCCAACAATTGTACTTTACAGGGATACTTCACGCCCTATCTAATAGGATAGTTTTAAGAAGACTCTCGTTACACTTACACGGTTGAGTTGATGCGAAGAACAGATAAAATCCTCTTGCCTCGTAAGAACTGTCGGAATGGAATGTCAATATTGCTTCGTTTCCACCTACGTAAATGATTTTACCGGTATGCCAGCCACAGTATTTACCAACTGCCACGCTGTTCTCATTTGCAATTTCCAGATAATCGAAGCTACGATCGAGGAGTATAATACAGTATGTTACCACTACTTAGTAAACTTACAGTAATCCTTAACGTTTTTGCATGAATAACGTTATGAGCTAAGCATTATATTGGAATCTTCTTTACTCTAAGGATACGATCCAGTCTGTACTAAAAAATTTGCTGATTTAAGAATGGTTTGCAATTAATAGCACTTGAATGGGCATCGAAAAGAGTCACCGGTACAAACTTTTCGCCACTGATCCCATTCAGTTTTTCCTTACACACGGGTCAATCGTCCCAAAATCATTGATTTTTCGATCAGATTCCCATATCCTACCAACAGGTGTTTGATATCTAGACCCAGGGAAAATCAATATTTGTTTTTCCTTAGGCCGTTTCTTATTAATGAAAATAATAGTATAAAATATTAGATGGAATATCCCTCGGTTTCTTTTATACCCATTTACAGCATTGGCTGACCAGCAAATCTTCGCTGAAAACCCGCCAACATTGCAATTTGGTGCTTCCATACAGAGAGCGCTTGTAATACATTACTGGAGAAACGAAGTTTGTAGTGTCAGGAATCAATGGCATAAACGGGGGGTGGGAACAGGGATCACAGCAGTCGAACCGATATCCTGAGTATAAGGTCAATCAGTATAACATCATCATGGATGTCTTTGGGGGCTGTTCGAAAGAGGTTGAGAAAAATATTAAAGAGCTTGTAGGAGACAAGTGTGAATCAATTATGCGCCAAATGCAAAAGGCTATCCTGTCTAGCTCATTACACATTGCTAGAATGTTCAAGCTGAGCGCTTAGATATCTACAGGAATTTTGGGGACCCGTTTTAACAGATACTTTATCTTGTACATTATCGAAATTTTATTACATACCTTAGACGTTCCCATGCATGGGAAAATGGACAGCTATATGAACGGTGTTTTTCAATTTACGAACATTTTTATTTTGTAATTGAGACATCCATAGCTTTTAAGATTTTATTTATTTATTTATATATATTTTTTTATCACAAATTTTAGTCGATGCTGCGGCTGGTTACGGTTTGCCGCCCAGCCAAAGTTTTTTTATTTTTACTCTGGGCATCCAGACGTTTGTTCTGCCATAATAATAGAACTATAACAGCGAACAGACCAGATATCATCGTTAAAGATTCAGTGAATTCCACTTGCAAACTGATTGATATGACTGTTCCATCAGATAGAAACATCGCACTGAAGGAAACTGAAAAAAAAATGCAAGTACAAAGACCTAGAACAAGAAATACAGAGAATGTGGCATATGAAAACCGTTGTGATCCCTGTGGTTGTTGGTGCACTTGGTACAGTGAAGAAGGGTATGGTAGAAAACATCAAGAAAGTATCAGAGAGAGCTACTATGACAGAGATTCAAAAGATCTGCATGCTGGGATCTGCACAAATCCTCAGAAAGGTTCTCAGTGTATGAACAGAATGATTGACTTGTGTGACTGACGCTCTAGGTGCATGGTTTGCGCTCGGCTGATGCACAAAAAGAACACTAGCAAAGACTGTGAGAATAGAGATAATAATAATAATTATAAGTGAAATTTTGCTTGTTAGAGATTCTACATGTACTAATTGGCGATGCGCTTTCCTATTTGCGCCCTTCAATTTGCTAGGGATTCCCTTCACGGATAATCTTAGTTTGTTTATCAATTAAATGTTTACCATCTTCCTCCATTACCGGGATTCTCTAAACGGAAGTAAAGAAAGGTGATTTTCAGCGCCATGTCTGTCGGAATAGAAACCCTGTATACACAATCCATGTAGCTTGGATAGTCATTTGGTAAACCAGGGCTTTCCAAAGTACTATTTACCACTGAACCACAATCTACTAACAAATGAATAGAGCATTCATCAAAACTTCTTCTCTTGTTATTTATGCAAACTCACTAGATTCCACATAGCAGACCATGCAAATCAAGCTTGGAAAATTGAAGTAAGTTGAAGACCTCTAAATTACTGGGAGTAAAGGTTATTTAGGAAACTTGACGAAAATGAGTCTGATCGCCAAGATGATAGCAAAATGCATTTCAATATGTTCCTTAAGTATAGAAACAGCCTTATTGTACATGTTTCTGACGTTTCACTAGACCAAGGAGCTACACCACACCATATATCACATAAAACGTTTCAAAAGGACCTCAGTACTTTATTGGTAACGAACGTCTGCTCCAGGGATTTCTCTGAAAGCAGTAACTTAATTGTAGAGCGATTGAAAGTTGTCGATAAGTATTTGGAGACTCCCAAACTTGTACAGAGAAGTCTAAAAATATTTCAGTGCCCTCAAGGAATAGTATAGTATTTATTAGATATAAATGCAAGCAACAACATTATTTTTAGTTTCTCCATACTTTCAATGTTTTTACTATATAAGTATGTATTTTGTATATATTTATGTTAATTAAGAAATCCCAGTCTTTTATCAGAGCGAAGCCTGGTGCTCATAGATTAATTGGAAAATTTATTTTTTGGGGCGTAATTGAAAAAAATCTTAGGTTTTGTGTTACTTTTTGTCGCCAGCATACCAATATTAGCTTTTTCATTTATTCACCTCGTGTAGCAATGACTTTTCCATAGCTCAGCCATGTAATCGCAACATACCATAAGATAACATCCTTGGTACATATGCTCATTTTTTTGCTTTCGGAAAGATTGAAATAAAACATCGCGTCTGAGGAAAAAAATAAGAAAAAAATGGGTATGTGTAATCAAATGCTTACGAGTGAAATTAGGGAATAATTTCATTCGCGTTTTCAGGGCCGTAGCCAGACTTCAGAACAGAGAAGTTTCGAACGCGAGCTGCTAGGGGGGTCTGGGGGGCATGCCCCCCAGAAAATTTTGAAATCTAGAGGCTCAGAAATGCTCTTGTAAGCATTTACCGTAGCATTTTTCTTGAGAAAAGTCAATCTTGGGCAAGTGTAAAAGTTCACTTTTTTATTGCTTAGCGATAATGGTGCCAAGTTAATGACCATCTGCGGCAGTAAAGCATTTGAAAAACCGCTACTCACAGTTCACGTGAAACGATTTACCTCATTAAAATGTTTTTCCCCTCAATTCATCCACCTTATATTAGCTGGTTTTATCTCAACCAATCCAATTTTTTCTAGGGATTTTTTATTTTCTCAATTAAACGTTTCTTCAAAAAAAAAAAGACCAAAATCAAGACGAGGCAACTGCCTCGTCTTGCCTCATGCTAGCTACGGCCCTGGTTTTGTCCAAATTCTTATAAAGCCTTGAGAAATTATTAGGATTTGAACAAAACGCAGGTGAAATTATCCCCTAATTTCACGAGTATACCATTTGGTTACCTATTAACATGATGGAAGCCAAATTATGATCACAATCTTTGGTTTGTGACATGTTTACCGTTTGTTGAATCGATCGAGAACTCCACGCACTGAAAAGTTCAAAGCTTAAAGTTTGGGTTAAGCCCAGAAGTTGCAGTATTTTTCGGCAAAATTCCTGATAGAATCCTTCTTGATACCCTCTTTCGTGTATTTTGGTTTTCTAAAACGTCTTTGAATGGTTTAGTTTTTTTATTCATTTTTTATGCCCTGACATCTTCATTCATAACATTTCAAAACCTTGATGCCATCTTGGTACTGAGACGCCAGGGCAATTTTGTAATTTCACCTTTGAAATTATAAATTAACGCTGAAATTTCGCGCCACAATTAAGGAGTAATTTGTCACCTATGATGTTAACAACAAAAGACCACGTTAAATGCGAGTGTTCGTAAATTGTTTCACGACATCGGAATTCTCAGCAGGGTCGGGCATGATCTCTTTATAGCAGTCTCAGGGCATTTTTTCTACTTGAATAGTCCAGTTTCGAATTAAAAATTACCGCTGAATACAAACATTAACGACACATTCATACAGGGTTAGCCTCGACGTAAAGTAAAATATTCAGAAATTCTGGCAAGTAAGTGTTTGAAATTTGAATATACACAATAGACAGAGTAATAAACAGGTCTTTTTCTCGTTGGAATTTGTGAATATATTACTTCAGATGGAGGCTAAGGCTGTAAAAAATGCGCCTTCACTTCTTCATTTCAGCGGTCATAGCGAACTCGAAACTGGTTTATTGAGGACGCCGTGAAACCTCCTACCTTGACAATTATGACTGCGGGAATCGATTCTTGGCTCTCCCTCAGTTCTCATGGCTCCTCATACGGCACGTATGTATTTCAATTGCAAGGCTCGGTATACAGTGGCAAAATGGCACATATAATACTTTTCAGTACAGCATCGTCGCTGAATTAAACTATTTGTACTAGTTAGACTATTTACCTCCGTAGTGTGCCTTTTGAGCCAGTGGAAGCCGTGCAAGGAAAGTAGTTTGAAATCAATACACATGTAATGGTGATATCATGTATTCAACAACAACAGATGGTGCAACAAGAAGTAACGCATTCTGAAACGCATTGAAAACGAAAAAAGAAAAAAAATGAAATGAATTTGGTGAAGAAAATAACAAGTGTTAGCATTCTTTTATTTGAGACTTTGCTTTGAGAACTTGCCAAATTCGAAAGAGACAGAATTTACTTGATTTGCTTCGGGCAGTAACTTTTTAAGTGAAGCCAAAGACGTTCTATGTTAGTTTCTTTTTCGCTCGTTGCCTGGAAATTAAAAAAAATAGAATTTTGTCGAAAGATGTTTGTAATCCTTATTCCCTTATCCGGGGATGCTTATAATACGCGGAAGTTCCCGTTTCAAAGACAGGGCATTTAGCTAAAGAATATTGCCTGCATAAAATAAAGCGTGTTCTTTTGTTTACAGTCGTTTTAGAGTGAACCCTGTTTTTTTTTGTAAAAGGCCCTTTGAATTATAAAATTATCAGTTAAACAATTTTTTACATGTATTTGTTCAAAAGGTTTTTTTTTTATAAAAAAATACAGTACCTTAAAGACAACTGTTGTTCTTTATCTTCATCTTCATTCGACCATACCTTCTCATTAAAGCAATGTAATTTTCTTTTATCTCATTTCTTTGGAAGAAAAAGACAAAGATCCCGCTGTCAGTTTTTAATAACATAGTGTCATTTTATCTAGCAATAATCGAAATATTCCTTACTTGTTTTGATTAACAATCGTAAAGTTTGGAATCATTTGTATTTACGTTAAACTTTTTATGTAGGGGACAAAAAAACTGTTTGGGAACACCATCTGGATCGTGAGAACTCTCGCTGAGCCCTCACTGAAGACGCTGAGCCTCTTTTCATGTCTACATAATCGATTATTATGCCATCTTGTTTTGTTTTTGATAATGCTTGTACATTTTTAGAGCTCAAAACAAAAATAACCGTGAATATTATACGTTTAACACCTGGACCGTCTGGCATCTAATAGCTGGAAAACAAAAACTAACTGATTTTTCAAGACGAAAGATCGTATGGAAAAAAAACGACCAAGGGTGACAAAGCATGATTATGTTAAGCCAAGCCAAAGTTTATTGCAACTGCCTTCCTTACCTGCAAACTGGTGAAAGTTTCGCGACTGAAGTCATAGTTTGAAATCAAAGGTGGCAGAGAATGATAGTCCAGTAGTGCGGCCCGTGGCTTATAAAAACTTTGTCTAATCATTGGTTTGTTTTATTACTTTGAATGTGATTAAAACCTCGATCCTTAATGAAACAGCTTTCCGAACCCTGTAATTACTGGGATTATCAAGAAACAGCTCGCTGAGGGAATTCTTCTTTCTCAGTAATCAAAAAAAGTTGATCTATTTCCCGTTGAAAAATTGAACTTGAGCCTGCGACCAGTTGAAAACTAGTAACTTTTCAGTGGAGATCTTCAGAAAAACACGTAACCTCGATGGGAGGACAACTGAGTCCATGATACAGTGACGTGTACTTGCCAGCGGATACCCTGTTTTGACAGCTGTCAATTGACCATGGCATGGATGTGCAGTATCATGTTGCAGGTTCACACGCTGGCTAGATAGTATGACATTTCACACTGGTTTCCCTGTGGTGCGGACAGACGAGTGGATCGGGCGATCGGGCGGGCAAACGTACGGTCAGGTGACTACCAGAATTTCTCAGATTGATAGGCAACTAAAAAGTCTTAGATATGGGGCTACGCTAGCGCGCGCGAGTGGAGCTCCTCTATGAGGGTACATTTGAGTCGCCACAAGTGTTCACAAAATTAGATAAGCAAATAGAGGGTTTTGAAATTTGTCTTCTCAGAGAACTTTCAGTTCAACTGGACTAGGTAACAGAATCCAAAGAATCGACACTGTTAGCTGCATGAAATTGCTGCGGTCTTAACTTGTCTGCGGTTCTTGAGAAACTGCTTTTCGAAGACTTGGCTCTTACAATCACTACCCTTTAGAAAGTAAGATCAGCTGGTAGTCGTCTCTTATCATTTGCAAGCGGTCACGGAACGGTCGCGAAGACGGTGGGAAAAGGAAGGGACTTTCTTATTCTTTCTGTCTTCCCCCGCGCAATTCTTCCACGCGCTTTTTCGTTTTTTACATGTAGGCAGCTTGATGGCGTTTTTGAGCTACACACGTCAACCGTAATTGAGCCCTTTTTAAGACTCCTCCAAATTTATATTACTAAGTGTCTTGAGTCTAAAGAGAAGCCTTTTTCAGAAAATTTGGGAGAAAAACACAGCCTAACTTGAAGAATGCAGAAAGTCCAGTTCCGGTTGATGTAAGTCGGTTGACGTGCTTCAGTCGCTTGACGTCTTTTCCGAAGGACACTAATATTTAAAAGGAGCTTAAGTTACCAGTCGACTACGACAGCGGTATAAGATCTCCCGATTATTCCCACTCACTGACTACTATTCTGGAGGTGAATTCCTAAGAACCATATCCAAGTTCTTAAAGAAAAATTTCGTCGTCGTTGTTTACGTCCTCCATAAAACGTTAAATAAGGTATTTCCTCGTCGTAGTGATAAAAAAGTGTGTTGCTCTTGCAGAGTTGTTGTTTTGCTAATCAAACCTATTGATTTCTTCTGACGTTCAAGCCAGACCGAGATCAAACAATTCCCTCGACACTGCCGCCGGCAGTCAGCTGGTGGAGCCCCTGTCCTGGGGAGATAAGTAGTGTTTAAAGATACAGTAAGTAGTTTCTATGAAAAGAAAAAAAGAAACAAAATCAAAAACAAACAAACAAAAATTAAAAAAAATAACCGTTTTTAACTAAATAACTTTAAATCATGTTAAAAGCCGCTTAGCTCGTGGAGTGAATGGGGCTTAAGATTCTGCAATAGCTTTTAATTAATTTCCACTACATTACCTATCCGACCCCGACTTTTATGATTAAGACTCATGGCATGAGTTTTAGGCACAGAACAATTTAAGACTGAAATAATTCAGGAAACACACTTTTCTTGTAAAACAACAGAGAGTCGGAATCTAATGTGATTATATGTGATAAGATTATTGACAAAAACAGTGATACATGTATGTAAACAAATCAGGCTGAACACTAAGAAATCTTGGTCTCGAATCAGTTCAGTATACATGCTTAAATCTGCATCAATTCCAAGTCAGGCGTTTAAAATAGATCGACTAATGCCATGGAACCAACGACCTTATGACAACAAGGAAACTACAAACATTATGCATGGATACCTGAGGTGCGTAGCTTGCTAGACTTTTCCTACACCTAGCTGATGATAAACAAAAAGATCACCTTAGTTTGTATTTTGATGAAAGCCAACAAATCAACTACATACAACTACAGCTGCACAAAGCCTTAAAATAAATTTATATAACTTCAGTTTCCACCTGCAGTACAAAGAGAACATTACAGGCGAGCATAACTATAGATCGTAACAAAACATTGTGAAACAGCGTTTACTAGAAGCCATTGATAGTAAACAAAGATGCAAAGACTGGGTAAAATAAGGAACTGCTTGTAAATCTCAGGAATTTTCTAAAATGCACCACATAATTAGAAGTGCGGTTTTAATTTTGTTAAAGGGATTGACAGTGTAAAGAAAGTACCTTAAGATCCGACGACCGCGACGGCAACTGGAACTTCAAAAAAGCAATAGGTTAAGAGAGCAAAACAACAACTTTGCACGTGCATCACGCTCAGTTTTTGTACATTTTTCTAATCCGTCACCGCACGACTGCGAAGTGAAAATGACTAATTTCACTGTTTATGGAGGACGTAAACAAGCTACTGCAAAATTTTCTTTCTCATTCTAAACTTGGATATGGTTTTTAGGAATTCAACTCCAGGAGATTTCGCCTACATTTGACAAAGTAAGTGAGTTGGAACTGTAGCGATGAAGATTGAATTAACGCGAATTCACTTTTTAAGTGATTTAATTTCGCTGCCGTCGCCATCCCTACTGTGGGAGAGGGGATGGGAAGGGGTGGTAGTCTTTCAGAATAAAAATGCAGTTGGGTCTTGGCCTGGACGAAGCTTCGATTTTTTTTTGACCGTCATACAGGTACTACTAGAAAAGAAGGAAAGAGCAATTATATTAATACTGTACGTTCGGGTTCAAAGAAAGCTTGAACCGCACCCTGATTAGTATTGTTTATAGGTGTAATTGCAATTTATCGACAAGCATCACTCCCCCCCCCCATGGAGCGCCCCCCCCCAAGCTCTTTGGATTGTTACCAGGTTACTGGAAGGAGCTAGACAAATTATGATGGAATTTTACAAATTAGTTCAAAAAACCTTAACGGTGTTTTTACAATCGTATCTTTGGGCACACGGGTCATGTTTATGTTTATAGCATATATTTCAATTTGTTGTTGTAAACCATTCCTGGTACAAAGGTCGAGTGCTCTGTGCATTTTTGGAGAACCTTTTTAAAAAGAGTTTGCGGAGACTTAAAAAATGTTTTGCAGTACTCTGATGATCTCTTTCCCTTTTTAACAGAAAGGAATTACCTTGAAATTTAACTTTTTTACTTACTGGCAATCAATAAAATCTTCGGAAAATCATGTTCAAGAAAAAATGATAAATTCAAACCATTTTTCAACTCTTAGATCCTTAC
Source organism: Porites divaricata (assembly GCA_038088405.1). Lineage (NCBI taxonomy): Eukaryota > Metazoa > Cnidaria > Anthozoa > Scleractinia > Poritidae > Porites > Porites divaricata. The sequence continues at coordinate 22,599,771 of JBBMOI010000004.1, forward strand.
AGTACACCACAACAGAGCTGATTTTTAAAATGGCATTTCTGGTCTCTGCTAAGCACTTTTGCTTCACTCCACTTCTTGACTTTACTCTCCAAATTGTAATTGTCATTTTGACTAAATCCTTTTCGGACGGCTAGGTTTGTTTTCGTTCCATATGGGACGATGCATATTTTATTTAACTAAATTATAATAAAAAGTAATAATATTTAGTAACTATTTTTTTCCAGCAAACTAGCTTAATAACTTGCTTGCTGGTTAACAACTTAAAAGTTGTCAAGCAACAACTTCAGCAAAGATGGATCTTTCCATCGATACCAGCAGGTTTTGGAAATTCTGACCAATTCTAACAGAGTTACAAATTAAAATCAAGTAAACGTTTTGGTGAAAAATCCACAGCCAATTTCGCCATTTTATACCTACTACTCTTTGAGATCAAATTTCTCCCTTTCCTAAAAAGTCAGTCAGCCATAATTCCATGTAAAAGAAAGACGATAAAGTGGGCAACAAAACTGGAAAAAAACAAACAAACAAACAAAAAAAGAATTGAAAGGAAATGGTAGAAAAGAGGGCGCCAAGAAAGAAAAATCGAAATAGAGTCGCTGCTTAATTACATTCCATTAGACGGAAAATATGCGCTTATTGTTGCAAAACTCATTTTTAGCCATTCCAATTCTAATTAACCGAAAACCAGTCTAAAAAAGAGGTATTAAAAACCGATATCCATATACAAATTTTCCACACTGGTCTCTATACATTTCCTTAAAGAATAAGTTGAAAGAATCTGGTAACAGATCAAAGCGTTTTCTCTAAGGTGATCATTTTATAACTCTCATAACCATGTCTCTTGGCAACATATGGATCTTGTTAGGGGAAAATTAGTGTTGGTCACTATTGGGGCTTACAGGGCTAAGGGTTCATACCATTAATTTATGATTCGCTTGGAAATCGCTTACTTGTTTCAACCTCGAGTTGTTTAAGGTGGTGATATATAAATTTTTTGTTGCTGAAATCCAAGCCACAATGAGGGACAAAAGTGTTGAGACACTTCCCTAAAATGGCCCCTTTTTGCATGGTGGGCATACCTATCCCCTTCCGCTGTCTACCCCAACCCCTTCCCCCCCAAAATCAATGTTGCAGTTTGGACCCTCAAGTCCTTCTTTTATTTCAGACAACATTGATTCCGGGGCTGAGGGGATTTACGGCGTTTAAAAGGAATGAAATTATAAATGAATTAAATGTTTCATAAAAGCACCCATTTTAAACAAGTGTGTCAACTACTTTTGTCCCTGACTGGGTATTCGGACCTGCTGGTGTTGGTACGGAAATCAGTTTCAGGCTGCTATTGCAAAGCTCGAGATTTCACCAAATTATCTGAGATCAATTCATGCAATGTCTTAGGCAAAGTCTGTTTTGGTTGTCATGACCCCCGGCGGCTACAGCTCTAGTCAGCAAGGTCTGTTACAGATCCTATAGTAAGTTCCTCTCGTCAATAAAACACAGATCCTCAAGGCATTCTCAATGCTAAATGTGAATAATTGGACGGTGAGGGAATAATAGGGCGCTGGCCGGGATATGCTTGTGCATTGAATACAGTCAAAGATTTCAAAGATCGGTTCGAAGCTGTAGGCCTAGAGAGTGAAAAAGGATTGGCTAAATGAAAGCACATCAAGCCATAGCCTAAAGGCAAACCAAAACGGCTCTTAAACATCTAAGAAAATTCTGGACAATCCTGACACTCCGGAGAGCGAAGTGAATTGGATAAGATTTTGTACATTTTATGCAGACTTGAGATTTCCAATTCTTTTTTTTTTATATAGTCAACATTTTTTAATGATCATCCAACCATTGTACAAATTGATGGGTGATTGATGGTCCCTTGATGAAACCGAAAAAAATTGCAAGTTTATTGTAAGCCAGACAATCGCAAACACTGGGCCCTCATTACAGCACTGACGTATCACCAATCATGATTACATACTGCTATTTCTGACAAAGTTTGACAGGCTTAGAGTAACTAAATTTTCTCCTATTGTTTCCTTGACGTTCAATCACTATTCCTAGAAATAATAGTTATTGTAGTAAGTCTGTCAATAAAAAATGTTGTTCCCAAAAGATCCGCCGTGCTACAAAATATTGAAATTCCTCCATGAATTATTTGGTTGCTTGGGCGACAAAATTATAGGCCTTTGTACTTTATATCAAAAGAAATACGGTCTGAGCTCCTTTTGCTTTCCGCAGGAGAAAAAAGTCTTAAAAAATCTAAATGCAACAAAGATACAATTCTCTAAGAAAGTCAGCATATCCCTATATGAATGGCTGCGTGATCAATTCCCCCGTCAAGAAATTCAGTTTAGTGCAACCGTTTGTATTTGTTTGTGATCTAGCTGTATTCAAACTTCAGATGCGGCAATTTTAAGACCAGAAACAAGGATTCCCATGCCAGGTTCTCAATAGTCAGGTAAGACTGAATAAAACTTTATCTAGATGTTTTGTCGTTCAATATAGTTTTTTTTTTCAGTTATTTCTTTAAGGCATTCTTTGTAACTGTACTCAGCAGAAGAATCATTTCCGAAGAAAATCACGGCTAAAATCTTATTTACTAGTAGGTCGGAGAGATCTTTAGCAGATGGTCGATAAAGTAAATGGTACCGTCGCAGCTGTTTTATTTCATTTGATTATTTAATTTTCAAACACTAAACAAACTCCAACTAAGATGATTAATATCAATTTTTTCCTTGCATTTCCATGATGGCCCCTGACGTTCCTCAGTGAATTTCCCTGCCCCTCACTCATGTAATAATATGGATAGCGCCTTTCGCCATTTTTTTATTGAACGATTTGCCACGGTGACTCAACAATAATAAGTTCCAATTGATATCAGCCCTTCATTATCCACCCAGCCCGTGAAAAGATGTACCACACCACCGGGGTTTACGACCCCTGCTCTTTACGAACAATGGGTTCTTTTAGGTCCCACAAGCATCGGAACAATGAAGAGCTGTGAGACGGGGCCTACGGTTGTTCGTCCTTATCCGGGAAGACAAGATTTTCTTACCATTTCCGGATGTCACAGCCGCTAAGGCAGTACATTCTCCTCAGTTATTTTTAACACCCTTAGTCCAGCCGACCGGCAGAGTTTTGAACCCTCGACTTCCCACTGGGCAAACCGGCGTTAATCCAATTGAGCTAACCGGGCCGCCGTTGTGGTTTTTTTTTTATGTTTTGGGAGTTTTTCAGAGAGCTCCCTTAATTCCCATGGTATCCCGGCCCGCCTCCTTCACCCTTAAGGCGCAATTTAAATTACGAACCTTCCCTTATTGAGACACAAGTACACCTGTTCTTCAATTCAGTACGGTTTGATATTATTGAAAATGTTGTTTCATGTCCCTAAAGGCAATATAGGACGTAAAAAGTATGCATTAAAATAGCGCACAGCCGGTGAGTTTTATTTATTGAGCAAAAGTAAGTTCCTGATCGTGGGTGGCTCTTGTGTACTCAGATGTTCAACAACTGGTACAGGATTTAATGAAGCCGAAACCAATTGTGGAATTGTACAGTCACATTTTACGCATTCTACTGATGAACAATTACGACTTATAGCAACAACAATATAATTTGCCGCCTGTCCCCTTTGAATAGATCTATGTCTTCACCGAAACAGGAATTGATGATGGGCTTGTTTTAGTTGTCGCTTTCAAAAGTAATTGCTCTTTTGACACACGTCAGGTAGATCAAGGGGGTATATATCGCAAATTTTTGGCAAAAAATGTTGTTCGTACCTCTCGTGGCTTGATTTCATCTCTGGTTTTATTTCCAGTTACCTTTGTCCTTGTATTGATGCTATACTTTAATGAGTTTAAAACACATGAAAATAACCGATGATGAAATTGATCAATGCTTTCAACGTGTAATGCTGCATGACAAATAAAAAAGACTGGGAGAGGAGGTAGAGAACTTTGCTCTTTCAGCCAGTTACGTACCGTCGCATTTTACTTGAAACACGACTCAACGACCCTTTTTATCTTTTTACGTCTTACAGCAGTTCAACCGAGGTTTACTCTACTTTTTTTTACAATGGATTACCTCGATGACAAAGGGTAAAAGACTGGCAGTCACAATAAATGTTCGCTATCACCGGCCAGGTTTCGTTGTATCAAGATTCTTTTCAACGGCATTGCTGGGTCGCAAAATATCGTTTGTTATACCAAGGAATTAGTTATTTATAGAGGTTCGTTTTACATCGAGGTTTCACGGTTTAAGCTCTGTATAAAGAAGCAATAGCTGCACAATTTGCATACCAATACCGTTTCTATTATAAATTAATGTAATATCCATTGAAGTACAGCCGGCAACATGTTGACAGAAATTTTAAATCGCCCCTTAAAAATTCAATCTACATGTCTTGGAGCAATATCATCATTTCCCGTAGAGCTAAACAAAACAAAAAAGAAAATTGAATACAAATTATTACAGCTTAAAAAACTTATTTTCCTTAAACCGGTTTGCCGATTTTCATTCTTTCTTTTCTTTTTAGTCTTTCAGTTTTTCCACGTAAGGCTAGCTGAGCAGCCACTAAAAAAATCGCAATAAACTCAACGTCTTTCAATGTTCCATTTTCATCAATTTACCTGGTTGAAAGAGATACAATATTGAGTTTATCTTCTTAAAATAGAACTTTTAGACAGTTCATTGTTCATACCCCCATTAAAAAGACTAAGTACTTTCCCCTTAACTACAAACAAAAAAATATTTCATTAGCCTATCACGCCGCTGAACTACCTCACTAGTATAAACTTGTCAGTTTTGATAAGTCCTAAAAAAGCTGTGCAAAATTGATATCGACCTTTCCGATCACGCAATGGATATCTTGTCTATGTTGTTTGGACAGCTAATAGAAAAAATTTTTTTGATTCTTTCTTTGTTGAATGGTATTTTATTTTCACACGATGGGATGGTGTTTTCAAATTAAGGAAAAAGACTCCAAATGTTTATACTAAGGCTTCTTTCAAAAACCAACATATCTAACAAAGAAAAAAATTGCTGTTTGTTTGCGAAAGTTGGAAACATTGTCTGCGTTTCCGATTTTCTACCAAACTGTTCTTCAACAAAACCAAAAATATGCATAAGTACAGACCTATTTAAATATAGAGTAAGATAAATTCAAGCCAGGTTTCTTCCGCAATTCTCATTCAAATGAAGCAGAATGTAATTAAGGACTTTGTTGATTTCCTTTCCGGTTCGGCTGCCCCTTAAGCGATATCAACGCATGAACTTCGAATTCTGCGTGTTGAAAGAAAGATGTTTGAAATTTGCTCAGCAGCTGCGATACTTCATTCGAGGCTTACTTGGAAATCGAAATAGCATGAAACTTGTGCGGATACAGTTACCCCATCAAGGTCATCAATTCAAGTAACTGTTTCAAACTGCGGGGTGATCGATACCACTACGTGACTCTAATAAGTTTGCATTGATACGCAGTCTTCGGAATTAAGCGTTGAAAAGAAAGGCATATTGCTTTGTTTCCTTTTGTAAGAGAGAGGGTTAGTTACGCAAACAGCCGTCCAGCTTGACAAGGTGAGAGCCCGGGTGAAAGTTAACGATGCTGGTCTAGTAAATTTTGAAAACAAGTAAAGTCGGTACAGTTGTGGTCGGTTACAATTACTATTGACCTGTTTCCAAGTCTTCAAAACCGCCAGGTCATCGAAGGATGCAACCATTAAACCACCAATTATTCATCCTAAATATTATTGTGTTGACATCTGCGCTGTTAGTTTTTGCAATTGTTTCTGTTGAAGGGAGACTTTGCAAAACGCATCAGGATTGCCTGGGGGATTTCATACAGTGTTGTAGCGGTTACTGTCGTCAATCATGCAACTTGTCGTGCTCCAGAAACGATCAGTGCGGCTCACCCCCTAACCTTGAGGAATATTGCTGCAAGGGAACGTGTACATCAACATCTCTGACTTGTGAAAAGCCAGCACCAGAGAAAGAAAACGTCCTAAGCACCCCTTTGATTGCTGTAGTTGCGATACTCGGCTTGTTGCTTGTTATAACTTTGTGCTGTGTCTTCAGGGCACAGCTGTGCAAAATACGCGCCCTTTGTTTCGCAGGTAACAGAGGCTTTAGGCGGGAAGCGAACGCCGGTGTCAAGATCAGCGCTGGCGCCGGCTTCATGGAACTCGGAAGAAATGGAACTGATGAAAGCTTGAATGTAACAGAGAGATTTACGTTACAAGCCGGTAACAACTCTTGGGTCGGACAAGATTTTCGTGTTGTGCCTCCAAAATCATCAAGTAAAAGAAATAATCATGACTAAAAAGCGGAATTCTGTCAGATTGAATGCTTCAAGCTCTTAGTAAAACCCTGTTAAATTGTTCTCTTAGGATTCATTGCTGCCAGGCATTACTAAGTGTATTCAGATAAACAGAAGCTGAACGTTGTATTTCTGTTACTAGGGTTTTAATCATGCACGGATGAAATCGCATGATCTGATGCTGACCACCCGTCCATGTAACCGGAATCTCTTGGCACTCAATACGAAAAGAACTACTAACTGTGTATATGTATTATTGTTTATTTACTCAGTTATGTATTAATTCATTTTCAAAGGGAGTGTTAATAAGAGACAGCGTTTATCAGTTAAGTAAATAAAAAATAACGATACCAACAACAAAGAAAACCAAAAACAGTTAATGCATTTTTTTTTCACTCTATTGTAATGATGCAAAAGAAAAACGGCTTTTGATGAATCATCAAACTAGTATATTTGGTTAAACGTCTCATGTTTCAAACACATGGGTTCATAACAACGTGCAGGTTTCAGGGCGGAAAAACGTTCTGCGCAAGCTTCTGCGCATCCCTTATCGCAGGCTCAAGGCGGGCTTTTCTGTGACTGTGTCTGTTTGCTCGGTTGTCACTGACAGAGTCACTGGCTAAGACTGAATGAAATGCACAAGGTGTGAACGTTTGCTTCTCGAAAAGCCCTTATAATTTTGAATGGTTTTTGTTTTTCGTCACTTGAAAATTACTTTGGACTCGAAACAACTAATGTTAAAGGAAAAACGGATCATCCCGTCAGTCTGAAGTCAGGAATAAATAGTTTTGAACATTTCCCAAGAGGCGAGTATTTTGATTGTGCATTCGATTTATTTGTGAGTTGTTTTCGCCGTCTTTCGCCGGGCCGAATTAAAACCCGCTTGTATTCAGTTGTTAGTAAATACTTTTTCACATGCCCAGATTTATTCCCTTTGCGGAACCAGCTTTATCCATCTCTTCAGTCAAAGAACCATTTGTGCGCCGTAAAACTTTCTCGGAAATAGAAGGCCAGTAGGCTTACTCGAGAAGAAAAGACTACTTCGATCATTTTTCTGTTGCTCAAGTAATAGCAGTCAGAGTTTTCTTCACTTTAATTACACAGTTTTGTTTTCCAGTGCACTGTGAAAGTTTCTGTTCTTTATTAGAAATAACTTTCTGTACGCAAATTTTCCTTTTCACTCGCTGTGAAGTTGAGAACGCGACAAAACAATTGATTCTGCCCGTAAACAATAATTATTCCTGGAGCTGGATTTGTATGAGGCGAGCAAAACAAATACCCTTGTGTGCAGTTTTCTGTATTTTCTAACGATTGGCTGAGTTTAATTTGCTTGAATGAAGACCCTCACATGGACCAGTTATTCACTGAGTTATGAAAAATAGCTACATGGTGAATCATGGTTTAGCTGCGAAGCTCACTGAAACGATCTTTTGCTTTCAAGATCTTTAGGTAGGTTGTTTTCGTACAAAAAAAATCATTTCTTCATTGTCAGCAAGAAGTTTTTGCAATGTAATTTTAACTTTCTTTGAAGGAAATCCTACTTACACGTAGGTTTTTGACAGATGTTATGCATGTTCAACTTGACAACACAAAGCATAATTTGTAGTTAACTCTTAGTACGCGAAACGATAAAGTTTAAAAATAAGCTACAGTTGCTTTGAAACCGAATTTTGGGAAGATTTTACTAGATAAAGATTGACCTTTTTTCTACCCACATATCAACGCAATAACTTTTACATTGAGGATTTTGTTTATATTCTAGTGATTTACAAAGCCACGAGTGTTCGATCGAGCGTGTTTTAAAATATCAGCTCACAGTGCGACAAAGTTCAGTGACTTAAAACACATCGTGGGCAAGCGTTAATTTTTTTGGGCAAATCACTGTACAAAGATATGTTGTTTTTGTGTCCACAGTGGAGCTCCGGACCTTATATATCCAGGAACTTCCTTATATGAACACATTTTGTGAATGCATCTTGAAAAAAATAGGACCTACGCATGCACATTTCCAGTACAACGCAAAGAAATTAACGTCGTTAAAGTCAGTTTTACTATGAGGTATTCTTCGAGAAAATTGAGTAATGATAAGGTTATAACCACAGCTTGCAACTTTTGAAGACCAATTGCTTGTTCTTTCCAGGTTATGAGTGGAAACATTATATTTTTGGGCAAAAAAATATTTGAAAACCCGCCATTTTTTCAGAACCGGCCAGGGGATCTGGGCAAAAAAGTTCACGCATGCTCATTACGTTTTTCCGCCCTGAACGTGCAGGTGAGTCTGACTCGTCCCCAGTCGTCTTCGCGTAACGGGCGCGGCGGGAGCAGGGGGTGATGGGAAGGGAAAAGGGAGGAAGTCTCTCTCCCTCGCTTTCGTCCTTCCCATCACACCCCTCGCGCCACTAAGGAGAGACAGAGAGAGACGACTGGGGACGAGTCAACAGGTGAGTAATAGAAAAATCATAATAACATAAAAAACAAATAAGGAAGAAGCAATGATCGCATATCAGTAGTCCTGTTGGGGTGAATGAGGTAAGGGTTGACTCGTGACTGTCCGTCTTGCCAGAGACAGGCCAGACTAACCAATAATAAGTTCTCCATCTTTGAAATATAATCATTTTTAACATGTTTAATTTCAGTCCCTGAAGTTCATCCCAATAATACAAGAATATCGCCGTTGTGTTCAAAAGCTTTTATTTACAATTTTTTTTTCTGCAGATTTTAATTTTCGCTTTTTGGTTTTATTTATTTGCTTCATTTGTTTGAAAATGTTATATTTTTCGCAGTTATATTTTTTATGTCGCAACCTATTAATAATACAAATAGGAATTGTGTTCTTTAGGATTTCGATCAGTTCAGGTCCCTCGTTCGTGGTTTATTTAGTCTAGATTTTTCCCAAAATCAATAAAGTTCAGGTCTAAAGAAAAATTCCGCAGGTTTTCTTTAATAAAATAAAATAAAATATAATAATAATAATAATAATAATAATAATAATAATAATAATAGTAATTGCGCAATTTTTATGGCAAGATAATCAACTGCTCATTACAGCAATTTTTAGTATAATAAAATAAATAAATAACAAATAAAAAATACGTCAAGAAAGATACGTCCTTAAAAATAAACAGCAATACAACAACAACTTTTATTTCAGTATTCCCATGTGATTATTTATGTTATAAATCTAAAATCAAAATGAAGGCTATAATGAATGTATGTAAGCAGCTGTAAGTCTGTAGATATGAGGATCGACGTTATTAGATATGAAGAGGGGTTCTCTATTGTTGTCAAAGTTATTAAAAAGGGGATATCTATTAATAGTGTTTCTGTAAAAGTTAAATCGAAGACTATCGTAAAGATTACAATTGAATAGAAAGTGTAATTCGTGTTTAACTTTATTTAAGTGGCAGAAGGGGCAAATTCGAAGATTTTCTGCAGTTTTCAGTACTGTATGTCTGCCCGTTTCAATTTGTAATTAAGCGATGGTTGCCAAGTCTGAATTTATTCAGTGTTTTTTTGTGTTTTATATTGGTCATTTGATTATGTTCAAGCAGTCACTTTTGTGACAGTTATTGTTTAATATTGAGTAGAATTTTAGTTTCTTGGTATTTCTTTTTAGATTATATTGGTGTGGTTAGTTCTTCACGTATAGTTAATTGGAGAAGTTGTTTTCATTTAAATACAATTCATTGAGATATGAATTCTTGCATAGGGTATTAACTTTTTTCACAAGACTCGTCTGGTTTTTCTCTGCCATATCTTTTGATATTTGTAAACAATGCTTGGCATAATGATCATCTTGTTTGTTTTCTAAATGTATCCAAAATTTGATACTGACACTGAGCTGTCAGTATTAAGAAGGTGTCCGTATTAAGCGGGTTGAATTTAGAGAAAAAGCAAGAGCTTACTATATTTGTACTTTACTTTGCCTTCTACGTCCGTGTGTACTATTGGGGATAACACGGGGTAGTGAAGGAAGTCTGCATGGGTGATGCTGTGACGAGAAAAATGATGTGTGCCCTGAAAGTGTTTTTGGCGTCGTGGACGTCAGTCGTTGAACACCTGACACGCTAGTGTTATACTTTTGCCGTGCCAGCTCAGGGCCGTAGCTGTTTTTTTTTTTTGTAATGGGGGTGTGTGTGTGTGGGGGAAGGGGAGTTATTGCGAGTACCCGAAGGGGGATCGGGGGGTATCCTCCACCAGAAAATTTTCAAATTCGGAGGCTAACACTATTTTCAGCACTTGTCATGAGATATGTCTCCGAAAAATCGACCTCAAATAAGTGTGAAAAGGCAGTTATTTTCAGTACTTACAAGTGCTTGTTCAGTTCCGAGGTCCTGTTAATTTGAAACACACCGTATATTTAAGCAACTAACCTTTTGCTTACTACTTGTACACACCGCGGACCAACCAATTTCTCGGCCATGAAAATGACAGTGAATTGCAAGTCACTATACAATCAAAATATTTGAGTCTAAAGAAATCAAATCTATCCACAGACTTGATTTGCCTGGTTCAACAGGCCCGGGGGGGGGGGGGGGCGTCAGCTGCCGTCCCTGCCCCCCCCCCCCCACTAGCTACGGCTCTGACCTTAGAGGGAGTCCATTCTTGTCTGGCGGTGTCCAAACCATATTGATTCGTATACGGTGTTGCCTTGGTGTCAGTTACTACCACTTTTGTGATTCTCTCATTTCTAACCTTGTGTTACCTACAGTACTTTTGCTAACGGCACTGTGAAAGTTTCTCGTCCACCAAGTGGTTATATTTTGCGCTCTAGTCTTTCTGTGAGTGTCCGTGTTTACATTGGTAGTTTTTTGACTGTGTGTCTTAAAAAAACTTAAGTGCAGTAGAGCTTGATATATTCCTTTCCAACGCAATGGTCTTATAAATTGTACAGTATATATAGAACAAACGCCTGCATGCAGTAGCTACATGTTCTTCATGGTAAAAGATCACTGGGTTTGTAGTAGGCCTTCCCTGGGCCTCGTATGGTGAGTGAAAGGAGTGCTTCAAGGCTGATATCGAGCTCCTATCTCGAACATTTTGACGTCATTTCTATAGTCATAAGTGTGTACACCATGGAAAATTGTTGTCTATTTGTCAAATAGAGGTCTTTCATGAATTCAATATCTTCTGCAGAGTGGGGTTCAGTTTCTGGCCTGGTCCAGATGTCATACTCTAAGGAAGGTTTCTGCCAAGGCGGAACTTCCACCGCGGGCTTGTTCTGCGTTCATGGTTGAAAATAGAATCAATTCATCTGCATACAAGTGGAGATCTCATTATCATAGAATTCCTTTGGCAAGTCACCAATAACTGAAAGATGTTGGAAAGGCCAAGTATCGAGCCGTGAGGCACCGAAGCCTTGATTGGTGAAGGAACCGTCGAAGCTCCTCGTCGCACGCGAGAAAAAATTTCTGGTACCCAAAGTGGGACTTGCCAGAAAGAAACGAAATTTTTATAATGGAACGGTCTATCTAAAAATTTTGCAACCATTCAATTCACTGACTCAAGTAAGGGTGTGGAGTGAAGCCTTCAAGATTAGGGGGTCGCTGTGAAAAGCTCGAACAAAGATGACTTTGATACCGAAATCAATACAGCAGAACTCCCCATCTTCGTCAAAGATGTTATTTCAAGTCGGAGGGGGCTTGTCAAGAGAATAGCTGCATGATTTGGTAAAGCAGATTTATAAGCTAAAATTTTTCAGGTTTTGTTTCATATGCGACAGCCTCGAGTGAGAAGAAAGGGAACAGTAAGGTTAGCTACAGGATGGGTGTTAAAACTAGTAGGGTTAAACATGAAAGACAGAGTATTGGATTTGACCGATGCATTAAAACAATCAGGATTCTGCAAATCCTATGTCAAGCAAAAACTCTGGAAGAGGCATGGCGATGTAAAGACGAACCGTCGTTCGGCTTGCCTTGGAGAAGTGCATGCTTTCTCTGAAAAACCCAGCCAGTTTACCCCGCTCATGGACTCAATTGATAATACCATGCAAATGTTTGTCCTCAATACCCACCCACCGGCCCGACGCAACATAAAGGTCCCCTGTCTCCAGCTTAACCCTGCTGTGTAAATGACGCCTGTGATGACCAGACAATACGGCGCGCATGACAACCCGTACCACTGAGGGAGGGATAGCAGTGCCTTTCGGTTGATCTAAGTGATTTATTCAGCAGAAACGATAAGCTTTGACCCTGCTGGTCGTTTAGTTCGGCACAGTGGGAAGGAGAGGGCTTCTTTGGCCAACGTTGCCATGACGTGATGTTGAAAGTAATTTATTCACAGACCAAAGCGCTTACAATGTCCTGTGCAAACAACACGTCATACAGGCCAACAAAAGAGGCTTTTAAACTCGCATGTATTTACTACATTTAAAACTCACACGTGCAATAAAACAGCTGAATCATTATTGTTCATTGCTGGCTTTAAAGGCAGAATTTTTTTTGCTAATTTACTTTGGGGAACCACAGGTTTTTATAACTACAAAAAAAATCAACTTTGGATCAAGTGGACCGTCGTAAATGCCGATAGCTCCACACTATCAGTGACTGAACTACAAGGCATGTGAGTACGTATGTTCGGGATCATTTTTAGTTGAATTAAAATGTGAGCAAAGGACATCGACTTAGACCGGCTTCCTTGAATGCATTCCAAGGTTCTGGTAAGTTATTGCAGCACCATTAACGATTCAAAAAAACGCTTTGTGACTCAACTGTGATGATTTACACTTATATAATGTATATTGTTAAATATCAGACTTGGTACAAATGCGCTTCTTAAAAAGCTTGGCAAGGATGTTTTCTTTCCTGAGTTTCACAGTCGCGCATGTGGCATTAAAGTCATTATCATCGAAAAGATTACAATCCAAAAAAGAATTGGAACGGATTATAGTAGACGGAACTCTAAAGTCCCGGACTTTTCGGTTTTATGTATACTTGTAATCTCGCCTTTGTTGTTACATATAGCGTGTTGTAAACAATGGACCCACACATGATCTTCTTATTGTAATTCGCGGCAAAGGCTCTAAGGAAACTGCTAAAAACTGTTAACGAAATGCAATCGGTTTTGTGTAACATGCATTCCCCAGTTTCAGTAGCAAATCTATGGTAAAGTAAACTTATCCCGTGTTAATGAAAAAGGTACGTTGTTCGAGTGAATCTTATTAAGATCATCCGCTTAAAACAATAGTGTTATCCCGACTGTAGAATGTTGTTCGCTATTACGCCAATAATGAAATAGTTCAACATTTTTCCGGCATCAAAAGTGAAACTGCATGCTTGCAAAGTATGATCTTTACGTATACGGGCTGATTGGCGGAGACGCGTATACATACTCCACTGTTAGAAGTGGATTGGCGATTATGGCTCTCATCTTGATTCTGGCAAATTTTGAAGTGTTAATCTCCCAGTAACCACTAAAGTTGGTTAGCACAGGCCAACTTTATTGTTGTCCGTTATCAGCCGAGTTACGGACAATGATTAGAGTTCTCAGTTTTTCTGCCGACCAATTCTTGCAACTTCAAAGCCATAATATGCAAAGAGAAGTTTACTCACCCGGTTTGACAGTGCTCACTTGCTGTCACAAGCAGTGTTAACAGTGCACTGATCCAGCGCTAGCAATTTGCAAAGTTGTAAGATGAAGCATTTACTTGAATAAATGGCTTAAACTGTAAAAACCTCTTTCAGACTGAAAAATTGAACAAACTGATGAAGACACCATGCTGGGCTCCAGATATATAGAACAGCCTTTCATAAATTAATTTGAAGCAATCTTGAAACTAATCTTGTAGTATCACTAGAACATGACTAAAAGAAACATTTCTTCGTAGATTTCATTTTATTGCGTCACAAGAAGCTTAAAATCAACTTTGCAGGTATTTTTTAACCAGTTTAAATTCAGTATGGCAGATGAAGACTCCCTTATTTAACAAAAAGACGTGAAACTCTCAAATAAAACTCTCGACGAAGAACTCTTCAAGAACTTTCAAGTTGAATTTAAATAACTGACGTACGAGAATCAGTTATATATGCAAGGGGATAGTTTTTAAATAGATTTTAAATAAACATTTTTTTGCGGTCTGCCTAGTTTAAGTGATCGTGGTATTCGGCGAATTAGTAAATATTTGGTGTTTGCCAATGCAAAAAAAACATCGGATGAATTGATGATCATGAAAAGCAGTTTAATTGTGGGGATTACAAGCATTAACAGACTGTTCGGTTAAATCGACCGGAAAATTCTCACCTTTAAGAAAACTGAAGCAAGGATTTAGCCCAATTAGGTCTGCGGCTAACTGCTAATTCCCAACTCACGTTTTCACTACAAAAGTCACGGTCAGTCACTGAATGCCAAAAGTTTTCAAACTAAATTAGCTACCATTAAAATTCTTTCTCTAAGACTTTTAAAACACTCGCTTATCCCAATCGTAGATAATAGAGTATAGATTAATAATAGGTGTAGGGTCCCTTTTTTTAACCTTGAGTGATATAGTCTGTGATAACTTTGAGTAAAATCTAGGCAGTTGTTATCGTGCTGCTCCGATCGAACCCCCTCTATGACCAATCCTAAGAGGTGAGGTAAAGTTTCCCTGACATCACTGAATAATGATAAATTAATGATAACGTTGTTCAATTTTGAACACACACTCGGAAAAAGCAAGAAACTCTTTTCACCGGGTAACCGACAACCCTTAAGAAATCATTTTTTAATTTTCCAATTACTTTACTCAACACAACAGACATTATTGATCATCAGTGATCATTTCAAAGTGCTCTTCGTTAATTGTTCTTTTTTTTTCGATTTGCTCAGAATTGATTAGAGGAAACAAATGCTTGGGTATAATTTCCCAGACGTGGCCCTCAGCACATCCAGAGTGTGCATTATACTTCCCAATCGGAAACACAGCCTTGACAACACTTTTCTGACAAGTCCCTTAATTGACATTGTCTTTGGGCGTAAACATCGTCCAGAAAACAGGAGTTTCACTCAAAAGCCTATCTTAAAAATACCCCTCATCGTCAAACAACCATCATGATCATTGTGATTCAGTTGCGGCATTACTACGCTATATCGTGAACGAAGGCATAGTAGGTTTAATAAGACCCTTTGCCCAAAGCACTATCTCAGTTTAACAAGATTGGCTACTAGGTCCTTGTCATGCGTGTTGATTTTTCGGAGCAGCAATTTTGGTGTTTATTAGACGCTGGCTGTGGTAAAAAGTAGGATTACAACATTTTTAATTACTTTTGTGAAATTATCTTGCTGTGCAAAGCGATGGGGCAAGGGTTAATCCTTTTTCGCCGCCATAACTGCACGGCGAATAGGCTCATATATCGCACGCGAAAACTACCTGTTCCCATTGGAGATGCCATTAATTAATCTTTGAATGGACGATATTTGCTGTTTGAACCTTTACACAAATTGCTTTTAAGCCGTCTAGCTCAATGTTGGTGTTAACGGCACAAAACAACTGAAATTGACGCGGATTTTGCTGAGAGCCAATCAAAACGCTTTCCCATTGTGTCAAGATATTTAGAACCGTCAGAACTAAGACATCAATGTAATTGATTGAAAAAGAATAATTCTTTTGTGGAAGGAGGAAGGCGCCTTCTCTTAGAAACACCTGCAATTTCAGGACCGAGAGATCTGTCTTTCGTGCATATAATTTGCATCGGCCCTTTTAGTTATGTTTTCGTTTGGGATTGCTGTCGCGTGATTTTGTCGAAGTTCAAACAAATTTTGCTCCTTTGATTTGCTCTTCGTTGTAATTTTGGCAGCTTTTTAGGTATTTTATTGGCTTGTGTCAATAACATTTCTTGTCTTGATGCTTTTTTGTTATTTGCATATTGGTCTTTTAGAATACATTTTTTTATTGATTTCTTATTTTCCTTGCCTTTCAGGAAGGCGGACTAGCCAACTAAATAGATGTTCGTCGGCGATCCATTGGTTACCCGCCAAGAATTAATAAGGGAATAATACTTCCTCGTCAATGTCCCCTGCGGTGAAAATTGCTTACATAAGATATGAAAACATTGCTACTAACTACGACAACATTATTATTCTCAAGTGGTTTAACCGACAGAACTGAGTAAAGCAATATTCATAAGCACGCGCTTCCTTGGAGTCGAATAATTCAAATTTTCAAAAGCCTCACCTACAATGGATCCTGGTAAATTTTGCGATTTGAGCGACGAGTTTTTAAAGAAGAAGCTCTATGATTGTATGATGAACTCGTTCCTCCCAGATAAGATATCGCCATCCCCTAGGGCGCTGCTAAATGGCTATTTTGCGGAAATTGTAACGATTAACACAGCAGCGGGCCCAAAATATCTACGTTCGCCTCCGCTTCAGCACAGTCATCAACGCAAGTATCACAAACATTCAAAAGACTACGCGTTGCACCACCTTCAAGAGCAATTCCTCGAGGATATTCCCGAGGAACAACCCGAAGTGGCGAGTGTCCTCGGAAGCTGTCCGGATCACCAGAAAGAGAAATTGAAGTATTTCTGTGAGACATGCGATGAGCCGATTTGTCTTGATTGTACGTCTTCGGAGCATAGAAAACACAAGTTTTCGTATCTCAGAGACGTTTATCACAAACAGAAGCACAGCATGGCTAGTTTGCTCGGACAAGGAAAAAACAAAATTGAAGACACGCGAAAATCACTGAACGAAGTGAAGACTTTATTGTGTAAACTTCAGGAAGAGCGTTATTCAATGGAAGAGAAAATTCGCGAAAATACTCAAACTTTAATAGCTACTCTTCAACAGCAAGAGGAAAAACTGCTGGATGAACTGAACAGCGCTTTCAGAACCAAAGAGAGCTCACTTCGAAAAGAGAAGCAGCATTTTGAGTCAATTCTTGAACGATTAAGCGGTAGTTGCCAATACACAGAGAGGGCAGTCAAATTCGGCAACGAACTGGAGATCTTGGTCATTCAAAAGCACTTAAAAAGACGCCTAAACGAAGTTTCGAACACTCGAAAGGATTTCAAAGCGGCAAATTTGACAAACGTATATTACTTTCCCGACCCGAAGTCAAACGAGACCGCCCGAAAAGCACTCGGCCACATTGTTGTTTCTGATACATGCTCGGAGTTATCAGTAGCAAGTGGCGATGGACTGGTAAAAGGTCACGTGGGTGCAGCGGCTGAATTTGTTGTGACTGCCAAAGGTTTCGACGACCATCCTAAAACCAGAGGTGGCGATATGATAACTATCGACGTCCGAAGTCCTATTAAGGCAGCTGTTTCGTCGGAAGTAGTGGATAAGGGTGACGGAAGTTATGCTGTCGCCTTTACTCCGAATTTAAACGGAGAGCACGAAGTGGGCATCGCTATTCACCGTCAGCACATAAAAGGAAGTCCGTTTAAGGTGATGGTCACCAATCCCCGCATTTATAGCAAAATAACTCGTCCGATTCTGTCCATTGGAAGCCTGGGCGAAGTTCGTGGGAAGTTTAAGCTTCCTTGTGGCGTTGCCGTCGATAGCGAGGGCAAGATTCTCGTAGCAGATTGTCACAATCACCGCGTACAGATTTTTGATTCACAAGGCAAGTTCGTCAAGAGCTTTGGAAACCTTGGAGAGAAAAACGGGCAGCTGAATAACCCGACTGATGTGGTAGTAGATAAACATGGAAACATTGTTGTCTGTGATAAAGACAATCATCGAATTCAGCGATTCACAAAAGATGGCGTCTTTATCAACAAATTTGGTGGCTATGGTGAAAATCAAGGAAAGCTAAAACGCCCTTGGGGAGTTTCCGTTGGGAATAATGATGAAATCATTGTCACAGACCGACGTAATAGTAGGATACAGATATTTAAAGAGGATGGCAGTCTTTTGTGCGTATTCGGTCGCCATGGAAATGCCCAAGGAGAGCTGGATCATCCGTACCATGCAGTCATGGATTCTAAGGGAGAAATTTTTGTCACAGATAGCAACAATCACACAGTAAAAGTATTTGATCCCAACGGCAATTTTGTACGGGAACTCGGCAATGGGGAGACTAGCCAGTCAATGTTAAAATATCCCACTGGTATTGCTTTTGACATGGACAATCACGTGATCGTATCGGATCAATATAACCACCGCATCCAGGTTTATAACGAGGACGGGAGCCTTGAGGCAACACTTGCATCTGGTCTCAACGGACTGGGACAGAAGTGCTACCCCAAAGGTGTGGCTATCACGCCGGGGGGGTTCATCGTTGTCGCAGACAGTGACAACCATCGAGTCATTGTACTGTAATAAATGTCTGACGAATGACTGGGGTACCCTATTTATTCGATTAAACGCCGCAGTCGAATAAACGTCGCAGATGAAAGCAAAATCATTAATAAACGCAGCCCTTGAATTAACGCTGCACCTAATCAGAAATAATGCAGCGTTTGTTGGAAAATCTCAGTTCCATCTTTATTATCTTCAATATCCAGGCAATTACGATTCTATCTCAACAAGAAAGCGAGGGAGCTTTGAACATCTTTCTGTTTTGTTTAATATTAACAAATGATCGATTTATCCTAATTGTGTCAGTGATTTAAGAAATGCAATTTTTATACAAACGCCGCCCTCGAAGCGGCGTTTAGTCGAATCAATAAGGTGACCTGAATGCGCGCAGTTTATTTCCTAAAATCACATCGGAAAGGTTAATACGCAAATTTCAGTTTTGATATTCCTGAAATCCTGAAATAAAGGGCCGCAATTCAAATCTATATTTTTGCGAACCAGTCGATATTTAAAATAAGATCTTAGAATCTTTGAATAGAACTTTGATTTACCATGAATTAAAAAAAAACCCACCTGGTGCACATAATTCACTTTCTTAACTTTTAACTACAACAACTACACCATTATAACTTTATTGTAAGAATTAACTTAATTAATTACACTGTCCCGCAGTTGGCAAAAGCTAATCTTGGAGGTACAGAAGAACAACTGAGGGTTAGGGATCAACTCTTTCCCTTGGGGGGGGGGGGAGGGGGGGGTACTCCTAGGAATTCTTGGTAGGAATGTGCCGCCCGGTTCTCCAATACCTGACTCTATTTCAGACCAAAAAATGTAATTTTCCACACCCGTTTTCAGACCTGGCCTTTAGGCAGAAATTGTTACCATTGCTTTAATTAGAGCGCAAGTAAAAAAAAATTCTTCAGTTCATTTCGAATTCGCATATTTCTCTTTCTTTCCTACTCATTTAATTTGGAATTGAAACCATAAATACGTTAATACAATCCTATAGTTACCTCAAATATCATACCCGATTCCAGACCAAAATGAGCAAAGTGTTTACCCGTTTTCAGACCAAAACGGCGCAAAAACCGTACCCTATGGGGCAGCACATACCTATGTAGCTTATAAAAAGGAGTACCCCCGGGATTTTTAAAATAAGTATCTTTACATGAATAAATTATAAATTAATATTATTACCTAAAGACAGAGTTAAGGAAACGATGACCTTAGAAATCGAGAGAAAAATCAGTTGAAACTTTAACGCCCTAATCATAATTATTTAGCCAGTCCAACTTTTTGTATGATTATAGGTAATGTGGTCATTCTCTTTTACTAAAATATCTAGAAGTACTATGCGAATTTCTATTTCAAATTCCTTCTTGGGTAGATTTTGCAAGCTGCACGGTATCTCATTCCACAGATTTACGCCATATCTGGAAAAAGAACGCTCATGTATCTGTAACCTAGTGCTTTGTACGTAAAAATTCCCGGAGGTAGATGATCACGTATTGTACGTTTGTATGCTGGAGGTTTTATGAAATAATTTCAAGATATTTAGAGGAGCGTTATTATTATTGACATGATGCATTAAGTTGGAAAGATACTTATAACATAAAAAACGACAGGGGCAGAATATTCGCATCAACAAAAAAGAAATAGCATGATCACGTCTATCAGCAAAATATATCATACGAAGGGCTCTTTTTTGAAAAATTAAAATTTTATTAAGATGCGTCTTCAGAGACTGGCACGAGGAAGCAAGTCTGTTAGTTATGTAAGGATAGATTAAAGACTGACTTGAAATATTTAAAAGTATACATCGTGGTATGAAGTGGCGTATTTTGGCAATGAAGCCAACGGTTTTACTAATTTTACTGGCAATAGTATCGATATAGAATTTCCAGGAAAGATTTTTATCAAGTAAAACGTCAATATATTTAATATAATCTTTTGATTCAAGTCTTTCATTTCCATTTCTTTGACTATCAAATATGTATAATTTGGGGATGATACGTCGCTCTCTTCTGGTGGGGTGGAATAAAACAAAGTTCGATTTTTGTAAGTTTAGAGTTAATTTGTAGGCAGTTACCCAGTCGCAGAGTTTTCGTACGTCGGCATTTACTTTCTCTTCAAGTGTCTTCAAATTTTTGTCCGCATATAGAATATTTGTATCATCGGCGAAAAGGTAAAATCTGAACTTGTTTGAGCAGTGATTCACAGACTCATAGTCTTAACCCTTAAGACTATGTCTTAATGCGACCCCCGATAAGGTTTTTCTGAGAGTTTTCCTTGAGGATAAAACATCAGCACCTGACGATTTCAGTAGCTGTTCGTTCATCCCTCGGGCACATTTTGAGATAAGTTTAGTTATGGTCAGCTGCTATGGTTACGAGATATGACGTCAAAAGTAGCGTGCGGTCAAGCCATTTTTGAGTGAAAGAGCGTGTTTTTTAACCTTTTTTCAACAATGAAAGTAAATCTTGAGGCTAAAATCATGCAGCAAAGTGCTTATTTATGTGTTATTTTTCATGTAAAGCACAAAAAATTACCGTTTCTCACGGCTTTACCAGATTTCTAATTCTTGGTAAAATCCAAGATAGCGACCAAGATGGGACCGTTGTTGGTGACGTTTCAGGCCTCCAGCAGCGCCACCACCCATAAATATATAAGGAAAGCAACAAAAAACGAGGCAGAGAACATTGGAATATTCGGGAAGGATATTAAATTTTAGTATAGCCAAGTGTCCCGGGGGGGGGGGAGAGACTCCCTGTAATGGCATATCATGAGGGAGGCGCCGCCCAAAAGAGGTAGCTTGTTAAGGCTTCATGAAAGGGTAGGGTTTTCACTAGTTGAAGTATATGAAATGCTATGGAAATCTGTCATTTCGATCTGTAAAAAGGCCCAAAAGGGCTAACAGATGTATCTTACGGCTCTAAGAGACAAGAAAGTGTTCTGGTTTTGTGATTTATTCATATTTAAAAGACTGTGCATTTACAGAAGATAAAAGAGATGCAAGAGTGAAGTTCTTAACTGGGTATGTGAAAAGAGACCATTTTTTAATAGAAGGTATACGAAAGGGGTGCATTTTCTGTCAAAAATGGTTTGTACAAGTGTACCGTATACAACTTTCCTGACTATCCCTCACCTCCCAGGCAAGTATCACTGCCAGCTGCTAGAAACAAACCCCATAAATGCATTACACCTTTTGCTGTTGATTACGAGAAAATACGCATTCATTTGCGTGAATCGTCGACCAACAGCGCGAAGATACATTCATTAGCGCGAAAAAGCAAACATTTGCGCATAAATCAGATTCAATAGCGATTTTTGCATTTTAATCAACATTCAATAACATTTTTGGGCATTCATTTGCGTCATTCGACATACAAAAGAGAAAAATAGTCATTAACATTACCTTGAAAATCTTTGGGACAATTGACAAACATTTAAGTGCAAACGCTATTCATTAATATTTTTATGACATTCTTTGCAATTCAATAGCGTTCCTGGACAGCTTTAGAATGGGTAAGACAAACATTAATGCGCATGTACAATCAATTGAGCGTTCTTTACATTTAATATACAAAAGCCTCTTTTCAATTGAACAATACCAATTCCCCCCAAAATTGGGATGAATTTGTTTAAAGAATCACGCCGTACTTTGCCACTGCTTGTTCGTCGACGGCTGCGGGTATACATTTTCCTTAGACGGCCAGAAGTCATGGTGGGGCGCGACAGGGAGTGGAGGGCGTACCGCTAAGTGTGCGGCCAAAGAGGACGAAACTTGACTATGACCATGGCAATATCACCTATAAATGTTTTTCTCGGCATCTGCTGGAGTAATGAATACTGTGTCGGTTTTTTTTCTGGCACGGGCAAGGAAATAATGGATCCCGATAAATCGGTGGTCTTTGCGTATGACGGGGTGCCAGCCCACCTAGATTTGGCCATTCCCGCCCCACATACACAGCTTATGCTTTCCCCCTCAATATCGTTGAAAAGGATTTAAGTTGTCTGAAAGCGACACCAAAGGCCGACATCTCATCTCCGCTAGCAATCCTGCTAGCGGAGTTCGGAAACAACAACGTACTGTAGTGCTTGAAGCGCTTCGCACTAACATGACATTGTGACCGCAGCTAAATGTGCTAAGGGGTACCATTTCATACAAACCTACCTCCCAAAATGTTTGAATAGCGAG
>JBBMOI010000004.1:22627500-22732500 GCA_038088405.1 Porites divaricata
GCTCTTTCACTGCGGATGACTGTTTTGAAATGGAAGCGTTTAGGATCTTTTGTTCTGCGATTTCCTCGTCTATTGTGAAACGTGTCGAACGCAAATTTTGGATGTTGTTAAGAACCTTGCTCCTTTCCTGCAAAGATTATAATAACGATCAATTTAATATATATGGACGTTCACAGTGATTGCCTATACTCCTTTTCAAGTGGGTACGAATTACCAATAAGGGAGCGTTGAATCATTGTACAACCTTCACGTGGCTACTTCGATCAGGGTGAAACGAGCGGACTAAGTGGCGATAATTAAACTAGGTAAGAGTTTGTTGATTCTGTTACGGTGTTTGTAATGAGCACCGAACAGAAGGAAAACTGTTTTAGTGTTGTCCGGAACTGCGCGTTTGTATGCGCCACTTTTCTATTTTCTATTTCGGAATTTTGATTTTAAAGAGCATATATTAAGACCTTTCACAATACCTGAACATTATTTCTTTCCCCCGGAACTTTAGAAAACCAGTTTGCAGACGGACCGTCGAAGCCTATCGGCGCATGCTCACTTTGAGTCATGTCTCCGGATGAATAATAATCTGGTGGAATTTCCTGCATGTACCATAAGTTATTCTTCTCAGGCCATGCCTCGGTTGGAAAGCGAGGCTTGTAGCTGTTTACTGGCTGTTGCATTTCTTGTTCTGTGAAATCATCGAAGTCATCTTGAGACATTTTTTCACTGAGGGTTCCAAACAATTGATAGGAACCTGCATCGTTATCTTGCGATAGCTGCAATGGCTCACCGTTGTCGAACGAGTCGTACCACATGTCTGGAGAAATTAAAAACAAATTATTATTATTATTATTGCTTGAGCCAAATTTCTTGGTCGCCTAGTTCTAATTCTAATTCTAATTCTAATCGTATAATCTGCGAAGGGTATATCCCACCACGGTAGATTGTTGCACTGAGGTTCCCTTTTGCATCAGAGTGTGTGTTTTACCGAGTGCTAAGGGTATCAGTCAGTTTTAGTTGCAATTTAGTCTTTTAGCTTCCTCCTTTTGGAGTGTTCTTATCGAGAAAAAAAAAAAACAAAAACAAAAAACAAAACAACAACAACAACAAAAAATCAAAACAAACCACACTTGCGTCGAATTTTTTGCACGCTTAAATTTTGCCGTCCTTTTAACAAGCTACGGCGTGAAATTAACTTAAGCGACGATTAATGTAAAAACTCTGAAACACGATAATGGATTTTTCTTTCCTATTCGAGGTGTGGCCCTAAACATTACTCCAGCCGAACAGGAATAACCGTTAAAAAGAATAAATTTCACGATATTACGGTTCGCTGGGCAGGCAACAAGGACACAGATGAAATTTTTATAATGAACAACTGGGTTATATTAAATCATGTTAATAAGATCAATTAGATTGTTTCTTTTTACCTACAAGAACTCTAATTAAGAGGGTAAATTAATTTGACTTTCAAAGTATGTCACTAGCTATACCTTTGTAACGGATTAATAAGCTATAACTATATCGCTATGAAGTTTTTTAGCTTACCTTAATTGAACTGTTCACAAACTTGGATTTAAAGGCTGATTTCAATGACTTTTAAACTGTGAATCACTTTTCTTCTCAGAATTGGCAGCAAAACGAACCACAATACCAAACGGTTATAACTGTAAACAAATCTCCGTGCTTGTGTATATAAGTAGATTATACCGTGAACTAAAACCTTGCCGCATCAAATGCTTCACTAACTGGTTTGTTTACATTTTCTTCTTATTATTTCCATAGTTACACGTTTTTGAGATCACAGCGCGCGCTATTTCAAAGTGCACGCGCGCGTGCCTTCAGCCTCTTCTTTTACTTTTTAAAAGAAACGGTGAAAGAACTTAGTCTAAAACGTAGGGCAGGCTTATGAAAATGAAAACGTGTCGCTCTGTGGAAATAAATAATAACATTTTTACAAACGGCAAAATGTCTTAATGAACGCTCAAATTATGCTGTCTGAAAGCCAAAGAAAATGCTTGAAGTAAGGTTAAAGGATACTTTTGCTTCGTCAACGACTGACCGGGATGAAACATGATCTTCAGTACACTTCATGGTCAGACACAGCATTGCGTCGACGATTCCGTCCGTTTTGATATAAAATGAATTATAGTCGGGAGATATCCAAAAAGTTTCCTAAGATATATTATTTTCATTCAAAAATTTATCCACAGAAACCGATCTGGTATAAACATGGATAATTCAAGCTGAAATCGCTTGGCGTAGAGTCCATGTTCGTCATTTAATTCGTCAATGCCTTTCGCGATTTGCGCGCGCATTTAGAAAGTCGGCTAACCCTCACTTTGGAAAAGTGGCCCAAGTTGCTCAAACGCTATCCACTGGATAAATCTCTATCCAGTGGATAACGCAATCGGTTCCCCCTCTACTTATCTGCTGGCTGGTGATTTATCTGGTGGATAGTGCTATTCGACAGTCGATGGGGGCTGCTGGATGCTATACCCCGTCATCTAGAGAAGTTGCTCAGCGATCGAAAAAGTACCTTTTATAGCTAGCTTTGTCTCAAATATATTACGTTGTGTCAGCCTTGCAGTAGTCTTTGGACTTCTCGTCGTCTATTTTTCAAGTTTGGCTGATTAGATCTCCTGTGAGATCCAACGTACAAGCAAGTAGGATCTTCGTTCACGGCTTTTGCAGTCTTTCAAGTTTTTAATAATAGGACCTAGCGCTGCAACTGTGAACCAGACTACTTGCAAAAAGCACATGAAAGAGGCCGTTAGCTCGAGGTAAAAAATCCGTTTTTAAAGAAAGAAAACACACGATTATTGGCCTAGATAGGCTCCATCTAATGAAATCCAACAGAGCCTTTGATCCTGCATTCCACGGATTAGGGGCTCCATTCACTAGATTTCGATTCTTTATCAGTGAAACTAAGATTGCGGACGCGAATAGTTCGTGGAATTCCCGATTCCTTGAGCCGGTATTCCGGATATTCCAAAGCCCACGATTTCCCGATTCCACTGGTAGGATTTCCCTGATTTCTGATTCCACAATGATTCCATTGATTCCGGAATCCACATTCCCTTACATGGACTGATATAATTCTATTTTTTCTTACAAACATGTAACACCGAGAGCAAGACAAGAAGAAAATTCCCTCTTTTGCGCGTGTGACGTAATGTAATCAACTGAAATTACAATAATACGTGTAACGAGCCTACATCATAAACTCATTTGAGTTTCCTGAAAAGAAAAGACTTTGTTTTTTTTTCCGGAGTTAAAAAAAAAAGAAAACAAACCTTAAAAAAGAAAAAAACTGATGGGATGAAAAAATTGCAATCTGACGTCATGGTCGCCTGCATTTGGCCAGTGGTTTTCCGATGGCGGTAAATTTGTGAGACCACCATGTTGGCATCTTTATCGTCTTTTTATGACAATATTCGCTCATATTCTCGGTCTGAGAGGAAAGCAGGCGATAAAAGACGAAGGGAAAGGTATTCTCTCTTATTTTATGTTATAGTAAGCTTTTTAATAGCGAGATGGGTAGCGTAAATTGTGCTTATAAAAGGCAAGTTAGTAGTGTTGTACGATCAAGGAAAGTTTGAAACATTGCCTTCCAAGTGAATCTGATCTTCAAGTCAGATCCCTTGTATTTATTGAAATCGTACTTTGTGTCTTACTGAGAGTGCAGTGAGAAATTATGAGCTCAACTTCTATTACACCGATGATAAGGCGGGTTAATTTAATTTGTGAGGTTATTCCTGAAGGGGTTTGTACGGGTCATGGAAAAACTGGAAGGTCATGAGATTTGCCTTGAATGTCATGGAATTTAGTTGTTGGTCATGGAAAATTGAAGTTGTTTGTTAGTTTAGTCACTGCAGACGTCAAAACAAGGGCAAATTGAAATAGAGACAGGTAATTAGGTAAAAATGGCACATATTTTGGTGATCACCAAAGAATAGATATATCTGTTGTACTTATGAGTAAGGCATCGATGCCATATGTGGGTTGCAGTGATTTTGTTACAAATAGTTAAGGTGAGTCCTGGGACTCATCTTGTGAAAAATCATAAGTCCCTGTCCATAACCAATGAGTCCCAGTTAAAAAAAAAAGACAACGAATCGTAAATTGAACATGCTTACCCTTTGTAACCAGAAAGCTAATCTGGAGACAGACACCAAAACTCTTTACTACCGTTTACTGAAATTGAAATTTAGTCTGTTGATATATTTAAAGCACAAAAAAGACTAAAATAAATATGCATCTTTAAATAACAGCAACAGAAATTACACAAACAGGATATTCTACCAAAAAATCTTCAAATTGATCGATTGCTCTTTGCGGATTACAGGACGCATGCCATGAATTATTTTGGATCTTTGTGGATTTTTATGTGTGAGGGATGCAGGATACAGAGGTTACAAAATCATTGGGGTTGAGTTTGTTGTTGGTTCCCTCCTTTGCTTCGCGAGGTTTTTCTCCGGGTACTCCGGTTTTACCCTCTCCTCAAAAATCAGCGTTTCCAAATTCCAGGAATCAGATGGACAAAGAACCACTTTGTGGATGTGCTACCTCCAAATCATTTTTAATTAATTAATTTTTTTATGTAAGGTCAAAAAATATCCTAAAACAAGGATAGTTTGGAATGTTTTTGAAATATTGACAGCTACACTGTATACAGTTGTACCTACATTGTAATGTCATTGAAAAGGGGAAAAAGGTCATGAAAAAGTAATGGAATTACTGAAGGGCTCATGCGATCCAAAGGGTACAAACTCTGTCATTAAACCTTGAACTGCTGGTAGTCAATATGCTACAGTGCACTTAAGGTGTCTTATTTTTCTCTTTTAAGGGGCGATGATGATGTCATTATAACGGATGTGCTACAGGTTAGAATTTATTTTGCCCTCAGAATGTAGTCCTGTATTAAATGATTTGCTTTCAATGGTTGGCCACCCCACGTGTCATCTTTGACCTTCTTTGCATTGACTAAACCCTCCAAGTTAAAGTTTTTGCTCAGTGACCATTTGGCAACCAACTCTTTTGGTTTAGGGAGACTTTTTTACAAGTAAAGTTGCCGGCTCCAAAATCTTTGGTGCCATGGTGACCAAAATGGTCGCAACTTGGAAGGTTGATTGTGTGCATTTGATTGAGAATTTCAGATTCGAATTTTTAAATTCGGACTGTTTTTAGCCACTTGAGTATAAAATCTTCTGTGACCTGTTGTGTCTGAATCTCTTTTTTTATGCCTAAACATGCTAAAGTAAGAGCGAAAGGTTGATGTTTTGTGACCATTATTATGCCATTATCAAGGAATAATCAATGTGTCCACCCCCTAATAAGTGAAGCTAGTGAGCCGAGCTAGCTCCCTACTTTTCTATTAGTAAAGTAGCTGTGTAGTAAGGCAAGTTGAAGCAAGTGTTTAAGTAAGTGACCCAAGTGAGCAACAAAACAAAACTGCATGAATTTGAAGGACCTTGTGCAAGTCTAAATTGAGTTATGCCACTCATAAAAATTAATCTAGATGTAGTTGAACTCTCCTTAGTACCAGGCTATGCTTTGAGGGTAATTCACATGAGGTAATTCACTTTAGGATGAGCTTAATTTCTTACAGGGCTAACTGAACTGTGTAGTATGCTAATTTAGAGACTCAAAACTATTTAAGTGTAAGCATTTCATATTTTACATACATGTTGTCATAACAATGACATTGTGATGATGCTAACACATCAGTTTGCTACAATTCATTTATACATTTGTGTACTAATTTAAACTGTTTAACCCAGGGGAGGGGGGTGCTCTGGATTTCAAGTGGCAGGGATGATCAGAGGATTTTTTGGATAGGATAATTTGGCAAGTACTGTATTCTTTGGGTGGCTTGATTTAAGCAGGGATTTTTCTGGGTATTCAAAACAATCTGAAAATGAAACAGAAGAATTTGTGGGTTTCTTTAGTATTTAGAATGACTACCAGATGTGGAAAGATAACTTCAGATGTTATGATGAATAAACAAACACAAACATTCAATTTCTAATGTTTTTGTTTCTAGTGTTAAGTTATTTTATGCTTTCTGGAAAATTTTTAAGGCCCGGAAATTCTGCATGGGATTCATTTGAGGTTAAGTTTTGGCCCGGGGATTTCTTTAGGTTTTGTTGGAAGCCCTACGAATGTAGGTATTTTTTTGGGTGTTGATTTTCTGCCCCTATTCAATCATCTGAATCACTAGAAATCCGGTGTGCCTCCCTCCCCGGGCTGTTTATTGTATTATAACTTGTTACTTACTTTTAACCTTGATAATGGCATCATGATCGAAATGTGAGCTTTTCTCACTTATATTTCAGTGCTCGACTTTCAGAAAAAAAACTTGGGGCCAGCTGGCCCCACAAGTTTTCATTTTTGGTCGCCAGAACACAATATTCCAGTCACCAAAAATTATATTTAAGAATTAATGGAATACAATAAACTTAAGATCTTTTACTTAGACTTCCTTTTGGTGCTAATGGGAATGGACTTTTTTTTCTGGAAAGGAACGACAAAAATATTTCTTCAGCTTAGCTTTAAATAATGATAAGTTTTTTATAATTATGAAAATGAATACAAGGCTTTTTATATATAGAGAGAAACAGAGATTTGGTCCAGTGTTCTTATGAAGTGTTCTATCAAGGAGGCACTTTTTAAAGACTTTTTCTTCTTTGTTTTCATTTATTATCCATGTTTTAACTACATTATGACATCCATCATCCTTCTCTCAATAAACTCAAGAAAATGTTCATAAAAGTTTTGAAAACGTGTTGTTTTGCTTTTGTATGGATCAAAAAGATGTAGCAAAAAATGTATATGAGGTCAATCAGGAGCTTGGGGTGAGGAATTGTCTCTTTTTGCGTGCCTGGGGATGGGGAATAGACCTCCAAGAAAGAAAAAAATTGCAAAGCCCCTGGGGTGTGCCCGGGGAGGGTATGGTTACAAGTAAAATTGAACCATGCGTAAAGAAATTGTTTCAAATTGATGTGCTTAAAGTCATTCCCGGGGAAACATGGGACAACCTGTTGAGAATTGCGATCGATTTGCCCAAAAGTCAATAAGACTTCATCACTAGAATTCATCACTAGTGATTTTCACAATCCTCTTTCAAGTAAAAGTCAAATGTTAGATCATAAGAACAATCCGTTAGAGTGTTAGAAGAAATTGTTAAAGTGTTTAAACAAATCATTAGAGCGTTTGGGCAAAACGTTAGAGCGTTATAAAAACCATTAGCTGTCTGTTACTTTTTTATCATTAGTCAGCCATCTTGGGAGCCACGTTGGTGACCAGGCATGAAAATTTAGTCGCCACTGAATAAAAGCTGGTCTCATTGGCGACCCCACAAGTTGCAACATGAAGTCCTGTATTTTTCATGTAAATTTAAGGTGGCTCGACTGGATGTTTTTGGTGGGATACCTCTCAAGTTTGAACATTAACTACGTCGCCATGAGTAAAGATAGGGAAAAAAAGTTACCACAACTGTACTCTATAAAGATGAAAATTTCTTATAGTTTGGGTTTTATCGCAATCGGAGTCACCATGGCAACGTAACAATGCCAATACGTTTTTTATTTATCTTTGTGTTTCTCTGTACCAGGAGTTGTTTTGAGAAATTGCTTAAGGGAGTCTGTACCTGCCATAATTGCCCCAAATTGCAAAGTTTGAACAAATTCTATGAGAGCATTTTTGAAATATTTTGAAATGAAGTTTTATGCATCATAAAAACAGCGAAATAGCATGCTATCCACACAATTAGCTAATTTTTTAAGAAGATGACAAGCTTTGGAATTGCGGCTTCATCTCATAGTGGTTTGATTCCATTGAAAACCTCCTACAAAAAAAGAGGGGAATTGCTCTGGGCGATCGCGAGTAAGAAAGTAAGAAGAATTTTATTAACTTGCATTCAGCTGCTTTTGTTAGAGTTCTTGCATGTAATAGGCCACTTGCACTAAGAGGTCACGTGACCAATGCTTCCTGTAAACAATGAGTTGGAATCTTGCTGATGCCAAAAATTGTTAGAGCACACAAAAATTATCTTACACCCGAAATTTGAGAGGAAACGCATTTAAGGTTGATATTTTATGGGACTTTGATTTTTCAGCAAAGTAGTATGGTTTGTATTGGCTGCCATGTTGGAGGGCATGCTCTTGCCCTCCAACATGGCGGCCAAATTACTTCTTGCTTATATCTTGTTCAACGTTTCATAGTTACGCTCAGGTGTGCTGTAAACGTTATCACATCATCTTTTCAACATTTTCCTTGAAGTTTAAGTGCAAAATTTGTGTTCAGAGAGAGGTAATTCATAATTTCCAAAATCATATTTTGGTCACGTGACCATTTACAAACTTATTCATTTTAAGAAAATGGTGCGGGTTTGAAAAACCAAATCACCATTATTTTGTTTAAGATATGACCCACTAATCGTTTTTCGAAGGCAAAATCATATAACTTTCATTTTCATAAAAACGCTCTTATTGCAAATGGCCTATTTGGTCCATGCCTACAAATTTTGCATTTTTCAAAAAACTGCTCGATAAATTTTTTTTATAAATTTGAACATCCTGAGATCAATTGTCAATAAATATACCCTGTAAGTTTCAAGAACATTGAAAACAGGCTTGCAGGGTATATTTTCTTAGTCGCCTTTGAGAACTCAAAATTATAAAGTGACTACTGGGAGACAATAAATAGTAGATGCCAAGATAAAAATAAAAAGACACTTTTGCAATTTATTGTTATAATAAAAAATAGTTTGGCAGCCATTTGAATTGCTTCTTATTTGTATGAACAACACATCTTCAAGAGTTCAATTAAAGTGCTATGAAAACGTCCATTTTTTTTCTGCTCTCTGTTTAACTTTTTTTAACTTTATTTATTTTTGTTTTTACATGTATATTAAACCTTTCACTCAGACCCCACCAGCAAAGAGGTTAAGGAATATTGAAGGAGGTGAGTAAAAGTACTTAAAGTAGAAGTAGGGGTGCTGTCAGTTACATGACATGTAAAAAATCAAAGAATCAAACTTTTTTTAAAAAGTGCACTTTTTTGCTGTACACTGTAGGTACTACATTTTGTAATGCGATTGCTCTTTGGGATTTTTCTGAAAAATGCATTTTGAAGCTATTCTAGGCATTTTCTGGTCACTGTCCAACTTTACAACTACAAAGAGGCTGTTTACAGTTTGTGCACTTCGTAGCCTTCTGTTCTAGATAGAAACTACAGTGTACCAGCTTTTGAAGTTCGATTATGCACAGAGAGCAAAATCTCGAGACAGTTGTGGGGTTTAAAATATTATTGACACAGGAGACTTGACTTCTACTTTTTGCTTTCTCCCCTCCCCATTTCTTTCTCTTTTCTTGCCTTGTTTTTTCCATTTGCTGGGCATTAACTAGCTAGCTTTAATTTGGTGGGGAAAGTTTTTGGAAAGCTTTTACACTGTAGGATCTTAAATGTAATAAATCAGGAAACATTGCGTGTATAATTTTGAATTCCAAAAACTCTCCTGTGGTATCAACTTAACCTCAGTGTAACATGGACTGAGGCATAGCATTGGAAGAAATCTGCCATTTTCTCTTTCACCTAGATTGAAGTGATGGGAATTTGAACACTGCATTACATGTACAAATATTATGTATTTTATGTAATACTGTAGACTTACTGTAGCTGTACATAGAGTATACAATGTATACATGAAATAAATGTATTTTGTTTGTGATATGCTTGTTTATCCAGCTGCATGCACAAGAACCAGTAACACCCCCATCCAAAGCTTCACAGATTTTATTAGAAGGGTGAAGAATTGGTCTGGCAGATACTTTTGGAACTATGTAGTACGAGGGGAGACGGATGATGACAGTCCATCTTCCTTGAGCAGAGATTTGGGGAATGCTGAGGAAGAGATGGAAAAATTTCACAGTTCTACAAACATCAAGCTTGCTAGTGTGAGTCACAATAACAAATCATGTAATAATTGCTACACAGTCATGTAACTTACTGTAATTTGTAATGGTAACAGGACTAAGTGGAGTCCAATTCGGTCTGTAATCATATACAGGTGATTAACAAAATCTATGCGGTTGTCCCATTTGTTTAATGACGAGTATGATTACAGACCGAGTTGGATGACACAAAGTTCTGTTAACAATCAATCATAACTTTAACAAAATTTTTGATATATATAAGCAGGGCTCGAAATTAAAAAAAATATGAAGTCGCATTTTGCGACCAGTTAAGAAAATTTAGTCGCAAATTCTCAAAATTTAGTCGCAAAGCATAAGTTAATTATTAATAAGTACTTTGACTAATAAATTAAGAACCCTTTGATTTCAGTAGCTTTTATTTATTTCCAGTGATGTCTAAAAAAACAGTTTCTGAATTACTTTGACAGCAGAATCAAGATGGTAAATTAGAACGTTTGATTGATTTCGAAAACGTACACTGAGTCCATGCAAATAATCCTGTTAAATGATAATTTGCACTCAAGTTAAAATTCAATAAACGAAACAATCATTAATCTTATTGTCTCCTAATGATGTGAAATCTCTAATGTTTCCCGTTGCTAAATACACCAAGCTCTTAATTATTAAACATGCTTACAGAAGTAGCGCGAAGCTTGTGTACACATGGAAATTTTCAATACATTTACCTTTCTGTTCCACTTGTACCTCAAAACGGCAAAGTCTATGTTTGGCCGAGAGTTATATCTTTAAAGAAGTCTAAATCAAGCCAAAACAGAAAGATATCGGAATCCTTGTGAAGTCTTTGGAACGAACACACGCGCCACCAAAAAGCCACCATGTTTGTTTTCAGCGATTCACAGCAATCAAATGAGGGGTACGTGCACAGTTCCCGCCAAACTGCCAAACTGCCAAACATCTACCCTTTATAACAATTATTGTTATCTATATAGTTTCCGGGCTCGCGGTTTTTGTTGCACAGTACTATTGTTATAATTTTTAACTAAAAAAAGTCTTCCACATTTGTGACCCTATTTGGGAAAAGCGGGCTTAATGAAAATTGCGTTGAGCCGTTTTTTATCGCAACGCATTTGGAAACGTTGAAATGCATTGGCGAACGTTCTAAATGCATTTGAACGCGTTGGCAACGTTCTCCAACGGAACTAAGAAACGTTCAGTATCGTTTCAAAATCATTTCAAAACATTCTGAAAACGTTTTCGAACGTTGAAAATGCATTAAATGGAACATCATTAATTCGTTGCAACGGGAAACATTCACCAAACATTCTAACATTGTCAACAACTGAGTTACAAAAACTCCGAACTGTCAGGCATCTCCTCGCTCCATCATTCGACAATTTAGAGCCACCGTCATAAATAAAGTGATAAAATGTTTAAAACTTCACAGCGTGAGAAATGGTCGATCCGAGGAATTAATAATTTGTTCCATTTTCAGTTTGCAAGTCTGTTTTATTCAAGAGGGCAAAAAGAGGGGAATTAAATTTGAAAGCACGCGTTGTCGAAAGTGTTATAGGTCTGAATTTATTTTATGCTGTTCTTTCAGTGTTACGGCGGTGTGCGTGCTTGTGACTAACTTGTTTGATAGCTCCCTATAAAATTAACAGATATCAGATGCTTGATATGGGTCGCTGATTTTAAATACTAAAATGTACCAAATTTCTACTGGGGGAGTTGTACCATTCACCGACTTTTCCTTCTTCCCGTGTTTCCCGTTTTTTTATGCTCGGGGATTCAACAAATTCAACCATTTCAGTCTCGGAACGCCCTGGCAAATGCTAGACATTGTAGCCTTCAAAAGCGAAAACCTGAAAACGTGACATTCTTCACAAAAAATTCATGGTTTTTATCTGTACCAGTCAGCTGTCATGAAGATTTATTTCAGTATGGAATTTATGTAGCTATAAATAAAGGCGACCCAAACATGTCGCACACTGCTAATAATTTTTTTGTTGAACTTGTTGTTGTTCCATCTTCACTGATAACGTTTTCCTTGAGAAATAACTCGATTTCCTGAAAAATTAGATCAGATTAGGGTTCAGCACTCATTTTAGGGCTAGGGGTTAAGCGCTGTTTAGGGTTAAACACTTATTTACAACGGTTAGCGTTCAGTGAATGTGTTCCGTATTACTGTTTTCGATTTTTATGGGTTTTTTTTTTCAATGTTTCTTCAATGGACTGCATTACTCGCTGGCTCGCATTTTATACACACTCAACTTTGACCATACAGCACACTTGGCAGATTTCTTTGCAATCGTCGCTCGATTAACATTGTCAAGCAAGCGCGCCAAGTGATCGTCGTTTTTAATCTCTAAATCTTCTGCTTGCGATCGTCGCGACTTCAATTTCGTCGGAATTACTGATATTGAGGCTCAACAATAAAAAAAATCAAACTTTCTCAGGGTTGCTTTGTGTCTTAACCATAACCTGTGATCAGGCGTTATTGTTTTTTTTTTTTTTGCTTCCTTGCTTCTTTGATCGCAGGCTATCTTAAAAACGAACCGTGAAATAAAAGTGCGTTATCGGACAAAAACAAGAAGGGATTGCGTCGAGACGAGAAGCACTATTTTTCTCACCTTTGGTCTCGCTCTCTCTCAATTATTTCATCTTGTATCTTTTCCCCGAGGGATTTTGGAGTCGGAAACGATTAATTTTGAAAGGGATGTGAGAATTAACCGACTGCAAGCAGTCTAGCACGCCGCTGACAAAGGTAGAAAAGGGCAAATAATAATATTGGCAACCCAAAATTAAATTCTGTCAGCCAGCTACGAACAAAAAGAAATGCACGACCTCAACAGTTAGCCTTACAGTTTTAAGAAACTTCTCAAAAACTTCTCTCCTTTATTTCCAGATATGAAAGTCCAATAAAGTAATTTCATGCCTTTCTCAATTACCTCTTGACATGTTACAACCTGAAACAACATCAAACACACGCAATGTCACAAAGATCAAAGTTCTATGCAAATTGATTTGAACCGATCGAGAACAAAAAGTAAAAGCCTTTGTTTTCCATTGTGAATTCATATCGTTCTTCCCGTTGATATTACTGTTGTATGGAGGTATCATTACTGTTCCTGAAAAGAAGTTGCATTTTCAAAGAACGTTCTCAAGCGTATCGATGTCTAATCATCAATGATAATTTTTCGCATCTTATGTTGAACTTCAGGAACTAATTTTATCGATAAAAAAACGTTTGGAAGCATTGCCAATGCGTTGAACAACGTTGGAAAAACATTCTAAAACGTTGGAAAAACATTTTAAAACGTTGAAAACGATTGCCTGCGTTTGAAGGAAAACGTTGGAAATGCGTTGAGAATCATTGGAATCCATTTCAACGCATTGTAACACATTCAAAATGCGTTGAAATGCTTTTCAATGCAAATTTCGTTAAGCCCGGTTTTCCCAAATAGGGTCACATTTTCACGTCAAAAAATGACATTCAGTTTTTGTGTTGTAGAAGTCAGTCCCCATACATGAAGTACCTACCTGTTTATAACCGAACCGCTGTAATCGCGTCTCATTGAGCTAATTGTGTAACGTTGTTTATACGACATGTTGTTTGGAACTTGAGCAGGATTTTGCCTTTACATTTTAAAATCTCCGCAACAAGAAGGACAGAAAATTGTTAAAATTGTGTTTCTTCATTAATTTAGGTGAAAACTGGTCGCAAAGTTGTGACTGCTGAAAAATTTTCAGTCGCAAAGGGAGAGAACTTAGTCGCAAATGCGACCAATACAGTCGCAATGTCGAGCCCTGATAAGGCTCTTTTTTAAATCAAAACACAGGAAATTCCATTTAAGTGTGCACATGATGGCACTTACTATCCTATTAAACTGTCCTATTAAGGCTGAAATCAGGGCAGTTGATAGCCAATCAGATTTGAGAATTTTGTTATAGTTATGATTGCCGGTATAATGATCTGAAATGCCATTTTCTTGTAACTATAACTATTTCTGTGGCAATTGGTTGTTACAATCAGTTACTGTGAATCAAGGAGAGGATTCAATGACTGTTAGTTCAAGAGTCACTATAAATAATCTGTTCATGTTGTCCTTCAGCAGCGTAATGAAAATATATAAAACTGTTCTATTGAGGCCTTGAACTGCTGTTTAAAAAGAAAAAACTATAATCCAAGCTTTCGCCGATCACATCATCAGGGATGACGTGTCACTGGGTCTTGACGTGTCATCGGTTTGAAATTTCTGCGCTCGTTTCTCAGACGTCATTTGGTGGGAAAACGAGTGGTAGCGTCGCCAAATGTCAGCTGTTTTCTCAGGCTAGAATCCAAACCTGTTGAATGTTGTAGTGCCTCTGATTGGTCGTGTTGTGTGGGAAATTTGATTCAACCAGTCAGAAGCACTACCCAGATCTGGGTAGTGATTCGTCATCAGTATGGAATCTCTGTGCTCGTTTCTCAGACTTCATTTGGGAGGAAACCAGTGGTAGCATCACCAAATGTCGGTTGTTTTCTCAGGCTAGTTTGGATTCTGGCCGAAAAAGTATTCTGGCCTTTTGAGAAATGGGCCCCAGGGCTAAAACATCTCTGCATTGGTGTTTTAGGAGGGATTATAAATGCAGGGTCTTATATCCCAGGGGGCAGGGTCTTATATCTCAGGGGGCTTATAACTGGAACAGAAAAAGAGCTTTGATACTATAGCAGTGCTGATCAAAATGCGGTTTTTGCATTTACTGAGTTTTTAATTAAGCTTCAAAATGTCAATAATTGAAACACATTTGGAACTGAGTTAGAGGGGTACCTATATCCGGTGAGCGCTTACAATCAGTAGTATTTTTCGTTAAAAGGTAGATGAGTCTACAACTGCGTGGGAAGGGGTGGGGGCATTAAAAGTAAGGGGGCGTACATTGTATAAGCCACAGTTTATGGTTGTGGGAATTGGCTTGGGAGGTAGGTTCTACTTATGAATGATTGTGTTTTGTTTCTTCAGGGTTCTTTTTCCAGTGGATGGTCAAATCAAGGACAGTCAGGTTTAACAAGAAAACCATTGAGTAAGGAAAATGGCGGAGAGGCCTCTGCAGTAGCAAGATCAATCCACAAGGCACGGGGAACATCAAAACAGCCAAGTAGAGGTGTGACAGAAAATTCTGGTAGAATTTATGACCGTAAGTATTTATTTCAGTGTTTGTGTTACAGATACAACTTTTTCTGTATAATACATGTGAAACAGTAGGGTTTATGTGTGCGGGGATACATAATGTTTTTGGGCCCAATTCAGACTCATTTTAGCCCAAGCCACTACATGTTGGTGAAGGTTAAAATGCCCAAGAACATAAACTCTATTACTATTATTATCGCTTTGGAGGGCATTGATAAAAAATTAATAAAGACTTCAAAAACTGACAATCACACTACCAAGATGGTCCTATGCGAGCATTTTATATGTGTGGAATGGCTTTTAGTTTTGCCCAAAACTGGCTAGAAATTATGTTTCATCTCATTGTAGTTTTTAAAGATTATGATAGAAATGGAAGCTTATTTGTAAGTGTTAAATTTATTAAATGTACATGTGTACAAATGTTTAACTAACAATTTGGTGTATAAGTTGAACGGAGTGCAAAACCTACATGTACATGCACTTCGTTGCGGACCATGGGGCTACTACAGGTGTTATTTACATCAGAAAATTCATTAATTGTTGTAGATCTTCTTACTCTAGCTGAGGGGATTGAGGATTTACCAAGTTGTTTGTTTTTTCCTGTGTTTTCAGCCATGTTTTGAGCTCAGTGTGATTTCTTTGACAAACAGTGCAATTAAAGAGCTCTAACATTGCAGTGGCTTCTCTATTTTGATTGGCTGGTGACATCATATGACTATTTGATCCTCTTGATTCATTGGTTTATTTCAGTGGGCTAAAATACCTCCATATTCTGCATTTTAGCCCACAAAATGCACCATGATGCCCAACAAAGTTATTACGGACAGTTTTTTTTGTCTGTGGGGAAAGCCCGTACTAAATTCAAAATCCTGAAGAGGGTAATAATAGTAATAATCTAATAATGTTTATTGATTTGTATTGTGCCAATATCAATCCAGGGGAAGAAATTTTCATCTGCGCATTACATTGACTCAACAAAATCCTAAAATTTTAGTACATATAACAATTCTAAAAACGATGACTAATAATTAATCCTGAAGTCTTATTTACAGATCACTCCTAATAATTATTTTGTTAAAAAAACAGTCTAAAATTTTAAAAACAATGAGGGTCACATATGTACTGTGTTTTATGTCCTTACTCTCCATTTACACATACTGTGTGTTACTGTTTTTCCTGCAGCATCAAATTATAGAGACATTCCACAAAGCAAATCCAACAAGCCCTCTCAAAGTAAAAGGGAGTGGCCATTGGCATCAAAGAATCCTCGGGGATCACCTCAGACGAGCAGATCACCCTTTCGAGCAAGAGGACAAACCCGTCCGACCACAGGAAAGAAATTGCCTGGTGACAGAAGCAGATTTATCAGCACAGCAGAGAGGGTATTATAATGATTGTTATTTATTGTTATTTTTGTACCACCTTAGGAGCTATGTTTTTATGCATTAGCATTAAACGTTAACGGGTCCAAAAAAATTCAGTTTTACAGCTGGTCCTTTGGGAAGGCTGTAGCTAGCATTTACTAGCCTTACAAATGACAAGCAGAATTTATTACAGTTCTTCTGCAATTTGAATACCCCCAAAAACTTCACTTGCCTGTTAGGCAATTTAAGAACAGAATTCACTAGCCTACAGCAAAATACACTAGCCCCGGGCTATTGGTCATGACTTTTTTGGCATGCTGATTACTGTTATAATAATATATAATTTTTCAGTGCACCTACGCATTGTAGTTCTGAAAGCTACAACTATACACAGAACCAACCGGACATATCACACAGAGTAGCCTTTAGTTGCTGAAGGTTGGCATGCAAATAAAATGTTATATCTTAGGCTTCTGATTCTATTAAATAACATTACATTGTAAAAGTCAGTGTAAAATTTTATGTCCAACAAAGTCCAACCAGAATGGTGATGTGCATGTGATCAGGCACTTTCGGATCAGTATTATTTAGGTTTCTGGGAAACTGCCTACCTACCCCTCCCCTAAGCCATCATTTTGTCCTGAGTGGGAAGTAAATGTTAATGTTAGCTTAGGGGAGGGGTAGGTGGGCAGTTTCCCCGAAACCTAAATTGATCTTCACTGTCGTCTTCATTAGACAAGGAACTGTTTCGTCCTTAAACAGGTTGTTCGCTTAGATGAACGGGACAGATACAAGCAGCTGGTGGCACAGTTTACCACTCTGCAGACACCTGATCACACAGAACAGTCATGGAATACAACATGTGAGCACCCACTAGAAGTTCAAACTGATTTTCTCACTAAGACAAGATCTCATGCAAGGTAAACAAAATTCTAGTGTCAGGTCATTAAGTTGTAAGTTTGCGATTAACAAGTGAGGGCTAATGACAAGGGTCTGTGATGAGGGATTTTACCTGGTCAACGGCTAATTTGGTTCTTGAGAATGCAAAACTTCTGTGTTTGTTTTCTTCTTCACCTTGACCACCTCCCATGGGGCACTTGATTTAGTTATTTTTCTATTTGAATCTTGATAAATTTGCTGATTAAAGCATTTGGATCTTTTTCTAGATAATTTATGTCACTGCCAGTGTAAGCAAAATTAATTATTATTTGTTTATTGTTATTGGTTGGCATCATCCCCAATAACTTTCCCACCATTTATTTGACAAGGATTATTAAAAGAACGGGAATTTAAATGACAGAACAAAATATTCATAGTCATTAATTTTGATTTTTTTCCAAGTCATGGCCAATTTCGTCACCAATTTTGTGAAAATGTTTGATTTGATTTAAATTCATTGTACCTGTCCACACCCATAGACAGTTGTAAATACAATTTATACAATCATGAGTATGTCCTTTTGAAATTTCAGCCTTGGTAACCTCGTCTCAAACTTAGTAAAAATCAGAATTATTACTAATTTTTCCTCTTCTGTTGTAGGTCTGGTGATGGCAGTGTTTTATCACCAAGATCAAGACTGTTACCACCCCCTATATCATTTACTGCTCCAGCCTCCCCTCCCCAGTCACCCACAAGGCTGCGAGTCATGGCATCACCTAGGAAATCTGCTAATAGGTCACACAAGCCCACCCCTGATGTTAGTTTGTATTCCAGGCCGGGTGAGTACACTTTTGATGCTTGTGTCCATGTTGTTTCACTAGCAGAGACGAAAAAGAATTGAAATGAAGGCAAGTGAAGAATGATTGTCACAGGTGTGAACACAATTTATGCAATTATGTAAGAAGCCTGAAAAAGTTCAGGACATCAACGGGGTGAACCCGTGACCTCATGATACCACTGCGATGTTCTAACCAACTGAGAGCTATGAAGCCACTGTTGTTGGGAGCTGGTTAATTACAGTTATGTGTTCATATGCTCCTGTGAAAGAGATGAATGTGACAGATGTACATGAAATAAATCATATAAGAACTGTGGAAATGAAAAATATCAAATGAAAAATGATCCTCTCAGTTGTAGTGAATGCAATTTATGCAATTATGTAAGAAGCCTGAAAAAGAGAAGCTTGATATATTTCATATACATGTATCATAAAAAAATTCATCAAAAAATGAATGAGCAAAGGTTTCCAGGCAGAGTTGAACTTATGGTTTTGGTCTTTAACCTTCAGGGTCAAGAGAGACCAACATCAATTTTCTCATTGCAATGTCAATGCAACATACATGTAAAGAGAGAAGGTTATGAGAGTTATAAAAATGATCACCAAACAGAAGATGCATAGATCTTTTGTCAAGTTCTCTCAACACTCTTTAAGAAAATGTATTGAGATCAGTTCGGAGAATTTGTAGACCTGGCATTGGGATTGATTTTTTTGTTAGTTGTATGAAGTAGTCTTTTTATCTCAATAAAACGTGTGCCCTTGACATCTACTTGGGGGGCTTTGCCTGGATGGTACTTCAGAAACAGTCTTGTCCTAAAGCAGTGTTGTTGATTATGTACTCCTTGTCAAATAGATTATTTTGTATACAGTGTTAAGAAAGTGTCACACAATGTTTTGCTACCTTAAACAAAGAAATAAATATTACTGCAAAGTGGTTATTGCACATTCAACTGGAATTACTTAATTATTGTATCCCATATATACTGTATTCTACTTTTCAAAGAAATGAGTCTGACTGTCTTCTTGGGTGCAATTGCAGGTGCAAGAGATACCTCGACTCCACACAGCAATCTTAGATCAAGGTAAGGAATTGTGGCTAAAAAAGGTACAGTGTGAGAGTTGCACTAAGCCAACACCCATGGGAAGTGTATTATTTAATGCTGTTTGTTCGTTGAAGGTTTTAGTAATAAAAGTTTTGGGCTCAATAATGCTCGTGTCTTTAAGTTCTAAAAGTGGCCAACATCAATTTTCTCCCAATAACTATCAACATGGAATTACAATTTCTTTTTCTTTTTATGTGTGCTTTTGTGCTTCAGTTTTCTTGCTGACTTGTAATTTAATTTTATTTAATGCTGATGTCAACTGGCCGCCTGGCTCCGCTAGCCCCCATGGGTATTCCAGGCAGCCAGTACTCTAATTTTTACTGTTAAATTTTTCCTTGTCATAATTTATTTTTGAGCAAGAGTGAGTACAAATAAAGATTGTTGTTGTTGTTGTTGTTGACAGCAAAAGGTTATGAGAATTGACAACATGGTCACCAGAATAAAATGTATTGATATTTTATCAAAATATTTCTCTCAACTAATTCTTGAAGGAAATATTTTGATATTATTGTGGAAAATTTCTATGTGGGTGCTTGGGCTCAATAGCTAATACACTACCATACTGGAAAGGCTGAACGATTTTGTAATTTATTACAAACTGTATTCTTATTTTATGAATCAACCGCAGTTTCTTATTGTCGACGCACTTGTGGTTCACAGAAATAACTCTAAAATGATTTGTTTTAAACTCAAGTGGAACTATGAGCTGGATAGAAGTCCTCCCGCTGCAAAGTTTTGAGTTATTTATTGTGGCTTGTTTATGATCTTTCTTTTATTTCTCTCTCAGAACACTTGACAAATCCGCTGTGCAGAGTCCTTTTAACGAGGCCTGGACTAAAAAATGGTAAGTGTGATGTTTAGTTTAAGGAATGCAGAGATTTTAAGACATAACACACTAAGGATCAAATTCCTCCAGGGCTCGAAAAAAAAAGAAATTCCAGCTTGTCCGTTGGGCAAGCATCTCTCTCAGTCTTCTTGCCTAGGCCAGGGTCACTTCTTGCTCGTTTTTATTAAATGATTTTGTTGGAAAAAATCTTGCCTGGACCCTTGCCCATTGGACAAGTAAGCTTTAAAAGCTACTTTCCCAGCAAGAAAATCTACAATCAGGGACAAAAGTAGTTGACACACTTGTTTAAAATGAGTGCTTTTATCAATCATTTAATTCATTTATAATTTCATTCCTTTTAAACGCCGTAAATCCCCTCACCCCCCGGGTCAATGTTGTCTGAAGTAAAAGAAAGACTTGAGGGTCCAAAATACAACATTGATTTTTGGTGGGAGGGGTTGGGGTAGACAGGGGAAGGGGATAGGTATGTCCACTATGTAAAAAGGGGCCATTTTACGGAAGTGTCTCAACACTTTTGTCCCTCATTGTCTGAATGCAAAATTGTGCTACTGCACACGAGTTAGGCACTATGTGACAATGATTTTAACTGAAATTAAAGAAATCAATGACATAATTATGTTATTGGTGGTGGGGGTGAAATTGACTTATTCACGACCGAAATATAGGGCCAATTCGAATTACGTGAGACGTAACAAAAGGGGTTACGGTATCAAGAATTGACGTCGATATGGTTTACAAGCTAAAAACTGACGCTGAAACTCGCACACGTACAAATTTTGGTGAATTTCAAGGGTAAGCGTACTGAAAATATTTGTAATAAAGTGAATATTTTTCGTTCATCACTTTAACCGATTGTTAAGGCGCAAACAATCACGGGTAGGGTAAGGATTGACACGTAGTGGGTATAGTCACTGGCTGGCCACGGAAATATGGAGCGTTAGTGCGGAGCGGCCGTCACTGCGTTCAATATCGAAACTACGGAAAAGTGAAGGTTCATTCATGACCAATTTAATAAAAAACTAAGGACCGCCTAGGAAATATTGCAAGTGTACACGAAAACAATTACTTCCAATCCCACCTCGCGACACCCTGTGTGACATGATAACGCAACGTAAATAGCGTGACATGAGCGCATATGTCTGTGTATTTGGAGTGCATCTCTCAAGAGAAACCCTGTGTTTTTGTCTATTGTCGGCAAGAAAAATGAAAAGAGAGCTT
Source organism: Porites divaricata (assembly GCA_038088405.1). Taxonomy (NCBI): domain Eukaryota; kingdom Metazoa; phylum Cnidaria; class Anthozoa; order Scleractinia; family Poritidae; genus Porites; species Porites divaricata. The sequence goes on from JBBMOI010000004.1 coordinate 22,648,847, forward strand.
TGAAACGTGAACTGGTATTTGACTTTCAAAGAAAACGACAGCTCAAACTGAGGAAAACACTGCCTCCTTCGTGTTACAACGGTTAACCATGTTTCGGCAAACGGAGAGACATAGTCTGTTATGTTACTTTAATGCCACTATGTTTTCTCGTGGTTAACCGTTCAAACTCCTGATTTGCATCACGTCGCTGTAATTTTGCTCGCCAAGAATACGTATTGCGAAGCACTTTCTACATAGTGGAATCTTCTTTTGCCTTTTGTGAGAAATTAGCGCATGAAACCTTCGTGTTACAACGGTTAACCACGTTTCGGCAAACGGAAAGAAACAGTCTGTTATGTCTCTTTAATCCCACTACGTTTTCTCGTGGTTACCCGTTCAAACTCCTGATTTGTACCACGTCGCTGCAATTTTGCTCGCCAAGAATACGTATTGCGAAGCAGTTTCTACATAGTGGAATCTTCTTTTGCCTTTTGTGAGGAATTAGCGCATGAAAACGGGTAATTTTCCAGCGCACGGCCGTCATCGATCACCTGTTATCTCGCTCTCCTTGTCATCAAGTGAACTTCTGGGCCAAAGTAATTGGTTTTTTGGCAATGATATAAACTGGTGTCTCTATCTTGCAAACAATTAATTTTCTTTAGCATTATGCGATTTAGGAGCTGGGAAATGAACGTAGTTGTGCATCCATCATAATGGCACAAGTCAATGTGAAGAATAATGCACGTCCGCTCCTTTACTCTGCTGAGTACTTCATTCCTGTTCATTCGCTTAACCATTTACCAGAACAGTTTCCCTTGTAGCTTAGTGTTTCCATCGTTTTCCCACTATTGATAATACTTGTGAAAACATTACATCCGCAGCAACGGCAGTGATCACAACTGACACAAATGATTTCCTTTCGACCCGACAGGGTTAAATCAGGAACGCGCGCGGGAATATAAGATTAAGTAATGACATACGCTTCGTACATTTTACTGTACGTATACTACAATCAGGACGAAAATTTAGAAATTGTTGTTTATAAACAAACAATTTGGCCCATAGAGTAACTTTATCACACCAAAATTCATCAGCCTCAAAAATCTTGCCCGAAAACATAGATACATATTTGAGACAATCAGGGACAAAAGTAGTTGACACACTTGTTTAAAATGAGTGCTTTTATCAATCATTTCATTCATTTATAATTTCATTCCTTTTAAACGCCGTAAATCCCCTCACCCCCCGGGTCAATGTTGTCTGAAGTAAAAGAAAGACTTGAGGGTCCAAAATACAACATTGATTTTTGGGGGGAGGGGTTGGGGTAGACAGGGGAAGGGGATAGGTATGTCCACTATGTAAAAAGGGGCCATTTTACGGAAGTGTCTCAACACTTTTGTCCCTCATTGTAGGTACATGTACTTTGTTAACAAGTAACGAGCAGTTTTATTAATCGGGACTTTTTTAGAGCCCGTAGTACTTATAAGCTTCACGTTTACGTCAAACGTTCCTCAAACGGCAAACGCCAATTCGCTTATTGTTCATTAATTCTACACATAAATAGTATCTCCGCAATTTTTTATCCATAAGAATTGGTTTGAGCAGTTATTATCTGCTCATTTTCTATTTTGAGAAATTCTCAACTGAATCTGACCTTTGCCGTTTGCCGTATACGTGGAGCTTAAACTCTCTAACAAACATTTCAACTTTCTAATGATGTATACACTATGTTGGCGAAGTCAAATGAATTTGAGAAGCTTTACCTTAATATTATATACATATTGGCAGCCGCGTCATCTGTTATTGTTTTGTTTACAGGAGAGATGTTTTGTCAGATGACAATTTATCAAGGCAGCGGGAAATTTCTCGTGAAGAAAGAAAGCTAAAGGCAATAAGACAAAAGGTGAGTTCACTAACACAAGGTGCTAAACGCTTTTCATTGTATTTCACCTTATCACTTTCGCCTCCATAATTGTAATGTAGTTTTATGAGGTAACCTAGGCCTCTCCTTGGCCGCCATTTTTCATTGTTTCCTTAGAATGCTCTCAGCTCTTATTGTAATTAGTGTTAGGGTTAAGGTCAGGACTGCCTTGTTTCGCGCGAACGAACGAGGTAAGCTTTGCCTTGAAAAGAAACTGCAATGAGATGGTGGTTTCTCTCTCTGACGAAAGGTTATCACTTGAAATCTCAGCTCTAAATCGCTTCATGATGGGAATATTGCTTTATTAACTCACTCCATAAAGCTAAATTTTGTGTTCTTCTTCTAAAACAGTTTCATTGGTGGCCGGCACAAGATGTGATTTGACAGTTGTCCAAATATTACTTAGTGTAACTCAGAAATACGTGTTCGGTCCCTCCGAGTTAGAGACTTTGAGACTGACACTTTTGTATCGTCATTTCTTTACCTGCTTATCACAGCGAGATGAGGAAACACAAGCCCTCAAAGATAGAATTCAGCAGAGATTGAAGAAAGGATGGGACTTTGAAGATGAAGAAGAGGTATTCTGCCACTTGATATCTAGCTTGCGACCGCAGACGTTTTTCCGGTTTTTACTGGAAAACTGCCCACCTACCGGTCCCCTAAGCCAACATTTTGCCCTAAAGTAATGTTAATGATGGCTTAGGGGAGGGGTGGGTGAGCAATTTCCTAGAAACGTATAATGATCCCTTTTCCCTTGGCTACTTGTCTAACAGCCACGTGATACACCTGTGCATTGTGCATTCATTTATTCTCCGAGTTGAATCTTGCGTTTATTTCCCGTTATCTCATACACATATTTACGCTGCGACATGTATCTTACTATCTAGACACAAACACGTTTCAGTACAATGTCGTTTTACTACAAAAATGCTGAAGTGATGTTTATTTTGGCAAGAAGTGAAGACTGAAAGAGACGACCCTTCTATGATCACCTTCACATACAGTACTGTTAATTCCCTGTGGCTGTTTATTGGGTCCTTTTTAGAAAGCCATCCCACTAATTCTGGGATTAAACACGTGAACTGCTGTACAGAAAAAGGGCTTTCAACATTCGTAGGACTTGTGTGCATTGTTCAGGAGGATGCTGAAAATTGCTTTTGTTCTTTATAACAGACAGAAGAAGAAGCCGTGGAAATAACAGATTCATTCGTGATGCTCACGCCTGACATGGATCGAAAGGTCGACCAAGTTTATCATTATCGGTGGCGGATCCAGGGAGGGCCCCCGGGGGGGGGGACCGCCCCCTTAATTTTAGACCAAACTGAGGCCCGAAGGCCCGAAAAAGGTTTTTTGGAGATCGCTCCCTCCCCCCCCCCCACTTATCTCAAGGTCTGGATCAGGCACTGATTATAGTGTATGTTTAAGAAGTGGGGTGTTAACTCTCTACTGTTCGAAACTCACTGACTTCTATTGGATCACACTGGGTACAGGATTTACTGTTATGATTGGCGTTTAACACCACCGAAGTATGAGACACTGGACTATTTATCTACATTTTGAATGATCGGTTACAGACGATGATCGGCTCCCAATTAATGTTATAAGAATAAGGGGTTTTTGCTAGCATTTGGAAGTACCGGATGCAGAGATTCAGCTGGCGGACCTGCACCGTTTGTGTCTCAGGCCTGAACGTTGAGTGCCGAAGGCACGAACTTCAAGCGAAGTCTGGGAACATAATCACCTGGGAAAGTTTTAATATTGGACTCTCTAAAATGCAATTTCTTGCGTTCCCTGGATCGGAATTGATTAACCCGGAGGTCTTTAAGACATTAAAAATGCTCACAAAAAATGAAATATTTGTTTTGACAATTATAATTATCGGATTGCAGGTTTTCGTTTTCTTATAATAGGGGCAAAATCTGTCTTTGATTAATAATAGAAAAAAGAGAAACGATTTTCAAACTTTACATGTCTAATAATGGGACGTTGCGTTCGGCATCCTGCCTGAAACGAAACCCCTTAACAACATTTCATCGTTCGGTTGTAATCACCTCAAGACAACTATTATATGTTTTGATCAGGTGGACGCCGCCCTGGCTCCAGGCTACCCTGATGATCCGCTTGTGGAAGGTTTCCGAGTCACTCTTAAACGCAGTGATATCGCTACACTTGGTAATCTGAACTGGCTCAACGACGAGGTATGTTTTGAAATTAAAGGAAACAAATCATCGTATTTCACTTTCACGTAACTGTGTGTAGAAAGCCTCGGAGCTCAGGCATTATCTTGTATTTATTTACGTCCACGACAATTATTGTACTCTAAAAGTTTTATTTCCTGAATTAATTTTCTTCCCTTTTTTGTAGGTCATCAATTTCTACTTCAACCTGTTAGTGGAACGAAGTAACCAACAAGGCAAAGTTAAAGTGCATGCGTTCAATTCGTTCTTTTATCCCAAACTCATCAAGTCCGGCTATGCAAGTCTTAGGCGTTGGACAAAGAAGGTAATGCCAATTCCAGCAGTGAATTGCTACTGTGGTTGCCACAGGTCAGCAGATCCTGGAGGGTATTCCCGGGATCTGGGATTTGACCAAAATACATGCGGGATTCGAGAAAACGTTAATGGGATACGGGATTGGCAAATAATTAGATAATCGGGATAGTGATGACAAGTTAGCCGCAGCAAATGAACCAGTGAATTGCACTGAGTATCCGGAGTTTGAGTAGCCTCCAGAGCGCGCGTAAACACTATCCACTGTTAGTATGTACTAAAAACATATATCAGTGTCTGACGGGCTTCATAACCATTTCTCTATTAACTATGATACAGTTCAGTGTACAACTCTATGCTTTACCACGATCATAGATGTTTCACGAGAACAGGCTGAATTATTTGCAATTAGTACTTCTTGTCCTATGCTATAACTTATTTATTTATCTCCTTTATTTCCAGGTTGATATATTTGCTATGGATTTAGTCCTTGTTCCTGTTCATTTAGGAATGCATTGGTGTTTAGCGGTGAGAAGTCATTTCTCTTTTTTTTCTCCCTCAGGGGTTGAAACCGGGGGGGGGGGGGGCGTTCATTCAGACCATGAGATAAGGGGGGCCCGTTCTCAAAAAAAAAAAACTTTCCTCCGCTCTTCGGGCCTCAGTTTGGTCTAAAATGGGGGGGAGGGTGGGTGGCTCCCCGGGCCCCTCCCCTGGATCCGCCACTGACTTTATTAGCTCCCGTCCCCTTCCCCCCTTTTGTTGGCCCATCTACGTGTTTTGTTCTTTGCATTGAGTCTATTTAGTTGAACCCTTTTTTTTGAAAAGTCAAACATGCATGGTCATGGGTTGGTAAATTTACTGCGCATTGGTAACAATTTAAACATTGAAAATAACAAAGCAAGAAGCCTTTTCTTACCTTCTGCAAATTTCTCTCGTATGACCAAGATGAACAACCTCCCTCCCCCTCCGCACACTTTGCCAATTTTTTCAGTGTTTGTTTGTTGTTTATCGCAGGCAGTTGATTTTCAGAAAAAGTGTATATCATATTTCGACTCACTGAAGGGCTCCAACAATCAGTGTTTATCAGCACTCAGGTGAGAGACTGTTAGGGGGTGTTTACATGAGAAAACTCGCACCGGCGCGAGTTTCATACCGACATGACTTTCGCGTGTTGCTCTCGCGTGACCTCTCGCTCGCGACTCCTTCAAACGGAGAGCTCGCTCGCAGGCTAAGCTGCTTGCCTATAGTTACACTGTGTTTAAGGTTTCTAGGAAACTGCCCACCTACCCCTCCCCTAAGCCATCATTTTGCCCTGAGTGGGAAGTAAGTGTCAATGTTAGCTTAGGGGAGGGGTAGGTGGGCAGTTTTCCAGAACCTGAATTGATCGTTCAACATCATCATCATCATCATCATCATCACTTTTATTTACACGCGGTAAAAACAGTCAGGTTAAGTATACAATGTATAATATCCTAAAAAAGTTTACAAACCAACCTGGTAAGTAGTGGCTGCGAATTAATCATTGTGTTCTAGATCACGGATTAAGGACCAGGATTTAACTAAATCTGAGTCGTCCGTGTCTGTGATTGATTTGGTTCTTATTTGCAATGGTGTTGTTGAATTATTTTATGACTGGAACTTTGGGTAAGAAAATCCCCTGTGAGCTAGAACAAGGATTTGTACACTACCTAGCAGACATTATCCTGACCAGCGGCCGCGACGGAAATTAGGTGATTACATGTGTGTTGTTAGTTTGCTTCTAGATAATAGCATACGGTAAGGTTGTGAATAGCCTGCGAACAGCAGACGTATTTCCGGTCGTCGCTTCCCTTCCTCCGAAAAATAACGTCTGCGAAAACGAGCCGAGAAAAGATTTCCGTGACGTCAAAGCTTTTGTCTTGTTGTTGGCCAATAAAATTCACTGATAGAATTTGACACTCGCGTACACGCGCGATGCAGAGTGAGATGCGCGGGAACCGGCGATAGTTTAGAACTGGCATTTGCTTGCGATGAGCTCGGGCGAAACACCGAAAAAGATTTCCACGTCTGAGGTTTGTTTTCTATGCAAAGGAAACGTTTCCCGTGAAGAGAAGATTAAAGTGTTCGGAAAAAGTTCTCTGGAAATTCACAAATTAATACTTCGTTCAACTGAAGTCGATCTGTCTGCTTACGTCGGAAGCGATTCCGCCGCCATTTGCCGCTCCAAATGTTATAATCGTCTGCTTCGCTACAAGAGGGCTTTGGACAAAGTAGCAGAATTCGAGAAGGAAATCAAACAAGATTTTACAAATGATGGCCCGTTCCGTGTAAAACGACTCGCTAAAGAGCCAGGACAAACGCCAGAGACGAAAAAGAGTCTGAGCTTTGGAGGTGCGAATGTAAATAATCGATCGCAATTAAATGTCACGTTCGATCAGAGCTTCGGTGTTTCTTCTTTTGTAAGCCCTTCTCCGCCTCCCGTTGTCACTTTTGGAGCTGGCAAAGCCTGAAATACTACAGACTTTCCAAAACCAGTCGGAAGATTCACGAAAACATCGCCCTTAGGTTCAATGACAAGTTGCAAGGCTTTCTCTTGATGCTTGTTTGGTCTTTCAAATCCGAAACCTTCGCATACTTTTCTCAACGCATCTTCCGCCATTTTTTCCCACGCGTTAGCGAGAGATCCACGAAAAAACTCGCGAGTTACTTCTTGGAATATGCAAGGTGAATTGTGATTGGTCACTAATATTTGACGTCACGGAAATTTTATCTCGGCTCGTTTTCGCAGACGGTTTTTCTCGGCGGGTGAAACTAGGAACTTGAGCCGAAAAAACCGGATGCTCTCGCAGGCTAGGTTGTGAACAGTTAACTATAAAAAAAACCTCCTAGCCTGACGTTCTTGTTTTACAAAACTTGACTGACAGATCTTACCTAAACGATGAATCTGTGGACAAGAAGAAAGTGCCATTTGATTTGAACGGATGGAAGACAGCATCTCCGAAGGTATTTGCACCTGAACTCTGAAACTAAGTGTTTTCTTCGGGTACTCTGGGCTTTTCCCTTTGCTCGAAAAGCAACACTTCCAAATTCCAACTCGACTTAGAATGCGCGAACACTTATAAAATCCTCTTGGTAAAACAACCACATTTCTATCTTGTTCACAACACTGATTAAAGAGTGAGTAGAAACCCGAAAAGCACTATGTTCATTTATTTCTTCTTTTGATTCTTGTTATTTTAGAAATGACATTTAATACGTTAAAGTGAACGTATGGTTTGGTCGTTCATTTGTGTAGAGTTTCGTATTGAGTCATCGTGTTTGCCTTGTACCAGCTTCGATTATGCTAGACTAGCGACGATGCTCTTTTGGGTGGTGGGGTGGTGCATTGGTACGTGTGAACACTCGCCACTCAATAATTTGGCCTTGGGTTCGTATCCCCGATGTTACGCCGAATGTGAGGTTAAGGTTATTCGTTCTCGCTCCGGATTTAATCCATAATGGGCCAAATCGTCTAATGATCAAGCTCATTTGCATTAGATTCGGCACATGTGAAATGCGATTTTTTGAACCAGGCTTTATAGTTGAAGGTTTCTACATGGTGTGGCACTTTACTGTACCATATTGCACCGCTAATTATATTTATATATTTCTCTCGACTAACAGGATATACCTGAACAGCTAAACGGATGTGACTGTGGAGTTTTCGCCTGCAAGGTATGGCTCTGAGAATACTAACAGAATGTGATGCGGCTATCAAACGAAACGCTTTAGCAACACACATGACCATGACTGGAGTCGAGTAGTAACCTTCTAACTGGAGGGATAAAACGTCGAGTCGCATACATGTAATAAGTTAGTTTTAACTTTCCCCCCTTTAGATAAATACTTAAGATATGCTTACGTTTGGGGTTCGAAGCTGTCTTTAAAATGACGACTGAGCGCGCAGCACGAGGTTGTTCCTTTTTTTTTACTCAAGATGACCGAGATTAATGAGTGTTTCCATTGTTTTAGAACCGGCAGGTCATTATTTTCTTAGCTGAAGAGGACAGTAGGTCATTATTTATTAAAGAAAGTAATGACCTCTGTTGTTCCTCCGTAAAAACCTGCTCTTCGTTTTATTAGAAACTGAAAGGTGCATTAAAAAAATTACTGGACGACGTTATTTTATCGTATTTTGTTTGTTTGTTTTTCATAGGTAACACTGAAAGAAAGGTGACTCATAAATAGCTAAGCATCTCTATGGTTTGTTCTTTTTCAGTATGCCGAGTACCTTTCAAGAAAGGCAAACTTCGATTTTGATCAGGTACAAATTGAATAAATACAAATTTTATGAAGAGAATATAAGGAAAAAAATAATAATTATTTAATCGGAACTCCTTCAACCTAACAGTTGCCTTTTATGTTCTTTTTGTGTGTTTTTCAGAGACACATGCCTTACTTTAGACGACGAATGGTGTACGAGATTCTAACCAAACAACTTTTGTGATGCGTTACTACAGAGATCACCTCGTGTCGCTATCATTTCCTTGATGTGACGATAAAGGACTTAGTCTGCAACAGACGAAAACCTCAATAACCTATGGAATGATTTTTTTACAGTACGGCAGCATCGCGAAAAAATAGCTGGTTTATAGTCTTGAACTAAATGGTCATATTTACTGAAAAGTTGTGATAATATGAAAAGAGTACATTACTTGGTTTGGGTCTCCTTAACATAGATATAGACCAGATGCCAATACCCAAACCCAGCCGTCAGCTCGTATGAAGTGTGAATTGTTTTTGCCCTTTAGATAAAACGATATTTAACAAAGAGACTGTTCATTGCCACATTGTACAGTTCACCTTTGAACGGTGTTACATAACGGTGTTATTTAAACTGATTCAGGTTCAACGTTGATCCGAAATGACATTACCAGGAATGGCACAACAAAGAGGGAATGTTGATAACCTTTTTTGATAGAGAGCTTTAGATTCGAGGACGAAGACGACAGCCAGGACGAGATTTAAATTAAAGTTTTTTTCGCGTAATCTCAAAAACATATACCCCGGAAAGCGTCATTGTACTTTTTTTCGCCAGAAAAGATAGCACGGTTATTTTTATTGAAGGAGGTTGACCCCTTTCCTGGTCGCAAAGTGATAAACCTTTGAGAACTTGTTTCCGCCACTACAACATTCTTGATAAAACTCGTAGTAGAATGACGACGGCTACCACGTTTTCCCGCCAAAAAGAAGGCTGGTTCACGCACGCGCTCCACTTAGTATTGATAAAACCTCGTCCTTGTAGTCGTACTCGTCTCAGAATGTAAAGGTTTCTATTAGCACAAGGAAGCCATCAGTAAATTCTTTTTCCAGAACATCTTTCGTTTCTTTTTTTCAACTGCAAATATTCACTTACTTTTAAACTTGGCAATCTTCTCTCCTCGAACAAAAAAAGGAAAAATATCAATGGAGTTCAAGAGCCGATAATGCCATACCTCAGTCTTTTTGTTTGTAAATAGTACAAAGGAAGTGAACCTGATTTTTCTAGAGCACTTATTTTATAAGGGAAGCTTAAGACATCTGAGTATGTCGAGGCTAGTCCCCTTGCCCTATTATGCAGGACTAAGAAAGAGATTAAAATAGACTTATGTATTAAAACAATTTATTATATAGACACGAGTGTTTTACTGGAAAATATACCACTCGTAAAATTCATAAAAACTACATCCGGGACCCGAGTGGTTTATTTTCCATAATCTCACTCGTGAGTTTATCGATGACGTAGTTTCGGTCATTTCCCTCTATTACTTTATCGATGTCTTTTTGTCTATATAATAAAAAGAACATTACACGGCGGCTTGAAGATATGAATTTTATTTTCTCGTGGCAAAAACAATATTTTACTCACTCACTGCGCTCGTTCGCAAAATATTGTTTTGCCACTCGAAAATAAAATTCATATCTTCGCGCCACCGTGTAATATCCTCTATGTATTTGGTATTTTTTGCAATTCACCATTTTCACATAGACCATACTACACCCTTCGCGCCGGCGCAAGAGCTATCCGGTTTGTGAACATAGCCTCGTATTATTATGATAATTCTTTTCCTTCTTTTTTTTTTCTCATGCTCAACAAATGTCACTATTGTGTTCAAATACCATCACTGTTATGATAAACATAAAACTACCTCTTTGCATGATTTTCCTGGCTCAATTGTTTAGACGTCTCATCACTCAACACAATTAGCTAATTTTTTAAAGAAAATGATAAGCTTTGGAAACGCGGCTTCATCTTATAGTGGTTTGATTCCACTGAAAACCTCCCACAATAAAGAGGGGAATTGCTCTGGGCGATCGTGAGTAAGAAGAATTTTATTAACTTGCATTCAGCTGCTTTTGTTACAGTTTTTGCGCGTAATTTGGTCCATGCCTACAAATTTCGCATTTTTCAAAAAACCGCTCGATAAATTTTTTTATAAGTTTGAAAATCCCGACACCAATCGTCAATAAATATACCCTGCAAGTTTCAAGAACATTGAAAACAGGGAAGGCTTTTAAATAGGGCCTCAAATATAACCAATTTTCCCCCCAGATTTTGTGTTTACAAGTGAGCGTCCACATATGATATATTCACAGACATTGTCTTCAAGTTTCATATGCACGTGCAAATTTAGCAAAAAGATAGAATTTGCATCAAAAAGGACCCTCGGTTAAATCTCCGGAATATGCCAATAACCGGGTAAAGAAATTAGTGATATATTATAACATCACAGTAACTCTTTGTAAGAGTTTCTGTGATGTTATAACCCGAGTAAGACAATTAAGTGTTGCATCCTAAAAGATGAGCAGTGACGTTCACCGTTTCGGCCCTCACTGCTATCTGTGACACAAGCCAATTATTAGCATATTCCGGATATTTCTTCCGAAAGTAATCGAGAGTTCTTTTTGATGCAAATTTACTACTTTTGTTTAAGCTTTGCCATAATTGAGGCAATGATGGCAGGTACATACTACCTTAAGCGATTTCTCAAAAAAACTCCTGGTACAGAGAAACACAAAGATAAATAAAAAACGTAATAGCGTCGTTACGTTACCATGGCGTAACACCCAAATCATATGAAATTTTCATCTTTATATAATACAGTTGTGGTAACCGTTTTTCCCTATCTTTACTCACGGCGACTTAGTTCATGCTCAAACTTGGGAGGTATCCCCCCCAAAAAATCCGGTCGAGCCACCTTAAGAACGCCTTCAATTGACTGTATTCTGGATAAAGAATGCATTCATGCGAATCAAACTTTGGGTTGCATTTTTGCCGGTTGACAATGATACGCATTTTCGCTCCTTTTATTGCCATTTTTATTGTTTTCAGGAAAGAGCAACTATTGTTCGGAAAACAAAAGTTGCGATTACCGACGCGTAGCAAAATCATCGACCGCGAAATTCAAAAACTTCGGAAGCCACCGTAGCGTTACATTGCATTTAATATTTCCTATTACTGGGAAATTCTCCGCCACGATAAGACAGAAAATGTGTTTACAAGCAAAAAACCGGGCCCCGAAGACGTTCACCTCACAGTTGCAGTTCAGCGAGGTATGTTCTGTATAAATAATCCAGCGATGAGGTAACTAAAGCAGTTTCAGTCGTATATGAATAATTTCTATAGGGAGCTCGAGCTTCAAACCCTCAACGAGAATTATAGCTTTTCATTTGTAACTGACAGCACTTCATTGTGTGTCGGAGCCCTAATCCCTGTGACTGTCGTTTGTGTTTCACATAATTCCTCCGCCTGCCCCTACTTAGTATTAGAATGTTATCAACGACAATTTGCCGATCATAGCCGAACGAAGGTCGGACGAGGTATTTTATCACACAAAAGCAGATCATGAACAAAAGCGCTATTGCCTTTGAAAAATGCAACCATAACTCAATAGCCAAAGTTTGATACGATGAACACTAAAAATCATTTGTTTTAGTTTTCATTGCCTAGTAAAATCGAAAAATCTTAGAAAATTCCCGAATGGTTAGACAAAATCCCTCCCTTTTCCTTTTCAGTCCCGATTCCCTACCCTTACGACACCTGCTACACAGGCTAAAGAAATTTGTCACAAATTTATGCGTATTGTCATCCTTGAATATGATCAATCGAACGCACCCTAATTCAACTCACACTACATGGATTATGTCATTCTGTTTACCTTGCAAGGCTGACTTTATAACCGAGCTTAGGTTCGGTGTCATATCCCTGCTGATTGTGAGGGGTCCCGTGCCAGTGGGTACAATACGTCATCATTTCTGACGTCACGTCTTTTTCTTATTTCTGTGATACAACTCAGCTCGGGGTCTGGGCACGAGCAATGGTAGCTGCCATTTGTATTTTTGCAGTTGTGTGAACATCCGCCATTGTGATAAGCACACCCGTTAAAGGGGCTGTGTCACGGCAGTCCAGTTCATTTTGTTTAATTTTGCCAATTACTCGCCCTCAATCGGTATGGAACTTATAGTAAGCAAGGAAATTACATGGAAATGACAAAATCAGAGATTCAAGACAAAGAAATATGTCTCCTGAGGATTATTTTTGAAGTTGCAAACAGCAGAGATCAACTTTGAAAAACTGTTAGGCTGAACAGTTTTCAAAAATCCAAATTTCAATCCGTTCCAATCTTCTTCAGTTTTGCCCATCCGTGGCATCTGTTGTATCTGTCGTGTTATTTTAACCTTCCTTTAATGTTTTAAGTGGTTATTTTTATGTTTCTCTTAATTTAACGGGCATTTTGTAATTGCCTAATTTAGCTGAATTTCCTGACACAGCTCCTTTAATGTCTGTACGAAAAATGATGCACGACACTTATTATTTCTAATAAGCCTTTCAATGTAACCAAATTGTTCACTTTGAAAGCTTGCTTGACCAGAGTCCATTTAGCCAAACAGCCATTTATTATATTGACCCTGTGTTTGAAAACACAATTCCACCTGGACGGGCTCTCAATGCCATCATCAACTTGACATCAACTCGCATAACAGTGCACAAATCCCTGTCGATCAGTAATAGCAGGAGTCTCTAATTTTGGTAATAGAGACGTAGCTAGCAAAAGTCCAACAACAACAACAACAACATCCTCTTTATTTCCCCTATTCATTAATTACAGATATATATATCTATATATTGCTAAAGATTAGGGGTTCTGACAACCCGAAATAACCACAAGGTTAAAAATGCCGGGTTATCAGTTTACAAATTGATTAGTCAAATTTTGGCCGGACACACATACAAAATATAATATAGAATATGATATATACCAGAGAGTAAAGAAGAAAAGAAGATGTATTTACACGCATAATCTATTACCTTGAATAAAGAAATATAATTGAACTGAGCAATGAAGAATATCAGAAAAATAATGGTAAGGCGTTGCAAAAACAGTGATATTACTAGTAGCTTTGGAGAAAGCTCTGTTTCAGTTTGATTTTGAATGAAGAAATTGGCAGGTGCTTTATATCATAATCAATAGCATTCCATATCTTAGGGCCTTGAAATCGAATATTAAATATTAAGTCCATTCAAGCTGTGACCACGGAATTTGACTCATGGAAGTAAACCAGCGTTTAATAAGGAGACATGGAGCCCCTGCCTTCCCTGAACAGTTTTTAACGATTTTAACGAGAAATTTATAGCGAGTGGGTAAAATAATTGGCATTTTCTTCCTATTTGCATTGAAAGTTACACGGACTCTAGAAGATGAGCAAGGCATTACAAAACCTTCACTATGGTACCTGTCTCACAATTGACTCCTTTGTAACCAGGTCTGCAAGTACATGCATTCGTATCTTTGTGGAGTTTCCGTTTGAGTGTAAGTTGCTCCATTTTTACAAGGACTGGACGTCCATCGATTACTTTATAGCACACTTTTTAAGGTGTTTTAATAGGCCACTTCCGAGTTCCAAAAACCCTCACTTTCAAAATGACGCTAGGTGCACAAAGTTTCTTGAGAAAATGAGTTTTATTTGCATGAGAATGAAAAATGATTTCTATATCAAAGACTGAGCACCTACCCTCGTTTCGAAACAGAGGCCGGGGGAACTCGGAAATGGCCTATTGTTTAAGCAACTAAATATTGGAATTTTTTAAGGTTCCTTTTCCTCAGGGGTAGTGGTGGTAATGGTGGGGGAAGGGTTAAGGGGATTACCCCTCGTACTCGTACTGGGGTAGAAGGAATGGTTTCACCTGTTTTGGTCTTTGAGATTTGATATAGATAGTTAGAGATTCAGTTACCTTTTTTTTTACTTGGTTTGTGCTTTCTTGAAATACAAGTAGCATCAATTGGGTAGGGTTTGGAATAACGTTTGTGTAATTTCATCTTTTTTAGCTTGAGAACGGTGATTCAGATCTTAAATAGTTGGAGAAAAATCACATTTTTTTGGCCTCCTGCACCCCCCCTCTCTACCCACCTCTTTAACCCTTTTGGTCCCAAGGGTGACTAACATCAATTTTCTCCTAACGACATCAGCAGATCATCAAGAGTAAAGGCTGTGAGAATTACTAAATTGATTACCAAAGGGAGATCACTTTGATCTTAAACCAAATTCTCTCAACTATTCTTAAAAGAAATGTGTGGAGATCAGTCTCGAGAATTTGTATGTGGATCTTGGGGTTAAAGGGTTAACGAGTCTTGCTGGATTAACCCAAGCTGACAATACTGCAAGTATCTCTAAATGGGTATAGTTTAGTGTAAAGCCATGCAGGGTTTTAGTCATGCTCTCTTGTTTTAGTCCAATGCAATGGTGACCATATTTGGTGTGGCGTTCGTGATTGTGAAAAAGAGATCAAATCACGCTAGCATTGTTATTTTCGAATAAAGGAATGAAACTTTTGTAAAACGAAAAAATATAGTAATAAAAATGCTGCCAAAAATGTCTGTAAATCGCTTGGTGTAAACTTTCTCTTTTGTAAATGGTACAGACTTACTGAAAGGAAATTTCACCTCAATTTTTCCTTTAAAGACCTTGTTAGCTTGTATGACTTGTAGTTCCATTTAAAGCCATGTGCGTGCCGCTGTTACTCCCGAGAACGTTTTCTTTCAAATCTTGTCCTAACTGCGCATGTATGTATTCATGATTCATTTAAAGACAAAAGACAGATCCCTTGAGATTATCACCTGGTCTGAATTGGGAAAGTGACACGTGTACGCCGAAAAGGTGTAACATTAACCTATTCACCCCTAAGAATTTTGCCAAAAAAAGCGTAGAAGCTAGTCGAGTCGTTTTCTATTCCCTGTCTGGCTTTAAAGAGTAAAAACTTAACACAAAGCCGTTTCAGTTGCAAAATAATAGCTTTCGAAGCTCGGGCGTGCATAGGAAGCACAAAGACTCAGCAGTCTTGACTTTTTCTTTCAACTATCTGTCCTCCCCTCTTTTTCAATTCCCTTTTCCTATCTCATTTTTCTACCCTTCCAAGGCACTTAGTAGGCTTCATTTTGGAAAAGCTCTTAGAATTTTAGAATTAGATGAAACGAAAGGTAGGTGGGTATTGGAACAAGGTTTTCAATGGAATTTTTCGAGTCAAACTGTTACATTGGTGTTTTGCCTTTCTCTCCGTTGTCCTTGACTGAATTGTGCTCATTCTGGTATGGTTTGAAGATCTCTTCACTCTGCACAAGCTGGCTATCGAAGCTGTCCTTGACCGTTAAAGTTTATGACGTCACAAGCGGTAGAAGGGACGTGGATCTGCGCTTGTTATTCTGGGGCGAATGAGTTTAGTTTGCATAAGCATTGTCCTTAATTTCCCTTGGGACGATTAAAATATCCAAAGAAATAAAGGCTGTGCGAAATTTCAGGGGGGAAAACAAGCGTATTATGGCAATGTAAAAGTGGTGAATATCTCTTGAAAAAAGCTCTCCCGAAGGAGGGTGGGGGGGGGGGGGGGGGTGCGGTTTAGGAACTCCCCAAAGTTTTATTCGGGAAGGCCCTGCCTTGAAGTCCAGTCCCCTAACCTTTTATAGACCACTTTTTACACAAAAGGTACGCCTTTCGTATGCCTTCCATTGAAAAATGAAACCCCTATATCATAGACAGTTTAGCATTTTACAACCCTTTTCACTGCTGTAAATGTTCTATCTTTTAACTATGAATGTACCAAACTGAAACCGAAACGTTTTCTTGACTTCTTCACGGTCATAAATTGCATTTGGCGAGACCATTCAAACGAAATCTCTTCAGCTGTACTGTCACATAGTACTATTTATTTAGTTCTAACTTTCGGGTTTGTGGACAAATTAGCATTCCCTACCAGATCGTTAGGTTAGTAGAAGGCGGCAAGCGGAAAAAAGACAGCCGTGTTATCAAACGGTGAGGAAAATGGTTACGTGATCATCTTATGGTGCTTTAAGACTCTATCTATTGCGTTTTACCTTTACCTGTTCATGAAAAAGAACTGTAGCCACAGCAAAAGGCATGCATGACGCAGACATGTCTACATCGGCGATGGCTAAGTTCACTAACAGAAGATGAAGCTGGGTCCTCATGGAGCGATTCCAAAACACCACAAGACAAACAGAGATGTTGCCTAGGATACCGATTAACGTAGTTATGCCCAGTAGAATTCCAATGATTAGAACAATGCCAGATAGCGGCATTCTTTCCGTTTTGTTAAAGTACAGCTGATCCGCCGGACCACCGACGATAAGTAGCCGTACCGAAAAATCTTTTCAGCTCGAGAGGTTGTTTCCCCTGAGAAGAACACCACCTGCCGAACCTCTGAATGGTTTGAATCTACCCTCCTGGTTGGAGTGCTAAAGATCGTTCAAGCTTCGGCGATACGGGGTGATTTTCCTTTACTCGAAGCTTGGTGAAATCTCCGTTTGTTGATGATGTATTTGCAGTTACCTCATCCGTCGAATCTTGTTTAAGTACCTTTCTAGATGGAATCTGATCGAGCATTAAATTTGTTGACCATCTGATTACAATTGCGTGTTGTTAAACTTGTTACCATAAAATTCCTCGACATCAAAGTAGAACCCTCCAATTAACTGGGATCACCCGGTGATATTGAGTGGGATCCACATAAATTTGTTTTACTGTCGCAGTTTTCTCAGTGATATACTTTTCTCCAGGTGTAGTTCATTTTTACATACATATTGGGATAAATTTGATTTTTTAAGAAGTTTTTACCGGCGTCTGGTGATATCGATTGTATGATCGTTTTTTAGTAAGGTGGGATATAACCTGTTGGTACCTGTTTATACTAATTGTCCCTCTGGCTGGTTTTTAGTTTTCACCCGAAGACAAGACAGCCTGTTCGATTTTAGTCGGAAAACCTCCAATTGTGCAAATACTTTTGCGCAGTTGTCCGTGCGAAGTCTGGGAAAAGGGTGGTTATTTAAAGAAACAAACGCCTTCATATTGTGCTGGACTATGGTCTCCGTTAGGGGTCAAATCTCTTTCCTCCGCAGGGGCTTCCACTGAGTATTCCAAATAAAAATTAACTGTAATTGTATGTAGCAATCGCGCTTTCCTTTTTCCTTCAGCCTCGTTAATCTCCCTAGATGGTCTCTCTACGACACCAAAAGGTCTCTATGTAGGAGAGAGGGGTCAAATGAAGCCTAAACCACGCTCCAGTTGGTCTCTGTTAGGAGTTTTAAAATTTGCAAAAGCAAACTTACTTCTAACTGAGGTTTATTAGAACACCTTATTCTACAGAACGGACAGTAAAGGTTAACAAAACAAATACGTTCAAGGGTGCGTTCCTTTGGGATGATCCCGATCAGGATCAGTGATCTTATATCACTTGGATCATGGTAGATCAAATGGACCGATGAATTCACTCTGGACAAGGATTCACTGGTTCATTTGATCTACTATGATCCAAGTGATCTCGGATCACTAGTTTTGATCCAGATATCTCATGTCACATGTCGAAACAAAGAGGGGCCGGGCCATATTGTGCCCGGTATCAATTTGTCTATTCCGAGTATCGCAGGATTATGGTTTCAACTGAGGCTTCATCATCCAAGAGTACCATCAGCCGCCATGGGGTGAGTGCGTGTACCATACTTATGTAAGATGTGAAGTACGGCTACCCTGCTTAACCCTCTCACGTACACGCAGTCATACCCCCACCGTAATACAAGGCGGGGGGCGGGGGGTGGGGTTGATGGAACCCCTCCCTCGAGTTTTATTTATGTTGCAGTATTTCGAGAAGATTTTACCTTCTGTGCAAAGTTTTGATCTTCTCTACAAGGTGAGGTATATTTTATGGGTAGTGGCTCTGCTGGAAGGCGGCGACGTCACCAAACATGGTCGCCAAGTTGGGCGCCATTTGAACTGTGCCCAGAATTAGAAATCAGGTAAAACAAAATTAATTGGTAATTTTTGTGCTTTAAAATAACACATAAATAAGTACTTTGCTTTATTTTATCCACAAGCTGTACCTTTATCATTGAAACAAGTTGAAAAACATGCATTTTAACTCAAACCTCTCTTGACCACTTATTAGTTATGACGTCATATCTCGTAACCATAGTAACTGATCATCGCCAAACTTGTCTAAAAATGCGTGGGAGCAATGAACGAACATCGTCTGGGAAAGAAACTTAGAAAAACATCATGGAGGGGGGGGGGGGGGGAGGGTGGGAGGAAGGTGTGCTTCCGAGTACGTCCGAGAAATGAGATTGAGCAATGTCCTGAGAAAATTAACTAGGATGTTTATCTCTCCAATTTGTTTTCCAAATTTCAACTGCGAAAAATTCGTAGAAATCGGGTTCCGAAACTGAAGTATGCTCATTTTTGCTCGTATCGAAAATTTTATGTAATGGTATCTAAAATATCTTTGTACTGAGAAAGCATTAGGCAAAAGTAATTAAAGTGATCCTCAATCCTCATGTTCATTCCACGTTCAAGGACTCCCTCTTTAGTGGGATATAGCACAGGGCTGCTATTTTGTCAACCTCCCCTAAATTTTGCCATTCATCTAAATGAACAGGATATAACTCTCCTGGTCGGATTCTAATGCCACTATCAATTGGAAATTTGTTGATGATGAAATAAACTCTGTCATCTATTTCCACTGCACCAAGTTCGTTTGGAGGAATTCGGCTTTGTTTAACAACAGACCAAGTGTTATTTTCTTTGTCATACACTTCTACAGGTGCAGGTTTACCACCTGGCTTTCCTTGTTCAATAGAAGCATAGCCCCCCGCAACGTACATTTTGCCTGATACTACGAAAAGACTGGAACCAAAGTGAGGCTGACAGGTTGAGGATTTTTTCGCCCACCTGTTCCTTAGTGGATCAAAGCAAAGTAGCACTGCATTCTGCATCTGCTGAGAGGACTTGACAGTCAGTCTATGACCATAAAGTACGTAAAGTTTTGAGTTTAATACTGTTCCTCCACTGTAATAGAAAGAATTTGAAGAATCTTGTTGGATACTCAGTTTTGCAAATCTCTCCCATCGACATTTAGCCAGGCTGTACCTTTTAGGGATGTTGTTGACATTAGACAGGATCGGATACATGTAATCTGCGATACTGCAAAGGTTGCAGATCGATCCGTGACCAGCGTGATGAAGCTTTTCCCACACATTCCTTTCTATGTCATAGCAGTGAACTCGGTGGGCAGCTGCATACGAATACTCATGTTCGCTGCCAACAAAAAGTTTACAGCCAAGAATTAGAGCATAAGGGCTCGGATACGCTGTACTATTGTAAATTTCAGGTGCTTGTGGCAAGGTTGTCAGCGGTTTCCATGCTTTAGCTTTAAAATCAAAGTACTGCATTTGACTCTTTTTAAGAACAGCACTGAGGACCTAAGATAAAATAAGCAAATATACTGGTATAACCAGACAAACACAAAATTAATCTATTTGGAGTTGAGGGTGGGTGGGTCTCAAGATAGTCAATGTCATTAGGTGTAGAGTGATTTTACTTGAACCATGAAATGGAAGTAGAATGCTACGTTCATGCACTAACTTTGCTGTCTTCTTTTGTTTACCTCTTGCTATTTTCACTATTTGTTAGTACCTGTTTAACGGTTAAAGTAAAATCACTCTAGTAAAAGTAATCTATCGAGCCAGAGCGTTATAAAGGATACGTGAATTTTCGTTGGCGGCTTCAAAACCTGTTTTTGAAAATTGCTTTTATCAACTATTAAAGATCACAACACGAGCTTCACCATAATTTACCACGTATTCAAATTTAAGGCTATTCAGCCATTTTCTAACGGATGGACTCACTTTTTCATAGAGAAGGGTAAGTAATGGGAATTAAAAGTTTCCGTAAGTTATTGCTTTTAGCCTATTCGACCTCACAAATGATAGTAGTGTTCTCTTACAAACGTTGCTTTAGTTTGTCGACCCATTTGTTACTGACATACGCCAACCAATGAAGCACATTAAACAACCCTGTCTCAAGAGCCAATACGCCTCTTACCGGCACAATTACTTTAGGAATTATATCATTATGCATAAACCCTAGGCGGAAAAAGAAACACTATTCGTGCATGTGCGATGAACATAATTTCTGTTCCCAACTACTTACATTTAAAACCGACTTTTGCGGGAATGAAATGAGGATACGCTAACTCGACCAGCGAAATGCCACGGATTGGCCAAAAAATAGGTTGGAAAGTGAAGAAAAAGAAACCACCTTAGGAGGAAATTAGGGGGGCGAAAGTAAACTTAATTTCTTACCGGGCCGTTCGAGCGTGGCATGGTTTTCTTTCCACTAAAGGTAGAACTTGACGGAATTTGGTTGTATAAGAGTGATTCGAAAAGAAGCTTTTGAATCTCTGGCACTTGTTTCATCTCCTCTGTATTGAGTTCACTGATTACATCCTTGATGTCCACCAGCCCGAGACGAACAGCTCCGATAACTTTGGCCGCGGCAGCCGACATTCTCTCTTCTTTTTTGTGCTTAATCCACTTCATCACAGATCTAAAAACAAATGTTTCTGAAGGGGAACTCAAGTCGTCTCGAAGTACAAGGTTTGAGAGCTGATCTGCGTCGATATGAGACAGAAATTCTTCACTTTCACAAACTTCCTTGTACCTAGAAGCCATCTTGCGCTGTGTCGCTTCTTGCAAGTCTTTCAGACCGTATCGATCAGCTATGGTGCAGATGCGACAATATGTTTGCATGTCAGATCGAAGCTGAACAAATTCGGTCTGAAGGTATTCACAACATTGTTGAACAACACTTGTAACTTGGAGGTGATCGGCCGCAATAAGAACTTCAAAAACGTTTTCATCGTTGACTGCCGTGAAATTTCCGCTGTAGATGGACTCCAGCACGTTCTTCAAAGCAGAGACTGAAATATTTTCGTCTTTTAGCTCGATCACCTCCTGGTTTGCCTCCTTCATGCCGTGAGCGAACATGGCGTGGAAATAATCGCTACTGGCAGCAAGCACAACACGATGAGCTGAGAATATTTCTTCTCCCACTTTTAAGCGAACGTCGATGAATTCATCTTGTTCTCGAAACTGGTCACACTTTGCCAAAAGCAGCTCAGAATAGGCAGCCATATTTGGAATTAGCTAAGAGACTATTGATAAATCCGTTCCTGAAGAAAAGTTCCACCCTGAAGGTGCAGACGGTGGTCTTTTTTTAATTTATACTAATTATTTATGTCAGCTCAGACAATGCTATTATCATTATTACGGTTGAATAGCATCCCAGAAATGTTCAGCATCTCAGATTGCATGATAGACCGTAACAAACGGGCGTTTTCAACAAAACAAGACAAGTTCTTGAATTCAAAATTGGTTCATGCTTTAATAACGTGAGTATATCGAATTATGCATGGATGAACGCGGGAAGTTTGGAGAGCACGCCTTCTTGACTGTCCTCCAAACCGTTCACAAGTGCATCCACAACGCTAAAAGCATGAACCAATATTTTTATAACAGTCTCCCACGCAGCTGGCTTTGTCTCGTAACGTTCAAAGGGACTTAACAAGAACACAGCCCTCGCTGGGGGGGGGGGGGGGGGGGGGGGGGGCAGGGCCCTCCACTTTTTGAAAAAAAAATTAAGAAATATACATTTTCAAATAAAAGGAATCTTTGATGGAATACGAATATTCGACTGGCGGACCTCGCCGAAGCATCCCAATTTATGATTGATCCGTTTCGATCCTATATCATAAGGTAAGCCTCAAAACGACTATCTTTACAAAACTGCACTTAGTCGCAGACTTCTGCGTTTTCCCCAGCAGCCAGGTGTTGTAGTGTATGCACAAACAATGGAGTCCTTTTTTATCCAGGTTCTTAAATCCCCACGGAGCTACGATTTCTTAAAACAAATTGAACTCGATGGCATGGTAGATAACATGAAGACGTTTTAGGAATTACCTCAGCAGAGCATGATATTGATAAATGAAATTTTTTCCCGATCTGCAAGCTTCTGATGGTAAATCCTGCAACCATCGCAGCAAGTAAAGGTCCTTTTCGGCAGCTCGACGGTAGGTTAAAACAAGGCTCCGTTCAACAGTGGCTAAAGAAAGGTTCTAAACAAAGCCGTAAGTAGAGAACGAAAAAACAGTTTGAAGCAAATGATAGAAGTACGCGAAAATCACGATGCTGCTGTGCATGGTTAGCTATGGTTACATTTTTTTTGTTACTAATTCCTTTCTCGTTTGTTAAACTGTTTTAAAAATAATGATTGATGAGTTGTAAATGTTTTCTAAAAATATTGAGTCGACACCAGGTCAACCAATCCCACAACCCCACAATCCCTCTCCCCCCAAATACACTTCAAAAGAGGTGGATCGGCCCCCCCCCCCTCCCACTTTGAAAACTGCTCCGCAGGCCCTGCAATACAAAACTCTTTGGGTCGGTTATTAAAACGAAGTCTAACTTAGGCCACGGTTTAATAAATCACTGGACATCCCAGATCTTATACTTAACGGGCTAATCTAAGAAAGTAAGTAGTTTTCCAGACTGCGCTATATGCTTTATTGCTGGTTTTCAGTGTCACGCCATTCAAAATAGATCAAAATAAAAATCAAAACCGTTCAATAGATAAAGTCCAGAATCTGGGAAATGAAAGGAGGTACATATACAAGGATCCTCGCCAAGATTCAGATCAAAGGAATCTTTCGTATACGAGATATCCGAAGAAATGTTTTACCCAAACTTATAGAGATTTGTATGGAGACGCCATGCTGGTGCTCACCTGGATGAGCTCCAACATGGCGGACGGAAACCAACAGAAACATCTGTTACCGAGTTTTGCTACAAAAGCGTGAATTCATTATTCGAGAAACTCATAAACATTAAAGTAATACTTTTTCTAATACATTAACTGATTAGACAGCAAAATTTCGTGAAGTAAGTCATTTTCTTAACCTACATGACAGCTCTCCTGGCCGTCATGTAAATGCTGCGTCACGCAAAAGCTTAGAAATTCAAGCGTACTCTATCACAAAACCAAGAATCCCTTTGAAGCGAAAATTTGTATGAAAATTAGTTTTTAGCTGCTCTAATGCATCGTGAAAGTAAAATCTCGCTAGGATCGATAGTTTTTTAGTTTGAATTTTAGTGACGTCATGTGAAAACCAACAATTCAAATTGTTCTCGAAAAAATGGTGTTTAGATAAAAGCGTTGGGCAAACCAAAATGGCTTATAAGAACGCGGTTTTGTTAAACACTGGCTAAACTTCGTTTAAAAAATTGGCCCTTTAGATCACATCACTTTTACATATATTTTGACTGTATTAGTGTATATTCATCGCCGTCACGATTTTGCCAACTTCTTAACATAATAGTCCCTTCCTTTTTTCGTCAAGCAAAAGGTCAAACCATTGTCCAATGGTGCAAAAAGTCCACTTCCGGTTGACGTCCCTAATGTTTGAGGAGGAGGGGCAGGACAGGGAGTCCAAACCTTCCACCGTTTTCATCGTAGCTTCCTCCATTTAGCCCTTGTTACTTCGGCGGAGCGCGAAGTAAAGGATTCGCGACGCTCAGGAATGTATCAAAGTTACCATTTTTTGACAAGATTGGGCATGCAAAGTCTGTAGGTTTTCGGTTTTATTCGGCTATTTGACGAAGTGAGAGCCGAATTAGTTCGAGATATCTCGAGATCACTTCGATTTCTTTGATTTATTCTTTAACTTTTTCGAGGAAGAAAGAATTATTATTTTGGCTTTCCCGGGGTTTGAACCGACTCACCTGTGTAACCCGTCAGGTCGGAGGAGACTCTATAAGGGTGTGTTCCTTTCGGCAAATCCAAATCCAGATTTTTGATCTGGTGAATCCTTTTTGAAAAAGGATTCATTGGATTTGAAATCCGAAGAATCCAAATCCAGATTAACGGATTGGTGATCTAATTTTGGATCCACTGTGAATGGAATAGCGTAGTCAGATGATCCAGTGGTATTTCCATTTGAAGTATTCCCACAGAGGCCGTAGAGTTTCCTCGTTGCTGTCATTTGCCGCAAAACATCTGAAAACATTAGAAGATTGTTCCTGGTACATTAAAATAGCCATATACTAACCATTTGTCTCTAAAGATTGCTTGAAATCAGAAATGAGTAAAAGTAACAAATGAACTGCTATCTAACTACAAACTCGCTTGTGGACGCGACAGGTACTCGATCGTGTTACATAAAAAAATCCGAGCTATGGAACTGGATCAAACTGGCCGACATTCTTTAGATAACTTTCAATTTTAATGCGCTTCTTTCTTTGTCTGTTTTATATGTTCCATCGTCGCTATTCGAACTGCTGACCACTAAATTCTGCACGGTATAATCGCATAATTTGTCAAACAGTAGAAAACACGTCATTTTTTGGGAGGCTGTCGTGCATATTGCTATGCTATATGTCCGCTATTAGTGTATACCATTCTTGGCATCAGTCTCAAAATACTGGACTGAAACAGGTACTTCTAACGTCACGCACAACTGTGAGGCAGCTCAACTGGTTTGGGGGAGGGGGGGGAGGGGGGTGAGGGAGATTTGGGGAAGGGTTTGCGTTGTGGAAATGTCCCAGTTGAAAATAATGTCAATCGTTTCTTGTCTCAAAAGCCTACGTATATATATCTCAATCCTATTCCACTGGTTAGGAGTACCTGTACAATCAAGCCGGAGAAAAGTGTAAAAATAATCTATACTTCTCAAAATATTAAACCACTGCATCGCACAGTCGGCAGCCCAATGGGGATCTTGTTTTCCTGTTGTAAACTTCAGTACTTGCTTCACCATCATCCACATCATAGTATTAAATACATAAAGTTGCAAAACCTACAAGTCAAAACTTCAAGTAACAATTAGTCCTAATACGTCCGGTGAGTTGCAGTTACCTTTCATCTGGAAACATGTCCAAAGCAACTGTGAAGTTTCCTTTTCCATGTTCGTTAAAACAAGCTTCCTGGCATCAGGTTCAACTCCACCAGCAAAGGCTTCGCCAGAGTTCTTGTAGTAACAGCGAAAGGGTATCTTAATCTCACGAACCCTTGTTATGATCGCGTCACCTGCAACCAGTATCTCCATGACTGTGTTACTATAAACCGTTGCCTTTCCTCTGTATCTGGCGATTCTGCCACAGCCTGTCAATGCAATCGTAAGGGTGAAATGTGTGCTGGTTTCCGTAGCAACACAATTTTCATTGCGCAGGGTAAGATGCTCCCTGTTTAAGCCGAGGAGAAGCGATTTAGGGAGAGTGATTGCCATAACGTTTTCACCACATCGCACAGTCACACCATTGGCTACAAGAAAGTACAAAGGAATATATATAGTTATCTGGTGTACCGTTAGCTGCCGTTTATAAGCCCTGGAATTAGATGGGGCTTATAAACGTAGGGACTTATATCCGAGGGGGCTTGTAAACGAAATAGAAAAAGTGGTTCGAAACAAGCCGTAGCAGTGCTAATGAAAATCTTTTGCGTTTACTTTTTTCAGTTATTATTTTATAAGCTTCAAAGCATACTATAATTCGAATTCAGAGTGGGCTTATAACTGGAGCTAGCAGGAGCCTATGATCTAAACAGTACATTCTTTGTTAACAGCAAGATGAGCTAATAAGTAGGGGGCTTGCGCAGCAGTGTACGATATTCGTTAACGGGTAGACTACGAGTGAGTCGCTCATTTTCCTCATGGATAGCAGAGCGCAAGTGAGAGTGAAAATCGCCAATCGCGAGAAAGGGGACACAATCTTTCCTCTGCGTCCCTCTCCTCTCCTCTCACGCGGTTATTTTCACCAGCCTAGTCCCGGGGCGCTTTTCTCTGGCTTTGGAGGTTAATTACGTACCTCCAAAGCCAGGGAAAAGCTCCCCCAGGACTTGGTTGAGTTTTCACCTGCCCCCACACATTTTGTTTGCTCAATTATCTCCGAGGGACTACTCTTAGTCTTCTTACTGTGAATATCTTAAAGCAAATGTGTTTGACACCCATTCAAGCACTTATGTTTTATTTTTAATGATAGCTCCAACATTGATGCTTGAATGCACTGTGACATATTTGTTTGGAATCATAGGTATTTCATTACCGCGTCGATAACAAAAAATCTGAGATCGTAAAGACCCTTTCTTTCCTTATTTTTACACAAATGTGGGTAAAAAAAATGCACTTTATTTTAAGTGTCAACAGTGTATTTAGCACGAAAGTACTAATTGGGGACACTATATTTTACGTCTCCAACTGGAAACGGGACCACCAGTTTACGTGGTCATCCGAGCCACGCGAAGGTCTCGCCGCTTGCACTGCAAAGGGAGTGACTTCATTTCTCAGTTGTTTTAAGACCCTGAGTATTGGTCCGGCCCCGGGAATCGAACCCGCGACCTGCCGCTCTGCAGTCGACACGCTCTACCGACTGAGCTAATAACGGAATACGTATCAAGCTGCTGTTATCAGAATCGAAAACTCCTAAATCAATTGATAAATCTATTCCGCAGACTCACCAATGCATGAATGATTATCCGGTGCTAAACTCAGCTCAGGGTCTGGGCACGAGCAATGGTAGCTGCCATTTGTATTTTTGCAGTTGTGTGAACATCCGCCATTTTGATAAGCACACTCGTTAATGTCTGTACGAAAAATGATGCACGACACTTATTATTTCTAATAAGCCTTTCAATGTAACCAAATTGTTCACTTTGAAAGCTTGCTTGACCAGAGTCCATTTAGCGAGTGGGTAAAATAATTGGCATTTTCTTCCTATTTGCATTGAAATTTGCACGGACTCTAGAAGATGAGCAAGGCATTACAAAACCTTCACTATGGTACCTGTCTCACAATTGACTCCTTTGTAACCAGGTCTGCAAGTACATTCGTATCTTTGTGGAGTTTCCGTTTGAGTGTAAGTTGCTCCATTTTTACAAGGACTGGACGTCCATCGATTACTTTAAAGCACACATTTTAAGGTGTTTTAATAGGCTACTTCTGAGTTTCAAAAACCCTCACTTTCAAAATGAGGCTAGGTGCACAACCTTTCTTGAGAAAATGAGTTTTATTTGCATGAGAATGAAAAATGATTTCTATATCAAAGGCTGAGCACCTACCCTCGTTTTGAAACAGAGGCCGGGGGGAACTCGGAAATGGCCTACTGTTTAAGCAACTAGATATTGGAATTTTTGAAGGCCCATTTTCCTCAGGGGTAGTGGTGGTAATGGTGGGGGTAGGGTTAGGGGGATTACCCTCGTCCTTGTAGTGGGCTAGAAGGAATGGTTTCACCTGTTTTGGTCTTTGAGATTTGATATAGATAGTTAAAGATTCAGTTACCGTTTCTTTACCTGGTTTGTGCTTTCTTGAAATACAAGTAGCATCAATTGGGTAGGGTTTGGAATAAAGTTGGTGCAATTTCATCTTTTTTAGCTTGAGAACGGTGATTCAGATCTTAAATAGTTGGAGAAAAATTACATTTTTTTGGCCTCCTGCACCCCCCCTCTCTACCCACCTCTTTAACCCTTTTGGTCCCAAGAGTGACTAACATCAATTTTCTCCTAACGACATCAGCAGATCATCAAGAGTAAAGGCTATGAGAATTACTAAATTGATTACCAAAGGGAGATCACTTTGATCTTAAACCAAATTCTCTCAACCATTCTTAAAAGAAATGTGTGGAGACCAGTCTTGAGAATTTGTATGTGGATCTTGGGGTTAAAGGGTTAACGAGTCTTGCAGGATTAACCCAAGCTGACAATACTGAAAGTATCTCTGAATGGGTATAGTTTAGTATTAAGCCATGCAGGGTTTTAGTCATGCTCTCTTGTTTTAGTCCAATGCAATCTCCAATCTGTGAAAGGTTTGATCCCAGGAGTCATTTCATGAAAAGTTGAGGTATGATCGTCTGGGTAATCTTAGCCCTGAACAGGACTGTTCCAGGTGATCTGTGACGTCACTGCGGGGGCCTGGCGAAAGAAATTTTAATGCCGTATCCCATAAACCAAAGCTGACGGGAACAGATTCAATTGAATTGAATTGGTGCGAGCGTTGGTTTATGGGATACGACATTAAAATTTCTTTCCCCAGGCCCCCGCAATGACGTCACAGATCACCAGGTTGTTGAGAGTGACCGACGTTTCGACAACCTGAACGCAGTAGTCACTACCTCGATCTGGGTAGTGACGCGTCATCAGTATGGAATTTCTGCGCTCGTTTCGATTCTCAGACGTCATTTGGCGGGGAAACCAGTAGTGGCGTCATGAAATGTCAGCTGTTTTCTCAGGCTAACAAATTCAACGACGCAACAGCAACGAGAAGGTATAAAAAAAGCAATTGATACCAAGCAAAACAACAATTTTTGCACGTGCAGCACGCTTTTTTTTGCACATTTTCTTTGCCGTTTTTGCACGACTACGACGTGAAAATGCCAAATTTCTCGTTTCATGGAGAAATATATTTTAACAACATTACCGAAAGAACATTGCACCAAAAAGTCTTTGTCCAAAAATGGTCCCTTTTAGGGGTGAAAAAAAGTTTGAGCCACTCCCAGATTGGTTTCCTTTGCGGATTCAATTCAAAATTTCCGACTGGCATCCCCGCCCCTTTCATATGGTAGCCCCCCTTGGGATACACGACCAATGATATCCGCAATTGCAGTAAGGATTTAGCTTTACACATAACCTCATGCAACTGTCGCACTTTAGTACTGCTTCTTTTGACAGCTTCTTTCGGCCATATCGTGTGCACCAGGGATGGAGTGAAATCGAGCCAGGTGACTGGAAACGAAATTATCAGTGTAAATACGCCATATTTGGTAGGCAAGTATACGATAGCAAACTTTAGTCTCGTCCACACGAATCCGCATATTTTTATATACGAATCAAACTTTCCGTCCACTCGAAACCAGTGAATCGGCCCCCTCCTCGGGGGGAGTACTTTAGGAACTTTTGGGCGGGGATGTGCCGCTGGGACCCTAGAACCGTTAGCCTATGCCAAAGCTAGAGCAGCTGAATTTTGCTACCCTATACTAGACTAAACTCCCAAATCCCCCCACCCATTATCCCGGTAGCTGTTTTCCAGAAACTACATTGAGGTCAGTACTGTCACGTGATCATCTGTAATGCATCCAATCCCCAATCAAAATGTGAAAGCTCGGCTTCGACGCGAAGTCGAACACCACAATATATATTCCTTGGCGCAGGGACCAATCACCCTGGATCATGAGATCCAACTGGATTAGAAACACGTGGAGAAATTATCAGCCAATAATATGGACTCTGTTGATAAGAGAGAAGTACAGCTTGAGACGTTTAACATCCAGAAAAAAGGAGTACATTTACTTAACGTTTAGGACTCTCGAGATCCCTCATTAATTAGCATTGATTTATCGAATGGAAGCATAGGAAAGGGTAGGAAAATTTGTCATTTGGGTGTTTAAAAAGGCTTTTAACTAAAATATTTTGAACCGACTCACTGTTAGGCTGTACGTATAACTTTAATTTATTAAACGGTGCATAAAATGACAAGACTTTCTAAAGTACTGTTAGTGATGTAAAAATGGACACCATTTTTTTTTTTGTAAACTGTACGACATGAGAACTATTTCATTTTTGTAACTCGGGAGCAGACTCCTCCCACACAAAGCATTGTTTAGTAGCCCCCCCCCCCCACTCCCCCTTCCTCAGAATCCTCTTGCCGTATGTTTTTCTGATTAATTTCTTTTCTGTTTTGCTAACAGGGGTGGACACCTCTCTACTTGCAGCCATGGCCGTCATGACGTTGGTGACCATATTTGGTGTGGCGTTCGTGATTGTGAAAAGGAGATCAAATCACGCTATCATTGTTATTTTCGAATAAAGGAATGAAACTTTTGCAAAACGAAAAAATACAGTAATAAAAATGCTGCCAAAAATGTCTGTAAATCGCTTGGTGTAAACTTTCTCTTTTGTAAATGGTACAGACCTACTGAAAGGAAATTTCACCTCATTTTTTCCTTTAAAGACCTTGTTAGCTTGTATGACTTGTAGTTCCCTTTAAAGCCATGTGCGTGCCGCTGTTACTCCCGAGAACGTTTTCTTTCAAATCTTGTCCTAACTGCGCATGTATGTATTCATGATTCATTTAAAGACAAAAGACTCCCTTGAGATTATCACCTGGTCTGAATTGGGAAAGTGACACGTGTACGCCGAAAAGGTGTAACATTAACCTATTCACCCCTAAGAATTTTGCCAAAAAAACGCGTAGAAGCTAGTCGAGTCGTTTTCTATTCCCTGTCTGGCTTTAAAGAGTAAAAACTTAACACAAAGCCGTTTCAGTTGCAAAATAATAGCTTTCGAAGCTCGGGCGTGCACAGGAGGCACAAAGACTCAGCAGTCTTGACTTTTCTTTCAACTATCTGTCCTCCCCTCTTTTTTCCCTTTTCTTATCTCATTTTTCTTCCTTTCCTAGGCACTTAGTAGGCTTAATTTTCGAAAAGCTCTTAGAATTTTAGAATTAGATGAAACGAAAGGTAGGTGGGTATTGGAACAAGGTTTTCAATGGAATTTTTCGAGTCAAACTGTTACATTGGTGTTTTGCCTTTTTCTCCGTTGTCCTTGACTGAATTGTGCTCATTCTGGTATGGTTTGAAAGATCTCTTCACTCTGCACAACTTGGCGAGTGTCGAAGTTGTCCTTGACCGTTAAAATTTATGACGTCACAAGCGGTAGAAGAGACGTGGATCTGCGCTGGTTAATCTGGGGCGAATGAGTTTAGTTTGCATAAGCATTGTCCTTAATTTCCCTTGGGACGATTAAAATACCCAAAGAAATAAAGGTTGTGCGAAATTTCAGGGGGGAAAACAAGCGTATTATGGCAATGTAAAAGTGGTGAATATCTCTTGAAAAAAGCTCTCCCGAAGGAGGGTGGGGTGGGGGGGGGGGGGGGGGCGGTTTAGGAACTCCCCAAAGATTTATTCGGGAAGGCCCTGCCTTGAAGTCCAGTCCCTTACCCTTTTATAGACCACTTTTTACACAAAAGGTACCCCTTTCGTATGCCTTCCATTGAAAAATGAAACCCCTATATCATAGACAGTTTAGCATTTTACAACCCTTTTCACTGCTGTAAATGTTCTATCTTTTAACTATGAATATACCAAACTGAAACCGAAACGTTTTGTTGACTTCTTCACGGCCATAAATTGCATTTGTTACTTGCCTTTTTTGTCCCTGCACACGGACATGACAGATTTCCCTACCCTTTCATGTACCTGAAACCTGAAAAAGCAAGAAATAATGATCGAGCTCATTCTCTCTTGGAAAAAGGTATCCCTTTCAAGTGAGCCTCCCTGTAGAGGCCAAAAGAAGAAGTAGCCCTCCCCCCTCCCATCTCTCTTCAACACATGTCCCAATATTGGTTTCCGTGTGGATGGTGATTATATTCTTGGAGAGCAATATATACAACATTTGGAAACGTTTGAATAAAAGGGGCCTGGCTAATTCTACGTTTCATTTTTTCTCTTTCACCACGTGCTCTTCTTCAACGGAATCTTTTGATGAACAAAAGCAACAGCTAGCTGTGATGGCCAGTCTAAATGTCCTTAAAATATCTCTTAGAGTTTCCTGGAACTCCGTGTGCTTAAACGCGTAAATGAAAGGATCGCACGCACTGTGTAGATAAATGGCCCAGAATGACAGCTGCCCCAGAAAATCGGGTGGATTTCCCAAGTCGTAGGTCGCTAGTACCAAAAATACGAAAAAAGGCGTCCTACAAACTACAAAGGTTAAAAACACTACCGACATTGTCATGCACAATTTTGTTTCCAAGGTAACGGGTGATCCGGCAGCAGGCGCCGGAGATATCGACGACGTATAAACTGTCATTCGCGATTGATGTTTTTGCAAGGCTCGTAAAACGTTTAGGTAGCTAAAAAGCATAAAAGCACAAGGGAACAAATATCCACAGAGCATCAAAGTGATATTGTACGAAATTTCTGCTTCTTTGGTTGTGTGATAGTATTCGCAGTTGAAAATGTTTGATGTGAACTCGTAGCGACCCCAATACAGCACAGGTCCGATGGCCAGAAAGATCGAAATTGTCCATGCGCACAACACCATAACGAGGCAACGGAAGTTGGTGAGGGATTTGTTCAGCGGTAATACAACGGAAACGTATTGATAAACACAGACGGAACAAATGGTAAGAACGCTTGCCATGGCAAAGAACGTGTTAATGAAACCATTGAAATAGCAGAATCGTTTTCCGATTGTCTGAAAAGAACAAAATAAAGAGTTAGCTTAAAAATTATGAATAGGCCAGCATGTCTTCGTGCTAAGGAGCCTTCTGCTTTTGATAAAGTTTCACTTATTAGGATTTCAATAAAGGTGGTTATGAATTTGATGCCTCCCCAGCTAGCCTCTCTCAGGCCTTTAGTCAACAGTACCTATTTTTTTTTCATTCCCGCTGTTCCCAACTTTGCCCATGAAGACCTGGAATTAACTTTTAAATCTAAGGATGAAATCCTACGGTGTTACCATTCAAATGAAACCTCTTTAGTAGCGCTTTCAAATTGTTCTACTTATGTAGTTTGTAGTTGTAACTTTTGAGTCGGTGGATGAATTCCTATGGTGTTACCATTCAAATGAAACCTCTTTAGCAGTACTTTCACATAGTGCTATTTATGTAGTAGGTTAGTAGCTCTAACGTTTCAGACAGCCGTCTTACCAAACGGTGAGGAAAATTGTCTCGTGGTAATCTTTGTCAAGCCATTTGCCGTAAATGTGGTGCTTTAATACTCTCTCTATTGCGTTTTGCTCATACCTGTTCATGAAAAAGAACTGTGGCCACAGCAAACGGCATGCATGACGCAGACATGCCTACATCGGCGATGGCTAAGTTCACTAACAGAAGATGAAGCTGATTCCTCATGGAGCGATTCCAAAACACCACAACACAGACAGAGATGTTACTTAGGATGCCGATTAACGTAGTTATGCCCAGTAGAATTCCAATAATTAGAACAATGCCAGATAGCGGCATTCTCTTCGTTGTTCCGCCGGACCACCGAGGATAAGTATCCGAACCGAATGATCTCTTCAGCTAGAGAGACTGTTCCTCCTGCGAAGAAGACAGGAATGTATAGAGCGGGCGGAGGCCGTCAGATTTCGAATTTTGTTATAGCACTTTGACAAGCCAAGGCAGCCTTTCCAGTCTTGTTTCATGAAAAGAAATGTTTGCTTTTAAATGTTAAACAAAGATGTAAGCTACTCCTGCAAAACTTCTGAATGTCCTGGATCTAGTGCTAAAGGTCGTCAAAACTTTCGTCGATGTGGATTGATTCTCCTTTCCTTCGGCGAAGTTTGGTAAAATCCCCGGTTGTTGATGTAAGTTCAGTTTACCTCATCCGTCGGATCTTATTCAAGTTCTCAAAATGAACCTTTGATGATGGTTTTTGAGAGACTTAATGGACTCAAACGCCATGAAATTTGTTGACCATCTGATCGAAATAGCGTGTTGTTAAAGCAAAGCAAAGTAGAACCCTCCAATCAACTGCTATCACCCGGTGGTATTGAGTGGGTTTACTTTGAATTCCTTTGACCGTCGCAGATTTCTCAGTGATATACTTTTTTCCAGGAATTGTTGATCATTTTTACATACATATTAGGATAAATATAATATTTGTAAAGATGTTCAGTACGGCGTCTGGTGTTATTGACTGTAGGATTGTTTTTAGTAAGGTAGGATACAACCTGTTGGTACCTGTTTATGCTAATTGTCCCTCGGGCTGGTTGTTAGATTTCACCCGAAGACAACCTGAAGACAACCTGTAAAATTTTACCGAGTCTGAAACCTATAACTGTGCAAACACTTTTGCCCAGTTGTCCACCCGAATTCTCGGGGAGTCTCCTCTCGATGACGTCACAGCTCACGGTAGAGTCCAGGATTCACCGAGCCGAGAAGGTCTAAGGGCTAGCCTGTTCCAGCACGAGATAAGGAAATAGAGAAAGAAATTTACAGGCAATAGAAGACCCACGGGGTGACGGGTGCTCCCATATCTGGAGTAAATACGGATATATGCCGCCGTAGGGTATGCTTTCTGCCTCTCTCAGTCTGGATCACATTAGGGTATAAAAATCACCCTTTATCTGTGGAGGAGGGGTATATTTAACTTCATTGCGAATCTTGTTCGGGCTGGATATTTTCCACATAATCTCTAATGATTCAATCTTGAAAAAAGTTTAGACGCGAACACAACAGTTCCCTCGTCGACCTCGTCGTCTTATTATTGAGCCCGCCACAAGAGCCACAAGAACAGGATTCTTGTCTTAAATCTTTTAAAATAACTTTTGACTAGAACATAGTCTCGAATTCATCTCTTTTTAAAATAAGAATTAGAACATTGCTTTTAAAAAAGCAAAATATAAGTTGCAAGATTCGCAGTCAAGCTATGATTCGCCATTTAGCCATTTTTAATAACTGGTCCATGCGAGGGTCCTCATTCAAGCAACTTAACTCACCAAATCATTAGAAAATACAGAAAACTGCACATAAGGGTCAGTTTTGCTCGCTTCAGTCAAATCCAGCTCCAGAGTTGTTTAAAAGCTACTGATGTAGACTAGTTTTGTCTAGTAGAAATATTGGGCAAATATATTGTAACCCTTAGCTGTCCGTTCAGCCTTGCCTTCGACTTTAGGTGTTTTTTTAATTATTATTATTGCTGATTCTGATCTACGACAAGATTTGGCTTTCCCTCGCTGCTGTTCGTCCAAGTGGTCCTTGCCAGAATTGTCAACATGATCTCTACAGCAGAATTACGATTATCGTAAAATCTTATTTGCCACCATATTTACGATAATCGTAATTCTTGTTGCTGTGCCAGCTTACATGACAGACTTAGAAAGAAAGAAAAACAAAAGCGTAGAAATTTGGGTAGGATTCGATCCTGGAGCTCCGGGTTTATAGTAACCTGCCCTAACCACAAGACCACCGAGGATTCGCTACAGGGTATTGGTTTGATTTAAGTACTACTGCGAAATTCCTAACCCTAAATAGAAGCTAACCGGAATACTGATTAGGGTTAAGCACTTAGAATACTGATTAGGGTTAAGCACTTAGATTACTGATTAGGGTTAATGGTTAGCTTCTTTTTAGGGTCAGGGATTTTGCTTTAGTACTTAAATCAAACCAACATCCTGCAGCGAATCCTCGGTGGTCTTGTGGTTAGGGCAGGTTACTATAGATCCGGAGCTCCAGGATCGAATCCTGCCCAAATTTCTACGCTACTGTTTTTCTTTCTTTCTAAGTCTGTCATGTAAGCTGGCACAGCAACAAAAATTACGATTATCGTAAATATGGTGGCAAATAAGATTCGTCAGGGTGTGTTTCTTTCAGTATATCCTGACGAATCCCATAATTTCACAAATTCAATTTTTATGACGTAATCACTTTAGTACTCTTATAACCCATCCCCGGAGGAAAAATCAAAGGCATTGGGACTTAGTCCCCACTGGCCTTGCCTGCGTCTCCTATTTCCTTTATTGCACGCGGAAAAGGGACGTCTGCGTAACGCCGTCGCTAATCGTGTTCCAGCGTCCCGCTGGCAGGGTATTCTATAACCACTCCTCCTCTGACCTGAGATAAAGGGCTAATAGGGAGAGGGCATGATCTCAGGCTAGGTATTCTATTTCGCATAAATTGTGAAATAATATCCGGTTAGAAATGAGAG
The DNA here is from genome assembly GCA_038088405.1 of Porites divaricata. Taxonomy (NCBI): domain Eukaryota; kingdom Metazoa; phylum Cnidaria; class Anthozoa; order Scleractinia; family Poritidae; genus Porites; species Porites divaricata. Next base: position 22,685,263 of record JBBMOI010000004.1, read on the forward strand.
TTCACAGGTCAAACACAACGTCATGAGCTCGTGATAATGCGAAACGTGACCTTGAGAGTCTGCTTGAACAGAGGTTTTTCTTCTTTTCTCTCCGAGTCTCGCGCGGTTACTAGCACTACACAGTGCATGTAGCATTCTAAACTTTGACTGAGTAAATCTCGTTTTTCCCGCACTAAGTCTTACATTTAGAGGTCATGAAGCAGGTTTGTGACATGCATACTGAGTAATCATTTCCTGTAATTTATGCTTCTGTGGGTGTTCCTGATAGGATTTGACTTCAGGTGCAGTTGTAAAGTGTTTAAATTTTCTTTGACCTCTGTTTGTTACGGCTAAATAAAGATTTTAGTTTCTTTGGCTTTCTCCGAAATGCCTGCCTGGTGCGAAGTCCACGCCGCTTTTGTAGTTTTCTCAGACACTGTTTACAAATATGATGTGATGGGTCATGCACAGTAAATTGTAAAGAAATAATTTCCTCGTACACGTTAAATTTTCTGCGGACTCGCACAAGATTTCGAACGGTCTGCACACAATGGCACATGTTTTGATTTGTTTTGGCAGGAAAACCCCGATTACATAAATCCTCGCACACATTATCAGACCAAAACAATGCTCACTGTGTGTCAGCCTATCACAGCATGTTCACAAGATCTTGGGAACCCAGCGGGACGCTGGAACACGATTAGCGACGGCGTTACGCAGACGTCCCTTTTCCGCGTGCAATAAAGGAAATAGGAGACGTCTGCACGCAGGCAACACTGGCTCAGTCCCCACGGGTTTTTGCACTCTCTCAGGTTTTTGTGTCTAAAATCCTCTGGCAAGTGCTTCATATGTGGCAAATTATTACGTCATACGAATATAGTTTCAGCGAGTTTTCTCCTACGTGACACATTACATGAAGCATTCTTTACTGAGTACCAGGCGGGTAATATCATCGATAACACTCGTAATTTCTTCGTGACCCGAAATAAACAACCAAGGACAATCGGAACCAATCGAATGTGTATTAGTAGAGACGACAATTGCGCCAACACCATGTGCTTTCCACGAGAACTCCCGACAACTGCAAGAAAACTCTTTTTCTTGGATGTGATACAAGTTGTCCTATCGGTAAGTTACCTTTTAGTTTCTTACTTTGTGATGAATTTCTTAAGACGTATTTTCTCAGTATGCCACAGCTTTCAAAGTATGTGTCAGTCCGGCCGAATGAAAGGTTTCGAAAGGTGCTTCAAAGTTGCAGATCAAGGTACTTGGCGCCGACAGAATCTCCATGCTGCAATTTTGCGACCGCCTGCGAAGAGGATACAAATTAAGCTTTATGAGCGCCATTTGGGGAAAGAAAAGCCCGTTATGGGTAATATTGAGCCCCTTTTGGCGATAACAAAGCCCGCTGAGGGATTAAATTAGCCCTGTGAGGGAAATGTAAACGGCAGAAAATCTTTCGCCGCTGAAGGATTTCATGTGAAAATACCTTTCATTAGCCGAACATATACGAAAGGTGTGGCGATTTCCTTCCGACAAAGTCATACTAGAACTCATAATCTTGTTAAGTATCACCCAAGGGTCGTTTTTACTGAATCTTTCCATGTGATGGTTAGCACTTATGAGGAGGTGTGCTCGTCGTGACCCGTCGTGTGAGAGAGAATTTGATAGACATTGGCCGTTTTTATGCTAGAGACGTTAAAGTCGTCTAGACGCATTTAACGTCTGAGACGTTGAAGTAGTCTAGTGTAAAAACGGGACGCACAAAAGTAGACGATCTTATTTAAAAAAGTAGATTTTTCTGAAAAAAGGACTTGGCTCTTCTCTCGGAAGACACTGGACACGAGTTAAGGCGGCGCCAAAAATGAACTTTAAGCCCGCGAAATGCGAACAAATTGTTCAAACTCTAACATGGCGGCGGCGTTACATTTTTTAAAGTCTATTTCTCGTCGTCGCTTTTCCTTTCTTAGAACTGGTTGTTGTCTTCGCTTGTAAACGAGCATCTAACTCATTCTTAATGGCTTAAAAAATATGAACATTAGCTGACTTTTTGAGTGCAAGAGTCTCCAAAGTTAATGCAAATTCAGTTTGGTCGTCTGCGAGAACGGATGCAAACTCCCTAAGTTCATCCTCGCTCCACTTTCTACCATGAAACTCCTTCATGCTCTTCTTGGCTGCCATGTTGTTTTGCACTCGTCCCAGTTGTCTCTGGACGAGTTGAGCATAAATGCGTCCTAATTTACGACGTCCCGTCTTTATACCAGACGACTTTAATGTCTGAGACGTTAAAGTTGTCTGTTAAGTGCGTCGTTCGGACGCACTTAACAGAAGACGTTAAAGTCGTCAGACGTTAAAGTCGTCTGCCTTATTTACCATTTTTATACTAGACGTTAAAGTCGTCTTAAGATGACTTTAACGTCTCAGACGACTTTAACGTCTCTAGCATAAAAACGGCCATTGCAAAGTACAGGAAAAACGTCATAGAAATTGAGAGCCGTCAAGATTACCGATAAAAAAGATTATGAGCTCCATGAAAAACAGAAAAGCTAGACAAAAGCTGAAGCGCATTTTCTGGAAATCTACTCCTAAATCTTCAAGTTTGTACAAGTTAGTGACTGACTATAAGTTATGGTATGTAACATACAAACACAGATGCGACTGTTTTTTTACCAACTTTGCAAATCTTAAAAGATGGGCAGCAAACAAGTTGTTACAAAATAGTAAACAAGCAAGTATACATTAGGGCCATTTATACGAGAAAAAATAAGACGCGTCTTACATAAGACGCGTCTTAAATAAGACGTGAACTTTCCGTATAAACGGCACATTTCGTCTAAAATAAGACGCGACTTAGCTAAGTCGCGTCTTATTTTAGACGAAATGTGCCGTTTATACGGAAAGTTCACGTCTTATTTAAGACGCGTCTTATTTTTTCTCGTATAAATGGCCCTAATGTTTAGTTCAGCACAAAACCTGTAGCTGTTGAGCACAAACCATGTAGCTGTACCAAAAGATATTGTGTATTGAAAATGAAGCTTTTGATGTCCGGTGATATCGAGTTAAATCCAGGCCCTGAGCAAAATGTCTGTGATCAAACTGCATTGTCAGTAGGTTCCACCTTATTGTTAAACTATCGTTTACGTCAGCTGGGATTGAGACCTCTTGATAACTTTTTGTATTTCTCATTTACAACAAGTTGCCTTGAAATAAAGTTGTGTTCAATTCATTTCATCGTTACCACTGTGATGTTAGAAATAACAAATTCATAATAGTTAGCACTACTTCCAGAAAAATGTCTGCAATAATTTCAACCACACCTCAAAGCTGACCAACCTCTACTCCTCCTTACTTTTCTATATCACCTTCAACACGTTTGTTAGTTCTAGCCATATTTCTTTGCTAGACTGTTGGAGCTTCACTTTATACCCAAGCCACCACTCCTGTACTCTATGGCCGATAAATCCTAATTGCATTCACGAAGTCTAACGCAATCCTATGTAACCATATACACATTACTCAATTACCCAGCACTAGACACATGTACGCATTGCGGACCTATTTTTTTCACAGCAATCACCGTTGTGGAGTCAACATGGCGGCCGACCCAACAAGTTCTTGCTTTCTTGGTTTCACCTTCCCTCGTGTGATTTGATCAAAGCGGCAAGATCTTTTTACTAAAGGTAAGACAAGTTTTCAATACATTATGGATACGTTCAATTGTGAAAATCGAATGATAGATGCCGGCTACCGTCGGATGAACAAACCGCTGATGCGTAAGCATGCAGTGAATGAGCTTAATTTTCAAAGTACATGAAAGTTAGTGGCTATTTGTACGACAGCAGTACACAAAATTGTCTTTTCTATTTATATGGGGTTAAGGCTCTTCTTGAAATTTGTATGAAACTTCTGCTCAACAAAAGTTCATATAGAGCAGAAAAATGCATTAGAAATTATGGTGCTACAGCCCATATGAACTTTGATGATGAATAAATAGAAAAAATTCAACCGGCTGGCAAATTGGACTAGAAAGACTCGAATATTCTAAAGGGGTAATGTAGTAAAATTAACCATGACTGCATAACAAGGTAATGCGTCAAAGTAGTTCTGTAGCTAGTTTTGTTTATCTTTAAATTAACACAAGCTTCAGCCACAATCTTAGATAGTAAATAGCATTTTAAGAGCAAAAACTTTAAACAACACCTGATAAGAAGAGGAAGAGAACAGGTTGGTTGGAATAATTATGGCAGGATTTTGTTTTGGTTGTCAAAGTGATTATTGTATCTGCTAAACCACTGCAGTGGAGTAAACAACCAGATCTTTCCATGAGTAAGATCTTTATTTATTTTATTGTCAGTCTGATACAGGTACTTCAAAGGCAAACTACCAGTATCTTCTTTTAGTTTATTCGTCATCAGAAAACTTTGTAAATCGTGGCTGCTTTTTGTTTGATTTGGCATGAAGTTCATCTTCTCTGATTTAGCAACAAGCAAAGAATAAGTAGCGGTAACCACAGAAAACCCAAACCTATACTAGCACTATGTACCTTTTTAATTGGTGTGGTGATCCCCAAACAAGTTTAAATCCAGAAGATTATTATTGATTTGTTAATCCTTTTTAATAGTTGCAAGTTTGAAAGTACAGTAGCTGAACACAGCAAAGAGAAACATTTCTAGCATAGATAAGTATGTAGTTTCTAATATAAATAAAGATGGATCAATCAAAATGGAGTATTGCAGATAGAAACAGTCTATCAGTTGAAGCATTCACTTTTCTGAAATTCAATAGTAAGTATAAAATACCCATTTTTGTGTTTAGTGCAAAGTATGTAGAGTCTATGTGAGAGTGTAGAAAATTGGTTTGAGTACTTCATATAATCTCAACTTAAGACATAACAGCCATATCAATCCTATAAGCTATACATTATTTTACTACTAACATGAAAGGGGGCAAATTGTTAGCACAAATTTGTTTGGAATGTGTAACCATTAAGGCATGCTTAGAATGTGCAACTTTTTGCCCCATGTATGTGCATCGTTAGCCATAATTGAGACTTTTCGGCTACTCTTGAGCAGTTTTAGGATATTCAATCAAAGAAAGAAATAATCAGAACCAATAAATGTAAATTAGATCAGGATGAAGGGAGAGCATGCAACCTTCAAAATTTCTGTGAGTTGTAAATTAATCTTTTTAAAGATAATTCTCAAGAGCAATTTGTAAGTTGTAAATTAACCTGTTAACTGAGAATTATCAAGAGCAACAGATGATTGTTGATTGATTTAATAGCTACACTGTATCTTATTTCATTGTTTGATTCTCCTTGTTATTGTTATTCTACAATATATAGATGCAAAACATATATGTTAACATAGTGTTTTGGACTATGCAAGGAATTCAACAGGAAACTCAAATAGTACATAGACCTCAACTTCAATTCAGCAGTTAAGTTTTACCCGAGATCTGAATTGGCATGTTTCCTGTGTTTTACTGCTTATCTTTTTCACTGTTTCATGGTTATCCCAATCAAGGAAAGTTGAGCAAACTTGCCATAGAAGTAAGTTTATGATCAATGTTATAATATTGTCAATCATTTTAGTTTGTTAGTTTTATATGGTTTTTATGTGTGTTTGGATATTGATGACCAGTGACCGTATGGCATAATGATTGTTATAAGTTTATATCAGTTGTTCCAGCTTTGCTGGTTTTAGTTGTTTCATTTATTACGAACTGATTTAGTTACTTAGGATACATTGTACATTTTAATTTCAGAAAACATTATCAGTTATACGATTGCGAGTATTCTTCGGTAGTTGATCATCTTAGTTCTCTTGCGAAACAATATATGAATTCTTACTGCTAACAGTCACATGATAGGGCCCTCAGACTTAAGTGCTTTTAGCTATAAATCCAGTTGAAAAAGGTATACAAATAGGTGCCTATTTGAGGCTCCTGATACAAATGACTTTCTGGAAGAGAACAAATATCACAGTTCATTGAACAAGCAAATAATCATCATGCTATTAATGTGTAATTTACAAAGCAAATCTCTGACGGCCGGGATCCATATTAAAACCAGTCAACCGGTCGTCTTCCCAGACAACTACAATCTCCTACGCACTATTACTGTGCGATCTCGTACAATCTCGTTTGCGGTATTACTGTGTTTTGATTACTTTTCGTCCACTTGAAACTAACAACAAATAATGGGGAATAACAAAGTAGCAGCTTTTGTTTGCAATGAAGTCATGAGTTTGGGTGCCATCTTTGATGGTGAAGTATTTTCTATGAAACGATCGCAGGCTCAGTTTTTTGTTAAGTACTGCATTCAAAGGCCATTCGTAGAAAACGTGACAGCACTTATCAAATTGTGGCGTTTTTTAGAAAGCGTTTCGCCTTCTAGGGAAAAAACGGTGAAGTAGAAGGCACTGCCTTATATGCATCGAGATGTGACATGTTTTTGAAGACATTTCACTGCCTTCGATGGAAAAAAAAAGGTGATGCAGGAACCGCTTCCTTTCTACAGGCCATCTGATAGGGTGCGATAAAAAATCAGAAACTGTGCGATATTTTCAGGGTAGATTGTGCGATAAGATAGGACTATTATGCGATAAATTATGCAATTGTTTAGCTCTAATTTACATTGTTTTACCAGGTTTCAAAGGAGAAAAACCACTTTAATGTTGTTTAACAGGCAATTTAAATGTAATGGAATAATAAAACATCTATTTTAAAACAAAATAGTTGAAGTTGTCTGATTATTTTGACCTGGAAAAGAAAAAGGACACTTACACTGCTGACCACACTGCTTGTCTCTGAAATCAAAATGGCTGCCCAGATACCACGATTGAAGGTTTCAGATGCCTTGCAAGGCTTTCTTTAGTGATAAATTACCTTAACTAACATTGTGGGAAAATGTTTAATTAAAGTTAGAATTCATTGTTTACTTTCCTTGAATTTAGCATTAATTTTTTTACAAACTACATGTATGCAGTTTTCCTCAAATTGTGTGATCGGATGCCATTTGAGGTCAATTGTGCAAAATTGCGCCATCGCATAATATCAGATGTCCTGTTTCTATGGGGGGAAATGTAAGTGCACTGTTTTGCCTTCGTGGCAAACTGGCCAACTGTGGCTAGTTGTAAAACATAAATAAACTGTGTTTAGCCTAGTCCTGTAGCCTGTTGTAGTTAACAGTTTAGTTAAAACCCTTTCTTAGTACCTGTAATGAAAATACCGGTAATCCCGATCAGAAATGTTTGAGTTGCACACAATTTGTTCACCATTCTTTTATATAATTCTGCACTTTTGTCTGGGCAAGTATGCCATCAGGCTTACTTGCACGGCTATGACTCTGCAAAAAAATGAATATGGACTGCTGCAGTCTGAGAACAAATTTTTATTTCTATTTCAAGATATAATTGTTTTCAAAGGGGAAAAGTGTTAAAAGATGTTATTTCTCGGATCTACAAACACATTCCAAGCCAGCCGGATTATTTCAGAATACACTTTTCTCATCTTGCCACCCAAGAGTTAGGGGTAAAGAATGGCATCATCAAAGGCAAAGGCAAAGCTCTGGCTACTCAGGGAAAATATTCAAAAAGCACACCATATATGGATATTCACAGAAACAGAGAGGCTCAATCAATTTCTCTTTGTAATCCACTTTGAACTGAAACAGAGAAAAAAGGCATTCCAGCAAGAGCAACAGAGCACCAACCAAACTATCTCTTTTCCATTATGACCACATAATCAATGATATAAATTCGCACCAGACACATGTATGCAATGCGGACCTATTTTTTAAAAGAGTTTTAAGCTTACATCTAATCTCTAATATAAATTATTGTCGCAGTTCCTTTGGCTAGGCTTTACAATTAAGTGTAATAAAATAAGACAACAAGCATATGGCGTAATGGGGGAACACCGCTCCGCGATCGGCGTGGTGGACGACTTCCATAGCATGACCATAAAGCCCTACTTATCTCCCTGGCGCTAATTTACGCGCGCCGGATCGGACAAGTTCAGGTAGGTCTAAAAGAAACAAACTTAATACGGCCTAACACTCCACGGCACTCCGAGCTGAAACCTCCGGCCAGCATCGTGCAACTTAATGGAACGGTGTAGGCAAATATTTTGTTCTAGGAACTTTATCTTGTCAGCACTACGAGCCGACTCCGCCGGCACGTGCTGGAATACAATCAAATATGAAAGTTGCGTTAAAATCAAAGCTTGGGTAAGTCGCCGTGAGACTTAAACCGAAGGCGAAAAAAAAAGCGGTGACCCATGTTTATTGGGAACAACAACAAAGCCTCCAAAGGGAGGGAAGGGTGGGAATTACAAAACTTTAGGACAGTTGAAGTATTGTAAGTTAGCAGTACAGCTCGGAATGAGACACAGGACTTTAACTAGGCCTTTTATAGACCGAGTGCTATACCAAGGTAAGCCAATGAAAAATACTGTACTACAGAATAGAACGTGCACCTAAAGAGCTCCACGAGATGTGCATGAGGAAAATTATTTTTACTAGCCTTACACAACGAGCGATACATTAGAACCTAGCCCTAACTGCAACAAAAACAAGGATTGCTATTGTATCAGTAGTTTCCCAGCTATAGAAGTGATTTTATGTACTACCCAGTACTTTTACCCACTATGAGTAAACTTCTACGATATTTGATAGGGGCTATAGCATTGGACTGCGTTACATGTTGCTGATTGAGGGCGTCACGCTCCATTAACTGCGTTTTACAATTGCGTTGTAAAACTTTCTTTAACGATGAAATGTTGTTTGATATATAGAAATCATGTCAATTTTAAGTATCAACAGGCCATCTGATATTACGCGTTGGTGCGATTTCGCACAATTGACCTCAAATCGCATCTGATCGCGCAATTTGAGGAAAATCGCATAATTCTTAAAAAATGCTAAATTCAAGTAAAATGAACAATGAATTTTATCTTTAATTAAACATTTTCCCAATCTTAATGTTACTTAAGGTGATTTACCACAAAAGAAAGCCTTGCAAGACATCTGAAACCTTCGATCGCAGTTTCTGGGCAGCCATTTTGATTTCTGAGACAAGCAGTGTCATAAGCGGTGTAACCACATCATGTAATATTAAACAAGTGTCCTTTGTCTTCTCTGGGTAAAAATTATTCTGACAAATTTAACTCTTTTGTTTTAAATTTAATAAATAAATGTTTTATTATTCTTTTACAATCAAATTGCCTGTTGAACAACATTAAAGTGGTTTTTCTCCTTTGAACTTGGTAAAACAATGAAAAAATCGCAAAATTTATCGCACAATAGTCCTATCTTATTGCACAATCTACCCAAAAATATCGCACAATTTCTGATTTTTAATCGCACTCTATCAGATGGCCTGTACACGCCATCTGATATTATGTGATGGTGCGATTTCGCACAATTGACTTCAAATCTCATCCGATCGCACAATTTTAGGAAAATCGCATAATTCGTAAAAATATTCTAAATTCAAGTAAAATAAACAATGAATTTTAACTTTAATTAAACATTTCCCCAATCTTAATGTTATTTAAGGTGATTTACCACAAAAGAAAGCCTTACAAGACATCTGAAACCTTCGATCGCAGTATCTGGGCAGCCATTTTGATTTCTGAGACAAGCAGTGTGGTCAGCGGTGTAACAGCGTCATGTAATATTAAACAAGTGTCCTTTTTCTTTCCCGGGTAAAAATTATTGGACAAATTTAACTATTTTGTTTTAAATGTAATAAATAGGTGTTTTATTATTCCTTTACATTCAAATTGCCTGTTACACAACATTGAAGTGGTTTTTCTCCTTTGAAACCTGGTAAAACAATGTAAATTAGCCCTGAAAAAATCGCACAATTGATCGCACAATAGTCCTTAGAATCTTTTCGCACAATCTACCCTGAAAATAACGGACAATTTCTGATTTTTAATCGCATTCTATCAGATGGCCTGCTATGAAGACTTAAATGTGACTAGAGCATTTCAATCCATCTGTGGTCACAGTAAAAAGGTTTATTTAGTTTATTTTTTAGTCGGCTTTCCAGTCAATTTATAGTTTTCAGTTTTGTTTGAGTCCATCAATAAGTTCACTTTCCTAACTTAGCATAATGATCTATAATAGCTTTCTAAAGTGATAGTAAGAAGCCTGAGAATTATATGTATTGTAAACAGTTTGTTGAAGAGTCCAAGTTAATTTGATGGTTCTTCTGTAAATGATGTAATTTTTAAGCAATGTGGTTGTTGGCATCACCATTTCTTACTACTGGTCTCACCAATGTAATTGGCCTGGCAGTCGCTGCTCCCTCTCTGCCGGCTCTCTGTTCTCCAGACTGTGTTTGTCCTTGACGTTTGTATGTAGTCGCCCTAAAGAGATAATCAGTTGGTGTATCATGCATATGATGTATGGTTGTAGCCGAAGTGTAGAATAGTTTCAGAGGTGCCTCAGATGTAAAGTGTAATCACTGTCATAATGACTTTGCTAGTAGAGGGTGTTCTGCTTAATACAGGTTTCACTGTTTATGACGGTGGGAGCCTGCTTAGCACGCACTCCCAAATCACACAGAACCTATGCACAGTAGACTCCGGATATCTTGAACCTTGAAGGGAAATTGAAAAAAGTTTGAGTTATGGGGAGTTCAAGTTATCGGGAGATTTTGAGTAAATTACTAGAAATAAGAAAAAGGGATGGGGAGGAATGCAAGATATATTGCAATTTCAGTAAAAAAGGAATTGATTAATGGGTACATGGCTGAACATTGTATTTAACTGGACTGACAAAAAACTAAGGACAAACAATACACAGTTGTCTTGAAAGAAATTCAATTGCAGCTCATCACTTTTTTTCCATTCAAGTTATTGAGGGTAAAGTTGCATAGAAATGATCTGAAGGGAAACAAAAATTACTTTGATTTAACCGGAGGTTTGAGTTATCAAGGGTTCAAGTTACTGATGAGGGTAAAATTACAGTGAATGTATGAAGGAAATCCAGGGGAATCAATTTTGGTTCAAGTTAGCGCGAAATTCGAGTTAGCGAGGGTTTGAGTTATCGGGCGTCGACTGTATGTCTCTTTAGAGTCCTTATTTACCAGGTTCCTCTCTGTGTTTGCTGGAATTTGAGAAATTTAGCTACAGCTTGGCCCCTTCACTTTCGTGAGAGAGGTCTGCCTGATAGAGGTGCTCATATAATTATTATTGTATAATAAGTTACTATGCCACCCTCTTCAGCCCCATTTTTCTTCAACAAAAATTTTATTAGTGATTGACTGTATGAATTAATGACGACTATATATAACACTTCATGTAGAGTCAGTCATTCAGTATGGTTTATTCATGTGCTGAAAGTTCTGATTTGTTTTTTATCTTCAGTTGCATAACATCCCACTTCATGCACTTGAACATTTCTGCTGTACATTGCAATTTGTTATGAAAAATTAATTCCATCTCCTGGTTAGTTGGTTGTTTCGTGGTTGAAACCGGAAGTCAGAACTGTAACACTCGTGTATTTTTTCTTTCCTGCAATTGCTGATGGGTTTCTCTAGATTAAATAAGCCCCCTCTTGGTATAGTAAAATTAAAAACTCTCAGCAGGGAGCTTAATAGATTGCTGATTGATGGTAATACAGGTTTCACTATGCTGTATTGTCTGTATTAATGCTCTATGATGAGCCTTTATCACCAATAATTATTGTAAATGTCTGTTATTTTACAACCACAGAGGACTCTCAAATCTGAATACAAAGTGAACATTAGATTAACTGACCCTTGTCAATAAAATCTCCATTTTGATGCAATCATTTAAAGTGTAAGGTATTCAGTCAGATGGTGCATGGTCTAAAACCACGTTTTGCTTGAGAGGTTGTCCTCTTCATTTTGTAATTTATTTTCCAGTTAATATCCTTGACAGCCTTTAAACTATTTGTTCCAGACCTTAGTTTCACCAGCTGACCACAAAGTATGTTTAATACATTGGCCAAAAAAAATACAAAGAATTTTACATTATTTTACCTACAGTTGTAATAACGTTTGTCCTTCCTGTAAAAGGTACCCTAACAATAACATCTCAAAGGAAGAACAACCTCAATGTCTTTGAAGTGCCAGCAGTGCGGCAAATGTTGTAGACGTCAAGAACACCTACAGATTCACGAAAGAGTTCACACTGGGGAAAAGCCTTACGAATGTAAGCACTGTGGAAAGTGTTTTAGTAAAGCAGGACACCTAAGGAGTCATGAAAGAGTTCACACTGGGGAAAAGCCTTACGAATGTAAGCACTGTGGCAAGTGTTTTAGTCAAGCAGGACACCTAAGGAGTCATGAAAGAGTTCACACTGGGGAAAAGCCTTACGAATGTAAGCACTGTGGCAAGTGTTTTAGTCAAGCAGGACACCTAAGGAGTCATGAAAGAGTTCACACAGGGGAAACGCCTTACGAATGTAAACAGTGTGGCAAGTGTTTTAGTCATGCAGGGAGCCTAAGGAAACATGAAAGAGTTCACACTGGGGAAAAGCCTTACGAGTGTAAACAGTGTGGCAAGTGTTTTAGTCATGCAGGGAACCTAAGGAAACATGAAAGAGTTCACACTGGGGAAAAGCCTTACGAATGTAATCACTGTGACAAGTGTTTTAGTCATGCAGGGAACCTAAGGAAACATGAAAGAGTTCACACTGGGGAAAAGCCTTACGAGTGTAAACAGTGTGGCAAGTGTTTTAGTAAAGCAGGATACCTAAGGAGTCATGAAAGAGTTCACACTGGGGAAAAGCCTTACGAATGTAAGCACTGTGGCAAGTGTTTTAGTCAAGCAGGACACCTAAGGAGTCATGAAAGAGTTCACACTGGGGAAAAGCCTTACGAGTGTAAACAGTGTGGCAAGTGTTTTAGTAAAGCAGGAAACCTAAGGAGTCATGAAAGAGTTCATACTGGGGAAAAGCCTTACGAGTGTAAACAGTGTGGGAAGTGTTTTAGTCAAGCAAGACTCCTAAGGAGTCATGAAAGAGTTCACACTGGGGAAAAGCCTTACGAGTGTAAACAGTGTGGCAAGGGTTTTAGTCATGCGGGAAGCCTAAGGAACCATGAAAGAGTTCACACTGGGGAAAAGCCTTACGAGTGTAAACAGTGCGGAAAGTGTTTTAGTGAAGCAACTAACTTGAGGAAGCATGGAAAAATCCACACTCTATTTAAGTCGCGTAAATTTTCCCAGAACAACAAACGTATGTTTAATCGGTTGGAATCTGTAAACGGAGGAGAACAGCAGGTAAAAACGTTGATTTTAGGGCCATAGGCCCTACAAACAATCTGCGAACACACAGAGAGACTGCAAACAGTGTTGTAGCAGACCCACAATCAGTCATCATTGAGAAATACAGCTGTTGGATTTGTCAAGAGGAGATGAGTAGTGAGGTTCTTCTTCTTTTACACTATGAACATCATATGACCCATGTTTGTGAAGACAATTCGTAAAGTTAAATTGCGTTTCAGTTATTGTAGGTTTTCCTTTTTTTGGTGTATTTTCAGTTCTTTGGCAACAGCAGTTTTCATTTGGAAACGTTTGGTTTTGTTTAAAGCTTGTCACTGTCATATCTGCGATTCATTTCATGCATACGATTATCAGGAACTATACGTATGAACGGTGAAAGAACAGCTTTGTGTTAAGTCTTCAAAAAGTACTTAAACCCACGTTTTAGCCTCACTTTCAGCAGGTTATAAGTGGTTTGTCTTCTTCGTATCATTTACGGTAATTAAAATAACAACTGAAGTATTTCTGAAACCACAGCTGTGAGAACATAATAAAAACAACGCTATAGCATATGGACTAAAGTGAAAAAAAGCATTCCTTAAAAAATTGTCATTCCATGATTCATAAAGTGAGAAGACATAAACGCATGCATTTATAGAGTTTTCATCGATACTAAATTTGACAAATGGACAGCAATTTTTCTTTGGTCTGCACATAAGAACGACGTCAAAGTGTTCAACAACTCAAGTGTTGCGCTTTAGAATTTATAAGGCCATTTTTATAGCGAAGTCTCCAAAGAGAATAAATCGATCTGTAATAGTATCGTGCAAGGAATGAAACTTTGTAAACACAATTATACGTCTGTATAGAGATTGAAACTACTATGAGGTGAAATTTTTTTACCGTATATCTAACCGTAAAAACTTCATCCCAAAATGTCTCGATAACGCTCTTGCAGATTTCGCTTAAACGTGACGATCATCGAGGCCGCTATTGGAGGAAAAAGCTACCGTGAACGATTTTGGAAGAACAGTTCCTAGTGCTGAGATATATTGCTGCAAGTAAAATAGGTAATAGGTAATATTTCTTTGCTATGACAACTCCGATGTCGTTGCAACCATGATCATAACAAATTTTCGTCTTTATCTAATACAACTGTGGTGGCAATTTTTCCAAATCTTTGTTTATGATGACATAGTTTATACTCAACCTTGGCAGGTATTTACCCTCAAAAAACTGTATCGAACCACCTTAAAAAAACTGAGGTCTAATTTGGACAATTCTAATTTGCCTAGCGCTTTTATCTAAACTCCATTTATCCTGAACAATTGAATGAAAGCTTGTAGTGTAGACTACAAAAGCTTATCTTCTTAAAATATCCCACTTAGGAAGTCGACCGCGGCAAAACGGCTACGCACGCGCCAGGTTGAGCCTTTCGGGTCACTTTTTCAGTCACACTTTCCAGTCAGATCAAAGTATCCCGCGCGCGCTCGGCTTCAATCTGTGTGCAGCTTGTGGTTCAGTTGTTCTGCTTCATGCTGCTTGAGTTTTTGACTATTTTGTAGTTATTGAAATTGCTCTTTTGAATAATCAGGCACAGGTCACTGAAACAATTAGTCGATTAGATTCAGAAAAGGTAAGTTGATAATAACTTGTGTAATTTTGGCTAATTTGGGCGTCAGGTAAACTGATTTTCTTTCATGAAAACAAAGTTTTGACTGCCATCTTTCACTTAACCTGGCTGAAACTAAGGCATAAAGTTATTATTGCAAGCTTGTGTATTGTCGCTGTAATTTTTGGTTTTTCAATTTCTCAGTCTACAATACACAAGCTTGCAATAATAAATGCTCAAACCTCCAGCCAATCAAGCAAGAAACTGGATGAATTAAATGATTTTCTCCTTTTTTGCTAATTCCTAATAGTGTGGTATAGTTCTCATAGGCGTCTATTTGACAGGGGGCGTTTATTAGAGAAGGGCTCAAATACAATTTTAACTACGTAGTACGATCAGCATTGCAGTATTCTGCTTGCAGAATTTTATGTCTACATTTTTATTTTTGCTGATCAGGTCTTTACAGATACTACGTTCTTCGGCATATTCGTTTGCGATCCATTGCAGTCCCTTGTGGTTAATGTTTGTACAATTTTAACAGCGTTGAGGGGGCGTTCTCAAGAACAGAGGTGTTGGAGGCGGGTGTAGATAGGCTGATTTACGGTATTCAGTTAAGACCCGGTGGATGGTGCCTGAAATCAAAAGTTGTTGAGTTTATTGACACTGTAAATCTTCGCTGCTTGGTTGACCGCTGTTACTTGACTTACTTTTGTGTTTGCAACCATACCTGAGTCTGCCAGCAGGCTCTACATTTATGGCTAACAAAAGCATCCACGGGTTGGGAACGCAGAAGGAAGTAGCAAAAGCCCTTAGGGTTAGAGAAAAGGAAGGGCTTGTAACGATCCCTCATATATTTTCATTTCTGCTTCACTTACAAAAAGTGAAATACCATTGGCAGAAGAATAACTCACCCACAATTAATTATAATCGATAACACTCGAGATCCTGGCTGACTGGCCGTGAATTTTGCCGCACATTAGAAACACGCCGCTAAAAAAATTGGCAAGCTCTATACTGTGTGAGGAAGAAAATTCTTCATCTCTTTCCCCGCCCTATACACTTGCGTCTTCTTTTGCGCGCTGCTCTCGCGTGGCTTCTCGCGACTTCCCCAAAGGGAGAACTTGCTCCCAGGCTACATCCATACAAGGTAAGTGCACAACTATAATTTCTTCAGGTGAAACGAGAGCACTGGTAATTTAGTAGCATTTTTGACAACATGGCCTTTGTTGTTGAAACTGCGGGCGTAAGTTTTAAATGTGGGTCTCAGGCAATATGCAGTAAGCTCCCGAACCAACCTGTGGGCCACTGAATGAATGCGCATGATTTTAACTCCCATAGACTGCGAACGTAGAGGGAATCGAGTATTGTTGCAAAGCTGAAAATACGCAGCGTTGTGCTGTAGAAAGTATGCCTTTGTGTTACGTCTGGGTACTTGGCTTTGACGTAACAAAAGACATTATGCATGATTGGTATCGCAGACTTGGTCCTGACTATACATGACTGGATGACGTGACTAGATCCTTGCCACTGCAGGCGACTGTCAGATTTTCGAAGGAGCACGGAAATATACCATGAAATACCATACTTTCCAAACCACGTACGTTCAAGCCGCTTCAGCGGCTCTCTAATGAGTTAAAAAAATAACAATGCTTTCCACGTTCGAAGTTTAAATCAATTCAAGCACTTTAAGCGCGATTAAAAAAATGAAACATTGTGTATCATCCGCGCTGCTTTTAATACACCACCAATGAAGAATTTGCTAAGTCGAGTACAAGAACCATCGGATCCAATTACCCGAGTGCAGGTGGGCTTGGGCGTTGAGGGGCACGTGCCAAGCCCCTCCTTATTTTCTCTTAACAAGGTATTTCCAGCCATTTCCCGGTTCAGTCAACTCTAGCGCTCTTGTTATTCAATGAAGCTAGTAAAAAAGTAACAATTAAACCAACTGTCATTTGCAAGCGCGAGATTAGTTGTTTTTTTTATTTGTCAAACTGTGGATTTTCACTGACGCAGTTACACAGTGTAGACCAATGTACTTCCAGTACTTCCCAGAAGCCTCTTTCGCAATTTAAAAGTAGGGATAAATTCGAATTGACAAGGATATTTCCCACTAACGCCGAATGCAAAAATTGCCTTCAAGAAACGGTCGAAAAACTACACAACATTTTGTCCACACGCCTTCAGTGCTAAAGGTGATGATAGCATGTGTCACGTGTACCCTGTGGAAAATTGTGTGAATTTCGGGGACTCCAGGGTAGTTTATTCAAATTACCATTCGTCTCTTTTAGGAACCAACTTTAGGCCGAAACCTTTTCCAAATCAGCGAAATGTTGAAATTTCAGTTATTTGATAGTTTTTAAGTCATGTTAAGAAGGTGAGCTGCAGAGCCTTGCATTACGATAAAAAAATGAACACTGAAAGTTTAAAACTCATTTTGCAGAAGTGTCATTTATAATCATGATTCCTACTCCTTATTATGTTCATTTTTACTAAAGTAAATCTATCATGTGGCATAGTTTGTCGATAGTGTATTGGATCATTTCGAAAACAGTGTTTCAAGCGGCCTTTTGGACTTGACCAGCCGGAAGCATTTTTACCTCCGAGTTCAGAATTAAATGGTCACCCGACGCGATTCTCAGTTGCTCGTTGTATATATTTTTCGACGCACAATTTTGCCTTTTAAGCTTTTCACATAACAATACCTATTTAGATACCGAAATTTTCATCATTTCTTTGGGCTTTGGTGTGCTAGAAATAACTTTGGCGTGATTTTCTCCTTTGTCTGCACGGTTTTCGCTTTGTTTACATTTCACGTTCTTGTCCCTTACGGTGGCCCGAGAGGCTATAATTAAAATTTCATTTTTTGCAAGCGTTTAAATTCGCAGGGTTGAAACTTCAGGTCTAGTTAAAAGAATCACAGTTCTTTATGTGGCTAAATGTAATTTAGGCAAAGTTAAATTGCAAGCCAATGCGGTCAGCGGTCTCCTCCTCAAGCGTACGTGATCTGAGGGGTGTCCGCAGGGGCCTTTTGCTTATCTTGTGACTTACGTTGCACCTCACGCTGGCATTTTTGAGCTGATCTTTGCGGATCTGTTGCTGAGCGAATCGTTTGCGGATTCTGGCTCCCAGCCTGTCCCTCCCCTTCTGTGCATTGGTAAGTATTAGGTCAGGTGAGTATTTTCCACTGAATTCCTTCAGTGTGACGGTGTCAGTTGGTGACTGCATGCAGGGGTGGTTCCCGCTCGCAGGGTTGCCATGGATACCTCCTTGCTATGCCTGAGGCGTTCAGGCTCCCATCCAACCTTTAAGGCACCAGTTCCCAAGCTCATCTATTGGCGATGAGTTTAACATGTAGTATAATCATATTTTAAATTTGAGACATACCAGGATCGACTTTTCGCGGTTAAAGTTGGGCGTTATTTCGACCGCCAAAACCAGGGGCGTTGCCAGGATTTTTCAAAGGGGGTCACAGAGGCTACTCACCAGATCACCATCCGGGGATCACCGACTATATATGGTTTATACTGCTGCTTTCCCCACGTGTATCAGCGGGCTCAGTCGTATTATCGCGGCATGAAGGCCCTTATAACTAAAGACAAGAGCCGTTGACGAAAATACTTTACAAAAAAAACAAATTTTAAAAAAGTGGGCTTTTCAACAATGGCTTTTACAGCCAAGATATTGTCATGGCGTTTTCGCCACCTGGAAATTGTAGGTTGTTTGCTAAAAAGAAGGCCTACCAAGGGGGGGTCACGGGCACCCCAGGACCCCCCCCCCCTAGCTACGCCCCTGGCCAAAACAGCACACAGTCAAGGTGCGAACAATGAAAGCCCAAAACTATATTACAAAAGTTATTTTGTGAGACATGTTTATGCAGTCCTAAAGCTTTGGGTAACTGGTAAATGCATGTGCAACATCAAATCAAAAGGAGCTTTTGTGCGCTTGCAGTGCTTCCTTGAAAATTGTTGAAATTTGCAGCAATTTCTCGAATAAAAAAATGTATTTTTATCGAATTTTCGAACTTTTTCAAATTTCTCAGAATATAAGGCGCTTGAGGATTTCTTAATATCATATCTTGAAATAGTTGACCTAAAGGGTTATTTGGGTGTTATTAGCCAAAATTCGAATTTTTAGAACTGATTTGAGATTATCGATATTTTCCGATAATGTCTTAAAACTTTATTTGGAAAACGACAACACACAATCGCTTTGTTGTTTTATTTGCCAGTGCGTTCGTGTTTTAAAATGAAGCTTCTCTGAGTTGATTCGCGTGAAACACCTTAAGCTTTATTATACTGTTGAGGTTGGCAGCAGGTTAACAACTCTATTTATTTATTTTTTTCATTCTCAGAATCAGGAGCGGAAGCTGGTTCGATGGCTTTTAGAAGTCGACATTTTCATGCCATGTATCAGATACAGCCAAGCCGCACAGTCTGAAATTATTGAAGTCTTCAACCAAAGAACAATCATGTAAAAGAATTAATAAGAAATAAAATAGGCATATTCTTGAATGAAGGTACGTTTTTAGGCATGTTTAGTTTCCCGGCCAAGATCATTCAAGAGACCGAAAGCTCCTGGCTGAAGTCATCAAAGTCGAGGTCGTTATTAATTCCGCCCACTTTTGTTTTTTTTTTTTTAAAAAAAGGTTATTAAACGGACTAAACTTTTATTTCCTGGCTGTAGTGTCTGAATGAAAATGATGACGTCTTTATTTTGGTTTCTTTCATAAGTATTGCTATTCTTTCCTTAGTTATTGCCTTCTCCCAAATTAACTTATCCAAACCAGTAGCATGCAAGAAAGCCCGAAAAAAATTAGTCTCGTCGAGTATGGTAGCCAAATTGTAGCAAAATTCAAGAGAGAAAATATATGTCAAAATCAACAACTTGATACCAAATTCAACAAATATTTCTCAACATCAACACCATTAACTTGTCAACTTTAAGAACGTTATTTTCAATTCAACGATTTTCGTTCAACGTCAACGCATTCAGCTTTTCAACTTCAACATTGCAATCAGTCTTAAATGAAGAACGACAGATCGCCTCAACAAAAACCATGTTGCTTCACTATCAACTCTTTCTGATTTTCAAATTAAGTCACGAACCAAAAGCTTTCAAGATCAACAAGCAAAAATTCGTGTCAACAAATTGGGTCCGAGTTGGCCCCTTGTTACCGCGAGGGACTTGGCAGGAGTAAAACTAAATATCCCGGATTACAAGCGGCGTGAAATGTTCATTGCCGGTGTCACAATGATATGTGTATCCCCGTGATATGTGTATCCCCGCACACATATCCCTAGTGATATGATATGTGTATCCCGGGTGGGGATACAATAAACACTGATGCTAAGTATCCAGCCTCATCAGCGACGCAATAATAAAAATGGCGGCTCAAGAGGGAGAAAATGGTTGTTTTGTTTTCAGTTAGATTCTTAAACACTGTACTCTTCACTTTGTCAAGGGGTCTAAGAGAAAATGTCGGACACTGTTTTAAGAAGCAAGGTAAGGAATAAAGGAGTGAAACCTCGAGAGAGTTTCTGGGCCATGTTATATTCCACTGGGTTAGCGCGATTGGCTGTAAAAGAAAATTTTGCGGTTGAAGTGACTGAAACATAACTTCTCACTTGTAACTTACCTCCAGGGAAGTTAATTTGATACAAATGAAACGCGGGCGATACACATATTACTGAAAGTTCTCTTGCTAAGGGTTTTTTTTTTTCAAACTACCTTGCGAAGGTGGAAGATTGTTGGCGCTCTCGGGGGGATACAAATGTCAGTGAGTCAGCGCAGAGCTACATGTATGTGTATCCCCTTCATTTTTGACTGTTTTATCTTCTCTCGCTAAAGGAAATCTCGTCGATATATCATCTAACACAACTAGTAACACAACTAGGGTTAAGACAGGAATCAAACAACATGCAAAGATGGAAAATTGTGGCGCTTGTAGGGGGGATACACATATCACTGAACCGGCGCAGAGATATGTGTATCCCCTGTTTTTTTCTTCTCTTGCTGAAGGAAATATCGTCGATACCATCCAATACAACTAGTAACACAACTAGGGTTAAGACAGGAATCAAACAACATGCAAAGATGGAAAATTGTGGCGCCCGCAGGGGGGATACACATATCACTGAACGGGCGCAGAGATATGTGTATCGCCTCTCTATTTTTTGACTTTTCGAGTTATCCCTTGCTGAATGAAATTTGGTCAGTCATACTTATTTAACGCGACTAGTGACATAAAATTATAATCTCGTCGGATAAGGAGAGGAACGAGTGTTTACATCAACATTGCGGTCCACGAAGAAGTAAACTCGCCAGAGAAAGCTTTGCGACTATTTTGTCTCGAACTGTTGCTCTTAATCTTGGATCATTAGTAGTCCCTTTGACGATGATTCCACAACAGAAATAAAACCGACACTTGTTTTGAGGGGTGGGGGGTAGGGGACACACATTTCACTGGCAGCCATATTGGAGGGATACACATATCACTAGGGATATGTGTGCGGGGATACACATATCACGGGGATACACATATCACTGTGACACCGGCAATGAACATTTCACGCCGCTTGTAATCCGGGATATTTAGTTTTACTCCTGCCAAGTCCCTCGCGGTAACAAGGGGCCAACTCGGACCCAATTTGTTGACACGAATTTTTGCTTGTTGATCTTGAAAGCTTTTGGTTCGTGACTTAATTTGAAAATCAGAAAGAGTTGATAGTGAAGCAACATGGTTTTTGTTGAGGCGATTTGTCGTTCTTCATTTAAGACTGATTGCAATGTTGAAGTTGAAAAGCTGAATGCATTGACGTTGAACGAAAATCGTTGAATTGAAAATAACGTTCTTAAAGTTGACAAGTTAATGGTGTTGATGTTGAGAAATATTTGTTGAATTTGGTATCAAGTTGTTGATTTTGACATATATTTTCTCTTTTGAATTTTGCTACAATTTGGCTACCATAGTCGAGCGCTCGCGACCTACAAACTTCAAACATCATTTTCAGCGTTGGTGCAATCAGATAACCATGTGGTGCAAATGTTTGACACTAGAAAAAAGCATCAGCTATCGTATGAAGTGTTTTTTTGCCCCCTTTTTGTCTGTTTCTCCCTTTTAAACTTGGCGCGACGGCAATGTTATGCTTACGCAATTGGTTTATTTATTAGACCGGAAATAAAAAGCTGACCGGATGTTAAATTTTGAGCTCATGCGCAGTGCGTTTTGCCGCAGTGTTTTTAGGAAGAAGATTTGGAGATTCAATGATTTCAACGAGTCTTTTTAAGCCGGGGAGCCTTGAGAGTCGGAGAGGTGGCTTAAATTTAGGATCACAGTTCAATTTTAATTTACTAAGCTCTCCACAGGACACCCAAGCGAGCGAGCGGCTCCTGTCGGTGCGTGCTGCTGTTTCCGGACTTCTTTCGCTACTCCCCCTAACGGAGAGCTTGTTCACAGGTCATTTGAAAGGGTGGAAATTTCACTAGTTGAAGTGTATGAGAGGGAAGGGAAATCTGTCCTTTTCACCTGCATGCGGATCTTTTTAAAAAGCCTTAAATGGCTAAGAGACGCATTTTATGGCTGGACAAGACGATTTTGTGCTCGGGTATTCATATTAAAAAGACAGTGCATTTATAAAACTTTAAAAGAGGTGCAGAGTTCTAGACTTTTGTCAATAGAAAGTAATCGAAATGGGTACCTTTTCTTCAGGGCGGATCCTTCCTGGGAAAAATTTTGGTGAGTATATACCTCCCCTCGGGATTTGACCTTTTTGAAATCCAATTGCCTGCGTAGCAAGCGTTTCCAATCGAGTTTTTTGCCCGAAAGTTGGAGAGAGAGCAAAAACAATTATGGAAGGGGGTAGGGGAAGGGAACCCAACTTTCTCGGCGACGTTGCGGGGAAACACCTGTTCCGCAGGCTACAATTTAAACAACGTCTTGAACAAGTCAACTCGAACGGTTCTGGCACTGCATCAGAAACTTATGTTTACCATGTTTATCACCGTCTTTCGCCAAGTTTTTTTTTCATTGGTCTACGATGACCTCAGTAAACGACGATGATTATAGCAAAACGACTTTTGCGTTTCAAAGCCCTCTTATTTAACCAATAGTTTCTGTTCAGGTTACGCAAAGATATACTGACGGACTTATACGTCTATTCACCATTTAGCCGCGGAAAGAATATTAAAAGAGATGATCCAGTTTCAACATTTGAATGGATCATTGAGTAAGTGAATGTGATTATATCCGATGGAAAAATAACTTATCCAAGCCCGAAAATAAAGTCACTTAAAAAGATGAAAAAAAACCAAAAACCAAAAAACAAAGAGAGAGACAAAGAAGAGCTATTTATGAAAAATAATCTATCTTCCCAAGGTAGGATAAAGCCAGTTTTATCTTCTCGTGATCTTCCGAGAGTCCAGCCAAGCGTTTGAATAACTGTTCGGATCTAGTTTCTAGATCTAGAATCAAGTCTATGTAAGCTGATTTTGTCTGCATTTTTAAAAAAGGAAAACAGGGGGAAGTGATAAAATCGTCAGCACGGCTGTTTAATGTCTCTGGCCTCCGTGACGTCACAGCAAGGTGAGACTTTCGACGAAAATGGCGGTGCTGGTAAGGTTGGTGTTTTTTATGTGAACATTTTCTGTGCTTATTTTTCCCGCACTAATGTGGCTTCTCTGTTGGTCGAGGAGACTTTTTACAATTTACCTTTTTATATTCCAGCGGAAAAAAAAAGGGTGTTTCAATTACTTCTTGAAAATTCCTCAAAAAAGCTTTCTGAAGCATTTTAGTGAGTCCCCAAGTTAGGAAAATTATGTATGTGCGATGCGGTATATGGATAAAAAGCATGAGAAAACTTGTAGCTTGACTCCAAAATAGTCCATATCTCACAAAATCTATATACACTGAGCTTACTATGACCTCGTAAAACCTCGTAGACGAGGCGTGTTATTGAGGCAGCACCTCAGTTTATTGTTACTAAATATTTGCTCAGCCTTTATAAATGCATTGTATAACAACTGAAAGTAAAATTATATGTGGGGCTGCACTAGCAAGCCTGCATGTGTAAGTATCTCACTTTTTCTCTCCACATCTAGTAGTATAAGTACAACTAAACACTGTACCCTTTACTTGCTCACTTTTTCAGTAACGGTAACTAAACAGTAAACTTATATCTAATTACGTGAAACAGTATATAAATAACAGGTTTCCACTAGACTGTATGGATTAGAAAGGTGTAATGGTAATGCTAATCATTTTCTGTTCTGCCTACAGCATAAATACTACTACAAGCTATGATGTTTCCAGGCATACATGTGAACAGAAATAGAGAGTGGACTGGCAGGCCTTTTATCAATATTTGTATTCTCTTAGCCCCCTACATTATAAGCAGTCCCGGCTGACCACTTATTTTGAGGCACAAGTCGCGTCAGGGAAAAGAGAAAAATTAGGAGCACTTTCCCTGGAGACCATTATTCCGAGGGGGACTCCATGTGAAAATGTTGTCAATGTTCGTCGTCTCGCTTAGTAAAGAAATATCTACATATCTAAAGAAACAAACGCCGCCATACTGTGTATGGTCGACTTCTTTTAGGGTTCAAATAAAGCCTGAACCACGCCCTCGTTGGTCTTCTTTAGGGGTCAGTAATTCTAATTTTTCGACGAACATCTTTTTATCTTTCATTTTTGAATCTCGTCGAGCTCATTTCTTGCTTTAAGTGAAACTAGAAACGTCCAAACACGATGGAAACCCCACAAAAAATGAAACCGAAGAGCAACCCTTGTCCTAATCGGTAAAATTTTTAAATTTCCACCTATTGGTTTGATGCATTTGACTTATACGTTTGCGTGTTTCGAGGTGTTTCCTTGTCCCGGGTTTGCTACATAAGCAAACTTACTTCCAACAAAGGTTTTTTTGAGCACCTTATTCAACAGAGCGGACACTAAAGGTTGACTGAAAAAATACGTTACTTAGCGTCACATGTCGAAATAAGAGGGCCTATTGTTCTGTAACTTGTCACGTTACAATTGTCTATTCTTTTTATCGGGCGATTTATTAAATTTAAGCCCTTGGACATTTGGGGAAAATATTATGGTTTTAAATGACGCGTCAACATCCAAGAGTACCATCAGACGCCATCAAAGGCTTACGTGCATATGTGAGGGACGGTTGCTCATCTTACACCCAATCTACATCGTTAATTGTGAGAGAGACTATTGTCCTGAGAAAATTCATTTGATTAGGTTTTTTTCTTTCCGATTCGTTTTCCTAATTTCAAACTGCGAAATGTTCGTAGAAATAGGATTCCCGAAACAAAATTTGCCAACTTTTCATGCTCATAAAGAATTTTTTCCAGACCATCGTAGCTTAATCAAAAACAAAATAAACGGCGGTGATAAACATTGTAAACTCCATTCAAAACGTCTTGTTGATAAAAAATTGCGGAACTTCACAATGTTGACCACCGCTGTTTTTGTTTTATGTTTGAAGTTTGCTTATTTTTTCTCAAATCGAAAATCTAATGTAATGGTATTACTATAATCTTTACTGATATAAAAGAGCATTTTGCAACTGTTGATAAAGTGATCCTCCTTAGTCCACGTTCAAGGACTCCCTCTTGAGTGGCATATAACACAGGGCTGCCGTGTTGTCAACCTTCCCTAAATTTTGCCATTCATCTAAATGAACAGGATATAACTCTCCTGGCGGGATTCTAATGCCACTATCAATTGGAAATTTGTTGATGATAAAATAAACTCTTCCCTCTATTTCCACTGCACCAAGATCGTTTGGAGGAATTCGACTTTGTTTAACAACTGACCACGTGTTGTTTTCTTCGTCATACACCTCTACAGGTGCAGTTTCACCACACGACTTTCCTTTTTTAAAAGAATCAAAACCCCCTGCAACGTACATTTTGCCTGATACCACAAAAAGGCTGGACCCTACGTGAGGGTGGCACGTTGATGCTTTTTTCTCCCATTTGTTTCTCAGGGGATCAAAGCAATGTAACACTGCATTCTCCGTCTGCAAAGAGGACTCGACTGTCCGCGCATGAGCGTAAAGTACATAAAGGTTTAAGTTTAATACTGTTCCTCCACTATTATAGAAACCATCGGATTTTTTTTGTTTTATATCCAGTTTCTTAAATCTTTGCCATCGGCATTCAGCTAAGTTATACCTTTCAAGAATCTGATTGACATTAGGCAGAATCGGATACAGGTAATCTCCGATCCTGCAAAGGTTGCTGATCAGTCCGCCAGGACGATCACTTAGCTTTTCCCACACATTCCTTTCTATGTCATAGCAGTGAATACAGCCGCTTTTATGATCAAGGATATTTTCACCACCAACAAACAGTTTACAGCCAAACAACACTGCATAAGGATATATTGCCTCTATTTCAGGTGCTGGAGCCAAGGCTGTCAGCAGTTTCCAAGCTTTAGCTTCAACATCAAAATACTGCATTTGACTTTTAGAAAGAACTGCTACAACGACCTAACCGGCATGAAACAAACACATGATTAAATGAATGATTCTATAAATAAATAGGAGCTATGCAAAACAATGATAGTTAATGTCACCAAGGCCGCGCCATGTCCACACGAATGCATACATTTTTGATACCGTATACTTTTTATTCGGATTTGTGTGGATGTAGCCTAAAATGATAGAGAGCTTTATATTCTAAGACCAGGACGACTAAGAGTTCGACTGTATGAGATTTCCTCAATACTAAGTAGCGCGCGCGCGTGAATCAGCGCCACTTTGGCAAGAAAACGTGATAGTCGTCGTCATTCTACAACAGGTTTTGGTGAGAATGTCGTGTTCGCGGATACAAGTTATTAGGGACTTTAAAATCCAACGACGCGACAGCATGCGTTGTTTCAGTCTTTATTGAGATTATTTCTACTTACTTACCTTGTCAAATGTACGCGAACCCTCCTGCATTTGAATTCCAAGGGATCATATTCAAGTTCAGAAAGCAAAATAAAATTTCGTCCTTGCTTGTTTATGTTCTTCATAAAACACGAAATTAGGTATTTTCACGTCGTAGTCTTATCGTAGTCGTGCAGAAACGGCAAAGAAATGTATAAAAAAGCGTGATGCACATGCAAAGTTGTTGTTTTGTGTACTAAACCTATTGTTCTTTTAGACGTTCCCGTTGCCGTCGCATCGTTGAATCTTAAAGACCCTATTAAGGGCCTGTTTACATGGAGCTTGGGGACCCCAGGTAGGTGAGGTAACCCTCTTAGGTGGGGTAACCCGCCTGTCCATATAAGGCTCTCGTTTTCATTTTACTCACGTTTACATGATAGGTGGGGTGACCCGCTAAGGCGGGTAGCCCGGTCTGCCAGACCGGGTAACCCTCTCAGCCGGGGTCAAATTTTGCCATGTAAACGTTCAAGGTGGGGTAACCTGCCTAGCCGGGGTCGGATTCGTGAAGCATAAAATTCGTGTAAAATTCACTTTGGCGATGTTTTTGCATCATTATTAAAGGTAACAATAGAAAGCAACAGCACTGAAGGTTGCAGCAAGACCAGCAACTTGAGTGTAGAAGAGCATTAATCGCCAAAACAAGTGGTTTGCCAGAATTTTTCTTGTTTACGCGCTTAGCGACCATTCAATAATCTTGAGAAAGTGCACCCCGGGATGGAGGGGTTGTAAGATTGCGTGTAAAGGAGGGTTAATATTTAACCCACCTAAGCGGGTGACCTCACCTACCTGGGGTTCCCCACCTCCATGGGGCCCCAGGCCCTAAGTGTTATAGGTTTTATTATTTTGAGGCTGGGAGATAGCTTAACCTCCTTCAATAAAGATAACACGGCTAACATTTTTTTTGGCGAAAAAGATGCACAATGAAGCTATCCGGGGTGTCTATTATTTGAGGATACGCGAGAAAATGTTAGAATTTAAAGGTATCCAATTAGAAGTAACCTACTTCGGTCGTAATAATTTGGCGAGCAGATTATTGATTTGCGGACGCCGAAGGCTGAGTCACTGAAATAATTGATCTGCCGCCTTCCAGGAGAACTCGGAGATCAATTATTTGATCTGCTTGCCACTGACAAATCACGATAATTTGCTCAACCTCGTCCAATAATAGCTAATTATTTCCCTTAGCGCCTTCGGCTTTGGCAAATAATTGATTCGCTTTACTCAACCTCGTCCAACGAATGAAAGCGAATCATTGTGACTCATAATGATTTCTGTTGGCAATTGTAAACTTTTATTTGACTCTGTTCCTAATGTTAGGAACAGAGTCAAATTTAGAAGGATTTGTATGGAGTCATCAGAGCATAACTGGGCTAATATCTCAGAGACAATTTGCCCCACAATGCTAGTTTTTGGCAAGAAGGCGTCTTGGATGTGTTTCTTTCAGAATATCCTGACGAATCCCATAATTTCACAAATTCAATTTTTATGACGTAATCACTTTAGTACTCTATAGACAGAGAAATTATTTCTCGTAAAATTTTTATTCAAAGGCCCATAAATTAATCCAAACACAAATTTAATGGCTCGTGGATCCGTTCACGTAAGTAAATCGGCTGAGCACGTGGCAAAAATTATTCAACACATATCTTAAATCAAAATGTATACAACGTCTAAGGTAAAATATTCATAAATACTTAATTTTCTTGACTATGGAGTACAAGATGTATACCTGAAAATTCTTCAAAAACTTCGCTGCTTGGTGGCGTTTCAAAACAGGCCAAGCGCTCCGATCGGCCGTGATGAAAATTCCGTGTATTTTAAATTCCTCGAAGGACAATTTAGAAAGAAAAACCTTCCTTTGTCAACTTGAAGAAAACCAAGCATTCTTTTGAACTTTCCTTTCCCATCGGTGAGTTTTGGCGGCGCATTTGTAACCTTGAAATGCGAAACATTTGTCATGTTTACCCTCGCCAATGAGCTGTCTCACTTTTAAGGATTTTTGTCAGCTACATTTGTTCTCAGTAGTCTGGAGTTCATAGGCCTTACATTTTCGCATGGACCACGTGACCTGAAACGCTTTGGCCGCGAGGAAAAATGAGGCCTAGGGATAAGGCAACGTTTTCACCAGCAGCCAGGTGATGTAGTGTATGCACAAACAATGGAGTCTTTTTTATCAAGGTTCTTAAATCTCCCCGGAGCTAAGATTTCTTAAAAACAAATTGAACTAGATGACATGGTAGATAACATGAAGACGTTGTAGGAATTACCTCAGCAGAGCATGATATTGATAAATGAAATTTTTTCCCGATCTGCAAGTTTCTGGTGGTAAATCCTGCAACCATCGCAGCAAGAAAAGGTCCTTTTCGGCAGCTCGTAGGTAAATGATAGAAGGCGCGAAAGTCACGATGCTGTTGTGCATGGTTAGCTATGGTTACATTTTTTTTGTTACTAATTCCTTTCTCGTTTGTTAACAAATAAACTTCAAAAGAGGTGGATCGTCCCCCCATCCCACTTTGAAAACTGCTCCGGAGGCCCTGCAATACAAAACACTTTGGGTCGGTTATTTAAACGAAGTCTAACTTAGGCCACGATTTGATATATCACTGGACATCCCGGATCTTTTACTTAAGGGGTTAATCTAAGAACGTAAGTAGTTTTCCAGACTGCGCTATTTGCTTTATTCAAATTGTTCACGAAAAAATGGTGTTTAGAACGCAGTTTTGTTAAACACGGGCTAAACTGAGTTTTTTTTTTAATCCTGTGCATTACTATGGGAATGTATGTGCTCTACAAGTTTCTTACACAGCGTCAAGGGGCAGTGTAAACAACATTCACATAAACTTGCAAAATCCAACAATTCTGGATACCTCTTATCAAACGAGTTTGAAGTCAACCTCGTTCCCAGGGCTCTCTCCTCGCCCCGTAGGGACGGGTAGGAGTGAACCCTGGGAAAGAGGATGTTTTGAGGTTAAGTACTGTAAGCAGCCGTTTTTTGGATGTCACGCAACGCTGCGTGACATCCAAAAACGGCTGCAAGGGGGACTATGTAAGTTACGGACCGAGTTTAATAGGGAGCTTAAGCAAAGACATTTTTGAGCGACGCACGTCAACCGGAAATGAGGCCTTCTTCCTTTTTATAGGCCTTGTATTGCTAAGTTTCTTTTCTGTTAAAAAGACAATTTACGGCGCAAAAAGTCCACTTCCGGTTGACGTCTCTAATGTTTGAGGGGGAGGGGGAAGGACAGGGAGTCCAAACCTCTCACCCTTTTTATTGTAGCTTCCTCCATTTAGCCCTTGTTCTATTGCAAACACTCACATGCCACGCTCTCCTCTGCCGCCTCCCAAACCTCTCCCGCTCCCTGTTCTCCCCACTTTTATCTGCTCAAATTATGGTCCAAGAGTCCAAGCGCAAAGTATATGAAAGTAACAGTTTTGCAATTTTGTCCTGTCACGAATTTCGACCTAAAAGAAATGTTGAATTTAGCGGTTCGTACAGCGAAGTACGGCCCGCTTAACCAATTAAAACGCGCTACATGATATTTCATGCATTTTGATTGGCTCCCGTAACTCGAAATATCCTTGGCTATTCACTGTTTTGGGGTGCCGTTGATTGCGACGAAATTTGGCTCGTCGGAGTCAACTGGTAGGTAGAAAATATTATTTTCTAACTGAATTTGCAACAAAATCGTGAAAATACGCGCGACAAATCCCGAAACTCTGTCAATTAAAACATCATAAACAGCTCTTACTAGGTGACGCCTTTTATTTACAAAATTACTTTTAATGTTTATCCAACTAATTTGGTGCATGCAAAAACAACTATAATTATCAGAGTCAGTGCATAGTGCTTGATGAATACCTCAACGCTTCGCGTCTCAGTATATATCCACGGCTATTTATTCCCCACTTCAAGCTCCCATCTGGGGATAGTTTTATTCTATACTGGCATTGTTTGAACGGATTTTTATCTAAGGGATGGTAGAAAGGAAAGTGGACTAAACCGCTGAAAACGTCAGGCTGACATTTATAAGTTTAACTATAATTAGGGAAAAGAGCATAAAGCCGTTGATTATCTGCTGTTTTTGTACCAGTTCTTCAACGGGTGTATCTTCCTAAATCTACCGTAGCCAACGCGAGCAATCTGAAGAATTATTGACCCTGCATGAGTTTTTTCTTGTTGCTCGGAATGCTCCAGCTTCAAGGAATAGATAGGTCTTGCTCCCTGAACAATTCATTCAACAATTCAACAATTGACTGGATGAAAGTGCTGGAGAAAAGGAAAAAAAACATATTCATAATCACCACCACTGAACATGCGTACACTGACACAATATATAGTAAAACTTCCACGCAGCGACAAACAAACACTGCTTTTTAACCTCTCAAAAATTGAACACCCTCCCTTAGGCGGACACCTCTTCTGGTTTAGAAGGTGTTCGCTCACATGATGTTCATTGGCCTGCGTTGCAGACGTGATTTAAACCTGGGCCGGGTTGTTCGAAGCTGGGTTAAGAGAACCCACGGTTAGTGCGAAATTTGAATTCAGATGTGAGGGCTTAAAAAGCAAATTCAGTTTAATTCACTTTTGTCTACAATTTGATGATTGGAAACTCTAAAAAAAAAAAGAAAATTATCCGAGAGAGTGGTTTTGATAAAAAGATAGAGAAACCCGGGCAACCGGCGCTCGAACAACTGGGCCCAGGGGCCCGTTTCTCGAAAGTCCCGGTAACTTTTCGGGCCCGAAATCAAATATTCAAATCGAAATATAAAGAATAAAAGCACCGGTCCTGGCTGGCAAACTACTCCATTTTGTTTCACTAACTGATAGTTTTATCATGTTAGTTGCAAAACTATTGAAACCTCCATCTTCCATGTAAACAATAACAGCTTAACGGGCCCGTTAATTATCGGGGCTTTTGAGAAACGGGCCCCTGGTTAGTAACGTCTGCGAAGCTGCACCGTGATCCTTGCTATGGGCCCCCAACGGACTCAGCAAATTACCGGAAGTGCGTTTTGAATTTCCCTCCAACCTGATTGGAAAATTGACAATGGCTTTTTTGACAGGTCAACAATGGCGCGTACTCAAATCCTGGTACAAGGACTTAGGCGCTGTTTTGTAGATGATCGTAACAAGGATCTTAACAAGCTTTGGAGCAGGCTAGAGGGCTGACTGTATAAAAGTTAGCGAACACCTAAGATTTCCTCGAATAAGAGGAGAATTTAATAGCTCTAAGAATAAACCTGAATTTGTTACAAGAAAGAAAGGCGGCAGAATGAATAAAACATGACAGTGACTCTGTTCCCAAATTACTGAACAAGCATGTCCATGAATCTAGTCTCTTAAAACTAAATATTCCCCACTTTCTCTGCAGATATATACCTACCATTGAATCTCCCTCAAGAAACTCTCGGGCTAAAGGATTTATCGGCCTTGTTGTGTTTTCCAGTGATTTGACCAAATAGCTTTGACTGACAGCCATGTAGGAGGCCACCTCCATGTCGAGTAGCGTTTCCTGGGCTTTGAACTTCGCTGTTGTCCGGAAAGAGGACGTCGTTGGTCGGAATGCACTCGTTAAATCGTCAACAGCACTAACCTCATCCCAGCGCAACCGAGGACAAACTTCGTCGACATCGCGAGCTTGGGCGGCGTTTCTCGAAGGCAAGCTTCGTGGACTTGAGGACGACAAAGCCGACTTGAGAGATAAGCTGTTTTCATACATGGCCCTTGAACTAACCAGTTGATTTCCTTTAGGCAGGGAACCGTAACTGCGTAGCTTACCAGGGACAGTGATGACAGACGAATTTCCTTTTACTGGAGTAGGGTAGGCCAACTGAACCGGTGGACAGAAACTGGAGCCATTCTCGAGATTCGACTGACTTCCTTTAGGCCGGGAATCACAACTGTGTAACGCATTAGAAACAGTGGTAACGGTTGAAGTTCCTTTTCCAGGAGCAGGGTAAGCTAGCCGAACCGGTCCACAGAAACTGGAGCCATTCTCGAGACTCGACTGACTTCCTTTGAGAAGTGTATTAGGCGCAGTGTTGACAGCAGAGGTTCCTTTTACTGGAGTAGGATAGGCTAGCCGAACAGGTGGACAGAAAATGGAGTCATTCAGCAGACAAGTTGAGGTGATATCACTTGAACACAGGCGTTCTTCCCAACCTGGCTGTTTGGAATTGAAGGCAGGTGGAGGTCGAGAACAAACCTGAGGCTTCTGTACGACAGAATCACGATTATCTACAGCTTCCGAGACATTCGAAAAGAATACTTCGCCTTTGTCATCGTCAAAGGACTTGGAATCTTCATGAACCTCAAGATCAGAAATTTGAAGAAGTCCAAGGTCCTCCATTGCTTGGCGCTCAAGCTGCATGATAGCATGGTCTTCCTGTGACAAAAAAGAAGGAAAGAAGAGAAACTACCGTTTCAAATTGGTGACTATGCCAGGACTTACTGAATCTAACGGAATCTTATTACAGCAGCTTTGAACGAAATAGATAAGGAAACGATCATAAAAGACAAAAAATTACTTCATAGGGAGTAATTTAACTTAATTTGAGAGAAATTAACTTTATTTTGTCGAAATGCGTTTTGCCTAGCCCTGGGCATGAAAACCCTTTGTTTGTAGTGGAAGTGCTCTCAGCTGATCTGACTAGTTTACATCCACTCCACTCAAATAATTTCAAACACATGATGCAAATGGATCATCTAACAACAAAAACGGCCCATTCTCGGTGCAAGAACCGATAACTCGCAAGTGACATAAAAAAAAAGAAAATAAAGTATTAAAGGCAATAGAACCTGTTCCTAAGAAAACAAGGTGCGAAAAAGAAGAAAATGTTCCAAGGTTCTCACACCAAGGTACACCCACAAAAACCCAAACTAGGGGAGCAAAACAGTGGCTTTTTACGAGCGTGGAGTCTCTTTCCTCCACGGAGGATCCCGCTGCGATTCCAATAAAAAATAAGGGAAAAAGTAAGTGCGTAGGGGACAAGAGAAATAAGGAAAGGCCCCTTGTCATCGTCCCTCGGAGACTTACTTTTCTCTCTTTCTCTCCCCCCAGCCTCCCTAAGAAACGACCACGGCGACGGGTACGAAAACGTCACTTGAAAAGTGAATTGGCGCTGCTTCAAACTTTACCGTGCTTATTCCATCTCGTTTAATTCATAAAATGTTGGCAAATTTTTGTGGAGTTGAATTCTAAACGACTGCATTAAAGTTCAGGAAAAGCAAAAGAAAGTTGTTGCCTTTTGTTCCCGTCCTCGACAAAACGTGAAATTAGGCAATTTCACGCTGTAGTCGTGAAACGACGGGAGAGAAATGTACAAAAAAGCGTGATGCACGTGCAAAGTAGTTGTTTTGCTTGTCTAAACCTATCGCTTTTTTGCCGTTGTCGTTGCCGTCGCTGTCGTCGTTGCGTAAACTCCCTAAAGAAGCCTCTGTGGCGCGGGCGGGCGGGGGGGAGAGCATAGGTGAGTAGTTGAACTCAAGATGTACGACAAACAACTCTAATAGTCAAAGGGGGACTAAACCCAGGAAAACCTCTCAAACTTATTAGAGACCTTTAGCATCAGGCAAACCGTAAACCGCAAACCGCAGTTTGCAGTTACGCGTTGCCGAGATTTCAAATTTTAGCAAGGCGTTCAGTTCAGTTCATTTTTATTTAGCCAAAATATAATACAGTACATGAATACATATAGGAATTGTAAGGTTGCAAGGGAGCCCAGAGGAAACCAGAAGGTTTATGACGCCTGGGCTCCCCAGTCTCAAAGAAATAAGCAAAACAAAATGAAATTTGCGGAGTGATACGTTAAAAATAGGAACTAAACAGAGACTTAAGTTATGAATTCAGTAACGAGATAGAAAAAAATTAACTCTGGATTGGAACAGAATACTTTCTTTTGTTAGAACGGCAGAAAGGAATATAAAATCGATTTGAACTACGTACGAGGTCCTTGTTTAGGGCCGCCATGTTGTTTTCATCAAGTTGAAGTGCATCACTTTAATCGCCCAAAAATCAGCAAAAATTCATTGATTCAAGATCAAAAATCCAACACACATCGCAAACGGATATAAAAAGCTAGTTCATACCTTTAAACGCGAGGCTGTACAATTTTTGTGGCAAAACACCTTGCCGTAAATCACTTCCCCCTGGAAGCCCTTCCTGCGGTTCAAACGTGACCGCAAGGCCGTGGTCACGTGACATTTTGCTGTTTGCGGTTTCCCATGAAAAACCTGATGCTAAAGGTCTCTATTTGCGACTCCAATCCGGCGTTGATCACTCGACCATGCTGCCTTTCTTAGGGCATAAACCGGGATTTTACGGTATCACGATCAAAGCAGCCGACGATACCCAAGCTTGCCCATAAATTTGAAAGTCTAAAGTTTGACTCTGAATCTGCAGGAAATAAAACCTACTTAAAGGCATGCGCGTACAGAGTTTAGCGTTGTCAGCAAATTTTCTTCTAGAATAAGAAGTTTATGATGCACTACACGCCTTACTATATGGGGTTTTAATTTGGATGAAATCAATCCAGCCATGACATGCTACCCAAATACAACCCAGTGATACGTACCTTTGTTTTATTAGTTTTCTGGTGTTCCATAGAGATTGGTGTCCACTGTGGTAGCCTGGCCTCCGTTAAAGAAACAGAAGCTTCATCTTCAAGCGAAGGTTGATAGCTTGAGATTTGAACCGTGGAAAGTTTCAGTTTCGAGCCACCGGTCTGGCTCAGAGGAGTGCAAATCTCTGGTTGAAGCTGATGCGAGGAAACACAGGGAACTGGCCTAGATGCTGAAGACAGCGTCGCTGTAGAGAAAGGAAAACTTAGCGTTCGCGTGTGGGAGTGTTGTGAGTTCAGATTTATTGTGGAACTATGCTGAAGACGCCAGGCTTGCGTGGCCATGGATGTAAGGTGTGACTGCAAATCCACAGATTGAGGGGTTGGAGCTTGCCTTGTGAGCAGTGTAGGATTTGGGGCGGAGGAGTCCACCAAAGGCTTTCTCCCTAAAGCCACGAAGGAGTTTACGGCTATTATTGGTTCTTGCGGCAAGTTGTAGTTTTTATTAACGGATGTAACTCTCTGTGGCGTACACGATTCTTCGTCCAACGCCTCTTGTTTTCTAGGGGTGCGCAACGGATCGAGGAAAGCCTGAGAACGTTTTGCTTGCGATTGAGAAACTTTTTGTGGTGTTAGAATGTCTGCCCAGGTTGGCTGGTCTTTCGCAGAGGAGGGCTGGGCCCGAGAAACCAGTATTCGCGAGGACGTTGACAGTGGAATGCTTTTAAACGCTTGGGAGTCTGGTACACGAGTTCTTGTTGACACCTGCGTTGCAGCTAAGCTGGCAATTGGATCGTGTTCATCTAAGTAAAAGTAAATACATGTACAGTTACGGGTCAGAGACGGTTGTCCTCAAAATGTGGTTCACTTACAAGTATCCTTAATAGACTTCATCACGTTTTTGGGAGCTATCTTGACGGGTAGGCAACCGAGACATTACAGTGTTTGTATAGGAGTCTAATGTCGAATAATTTTGGGCTGTTCTGAAATAATATCAATTGCAAACTTAAGCTTCACAGCAGAGGATTGCAGTTACAAATTTTGGGGGGCCACATCTGTGCTTAAATTTATCTCGTCGCTTGCATTAAATTTTTCATAATCTGTGTTCCAGGAGTTTAGCTAGTGAGGAAATTAAATGCGAAGTAAAACAAAGCGAGATAGGGAATAAAGGGAGAGCGACAGCTTCTTCTTTCTTTGAGCCGTCTGTTTTACACATGGAGATGGTTCGTTCCCGCAGCCCCCTCATTGGTAGTGCATGGTCGAAGGTATAACTGCGGAACTCTGGTGGAGGGGTAAATATCTGCCAAAACAAGTTTCTGTACTGAATTAAAGAAAAATATATTTGACAACTACCTTGTTCCTGCAGCTGGCCTTGTTTTCCAACAACTGTTGTTAATGGATTATATTTACCAGCGGTCCCAGTTGCTTGTCTTGTTCTTATCATGGATCCCTTAGGGCTTGGCCGGGTGCGTTTTGCGGGCCCCGTGTAATAAATAGAGGTCCTTTTGATGGTGGGTTCCTGATAGTATGCAGAGTAAAACATACACCCAGTTAAGGCATTTTTTAACGCGATTTAAGCGCTCGCAGATCAACATATGGCCGCTTTTGTGTTGAGGCCGGAGCTCTCTAGAGGGGTAAATCTTCGTTTTCGCTGAAACGAGTTTGGTCATTTATCATTCGTTTTCTTTTTTTTTAAGTAGCAACTTTCCTTGTCTTTAAAAAACATCTAGTGTAGAAAAAGAAAAAAAAATCGTAGGCAACGTGTTTAAAGCATGCACTCGTAGATCTGTCTGATTTTGGAAAGATGTACCTTACAACTCAAGAGAGTCTGTTAAAAATGCATGTTTTTTTCTGTGGTCTCCATATTGACGTAACCTCTAAACTACCAAAAAAGCCCAATAAAGTGGCCAAGCTTCTTACAAGTACGGTAGAGATTGGCCAGTTAGCCATGCCCCTTCCCCCGACACTCTCCCCCTTCCGAGCCCCTTGTCCTAACAGCTAATATCCGAGGAGAAAAACGAACTAACAGCACGCAATGATTTCAATGCTTGAGTGCGTGACCACGACTGCACGGCGGTATTGAAGTTAGAAAGCTACACTTGCTAATGGTTGAGATTCTGAGAAAGGTACCTTTGTCTAAAATCAGACAGAAATATAATCACATTAGTGTTTTGAGGAATAATTGCGTACATACAAGTTGCTGCTGCTCCTTAAACGAGTATGGAGAGCCTCCGTCCACTTTTTTAATATTTTAACAAACACAACCAATCTTTAAAGTTCGACAAAAAATCCCAGCAGGTTCTTTGTGTACGCGCCAATGGGGGACCTCCACTAAGACCTTATTCGCGATTTCAATAATTTTCTTGAGTTAAACAAGTTAACAAATAATCGGGCAGCTTTTTACGCATGTTCATTCGTAAAGAAAGCTTTATGTAATGGTCAGCGGAGAAAAAAGCCTGATCGTATTCGAATTACAACTGACTCGACCTTCCCCCGCCCAACCACGATGTTTAGGGATGGAATTCACTGTATTTTCTAACATACCTCCCTAAATGCTTGACGACTTCTGCGGTATGGCGTAAGTCGTTCACCTGCTAGAGTAACTCGACCGGTATTTTGAAGTCGCATAAGGTTATCATTTATTCCAGTGTTATTTAAAATGCTCTGCAATGAACTGGCGTCTGGCTTGAAGTCCAACGGGTCATTCTCACGGACTGAAAACAAAGTATAAAAAGCGGCGTTTTGAGAAATTTAACACGGAAGGACCCCAGAATTAGATAACTAAGCTAGGCTTCGTTTACATTATAGAACATTTATCGGAATAGATGTTTAAGGTCCACTGATGTGTGTAAACGCCTGGAAATTCGGAAATATCTTAGAATTATTTATGAATTGGGAAAAATCTCTTCTGCTGTAAACGTAGTCTTAGATTCCGGACTTAAAATCTCCCGACACGCAACTAAACCGGCAGACAAATCCGGTACCAAAATGTTACGGATTCATGAAAATCTCCTCCAATGTAACCGTAGCGTATGATCAATCTTTGTTCTTTGTTTTGCGGATCTAAAGGTAACGTAGAACGGGCAACGAAAACGTGCACCTTGTTTTGCAACATTGCTGCAAAACGAGTTGAATAGCGCTTTTGCGCGTTTTACCACCCGCGAATCAAAGCTGTCCTGCAACAAATCAGGTTGAGAAAAGGTGTTGACAAAAGGAGAAAGAAGTTCTACTTTGGCAACAAAAGACGCACATTACCTGTATGGCCAGACTCCCGCGTAATTTTAGCTAATCACAAGTCAGCATTAACGCAACTTACAACAACCTGATTTGTTGCAAGACAATTTTGAATGGGGCGGGGGGGGGGGGGGGGGGGGTGGTGCACGCACATCATAGCTTTTCAACTCGTTTTGCAGCAATGTTGCAAAACAAGTTAAACGTTGTTGTTACCCGTTAACGCGGCTTAAAAGATTATTCAATGGCCCTGCGAGGCAGGCGTTAAAAGATGAAGGACCTGATGAACAATCCAACAAAAAGAATAAACTCTGTTTACCTTGATCTGCCCAGGCTACCTTTTTCTTGATACAAGAACCAGACTGGGAAATAGCAGAAGTGCTGTCAGCATTAGAAGGCTGTAGGGGTGTTAAAGGAGGTCGTGACTTAGTTGACGTGCCACAAGTCCTGGGAGTGATACCTGATGCTTTCACATCACGCTGAATCGTTGGTCCGGTGTAGTAAATTGATGTTCGAATCCCAGCTGTTTGGCCAGATATGCCCGTCTCACTGTATGAAAAAAAAAAAGAAAAACAGCACAAAACAGAAACGATTTACTTTCCTCTGCATGTGGACTTAGGTGTGTCACCGATTATTTTCAGTGTTTCAAGCACAGGAAAATGTCAGCGATAGAAGTGTTTGTAATTAAAACGTGGCTTTGCGCCAAATAAATGCCAAAAAGCGCTTTTTTTAGGCAATTGCTGTTGCTGCGCAGTTTTGAAAAATCGCCTCAACTGTACACTGAAACGTATTTCCAAAAGGCCCCCCCCGCTTTCGATTACATTTTAGGTTAAAAAGTACTGCCACAGAGTTTTAGACATATGTATTGGAGAGGAGGAAGCGCCTCTTTACAAGGGCAGACAATCAAGTAAAGTTTGGGAGCAAGTTGTATGGAGTTGTGGGGTGGGATGGGGAAGATAATGTTCTTTTCTCTCTATTCAACCTTCCTCAGGGCTAAGAACTTGCTTGCAGTGCGCACACGCCACCTAGACTGTTCTTACCTGAATAATGGTCATTGAATGATTAATTCGCCATTCACTCTAATGCCCCATGATATTAAGCTGCGATCAGAGAAGGACCGCCTGATCGCGGGTTACCAAAATACATACCCACAAACTCCGTTTGCTCCTAGAACATTTTGCACAACTATCTTTTATAAATGCTCTAGCGAGGATTGCATCTCCCAAGAGAAGTTGAAAACAATACTTTATGCAAAGTTGGGGGAGGGGGGAAGACAGAAAGTATTATGGGGGGAAGGTTGGATCGATATGTGCCTGACGTTCCACTTTGGAGATCAGCGCACTCCGTCACAGAAATCGCGCCGAAATCACCGTTTTTATGTTTGAACAGAATCCGTATGCGGTGTAGTTTTCGTGCCTTGTGTAAACATACTGTTAGTCAAAAAGAAATTACCTTGAAGGTAAAGCGGTAATAGTTGCCCTTCCATTAATTTTAAGGTCTTCATCCTTCAAAAGAAAATATAGTAGTTTGCATAGGTTTAACAACATACTCTCCGTTTTTGTATAATTATGGTTAATGTAGCCTCAGGGCCTGTTTACATGGAGGTGGGGTACCCAGGTAGGTGAGGTAACCCGCTTAGGTGGGGTAACGTGCCTGTCCATATAATCTCTCATTTTAATTCGATGACGTTTACATGTTAGGTGGGGTGACCCGCCACATGTTACCTCACCTACCTGGGGTCCCCCACCTCCATGTAAACAGGTCCTCAGTGAGCCTGTGTACAGACGCCCCCTCCCCCTCCCCTCAAAAATAATCTCTCTCCCCGAATTTTTCGGAGGGGAGGGGGACGTCTGTACACAGGGTATGGTAAATGGTTAGAAACCTCGATGAGAACACTGACCCGCATGCACGATATGCCTGTCGTAACATTTAAATAAGGCGTGCTTAATACGAGTCGGAAAACACGCCTTGCTGACATTTATGATCTCATATCCCTCAAGCACGTGTGGAACGGTTGTGACTAGAATGGATACCCCAAAATCAGATTGTCATCTTCGCTCAACATACATGATAGGAGTCTTATAACTTAAAGTAGTAAATAAGAAAAGAAAGAAAACAGTAGGTAGTTCGTAGGACTTGAACCCGTGTAATTTGATATATAATCCACATCCGTATCCACTACACCATCAAGGGATAACTGCGGAGACCGGTTAATTTTAACGTACTTTACATGGCGTTGATCATTACATTATTGAAAGCTAACCGTTTTTAAAACAGCGCTTAACCCTAGTCACTGTACTTCGGTGCTAAACCCTGTATCCAACTCTTTTCCTTGCACAATTGTCTTTTACTCTGATTTCCCCACTTTTTAAATTCGCATAGCGTGGAGTAGATTATAGCGTTGTGTAATAAACATAAGGTGTCCAACCTGATTTTGAGGTATCCATTCTAGTCATAACCCGTGTGGAACACCAGATATTTTTAGGTCCGTTATGCTTGTTGCGAGCCTTCAGTCTCTTGGTTTGCGGTACATAGAATGTGTAACGAAACTGTAACGTGATCAAAATAACCCATTTTTTCAGAGGTTTTCACGGGTTTTGATGTTTTAACAACAAACACATCCCCTCTGGACCCTGTGATTTCACACCACGTAATTTTACTGTTTAGAGAACTGTTATTTTATATCATTTGAACCTACATGTATTTACCTGTGCATCAATGCATAATTAGGGCCTGTTCACTCTATGCCAGATAAATTTGAAAACGCAACGTTATTTTAAGGTTAGGCCAACCGTCCCGACAGTTATCCGGGAATTATCGTCCACCAAAAACTCTTTAAAGGTGGATTACAGTCGAACCTTCAATGACGGCCACTTTTTTGGTGGACAGTCCAAACATTGATTTTTGTTTAGCTTCTCTACAACGGTCAATTTCTTCTGTCCCTAAGGCAGCCGCTGTGTAGCCTGCGCGCAGACGAAATTAAACTCTTGTTAACTCCGTCTGCGAAACAGCGCCGAAATCCTTGTTCTGGACTTCCAGCTGTGTACCCAGATTTGAGTACGCGCCACGATTAGCCAGTTAAAAAACACTTTTGTTTTGTTTGTCCTGATCGCCAATCAGGTTGAAGGGAAATTTGAAACGCACTTCCGGTAATTCGTTGAGTCTGTTGGGGGTCCAGAACAAGGATCTCTGAGCTGCTTTGCAGACGATATTAATCAGAGTTTAGTTATCGTCAGCACGCAGGCTACCGTTGTGAAGAGGTTTAACTCTGTAATTTGTCATAACAGAATTTTACGAAAACGCTGAAGACACGATAGTCTTCCTGGCATGATACGCTGTACATCAACTCCCGTATTAATCAATATCATTTCCTTTTCCAAATTGCATAGACGAGCTTCCTGTAATCATGATACACTATACCAGTCCTGTACCTTAATTCCTGTGTTGTTCAATATTCCTTTTAACGCTGTGTTGTCAATCTCGAAGTCATCATCACTATCAGAAACAGCATCACCTTCATCTTCGCTGATGTAAGCGTACGGCCTTTTGAACTCGGGACCTTGCTGGCCTCCTTTAGTAAGGTTAAAAGCTTCAACCTGGATAAGGACGCATGTAAAAAAAGTTAAATTATGTCAGACATTCTTGATGATACAGTGATCTTTCACAATCACTCATCCGGATCCTATGTCTCTTGTACCACATTTCACGTCATCAGTTTTGAGAAGCGCACCCTACATCTGATTAGTGACTTATTGGCAGGTGACGTAACCGGATTAGCGAATAAACGGTGGGCGTTCCGCAAAAAATCACCGGTTCTAGTTATAGCCCACAGTGTAGGCGTTTCCTTCGGGCGCGGGAATGTTTTTGCGTGCGAAAGCACCATGTTAAAACGCTTTTTCTACCCTCCCTAATCTTCCTCTGTCATAAAATCAAAGACAGTGGAGCCTACAACAATACGAACATAAACAAGCAGCTTTCGTCCGTCCGTCCAAAATACGCCTGAGCGGTAAGCTACGCTTCTTAGAGCAGGCGCTCCCTCTCATGTCGCCTCAAGTCAATACTGAGCAGAAATCCCTCTTCGTTTCCGTCTACAAGTTTCAGGGCCCGTTCACAAGTATATCCGGATATTTTGAATCCGCAACTTTTTCTTTGCGGATTCAATAAATTTCTACGCCCACACGTAGCGTATTCCAATCGAATTTGCCCGTCAACTTGTTCGTCAACTAATTTCACTAAAATTTGTGAAGCGATCCTCGATCCTCGAATCATGGGAAAGTTTGCACGCCATCAGTCTTCTTTAATAACTGTTTCACTCACAACATTGTCCCACCAAGCACTATAGTTCGCTCGTTTAACTTGTGTTCCACCAAGCACTATACTTTTCTCGCTCGTTTAACTTCTTTACGGCGTCCAATTCGTCCGTCTGACATCGGAAAGAAACCTCAAAATGTCGAGCCGCTGTTTGGCATAATTGAAGTGTACAGTAATCATAACAAGGTTTAACTGCACACACGGTATAAGTAAAGACTTGACATAAGTCCAAAACGTAAAGAAGAGATAACAAATTGCGCTGGGCAGCCATCTTGAGTATTTACGGTAAAGAAGTGGGCTCGATCTTAATAATATTACGTCAGGTTGGATTAAAAAAACATCCGGATTTGGCGTTCACACGATTCCGGATTCATAGCGTATTCAAAAATTTCCACTCTGGAGAGCGGATTAAAAAAGTTGCGCCTTCGTATGCCGGATTCATCGAATACTTTGTGGACGGGATCTCAGACGAATTACCTGTCTGCAAAGAC
This sequence comes from Porites divaricata, assembly GCA_038088405.1. Classification (NCBI taxonomy): domain Eukaryota; kingdom Metazoa; phylum Cnidaria; class Anthozoa; order Scleractinia; family Poritidae; genus Porites; species Porites divaricata. Next base: position 22,728,626 of record JBBMOI010000004.1, read on the forward strand.
GAGCTAACAGACGAATCAAGCAGTCACAAATAATTATTTGGGCTGAACACAGGATTTATATCTAGAGGAATGGATAACTCATCTGTACTATAAATTCGGCCTTCGAGTGTGGTTGAAAAGATCGATTTCCCCACCACAAGGACAGTCAAAGTAGTTTATAAACCTGAAAACTGCTGACAGTTTTTTTTCAGTTCGAGAGTATTGAAAGACTCAGTAACAAGTTCAAAAGAAATACAAGTAATGATGGTCCCCGGTAGGGTATTTAACAATTATTCCTCGAGCCCGAATGGGCTCTGAGTCGATAGCCCATGAGGCCGAAGGCCGAATGGGCTATTGACTCAGAGGCCATGAGGGCGAGAGGAATAATTGTTTTAGTAAAATCCAACTACTTGGTCAAAAATATCGAGACAAAACAACTTTAGCTAGTTAAAAAATCCTTTTTTGCCGCCAACAAGTCAGCGCTTTTCGCTACTAGTAGGCTATAATATATAGCCTAGTAGCAGCTCAACCAATCAGAACGCAGCATTGATAATAGACCACTAGTTGGATTTTACTAATAAGGATTACCCTTACTTATGAGGGTTGTCCAATACTCCGACAAATTTATGCATGGCATTGTATTATATTGTCTTCACATTACAATACTGTACAAAAGCATAACAATAAAGAACAAGGCAAAACAATGAGAAATTTAACAAAGCCATGCATAAATTTGTTGGAGTATTGGACAAGTATGTTACTTATTTGTAGACTACGGGCAGTCTTTCTTTTTTTCTTGGTCTGTCGAGCAAAACGCGCGAGACACGCAAATGACCACGCGCGTGTCTGAAGGCGCGTTCCTCACCGAATCTGAAGAAAAATTGAGACTGCTCGCAGTCTACCCTATTTGAAGAGCTTAAAGCAAACTTGGGACAACATTCAGATCATGGGCCATCGGGATAACGGGATTGTCGACTGTTCACAGTCCCCTGTTTTTCTGTAAGATCGCCCTCTCGGTACATAAGAAACCAAGATCTGGCCGCCCGTACCGGTACTCCCGCGATTTTGACGTTCTTATCAAAACATAGGCCACTGTGAACAGTCTAACGGGATTGAGGAACCCTTGGGGACCCTGTATAATGACTCACAGTTGTGTTTTTCTTCTTGCACACTGCCTTTCCCTACAAAACGAAAGGTACAACTGAGGTCAACATTGGTCATATTAACAGAGTTCAGTTGTACATATACAAAAACAATGCCCCATAAAAAAAAACCTTTACAGGAACTTTACAGCTAAGGTAATAATAATAATAATAATAATAATAATAGGGATGAATAAGCCCTAGCCTGCGTAGCAAACGTTTCCGTTTGGTTTCGGAGCAAAGAAAGACCGAGGAACGGTATTCTACATTTTGGCCGCGCGAGAAATGAAACGAACTCTTTTATTGGCGCCGTTTTAGACTCTCGTTCCTCGTTCCTTGCTCCTTAACCGCACGGAAACGCTTGCTACGCAGGCTAAATAAGCCCCAATATCCACATACAAATTCTCCACACTGATTTTCATACATTTCCTTAAAGAATTGTTTGAGAGAGTTTGATAAAAGATCAAAGCATTTTCTCTTTAGTGATCATTTTATTAATTCTCATAACCATGTCTCTTGGCAACATATGGACATTGTAAGGAGAAAATTGATGTTTGTCACTATTGGGACTGAAAGGGTTAAACACCTGCAACAGATAATTATTAAACTGTATTTAAATTAAGGGGCTGTGTCACAGCAGTCCAGTTTAATTTTGCTAATTACTCGCCCTCAATCGCTATGGAATCTAAAGTACCAGGGTAAGTAAAGAAAATTACATCTTAATGACAAAATCAGAGATCCGAGACAAACAAATATGTCTCCTGAGCATTATTTTTGAAGTTGCAAGCAGCAGGGATCAACTTTGAAAAACTTTTCAAAAATCCTAATTTCAATCCGTTTCAATCTTCGTCAGTTTTGCCCATCCGTGACATCTGTTGTATCTGTTATGTTATTTCAACCTTCCTTTAAAGTTTTAAGCGGTTATTTTTATGTTTCTCTTAATTTAATGGGCATTTTGCAATTTCCTAATTTGGCTGAATTTCGTGACACAGCTCCTTTAAGTAGTTGTTAACTGTTAGTAAATACAACTGCACTTTTTCCTAATAATAATTCCGCATTGCTTCGGTGCTTTCAGCTAATTAAGGTTGTTTATAAGCGTTTATTAAAATAAATGCATACATATGAGTTTTGTAAAGTTTGATTTCAGTTGTAATATTTATATTCACCTTGGACAACTGACTTTCCCATTTTTTGTGAATTTTTGAAAAGTTTGGAGCTTTTTTAGCCTTGCTGGACCTTTTGCCAATAGTGCAGCCTTCACTCTGCAGAATCAAAGTTAGTATAGGTTTCAGTAGTTCTTGCTACATGTACTTGTCCTTTCAGTTCCACCCTTCAATAGGAAAGCCTGCATCTACTCATATACAATGTACTGTAACTGTTCAACGTGCAAAAGAAGTCGTATCCGATAGCCCGGGGGTCGTGGATTTTGCTATTGGGCTAGTGATTTTTCTTCTTAACTAGTCCAACAGGCAAGTGCTTTTTATATGGGAAATTCAAATTACAGAAGGATTGTAATCAATCCAGCTAATCAAAAAGGGTTCTGGGGCTAGTTGAAATGACTTGTGGGCTAGTATATGTTAGCTACAGCTTGCGTGAATGGCAGGCAGCTGTAAAACTGAATTTCTTTGCACCCTGCTGTTGTACATGAGCCCTGCGAGTAGCACCTCCTTTCATCTTCTTGATCAAGGAGGAGAAAAGCTTTGAAGTCACTGCAGCCAAAACTTCTGGACAAGTCAATCTTGTTTTCTACCATCAAATTGGCTTTTTCAAATATAAGCTCTGTGTATTGGTAATTAACTAATGGTCATAACATGGCCCACTATACAAGTGCACAGCTATTAGGTCTGGGTTACGAAACTACAATATATTATCCTTAGCGAGCAACATGCAGTGCATGCTCAACTTGTGCTCTTTCTTGGGTAAGCCAAAATTGAGCAAGTGAAAGAATTAAAAGCTCTGCTATTTTGCTGGCTGCAGGTTGTTGAGCATGTACAGGTGTAGGCCAAAATGAAGTTCAGGTTAAAGTCAGGCTTCAATCCAGTAGGTTTTAAGTATTCAATTGGCACAGTGTAGGTCCCAGTTGTTCAAAAGATATATATATTCATTTTCCTTGGGCAAATCTGTCCAAGTGGGGAAAGGTGCAATGAGTTTAACCCTATGTGAAGCACCAACCAGTGAAACAAGGCCAGACCACTACACCGGGAACTCCGTGCCCTATTCTTCATGAAAAGTGCGTTCGTTCTTTAATGTCCCCTGCTGACTATATAACACTGAAGATGCAGGAGACAGGGCCTATGATTTATCGTCCTTATCCGAGAAGACTAGAACATCTAACCATTTTGCAGATGTCATTGCAAAGGCAGCATGTTCTCCAGTTATTTTAAGACCCTGAGTGTTTGTCCGGTCTAGGGCTCGAACCCGAGACCTCCCGCACAGCAGTCCAGTGCTCTACCAACTGAGCTACCCGGTCGGCGGTTAAACCAACTGAGCTAACCGGTCGGAGGTTAGACTAGAAATTAGACTTCTGGGTTTTCAAGATGTTTATCAGGGGCAGAGGGCGACTATTTTCAGTAAAATATCTGTTCCAAAAGGCAAATATTGCCTAGAATTTTCTATTAGTTAAGGATGGCTAAAAATTTGTAGATGACCGTTCCATTCATGTACAATTTTCCAAGCTCATCTAATAAATTAATTTACATAATTATGTACCCTGCAAGCAGAGGTTTCTCTCTTGCATGGCTTTACAAAGTCGTT
>JBBMOI010000004.1:22737500-22805000 GCA_038088405.1 Porites divaricata
CATTAATTTGACAATGTAATGGGAAAGTATGTGTCATGCGTAATTATATAGGAACTTAAAGATCCAATAATGCAACAGGAACGAGGGCGTCAAAACAACAATAGGTTTATAATAAGCAAAACAACAACTTTGGATATGTTTCATAGGAATTCAACTCCAGTTGGGTTTGCCTACATTTGACAAAGTGAGTGGGTAGGAAAAATCGCGATAAAGACTGAAAGAATGCAAATTCACTTTTCAAGTGATGTTCTCATTGCCATCGCGTCGTTGGACCTTAAAGTCCTTAGTAATTGAACAATACTTGCCATCACACACACACTTTTGAATGGTTCCAAGATGAGGTAAGGGAATCGGTAATAAAACATCCTGCCAATTGACAATCTGTAATTATCCTTTCCAGGGGGATTCAACAAATTGGACTCTCATTACGCAGTCGTCTGATTTTGTTTAATCATTCATAATAATTATTACAAGCCCAATTACACTTCATTCAGTCCTATTACGACGTATTATAGACGCACCATCTTTGCAAGATCACGCAAGCAAAGCGTGAAGAGCAAGGACACTGAGAAAATAAACCATTTTACAGTTGTCTGGGTTGAATACCACCCTAGCCTTTGAGTGAATGTGAGGCTCAGGTTGACTTTGTTTAGTTACAAAACCTCCTTTGTTTTCTTATAGAATTGTGCTTGAAAAATAATAGTTAGTATAAGAGGGATCTGATTTAAACAAGAAAGCAGAAAAAGTTGTATCAAAACAAGGTCAACTCCAGCCTCATTCCCATCTAATTTGAATTGACAGACCCAACCGCAGGCAGTTCGAATGCAGGCTCAAACAAGTAGAGAACATCGCAGCAAATAGAAAGACGCATAAACGTCAGCAAACGGACTAAAGTGGTAGGAATATTGACAAAATACATTTCTATGATTCTATTTCACCATATCGTCTTTTTATTTTAGAAAGTCTTCACCTTTTTGTATCATGCAATTTCTAACTTTTTGGGTCTCCTTTGCTCCGTATACGCTTAAAAAAATCACCCCTTTTTTACGCTTGTCAGTTAATATTTTGTGACTTATATGCTTACGATAGTGAAAAAAGGCCTTTATACGTTAATCAGTCAACCCCATTGACACCCTCATAATAGATACATAATTATAGACCTAGGCTATAAACTATTGATAAGATCTGGTTACTGTACTTAAACTACTCTTCATACATACCTTGTGCAGACTTGTTGGTGGATATTTTTCCCTTCAAAGAAACTCTAGTGAAAAGGTAAAAAAATGTGGTATATAAAAAGATTTTCAAAAGCTTATTTAAATAACTGATTGAAGACTTGTGAATGTACCCGAACAAACACATTTTTTACTACTGGCTGATTATTATAGATGTAGATATAGGTAGCAAAAACAACAAGAAGAAACAAACTGAGTAGGTTTACGACTATAGCCAAGCTTTTGTATATTCTAGCCTCTTAAAATCGTCCACGATCGCTTGCTCCTTTTCTTTCGATTTATTTCAGTTAGTACATGCAAGACTCTCTAGAGTCGATCGTCTGCGAAGTCAAATTAAAATCATGTTCTCGTTTTCTCTGTTGATTACAAGACTATAACAAATTCATCTTCCGATTTTAATAACACTACATCAGCTGACTACAATTCACAAAAATATATACGCAGTGCATGACTGTGGATCGTCGTCCACATATAAAATAAGCTTATTTGGAAGACCAAACAGTTTTGGATCGTGAGTCGTACCTACCTATCTTGAGAAGTTTTCTGCTCTGAGTTTGATTTTAGCCTAGCTTCCCTAGCCGTTGGCATGGTTCTCGCTTCACATGATTATCTTCATAAACAAGAAACAGAAGATTTAACCAGAAGTAGTTGAAGACACCGAAGAAAAAACCGTCTATACACCTCTAGTACACGGCTAAAAAGGCTTGTCCTGTCTACTTTCGAAGCGATCCCATGTTATTTCGGTCAGCGTATTCGCGATCGTTTATTCTTAGCCAATCAGAACCTTCGAAAAATTCAAAATGAAAAAGTCCCGGATTAAAAAGCGTCAGTTGCAAGTAACGCCTGGCAAAAAGATGTCTCTCACCAGGGGCGCTTTCCATTCAACCAAAAATTCCGGTAATTTCGGTTGCTACATCAAATGGAACGGACCATTTCGGTTTGGTCCGACCGGAATATTCGGGACCAGCTTTGAAGGTGGTCCTCTTTGACCGGTCTAGTCATTTCGGTCGGTCGGACCGAAATGTCCCTTTCCATTTGACAAAATTGTTGTCCCCAGTACCACTCTTTTGTATCCTGCTTGCAAGAACAATAACCAAGCACGCGGTGGCTTGGGTCGGGTCTGTGCAACCGGAATGAACCGTTCCATTGAACACGTAAAATTTCCTGAATTCCAAACCGGAATTTTTGTTGAATGGAAAGCGCCCCAGGTTCCTTGCTAATTCCCACCTTTTTTTGTTGTTTCGCAGAGCAAAACCCAGACTTGCCAAGTCTCGTGACCTTGTCGTGAGTCTCACGACTTCAAGACGGACCTCAATCTCACACTCTCGTGAGTTGGCAACTGATTTCTCACGTTTTCTCGAAAAGTAACACTCAAAAAATAAAAATAAAAATTGGAGTGCAGGTTCGTTTCCAAGTTAGACTTTAGTTAATAGTCACTCTGCTCAATCTAAAGAAAACAGCGGCGCGGTCGCGTTTGATTACATTCTTTTAGCCTACCGCGACTTGCCGCTCCCACCAATACCTTATATATATTATATACATTTTTCGTAAAAAGCGGTTTTAAATATATGCCGATATCTCAAAAGTTTTTATACCTGCAAGAAAATAATAACATTTTGTTAAAGTTCCATTATTGTTTATTAAGGATGCCAAAAATCATAGAAATTGGTTGAATCTTTCATTCTAAAAAACGCAAATCAAAAACATAACCAACACGCACATAAATAGGATCAGGCCATTAAGCCCCCTCTCTCAAATAAACCCCCTCTGCTCTAATAACCCCCCCCCCCTCTCTTTTCAGGGGAAGAAAGTTAATAAGCCTCCCCTCTCTATTAAGCCACCCTCTCCACCCCTAATGGGCCATTTCCAAGTTCCCCCGGGCCTCTGTTTCAAAACGAGGGTAGGTGCTCAGGTGTTTGATATGGAATCAGTTTTTATTCTCATGCAAATAAAACTCATTTTCACAAAAAAGGTGGTGCACCTCGGAAGTGGAAGTGGAAGTGGTTGGAAGTGGCCTATTATTCTTCACTAATAACTTATAGACGGTATTAATCAATCACGACCGTAAAACGTCTAGTGGACTGATCCGGGATGGTTTACTTGAGCTTTTCCACTTTGTATTATAGTTCGTTCTGGAGAACTGATACCATTGTCGTTTCTAAATTAAATATGCCCCCCTCTCAAATAAACCCCCTGTCTCTATTGTCTCTATTACGCCCCTCAGTCAAATGGGCTGGAAATAAATAAGCCCCCCCCCCCCCCCCAAGGGGCTTAACAGAGGATTTACGGTAACTGGGGTAAATTGATTTAAGTGGAGTTTTTCCAGAAAATTTCAATATTTTAATTTGGGTGAGAAAGTGAAAAAGAAAAAAATATTTACAAGACCGTCGAAAACAAAATTCAAACGTCAGCCAATACAGCCATTTACGGAATTACATTGCCATAGGAAACCATGCCCCTGTCTATGCTGAAAAGTATTATGAAGCATTTTAGTGACTTTTTGGGGCAGACAGAGCATATAATTAGAAAACATGGAGCATTAGGGTGGGGCATTTTAGTGGGGAAACAAAAGCATAATGTAAAAACACCTAGATGTTCAGGATTTTCCGTCCACAGCATAAGCAAGACACAATGTTAGTGGCAGCAATTAGCGCCTGATAGCATAAAAATTAATAAGCCAGACATGATAGACATGAAAGCACACTATGATCCTGTTTGTGTATGAAATGACACCATATTGAACCAGAAACACAAAAAAGCACCATAAAAGGGCATCAACTCCTCCTCAACTAATTTTGAATTTGAAAAGAAAAGAAAGCTCAGTCTGGAGTGAGGGCATGAGGCTTACACGCTTTTTGTGTGTAAGACTCAATCGCTGGTGCTTCACACCTTGAAAATCAAATCGATTTTCAGAAAAACCGACAGTTTTGCAGTCCAATTTAACCTGAGAATCAGTATCCATTGCAATCAGTGCCAAATAGTAACAAGTAGACAAGAAAACAATGCAATAGCCTAGCATTTCCGAGCTCCAAAACCTCTCACTTTCAAAAAGAGGCTAACTGCAAAACCCTTTTTGGAGAAGATATGAGTTTTTTTGCATGAGTAAAAAATTATTTTCTTAACAATGGTTTCACACTTAGCCTCGCTTTGAAACAGAGGCTTAAGGCAACTCAGCAATGGCCTATCAGAGATTAACACTGCATATCAGTCTATAATTATCTATTTTATGAATCAAATAAAATCACTGACTAAAACTTGAAGCACCTAAATAAAAGTATCAATTGACGTTTGTGTGTAACTGACCACTCACCCCTCCCCTAAGTCACAATTTTTCCCTAAGTGAGAAGTGACTTAAGGGAGGGGTAGGTGGTCAGCAGTGATCCAAGTAATACCCCTATGGACAAGATGGTAAGGCCATAATTATGATAATAATTGTAATCGCAGGGTTTTACACCCAAAAAGATTCCAGGCTGATATAGGAAAAACTCAGTTCTCTTTACTAAAAAGGAAAAAATAAGGAAAAAGAGAGAAAGAAAGAAAGAAAAGAAAAAAAAAGAAAAATACAAAAATACAACTGTAATGCCCCTCTCTATAAACTAGGACTAGGCTGCAATGGATTTGCAGGGCTGGCATGCTTTATATCCAGTGAAATGGACAAACTGAGGAAATTTAAAATTCCATGCATTTTTTGTGTTGAAGGAAAATCTTTGCCATTTATTGGAAGTCAAAATTTCCATAATTTAAAACATCCCCCAATTTTAATTCCTTAAAAATACTCAAAAAATCGTCAAAAAATTCTCACACATTTATTTAAACCAATAAACGACCCTTGAGTGAATGAAATACTGGCTAGTGATTTGAAGGATAGGGCAGAAATAAATTAAAAGCTACGCTTTGGCCCAGAATCCTTACCAATTTTTCTTGCTCGTTTTCACTCACGTAGTCAGCAGCTATGCAAAATTCTTGGAAGAAAGGAGAGTTTTTAATGGGAAAAGAATTCAATCCGCACAGGATTTTTTCTGTGCTCCAAAATGTCCCCCGTATCATTGTTTTGTACACCAATATGGCCACCGTGACATCATGTGAAAACTATAGCTGGTGCTAACGCGTGATAACGCCAGCAAAAACGTCACTGAACTGACTGAATTCGCGTCCTATCAAACTTTTTGACGGTCATTCGGGCCACCATCCTCGGTGTAAAAACCTGTGAAGTTTTTCTTTGTTTTATAGCCATTATTTTCCTTGGCTCTATTGCGTTAACTTCTCAGTAGCTTCTTTATATCAATTTTTTTACGTCACTTGTCATCCTCGGAAACCCAGGGGCAGATACTGGAGGCAAGGAAAGTCTACACGGGCAGAACCGTTCTTTACTTTTCTTCGCGCCATATTTTTCCGCCCATTTAGACTTTCCCTCGCCCCCAATATCTGTCCCTGGGTTTCCGAGGATGGTCACTCGTGAGCCAGTTCACAGGTTGCTACACCGAGTATAAGCCGATCATTCCATCTTGTTGACATTTAGTCTTTTAAACTGAAATGGAGCTGAAGAGAGACGATTCCTCTGAGTTCAGAGAGAGACAGTAAAATTATTTTATTGCCTCGTCGTTTGCGTTATCAAGAGAACTTAAAATTTTGGAAAGCTGGAAAGCTATTATTTGGAGGTCTCTCAAGGATGACCAACTGCTAAAGCAACCTTTATTGAATAGACCTTTCCCGCATTCCTGTAAACAAAGGTACCAACTCGAGGCTCGGGTGGAATACAGTGATTTGTATGAAATTGTCCACCCGAGCCTCGTCCTCGTTTCTTTATGTTTGCTCAGTGGAGCGTAATGAGGGAACGGTCTATTAGGGTTAGGGTTAGGGTTAGGGTTAGGGTTAGGGTTAGGGTTATACATGTGCGTTGTGCTTATGACATATGGTGAGTTTCGTAGGAACTAGACAGTAAGAAAAGCAAACCTAACGACATATTTTTCGAAATGGAGAGAAATAAGCTTAATTCAGATTTCTAAAAACGTAGCGAGTTGCGCACACAAGACCGTATGCCCTTGGAACAGGAGAATCTGTTTTTGTGCCTGTCTCCTCAAGAACTAACAGATTTCGAAATATTTGCACCATCAAATACCAGAATCACGTTTTAATTAGCGAAATGGGAAATGTCTTATCATAATCATTTATATTTATGTGTCATAATTCCGAGGTTTTTGTATGTAATTAATGACCCGCCTTGTAATTCAGCTTAGGCTGCAACAAGGTTGAATAAACGATCATTATTATTATTATTATTCGGTAAGTTTGTTATTCAGTGCTTCAAAACTTTGTACACAAAAGCAGTGCATTCTGAGGGAAGATCATCTCGCTCATAGTACGGAACCTTTCTTTCTTTGACTAGCTTCCAGTGCCCCGCTGCCTCTAGCTCCATCATCTTGCCGTAATATTCTTTCAGCTCATCGTTACGAACTGCGCAACAAACAAGACCCCCTGTGAAACATTAAAAATACAAGAGTAAACATTCAAAGGCACATTATGCAATGAAATTAAATTGATAAACTGATAATAATCGACGCTATGAAAAACAAATTCTCATAAATCAAGTAAAATACTTTTACTATTTAAGGTGTTTCAATGTAGTTTTTACCGTCTTTGTGAAACGCAAATCTACCGGAAGTGGACATTTTGCAGTGCTAGGCAGTGGTTTTGCTCTAATCTTTGAGCAAATCATCTTTTATAACAGTAAAACATCAATAACGGGAAAGGCGTCACTTCCGTTTGACGTGCGCGGCTGAAAGACGCCTTAATCACTTGTATGGAAAACCCCACCTGATTTCACCATCCTTATCAACTCCACAATAGCCACGGGAGGGACATGCGCAATAGCGAACACTCCAACACAGATCAAAACGTCATATTCTCCCGTTTCTATTCCAGGAATCCGCTGGTCACCCAATGCGGCGCAAATGAATTTCCTGTATACGTTCTTTTTCTTTGCTTCTTCTAACATTCGTGGTGAAATGTCAAGAGCGTCAATTGTAGTTAAGCCAAATTTATGTAGTTCAACGCCAACCAGGCCTGTTCCAGCTCCTGCGTCCATCACCTTAATATTTTCTTTGGGTACTTCCTTTAGTTCTTCTTGGACTGCATCATCAAGCGTTTTCACAATTGGACCGAAACCCTTAAAGCGAGCTACTTCAAGAATATCCTGCAAAACACGATCGACATCAAACAGTTCTAAGTATGAGATTGCCAAAAAGGTAAAGCGTCCTTATTCAACGTCGATAGTATCTCACAAAAGTCAGTCATCATGTCACTTCTTATGAACAAACTTGAGGCCAACGGTACGCTTATTATTAGAGAACTGTGTACTCTCCAAACTAAATGTGTAGTCATCGATTAGTCATTTATCAGCTAATTAATCAAAGGTAACCTCTTGATTACCCATTGATCTAATTGATCATCCATCAACCACATGTAAATGAATTAAAGCTGTCAGGGGTCTATTTAATTTACAAGTGTGTAGACATTGTTTTAGGGTCTGAAAGCAATAGCTACACTTGCTGTAAACTACACTAGTAAACGTTTTATTAAATTGACCCCAGGCTATAGCCACAGGAATAAAATAAATCTGATCATACTGCTTCATGTGACTGTCAAATTACTTGGAAATGCAGTTTCAATCCCTTCAACATGATAGACACATGGGCAAAGGCATTTTAAACAGACCAATCGTGGTGCATACTCAGGTATGAAAGTGGGGGACCCAGAACATGGATTTTGTTGCTGTTCTGCAGAAGGACTTCGCCAGCTATTAAAAACCAAAAATATGGGCTTAAGGTAATTATGCACTGTAACCCAAAAGGACTCCCCAAACTCCAACCCTTACCAATTTTAAGAATACCAGGGGTCAATTTAATAAAACTTTTACAAGTATAATTTACAACTGTAGCAATAGCTGCACTTGTAAATTACACCCGTAAGAGTTTTATCAAATTGACTCCACTTTTGACAGAAAAGGTACCCCTTTCGTATGAATTCCATTGACAATGGTACTCCTTTGGCATACCTACAATAGGTTAGAACTTTTCATCCCTTTTAACAGCTGTAAATGTACTGAATACATCACAAAGCCTCTTTACAGACCAAAATGACAAATTTCTCTACCCTTTCATATACATCTGACTAGTACAATCCCTTCCCTTTAATTTATACCTGAAGACAGAAGAAGGCACTATATGAAGTACCTCCTGGAACACAACCACGAAGAATTTCAAACTTTTCTGAATAAACTGTTGCTTAAACAAACAGAAGTACCTTGTCATACTTTTTCGCCCAATCATCATAGAGTTTTCTAACTTCATCTACCGTTGTTTCATCTGTTAGTTGGTCTAGTCTGTTGGAAAATACCGCATTGTAACCTTCCTTAAACGAGGTTGCTGCCATCTAAATAGGAAAAATAATAACAAATACAGTGGAAGCTCGCCTTATGGCCACCTGGGTAATATGGTCACTTAGCTGGTTCATTACGGCCAAATTTTCTGGGCCGCCTGGCAAATTAAAGCGGCCATAAATTTTCTTGTTAAAAAATACTCTTTAATACAAGTCACCCCAAACTGCCCAAAACATTGTTTTTAGGTTAGACACTTGGTTGTCTCCTTTTCCTGAAGTTCAGACATGTACAGAAAGCAAAACTTATGCTTAAAACCTAAGCATAAACACTCTACACTATTAAACCATTGGGATGAGATTTTTTAAGACAATTATTATATATTATCATTCGATGCAAATGTTTCTTCCTTTTCATTGGCCGAGAGCCCACCACGTGACCTGCAAATAACTGCCTACAAATAATAGTGTGCTCATGCGCAATGTCGTTCAACTTTTTTTGGCTGCAAATAGTATTCTGCTCATGCATAGATGAAACCACGCTTGCTCCTTGCTCGTTTATGTGATCTCTGTCATTACTCCTGGAAGGCAGCGCACGCTAACCGCTTTCCGAAGATATTATTTATTAAAAAACAAACTCAGGGATCGAATGATAAAACAATTATTGAACTCGGTTATCGCAAAATATCGTAATTTGTCAGTGTCTCGCAGATCAATTATTTGCCTCAGCCTTCCGCTTCGGCAAATAATTGATCTGCACGCCACTGACAAATCACGATATTTTGCTCAACCTCGTCCAATAATTGCTAAATATTATAATAATTATAGCCTCCACAGCAGCATTGCATGACAACCCAAAGAAAAACTGTGCAGGAGACTACTAAGGGTACTTACCATGACAACGATTAAAAAAATCAAATAGTACCGCAATTTCTCGCAAATTCCACTCAGAAATTTAGCTGTATCTTCAGAGGCTCCAGAGGTGAACATCGGAAAATTGTGCACCATTTCTAGCATCCCGCAGACGTCCTTTGAGGTTCGTTTGTCACGCAGAAATGAATACGTGACGAACGAACCCCAAAGAAGGCTGCACCATTTCATCATTTCTACTGTTTTCAGTCTTGAAGCGGGTGTAAGGGGGGTACGAATACCGCAAAACCACAAGGAATTAAACATGGTTCTCATATGCCACCGAGCTACCCGCGACATAGCCGCCGGTAGTGCCTGCAATAGACCCCTGCGATACTACCCCAACAAATGAGGACATAGCACCGCCGGAAACAAGAAACACCGCAGGTCTTTACCGCCGGCATGCCTGTGAAGTTGAACTCGAATCAACGTCATAGTCATGCCAGTGGTAAACACTGACATGACCTCTGTTGCCGGCGACCTCTGTTCTAATATCGAAACGGTATCACAGGCAGTACCGGCAGCTATATCATATCGTAAGGTAGCTCGGCAGCATATGAGAACCAGGCTTTACGTATAAACACAGGTTCATAGCACCCGGCTCCCTTCAATTTTCCTTGGTCTGTGTTCGTATCACAAGGTCACACAAACACCACCTTGATGGCGAAGGATAAGACGGTTCAGCAGAGATGCCAACCTCTGGAGACCTAAAATCGGGAGACTGTCTTTTTTTTTACTTCCCCCCCCCCCCAGAATTTCAACGACCCTCCCCCGAAAAATTGACCCAGCCCGCAATGATTCAAGTTTTGAGCTAAAAATGGGCTAAATCTCAAACTTTGTCTGTTTTATTTTTGACTAAGTATATTTATAGTGGACGTAAAAGCGGGAGATTTATGTACCAAAGCGTGAGAGCGGGAGACGAGGCAAAAAAGCGTAAGTCTCCCGCCAAAAGCGGGAGAGTTGGCATCACTGGTTCAGGGTGGTCCGCGTTCGGGTTGGCAAAACTCATACATTATTTAGCAGTCATCCCAAATCATTCTTTCAGACAAACGTCAAGCATACGACATGATGCGAGCTCTGAAAGACTTACCATGCGATGAGACTTCAACTGGCGTGCAACGGTCGAACCATAGACTGCTTGCAGTCCGCCTTTTCTCTTAAAATCCGTCTAGTGATTCTTATCTCAGCCACCGCGATTGCAAACCACGACGTTATGTTGCAAAGAACCACGTCACGGTACCCACGTCACGTCGACCTCAAGACGATTGCGCCGAGCATGCTGGGATTTTTGTAAAGTAGAAATGAATTGGAACGGACTTCAAGTTTTGCCTCAATGAGCGATTTTAAAATTCCCCATAACGCAGTGGTCTTGCTGATATATTAAAATTCATACTTAGCTCTAACGTTAGGGGGAATAAAACAAAATTAAACTTATTATTCATTGCTGAACCTCAAGATGCTTCTTTTGTTTTATCCCTCCTAAGCCTTGGTACCGAGTCGGAATTTTTGATATATCGAAATTGGTCCACTGATTAAATTTCTTTTACTTTACCTCTTAATTAAGAGCGGCTGTCTGTATTTATCGAGAATTTGCTGTCAAAACGGAAATTTCGAAATTCTTCATATTCAGTCAGAACAGAACCCTTTGGTGAAACTTTTTCGAAAATCACAATCAAAATTTTCTTTCTCGAGAAAACCGGCAAAAAGTGAAATGCTCCCCCATGCCATATAGTCGCCGGTCTAAAACCTTTGAATTATACCACTTTCAAAGCCCTCGGCAAGAAAGACGGTTCAAGGAAACAACTCGCCACATGGTAAGTTTCATCGATTTTTATTTCCATTTTCTAGAACATTTCCAGACCTAAACTTCGCCCCATATGTTCTCTATATTTACTCATGTTATGAAACTAGTACGTGACACAAACAGTGAGCCTGGGTTACCTGTGATATGACCTATCTAAAGTAATGGCGTTGATAGAAAAGACATTCGCTAACGATGAGTTGGAAATTGAATTGACTTCATATATTGACAACAAGCAAAATATCTGGTTCAAGGAAAAAGATATTGCTAAAATCCTTGGTTATCGTGACAAACCAGCTATAAGATATAATATTGATTCTGAAGATAAAAAAAGGGCTGCAGGATTTTCCCCTAAACTGTACGGGTTGTTCACGGAGGGGTTGGCCGCCAGTTTTTATATATAAATGAATCCGGTTTTTACTCCCTTATTTTATCTTCAAAGTTAAATTCAGCTAAAAAATTCAAACATTGGGTCACATCTCAACTACTCCCATCCATCAGAAAATATGGGCAGTACAAGGTGTTTGACAATCCTAATAACCAAATGTTCAACTGACAGAGAATGCGACCGATCTTCACTGTAAAGTTGTGCAATACATCAGGCGGTTCTATTATCTATCATCGTTGCAGGCCTCGGTGAATTACAGGACACTTGTTCCAAAAGAATTAACTCTTGGAAAAAGGGTTACCAAAAAGGCCAGCCAGACATCATTATCCTAAATTATAACAAATCATGGAACGGATTCTGTGTCGAGTTTAAGAGCCCTACAAATAATTACCAAATTAGTGAAGCACAGAAAGAGACGAAAAAAAAGTACAAAAAAAAAAATGGTTTCTATTTTATGATCAGTAATGATTACGACCTTATAACCAAATACATCCACTTATATATGGAAGACGTTAGAATCCCATTCAAACACTGCAATCAAGCATTCTAAAATGATAAAATTGTAATACTTTTTTGCCAGCAAAACAATAAATTAAAGCGAAAACATTACAAACGTACCTGTTATTTCTTGCCTGATAAAACTCGTGCTTAATGGGAGAAGAGACGAACGGAAATATGTCTGCGTTTGCAGGTTAAGGTCGCTAAGGTGATCTTCGTTATTGACTCCTAGCCGCCTTTTTTCCCAGACCTCTCACTGTCGCTTGAACAATAGGCTTTGCAACTTCACACTGATGTTTTTGGTCAACCGCAGTTGCAGAACTTCCTGTTGCGAATTTTTTCATAGCAAAGTGTGAACTGTGAAGATGGGGTTAACCGCCAGGGATTAACCGTTGGTCGTGAAATGGCCAAACATAAGCACTGAAAAGAGTTCATCTAGAAAATTAAACCCTAAAAAAATTGGTTCCCAAGATTTACCGATCTCTAGTTAGGTTAATCTCTTTAGACCTGTTACGTGTCTTGCTTCGCCGCTAATGTGGTTACTGATGTCCACACATTTTACTGTGTTACATTGGCCCAGGCCACTTTAACCTCACAACGAGGGCCGGGAGTCTTCCTTGGCCTGCCTTTTGCCAAGGAGGAGTTAAACCCTCTCGCTTTCAACTATTATTTCGGTTTGTGAAAAGAGCGATGGCCGTAGGAGGAGATCAAAACTATAAAAAGTTTTAAGACAACAATTAATTAAACTCCATGAAGAATACCGGACCCTTTCGCGGATACGCGAAATTCATTTTGCGGCAGCCGGAATTTCTAGTCAAGGTAAAAGTCCACGAGTTCCCCGTAGTTAACTTTGATTTTTTTTGGCCATAAAAACTGGCGAAGAGATCCCTTTTCTCGGCTTGGTTTGATCCGACCGTCAATAATTCGGTGAGCATGTTACTTTCGTGGGGAACAAGAGAGAATGTACAGGGGCACCCAACGATGGTTTCCTCCTAAATACATGGAAAACACTTTTTAGGCTATCCAGAATACTTTTAGATCTCTAGAAATGCATTCTAAGCGGCCCTATATATAAAACTGGTATCTGTTCGGTCATCCTAGGGGAACGTGAGTCGTCTTTTCGAAATTAAAAGGGCTTGAGTATTATTTTTCCGATTATACTACTACCTGAGACATTTCTGCAATTTGATTGGCTTAGAGCAGTGGTATTTCAGCTTAATTTGAAATACCTACATGTGAAAATTACAAACCTTTTGCGGGTAGTAGTATAAACAAATAATTATAGCATGATTTGTACGTGATATTTGGCATAAATACCACTCGTGATATTTCAAAATTGTCTCAAATTTCACTTGCCTAACGGCTCGTGAAATAACGTATAACAATTTTGAAATATCACTCGTAGTATTTATGCCAAATATCACTACTAATCATGGTATTACCAATACAAATTTTAGATGAAATTTGACGTATTGCGAAATTGAGGTATTTTCTCATTCCTCTCGCCATCACATTTTGAGTCCGAAAATTTTAGGATCCCTTTTATTCTGCGAAAAATTAATAGCCTAAGGGCCTGTTCGCACTAGGACGAAAAATTCGGTTTGGTGTTTACAAAAAAATTGAAAATTTTGTAAATGCGAATTTTTGGTTTTTGTGGGCGCGTTCGCACTTGAGACTTGCAAATTTTTTGTAAAACCACAAATGTCAATCAATCGAAATAGATACCGAGATTTCGTGACAGTATGTTCTTTTTATGTCGTTTCCGGTCAAGGACTGATCGCAAAGCAAAATGCTCCCGCGAAATGTTTTAATCGCATTCAAATCATCAACAATTTTGGCCCACACTTTACGGGCATTTTTACTTTCCAATTGGTCGTGGTTCTCTTTCCACAAATTGACCAAGTACTTCTCTTCGGTGTATGGAAATGTCTCATATTTAGTGGTTTTTTTCCTCTTACCAGAAGTTGTTGCGCCTTCACTGCTTTCTTCGAAACTCTTCTGCATCGAAGCGCCGGCACTTTCGACTTGCGGTTGACTTTGCTGAAGGTCTTGAAGGTAGAAGTACTGTGGCTGTGTCTGTGGCTGTGGCTCGTCGCAGTAGAATTGCGATCCGTAATAGTTAACATTGTAATATTGCTGATGTTCGCGAAAGAAAGAATTTTGATTTTCTCCTCGTGGATCCATCTCGAAATGGCGGTAAATGGCGGTTTTGGCGGTAAACGGGGTCACGCACATATCATTTTGCTTGGTATCAATTACGAGATATGATGACCCGTTGAAGGGTATCTGTCAAGGAACAATACATTTGCACGCCGGACAAAAAATTGTAGGCCTCCAAAGCTAGTCGACGGCGTGTTTGAAGTTTGGTGGCACTTGCGAAAATTTTGGTGGGTCACGAAAATCGTTCGCACTACAAATGGTTTCGCGTTGACAGATTTTTTTGCAAAACAAACAAAATTTCGCGTAGTGCGAACAGGCCCTTAACGTGAAAATTAAACTTCAGACAATCGCAGGGAATTTATAAGATAAGCTTCGAACATTGTAAATAGCTGTAAATAAAGTGAATGAAACGGTCATCTGGACATTTTTGGCAGTCTTTAAGTAATAGAAAACTCTAGGCAATATTTGCTTCTCCGAAAAGATATTTTACAGAAAAGGGTCGATGGGTACCCCTGAATGTAGGACAATTTGGCTAACCCAGGGTAGCTGGTTTAGGGGGGGGAGGGGTATTCCTTCCATCCGGCACAACTTGTCTCCATGAAAATGGGGTCTTAGTTTTAGTTATCAGCAAAATCATGTGACATTTGCCAATTCTATGTATTGTTTTGTCAGTTGGCTACTTAGTCAGTAAGTCACATCCTGGTTTAAACGTGTTGAAAATAATTTAAACTTGAACAATACATTAAAGCTAAGGGAAAGTATCTTTAAGTACTAAGCCTCCTTGTCAATCTTTTACAGTATACATGGCATATTTATCTCCTGTAACGCAAGTGTAGCGTTCCTGCCCAAGGGGTATCGCAACCGACCGTTGAGAAGCGATGGAAATGGCGACAACAGCGCAGCCTTTAAAATTCTCGACTAACAGCACAACACGACTCGATTTCATATTGCTTCATGTCTTCACTCCATACATTGGGTTCATAAATGTTGTAGTTGTCGGTTTGAAGATCGGATTCTCAGCCTAGTGTATAAATTAAAGAAAAATAACAACTTCAACAAGAACGGAAGAAAAAAAAACAACAAGTTTTTGGTACTGATAGAAAATGGCTAGAGCTGGCTTAAATTACCGCGAATTCCGCATAAAATATGAAATGCCACTAATTTTTTTCTCACACAAGTGTCAGCCTACACACATTTCGATTGTGATTCTGTCTAGTTTCGGTATCCAATTCCTCGTAATAGAAATGTTTTTAAATAGCCATAGTAATAGCGTATAATTTTATAAAACGAAAGAGTGTTTTCAAAACACTAGGCGAA
Organism: Porites divaricata; assembly: GCA_038088405.1. Lineage (NCBI taxonomy): Eukaryota > Metazoa > Cnidaria > Anthozoa > Scleractinia > Poritidae > Porites > Porites divaricata. Next base: position 22,753,183 of record JBBMOI010000004.1, read on the forward strand.
TCTTTCCTTTAAATTTGTTTAATCAGTAGGGATCGTTAAGGTTGCTCTACCTAGATCGGAAGGACTCAATTTAAAACAAAATACATAAATTCTCTGGAAACTTACCACAACACGCTTTGCATTCATTTGTTCCTTTTCAAACTGCGCAAATGCTCTTCGATCCTAGAAAAATCAACAATTAGTTCTTAATTTAGGCGCCAACTACAAGAACTGTTGTTAGCTCCTGTGCTTTGGCAGCTCGATTTCCAAAAAAGGTACTGTTCGTGTTTGCACGAATTTTAAATGGCTTTTCAAGTTTCTTTTGATTTCAGAGGTCGTGCAGTGGTAGAAATGATGTTAAGCTTGAGTACAAGCATCTTCTTTTCATTGTGGTTGGAACGAAATAGGGTTCGTGGGTTACAAACCTTCTGCGATAAAGATTATTTTATCCTCAAAGCTTAAGATATCTCAAACGTATTCAATCAGTCTTAATACCACACGAGTTTGAACTTCTTAAAGCTTTAAAATCTTCATCTCACAAGAAGTATGCCGTGTTGTTTGGTGCTGGCAATCAGAGAACGTACGTTTCTATACAAGGTACAATCAATTTTTAAATTCTAAATTTTGACTTCAACTTTATTTATGTTCACTTTGATTTTTGTGACGTGAGTGTAAAGCTACCACTTATCAATGTGCCAATTGATCAAGAAATGTTCTTAGAAATGATGATGATGATAAGTAATGGTAACAGGACTGAGTGGAGTCCAATTCGGTCTGTAATCATACGAGTGATTAACAAAATCGGACGACCGCGTAGCGGGAGTCCGATTTGTTTAATCACGAGTATGATTACAGACCGAATTGGACGACACGAAGCTCTCTTACCAATTAATCATAACTGTAACAAAATTTGTAATATAATAGGCTATTTTTTAAATCAAAACACAAGAAATTCGAAATTTTGTTTTGCTAGCAGTGAGAAAAAAAGCCATTTAAGCGTGCGCGTGATGGCGCGTACTGTCCAATTACTTAATAGGCATGACGCGTACTGTCCTATTAAACTGTCCAGTTAAGGCTGAAATCAGGGCAGTTGATAGCCAATCAGATTTGACAATTTTGTTATAGTTATGATTATTATTATAACCATTATATATTTAAAAATTATTATTATTATTATTATTATTATTATTATATATTTAATAGTGGCAGCTCACAGTGAGGTGCATTTGACTCAAGCAAATCCGACTGAGCCAGAGGGTGTAGACGAACAGTGCGTGATATAAGCCTACCTGAATGGTGGCTAACACTCTCCATATAAGTAACAAAGCCAAGGCTACAGCTAAAACTGCTCCTATGACGCTAACAATTACTGCTATGGCATTCATTTCAGATGGACAGTCTACAATGGCAATGCAACGAAAGTATTTTTAGTCACTCATAAGTCTTACAAGGAATAACCTTGACATTCATGTGAAATGATCTCTCAAACTTCACAGACTGAATTATTTTAATCACTTTAACAATCATACGCCCCAAAAACCACAGTACCATTATTTTTATTTTTAAAGTTGGCTTAAAGACCTTTTTTTTTCTGGGTAAAAATCTTGAGTTGACCGTCTGGTCCTTCCGTGTAGGCGAAGGTCAAGTAACAGTCCTCTTCATCCAGAAAACGACATTGCTTACCCATATCTAACAGATAGAAACAACAGAAAGTAATAAATTGTTTAGCCTCTATCACTCTGGAAAACAGCATGTCTTTGGTAAAATTTTCACACAGTTCCTTTTAGTATACTAACTGAGTTCAAGATGGCTGGATATTGGCAAACTGGTCTTTATTACTTTGCTTTTCATGGACTGCGACGCAGTTTACAAGTAGGTCAGTAAAAACGCCAGAATAAAAGAGCGCGGTAGCTTTAGAATCGCGTGAAAAGTGTCAAGGAGGTGACTTACTAGGTGTAAGCTTATCTACCGGAGTTATGCTGTAATCTTTGCAAGTTCTTGAACACTGGTCTTTATCTAATTCCCCCGTGCCAAACAAACGGCACTCTACGCATGCCCGGTTGGCCTCGCAAGTTCCAGTGCAGCCCTGCAATACAAATAGGTCCGCAATGTCATGTAAGCAAGTTAAACAACAAATAGTATTTTGCACAACAATACGAGACATTTTTATAGCGAAGCATTCTCCTCGTGGGGTGGCGATTGTCGCATGCACTAGGGTAAATAGCTCTCCTTCCTATCTTTTCAGTTTCGGTGAATAAAACCCTTCTAGATCTGCATACTCAGCCTCATTCAATAGCTTTTAATTGATCTATATTTAGTCGAGTTCTTGGGTTTGCTAGAAGATGGTCAGGAGCCGAGACTAGAAGGGTTTCCTGCGGCCCGGTGCACTTACCACGCAATCATCGCAGAAAGTTCCCCTGTAGGGCAAAGTAGCATTACAAACACATGCCCCGCATCTGCAGCTTCCTCTGCCGCTACAAACGACCTAAAACGATAGGAAAATTTTATCGTTGATGTAAACAAAGAAGTACTAATTTGAACCTTTTGTTTTTGTTTTTTTTTTCCTCAAGGGAGTTTTGATAACCAAAGGACCTGCAGGAATATTTTCTAATAAAGTCTAATAAATGCCAAATAAGAGACGCCAAACTTTACCACTTAGTTGGGAGATATAACCATTATGTTTTTAGTGAATACTTTAAGCATTTTATCTATTATGGGCGCGTGACCACTTTCTCGCGCCTTAGTAGCGAAGCTCCACACAGCACAATGGGTAAGAAAATCTAGTAACATATGGATGCGTCAAGGCTGATAAACCGTCCGTGGAGGCTCTTGGGAAAGGGAGTTTTGAGAAAACAATTAGAATGCCCAGGTAACTTTTTTGGCGGGAAATCGCACTATGCTCTTTCGCATGACCGTCTTCGACCGGTTTTAGAACAATAAATTCATTATATTTAATGCTTAATGCTGCGTTTGTCATTGCGCGACTCTGTTCAACACGTATTTCACGTATGATAGTGGAGTTCCGCTTTTAGGTTTGCATTAATAAATACTATACTTGCCTAGCATAATAGAACTTACTGTAAAAACTCTATTAAGCCCCCTGGGGGGGGGGGAGGGGGCTTATTTATTTCAAACACATTTGAGAGGGAGCGTATTAGAGAGGGGGGCTTAAAAGAGGATTTACGGTGAGTCAGAAAAATAAACAATAACTGCTCTTCTACTTCCGCTTGACAAGTGCTGTAAACGTTTTATTTATGTGTTGTTTGTGATCATTTTTCTAGTTTCAGACTTACCCCGTTCTTGGTGCAGCTCTCTAAATCTCTACTGCAGCTACATGAGGGCCCTGTCCAGTTCAGCCGGCATTTACATTGACCGCAGTCGCAAAAGCCGCGCTCTGTGTGATAAGATATTAAGTAGTTTAGATTTTTACACTGGTGTTAAAAAGGGATCTACCCATAACGTCACATACATGAATATAAAACGCAACTGGCAAGGCAGGCCGTTTAGATTGGGCAGCTGATTTCGACTAATTGAATCGCAGTAAGTTAGAAGTTTGCGAAAAACCAAGGGGTATCCTCGCATTATGTTAGGATAAATATGCAAATGTTTAGCTCCTAGACATCCTCGTTATCATGATGCATAATTGTTGTATATAATAATGTCTTCTTTTCTCTCTATAAGCTATCGGAAAATGTAAAACCAGTCTCTGTTTAGATGTACCAATAAAAGATGTTATTGTCGTTGTTGTTTATGTGTTTAAAAAGGAGGCACGTTTACTTTGACATTGGATATATTATAATTTAGCAGATATGCTTTGCAAAGTATATCATTAAAAATTTTGATTCGTTTAGGATAGTGTAACGGAAATCAGAAGTGGACCAAAAAACTTTAGAAAGGGGTGCTCGGATCACTTGCTAGTTATATTAGCTCCTATTTATTTTACTTAGAAGTTTGGAAAATGATACAAAATTTTACAAAAGAGAAGGGCTTCCTCAAACCACTCCTAAATCCGACCTCCGTGGATATGGTTGAAATAAATGTGAGTTTTTTTTGTTTCCCTAATTATAAGGATATAACAGAGACCTACTCTTTGTTCCTAGATAGTCTGAAGCCGCTCAAACCAAACGTACAGTGGAATATCACGAGCCTCGGTATAGCAAACTCCTTGGTATAACGAACAATTTCCTTTACCCAGATAGCAAAAAAAGGAAAAGAACCTCGATATAACGAGACCTCGTTATAGCAAACCATTTTTGCTAGTTCCTTCGCCCTTCATTACATCGAGGTTTCACTGTAATACAATAAACGGTGTGGAAGTACACGCCCCTTGTCAAGCCTACCTGAGCCTCCACATATTTCTCCATTATCTGGGTCTTTGGGACAACTGAAGCTATCGCATTCACACTCGTCACCGTAGATCAATCCATTTGGAACCTGTATTGAGAATGAATGAATAATTAGCCCTGAATATTTTACTTGAAACTCCCGAGTAACGTATTAGCGGTCTTGGTTCGTTTAACAAGCCCTGAACGACACAGGGGCACCTAACGACAATTTTCGGAAAATATCTGTTCGGAAGACGATTTGAGATCTATACTTTTCGGAACATTTGTTGTAAAATTTCTTGCTTGCCTGCCTCTCCTAGGATTTTCGAAAATCTAAAATTGCCTATTTTTAACGGATTTTTCCCCGAAAAAGGTCACCTAGAATTTTTGGGAGCCTTTTTTCTGGCTGAAATTTTCGAAAAGGAAGGTTTTGATCCCTATAATTTTCGGATCACTAGACTTTCAGCTAGGAAATCCGAACAGATGAAAAATTTTTAGGGGATAAAAATATGCCTATATCTACCGTTTAAATACTAAAATACGTTTAACAATGCTATGTTTAAGTGGTTTTGAACTATATTCTCGTTGGGTGCCCCTGACGACATAATCCAAAGTTGTTAAAATCAACAATGTTAGATGATAATCTACCCTTCAATTTGGAACAGTTTGCAACAGAATGTTGGGAGATCACATGAATATAGTGAAGAAATATAAAGTCTTGAGTTTCTCGTTAAAATAGATCGGATCAAATTGACCAGGAAAAGAGAAGAAAGTGTGATGACGAAGAATTGAACTTTTTGGACGCTCAGATATCACAGATCAACACCTTTCGTGATGCAGCCTTTTGCCTAATATTCAATATTATGTTAGTCAAAAAAAATGTTAGACGTGGCTCTCATCTTGTCGTTTCCTGCTTACCGATCTTATGATCACAATAATATGGGTACGTTGGTGATGCGTTGGCACCCAAATTATCCAGGGGGAAGTAGTTATAATCTCGTATGCCCTTTAACTGCTTAATAAACGCGAATTAAGACACTTTGGCCATGTGTGGCGCTGTGATTCGTGTGATAAGTGGTTTTCATTTCCATCAAAATTATAAGGACTTACCTCGCTGTTATTGCAGTAACATTTTCCACATCTACAGGCTCCCCGGCCACTACATGTCTGGCCACTACTGTCACTAGAATCAACGTACAGTGTCAACAGTATCAAAAGTATACTGGACAACAAACAAATAGGCAGCCTAATTTAATTTTTCCAAGGCTCTCAGCTCTTTCTGTTCCCCGATGGCGAGTAGAGTTGAGAAGAAGAAAGACTCTGCTACGGGAAATGGTTTAAGTAATAGAAAATCAAAAATTGCACTGGTATTTGCACCTGGTGCTGTTGCGAAATTTAACTGATTGAATCCAATTAAATTTTTTTATCCGATTCTATTAGTTTTATCATTATGTTCACTGTGTTTGCTGCTTTGTCTTAGTCTGTGCTTTTGGAATAATCTGACCGTATTTCCTTATGAAAAATTGTTATTGCATCTGCGCGTAGCGTCTCTTATTGGAAATATTATGGACACAAACACGGAACACGCAAAAGCAAAAGCTTACATTGGCAGTGAGACAACCCAGTTATTAAAATATTGACGTTAAAACATGCAAATCACATGGTCCTATGATTCTATCTTGAAGAAAGATGAATTTTAGTAAAAAAGAAAGCCATAATCAACTTTTCTAGAAAAAGGTACACTGCCAACAGTCTCTTATTTTCGTCGAAGTCACTGGGGTAGCCTGCGTGCGCCAGTCGCAAAATTAGACGGATCTAAGAAAAAAGACCGACTGCAAACAGTCTATTTCTGTTAATAAGGGACTGTTTTTTTAAACAGGATGAGTTGCAGGTCGATTAAATGATTCAGATTCAGAAGCTTTAGAGCACAAAAACAGAAGATTGAAACACTGTCGCAAGTCCTTATTTATAATTGGAGTGAAGTCCAGTGAATAATGAATACCTTGGACATCCTTTAGTCTCTTCTTCTTTTGTACATGAACATTTTTCTCCAGCCCTGGAACAAGAAAAAAAAAAAAGGTAAATTTGATTCTCTACTCATGTCATAGGTATATTGGAAATGGCGCATGCACTTAATAGCACTCAAATATTCCATCAATTGATCCCAGTGGTCAGTGAAGAAAAAGACATGAAGCACTTGTCTATTCGAGACTCTAAGGAAGTGATACTGGTCAACTCTGCTTTTCATACATTTTCATTTCGGAAATGAACTCAGCCCTACAACGCAACAGCGTCAAGCAAATTAGCCAGAGAAAACAGCCGACATTTCTTGACGCCACCCCTGCTGTCCCAGCGAAATGACATCTGAGAATTGAAAAGAGCGCAAAAATTCCATACTGATGACGCGACCGACACTACCCAGATCTGGGAATCGCTTCTAATTGGTTGAAGCAAATTTTCAGACAATCAGAACTACTTCCCTTGCCTGGGTAGCTAGTGTCGCGTCATCATTATGGAATTTCTGCGCTCGTTTCCATTCTCAACACGTCATTTCGCCGGGACACCAGAGGTGGAGTCGCGAAAAGTCGGCTGTTTTCTCATGCGATTGGCAAATGAAATGTTTTTTTTAATGCACCCACTATAATCTAAATATTCCTTCAGAGAGAAGCTACAATTCGAACACCCTGAATCTAATCATAACTCAGTAGACGTACCATTCGTCCAGACAAGAGCACATTCCACATTTCAAAAGACCTCTCAGATTACACCCACTGCTATTGTGCTTTATCTGCAAAGGAAAAAGGCAATAAACCGTTTTAACTTGTATGTTTTGTTTACCCATTTCAGATCATGTGATGCAATATCTACCTGGCGGGCGGTAGAAATGGAAGGACAAATCCCTTGTCTCTTTCCTTTTATGCCTGGCAGGTAGGATATTGGTGCATTTTGTGAGCTTCTGGTTCAAACCTTAATGCCTTTTAAACCTTGACTTAAACTTGCGGTGTTCTGCGCCATCTCCGGTAATGTGAAACTCAACCACTTCGATTAGATGCGCAAAATCGAGCAGGCTAATTGTTTGGGGAGAACGTAAGTGAAAATAATTCTCAAGAATGCTGAAAAAAAAGTTGTTTGCGCAAGCGAGCTGTGTTAACTTTGAAAGCAGATTATAAAGGCATGGCAACTTCTAATCAAGGACTTTTTTCGCGATTATTAGCACCTTCGTCCTTTTGAACTATGACGAACAAAAGTCTCTCGGTTTCCAACCTGAAGCTTAAGTAAATGAAAGTTATTGTGATTTATCAAAAAAACACACAAACCCTATTTAAATGACCTTAAAAATTGACATGATCACAAGTTTTAAAAAATTCAATCTCTGTTCCTTTGATTCCACACAGCAAATGCAACGAGCATGTCGCAGGTTAAGCCCTCCATCTTAACAACGCTTTGGGAATTACACCAAAAAAATGTAGAGGAAACTAAATGATACCTTATGATTTGAATTTTTTGACGCTGTGTATCAGTTTATGAAATTAACGTAAGATGAACAGAGTAGTGTATAACTTGAAACGAAACCAAACTTACCTTGCTCTCACAATCGCATTCACAAATGTAAGACAGCTTTAGAAACACTTGTCCGTATGGGGTTTTGATGGAAAAGCTGATTAACACAAGAAAAAGGACAATTATTATTCTCAGAAAAAAGTGCCTTTTAATCAGATAAATTTCTTTAAAAAAATGTCGGGGATTCATAATGATTTTATGCCAGAACCTTTGTTCCTTAGACAGACTTTGGCAGGTTTTGTTGATGGTTGGAAACTATTGGGACGATTTATGACGTCATAAGCAACAAGCTTGCAAGCCATTGTCAAAAAGCATCAAAAGCAGAAAAATTAATATTTATAAAATATTTTTTGCCTTAAGCATGAAATAGGATTAGTTCCTAAAATATTTGCATAAACTTGTTTTTTTAGTCAGATCCGAGATGGCCACAAACAAGCCCCCAACCCTATCAGTTATTGTAGTTTAAGTGTCTGGGGCCAATCAGAAAAAACTGCTGGCTCTACAATAAACATACCACAGCTGAATGCGAGAACAAATTGCCGGCATCAAAAGCGCGGGAAAACACCTGCAAACGGCGGGCTTTGGGCTTGCTCAAATCCTTGAGAAAAAGGCGCGTACATTTCTAGCCAGCAGTAGGGAAAAACAAAAACATTAACGAATTACGTTTACTTATTTCAACACTCCTTGGATAGTGTTCCATAAAGTACTCACTTTCTTGGTAATTCATCCGAGCATTTACTGGTTGACACAGACACCTTGAAGGAAACCTGCAGACACATAAATCAAACACGACAAAAAAAAGGACTGAGATACACACTTACTTAATTTAAATTAACGTAATAAACTGTTTGACTCGAAATCCCGGGACAGACAGTCTAACAAGTAGACTTTCTCCTTGGCTACTGATTTTCAAGTAAGGCGATTAAATTTTGATGCTTGTTCCCACAAGTGAAATAATTAACGCCCAATCCGCATATTAGTAGAAAACACTATTCATCACGCTTGTAAATACTAGTAAAGCAAAGTTTAACAACTACCGTAAAGTTTTCAAGGTAACGACTCCCCAAAAGTAGCGACCATTCGAAAGTTGAGATAAAACTTCACAGATGTTAGCAAATGCCAAAAGTAGCGACCCTCGGAAAGTAACGGTTAGCATGATCTTTGATATTCCTTTATGTGACTCAAAAGGTACATTACATCTTTTTTTTGTCAAAAAGTTTTCCTTTCGTCGTGAAAACCCTCACCGTAATCGAACAATTCTTTTGAATATTTATTTAAAAAGCAATAACATGAAAGAAGTTTCTCCAAATGAAGTATGGATGTTTTCACAATTATCGCGATATTATCATCGTAACTTCGTAAGGCCCATGTACGTTAGCTACCTGAAAGTAGCGACCACCTGAAGATAACGATAGGACAAGGCTGCTAAATCCGAAAGTAATGAGGGTCGTTACTTTCGGAACTTTACGGTAAGTCATCGAAATACTCCACGTTCGATAATTCTGTATTTGGTCACATTTTCTTAATTTGTATAGGTAATAGCATGATTAGTAGTGATATTTGGCATAAATACCACGAGTGATATTTCCAAATTGTTATACGTAATTTCACGAGCCGTTAGACGAGTGAAATTTGAGACAATTTTGAAATATCACGAGTGGTATTTGTGCAAATATCAAGTACAAATCATGCTATTATTCGTTTATACTACCACCCGCAAAAGGTTTGTAATTTTCACATGTAGGTATTTCAAATTAAGCTGAAATACCACTGCTCTAAGCCAATCAAATTGCAGAAATTTCTCATGTAGTAGTATAAGTGTTCAAGTCTCTTCTGTGATTTCGACTCCATGTGTGGGTTATCATTTTTTGATTTTTTTTTTCGTATCTCCGAGAGCTTCTCCCCTTTCCCGTTTCCTTTCCTTTTCCTCAAACAATAACAGTTGAAAATTTTGATTTGATCTTGAATGCACAAATACTGCAGCACCAGCTCGAAAGAGCGTGTTTCGTGGCTAATAGAGAGATTAAGATTCACGTTTACGGCATACGGCAAACGGCAAACGTCAGTTGAAAATTTCTCACAATAGAAAATAAGCAGATAAAAACAGTCCAGAACGATTCTTGTGGACAAAACTGGCATAAAACTACTATTTTTGTGTAGAAGCAATAAACAGTAAACGAAAAATAAGGGGAAAACTTGGTCACGTGGTACAAATTCACGTTTGCGGTTTGGCGTAAACTTGAATCTTAATCTCTCTAATATCATAGGTGACGAATTACTCCTTAATTTTGGCGCGAAATTTCAGCGTTAATTGTAATTTCACATGTGAAATTACAAAATTGCCATGGCAACCCTTCCGTACGTCTCAGTGTCAAGATGGCGACGAAGTTTTAAAATGCCGTGAATGAAGGTGTCAGGGCGCAAAAAGACGTTTTAGAAAACCTGAACACATAAGAGAACATCAAGAAGGATTCTCACAGGTATTTCGCCGAAAAAGTCTAAAAAATTCTGAACTTTATAAGCCAAAATTAAGGTCTAAACATTTGAGAGAGTGGAGTTCTCGATCGATACGATCCTAGCAATACTGGATTTTCGACATGTTTATCCAACGTAATTCGTCACCCATGATATTAATAGGTAATCAAATGGTATACTCGTGAAATTAGGGAATAATTTCACTTGCGTTTTGTCCAAATCCTAATAATTTCCCTTGCCTGAAGGCTCGGGAAATTATTAGGATTTGGACAAAACGCGCGTGAAATTATTCCCTAATTTCACTCGTCACCATTTGATTACACATACTAAACAGATCATGCACCTTTAACAATTTTAGTATGTGCAATCATGCAAGTGGTGACGAGTGAAATTATGGAATGATGTCAAGCGAGTTTTGTTAGGATTTGGACAAAACGGAAGTGAAATTATTCCCTTATTTCACAAGAATACTATTTGATTACCTATTTATATCATGGGTCACGAATTACGATCGCAATCGTGGGTTTTGGACATGTTTATCCTGGTTTCATCGTATCGATCGAGAACTCCGCCACGCTTTCGAGAGTTGGCTTAAGTTCAGAATTTTCCAAATGTTTCGACAAAATACCTCTTAGAATCCTTCAAGATGTGCTCTGTCGTTTGTTTAGGTTTGCTAAAGCGTCTTTTAATACCGTCACCGTCACATTGGGAAGTACCGAAGGTTGCCATGGCAATTCTGTAATTTCACATTTGAAATTGTAAATTGACGCTAAAATTTCGCGCCAAAAATCAAGGAGAGATTCGTCACACATGATATTGACGATATAATACCGTTTCTCCTAATTCAACACCCGTGCAAGTTCTTGTATTTTCGTAAACCTTTCCTTTCCTAAAATAAAACAACAAATAAAAACATTTTGTTAGTTGAGGACCGCAAATGGAGGCTGGCGGATTTTTTTTTGCATTGTCTGGCTTTAACTAAACTGGTAAATATGTTAAAGGAGGAAAAAAATTGACAATTTTTTTAGGTCTCCTTACAACTTTAAAAAGTAATCAACCTTATCAAATTGGTCTCTGAATATGTCTTGTTTAAACCTTTACAGCACTAGTCGAACAAAAAATTCATTTGAAGCTCTTAGCTACAAGAAATTATTGTAAAAAGCTAATAACTGGCTAAAGAAATAAGCTTGATTTTTGCTCCAAGCCGTTTTATTTCTATAAGTAAGGGTGCATTTCCACTGTAGGTCAATTTTTACGTGCGCACTCAAGTAAATTTTACGCGCGTAAACTTAAATAAAGGCAGTATATGAAAGGTTTGGCGTAAAAGTCAAAGTTAAACTCGCGCTCAACTTAAACTTTTACGCGTGACCTTTCATGTAATATTTACGCGCGTAAAATTTACTTGCATAACTCACGTAAGAATTAAGCGACAGAGGAAATGCACCTTAATGGGTACTTACGGGCAGAAAGCGGTGTATCGTAACTTCAGACCGGCAGAATTGGCATCTCGTATTGTTACTTTGCTGGCTATTTTCTATTGGAAAAGAAAAAAAAAACACTTAAGAAGATACATCTGGTTTCAGAACCGTGCGCCAACTATCGGTTGGCGGCGTTTAATCAAGTAAATACGGTATGGTACTGTACAGTACCGCAAATGATCCCCGGTCGTAAATGATCCCCAAAATGAACCGCAAATGATCCCGAGAGGAAAATCAGAATGGCTTGGACTCAAGTTACTGGATCATCGTGTCACGTTTATTATCGCAATAAAAAGTATTGATTAACTGAACTGAATTCATTTAACAAATAAATACCAAGACCGAGAAAAAAAAAAAAAAAAAAGAAATCGTAACATTACATTTAAATTAGTTCAATAAATAAAACGCAAATAAATGCAAATACGATAAATGACTTAAATATACTAGCAGTGAAACAGCAGCTGTTGAACACCAATGCAGTGTCTTGCTTAATTGCTGGTTAGCTTTAAAGCTAAATTGAACTAAACTTCACATGCTGCATTTCAATTAGATATAATATTGTGAAAGGTTTGAACCCAGGAGTCATTTCAAAAGTAGGTTGAGTTTGATCGTCCGGGTTAACGTAGTCCTGAATAGGACTGTTGTCGTTGACAGTGACTGACGTTTCGACAACCTGTGCGGTAGTCATCTTCAGAGTCAAAGTGAGTTGTATCACGTCAGTAGATGGTATTATATACTCTGGTTATTGATCTGATTGGTCAATAAAGTCAAGATGTTATTGGTCGTCTGTCAGTGAAGCCGCGATGTCATTGGCTATGAAGACTCGTAATCAGTAATTGGCGCGTTTCGATCCGTCTATTGTCACAGTTAAGCAGTCGTCTATTGTTAGTCAAATTGTCAGTTCTCCAGTCGATCTCTCGTAGTTTAGTTGTTGCACACAAACCCATAACCACTTTACGACGCCTGCTTACTAATGTCAAGGACAAAGACAAACCGGAGGACAGACAGGGAGCAGTATACAAGATCAAATGCTGCGACTGCCAGGCTTCTTACATTGGTGAGACCGGCAGAAACCTTAGCACGCGACTGACCGAACACAAACGAGCAACGAGGAATGGTGACGTCAACAATCACATTGCTGAGCATCATTTACAGACGAAACATCAAATTGACTGGGACTCTGCGACATGTATAACGTATTCTACAGACTACCATCAACGTCTTACTTTGGAAAGCTGGTTCACTAACTTAGAACAGACGCCACTGAATCGTAGCCAACAGTTACCAGCGCCGTACAAACGACTTATTGACGGGATGAAGCGAAACTAACTACGAGAGATCGACTGGAGAACTGACAATTTGACTAACAATAGACGACTGCTTAACTGTGACAATAGACGGATCGAAACGCGCCAATTACTGATTACGAGTCTTCATAGCCAATGACATCGCGGCTTCACTGACAGACGACCAATAACATCTTGACTTTATTGACCAATCAGATCAATAACCAGAGTATATAATACCATCTACTGACGTGATACAACTCACTTTGACTCTGAAGATGACTACCGCACAGGTTGTCGAAACGTCAGTCACTGTCAACGACAACAGTCCTATTCAGGACTACGTTAACCCGGACGATCAAACTCAACCTACTTTTGAGATATAATATTCTTAACCACAAAATATACAATACTCAAATCCTATCTATCGGATACCTCGTATCAACTTGAGAAAATGATAACTTAGTGTAACGTGCAGCATAAGTCTCTGAAAACGACCCAAATAAAAGTTCGCTCTAGTGCAACCCCATTAGGGGAATTCTATGCTTATTGAAACAAAATTTTCCACTTAATCGTTCCTTCGTTTCTGTTTTCCTGATTTTGCATCTTTATAATCTTCCCTGCCTCCAGCAGACGCGACATTTTCACCAGCTGTAGTTGCTAAGTGTATTTCGAAATTAACCGGAAAGCTCTACAGAGTGATAAATACAGGGGTTCATTTTTCCCTACTCCTAGGCGTTAAAATCTGAAAGACAAGATTCCTTCCTGCCCTAAATTTTCGCAGCAACGAAACAACAAATGCTTGAAAGAAAGGATACAAAAAGGTCAAAAGAAACAGTTCCATTATTTATACTTTTATTCATTTCATTGCTCTACACGTTGTTCAAGTTCTCAACAAATTTACTGTCCATGACTAAATTCCCTTGCATTTCTCTACTTTTCACGGGATCACTTGCTCTCGACAATGGGGATCATTTGCGGTCTGGGGATCATTTGCCGTACTGTACAGCACCCCAACATGTATGTATTCGTTGAGCCGCTCAATTTTTGAAAAAATAGCTCATATGTCAGTGGTGTGAGCGTATGTATCTTTGTGGCTTTGTATGTTCTGATGTTTGTTGTAAGAGCCAATAAGGTTGAAGGTACTATGAGTTGATGCTTAGGAACCAATGAGATCTTGGCATCTATAAACATGGCATTGCTAAAGATCGAACAAGGGCACTTTGAGACCGCCATCTAAAATTCTTCATAATTTGTTCGTCTTTTATTACGGCTACAGTTGTTTAGAAGCATTACATTAAATATCTTCATGATTCAAACGCTGTGTACAGTGATGGTTCATATTTTAGTGTTGACGCTGCTTCAAGACATTTCTGACCGAATTCGGCTATCACGAACGGTACAACGCACGTATTTATGAGTTCTGTTCAACCTGCTTCAAGGTAGAGTATAAAAGATCATATATTTTGAAAGCTCTTCACACGAAACAATAACTGATATTTAGATATGGACTTTAATTCGAAAGTATGTGGCCTATAAATTGTGTTTTTAGATGTTTGAAAGGCAGCTTATTTTTTTGGAAGTTGTACCGAGTATTGTTAATTCTGTAAACAAGCTTCATTCTCTCGCTTACAAAGTTCAACAGTCCTTCTTCGTTCCGGCAAAAAAAAAAAACATGAATAAGTGAACAACATGATATACATCCTTCCTGCTTACTAATTATTATAGTTATTGAAACGTATTTTATTTAGTAAAGATGCGTAACTTAAGCCTGCTTTCCATATGATCGCTACGATCGCTGAGAAAAAAAAAGTTCATCGATCGTACTGAGCGACAACGAACGCGAAGATCTTTTTTCTATCTCAGCTATCGTTGTCGCTGCGATCGCTGGAAAGTGGATCGCTATGATCGCTGCGATCGCTGAAGTTTATTTTTTTTCTCAACGATCGCAGCGATCACAGCGATCGTAGCGATCATATGGAAACCAGGCTATCTCTAGAGTTAAGAAAATATAACTCGGAGATACATTATGTACTTATAGGTTATTTCACGGTTGGTGAGCGCGTACGATTTTTATTCACAAGTTGTGTAAAATAAACGAACGAGCGCAGCGAGTGAGTTTGTTTTACACAACGAGTAAAACGAGGCTGTGTACTGAGACTCTTGTTCATGCGTTTAATACTTCTAGGATTGATTATTGCAACAGCCTTCTGTATGGTCTTCCCGACTACCGCATAAACAAGCTACAAAGAATACAGAATGCTGCCGCTAGACTGATCTGCCAGCAAAGCAGATTTTGCCATATTACACCGCTCCTTTTTGATTTACATTGGCTCCCAGTGAAGTTTCGTATTGAGTTCAAAATTCTTTTAATTACATTTAAGGCTCTTAAGGGTTTGGCACCTACCTATATTGATTCATTAATTAGTATCAAATCAACTCCACGGTATGACCTAAGAAGCTCTAAAGACAGCCTCCTCCTTAGTTATCCAAAGCCGTTATACAAGGCAACACTGGGTGATCGCTCTTTCACACATGCCGCCCTAAAATTTTGGAACACTCTTCCTTTGGCCATCAGATCTGTGAATACTGTTGATGATTTTAAAGGCAAACTTAAAACATATTTGTTTTCTAAAGCGTTTTTATTAAAATCCGAATAGTATTGTAATTTCTTAGAATTTTAGATTTTAGTTAGCTTTAATTTTCACTTTTAGCGTGTAACGTTCATTGTAATGCGCATTTGAACATATTTGCATGGAATTTGCGCACAACAAATTCATAATTACTAATATTATTATTATTATTATTATTATTAACGAGTGAATAAAAATCGTACAAGCGAACTAACCGTGAAATAACTTATTTATTATATACATTTCGAGATTCATAAGCGAACAGAACTCAGAGATAAACATATCTTTATTTTCTTTCAAAGGAAAACAACGCGCGGTCAAGCCCCCTCACAGTTCGAGAGTTGCACTGAAATGGCTTCCTTGTAGAATACTTTACATCTAAATTGTCAAGCAAAAATGCCGTTAAAAGGCAGAACTAGTTAGAATAAAATAAGACATCCTGAAAATATGTCGAAATAGTTCTACTGAAGTTCAAAACTTGAAATACAGAAGTGAAAACCCGAGACTTCATTTTTTGTTGCTTATCAGAACCCACATGCTTGAATTGACAAACACTTGCCTTTCCGTTTTAGATTCCTTTGCTTTGACTGAAGCGCTTTCCGAGTTTGCTCGAACTGGACGTCTTTCATAAGGCAAAGTCCACAGTTTTTTTTTCTTCAAATAGCGCTCAAAGCTAGCGAAGAATGCCCTTAAGGAATTAGGCTCGTATTCCTCGTTGTCTTCTTTTTTGCGAACCGTTATAAGGAACTCGTTGAGGAACTTGTTCAGCTCTTGAGAAGTCAATTCGTCCGTTTGTTGTCTCATCCCGCCTTTTAAAACAAGAAATCGTGTTTGGTCTTTTTCTTAGTATTTTCATTTTCCTGTCCGTCTGTGAACTCTTCTACTGATGAATCTAGGCTCTGACAACTGTTAGTCTGATTTGAAGCCATCTTTTTGAAGAAAAATGCGCCTAAGCTCTTAGAAATGTGCTATTTGTCAGTCAAGAGGAGCGGCGAGCGAGCGAGCGAGCGACACAGTTTTCTTCACTAGTGAAAATAATGATTCAGCCAATCAGAGCGTCGATACGTCGTTTTTCACTAGTGAAAAAAATGATATGACCAATCAGCTGGCTTCTCTAGCCCGAAGAGACTATTTTTATTTCGATGCTTTTTGGCGCGTAAATCTCGGTATGTATATAATAAAGTTATATACTGTACACAAACGACTGTCGGTTCCCATGTGGTAGAGTTGAATTAGATGAACTTACAGAAAGGGTAAAAATAACTCCTTTTAAAATGAATGTTAACCAATGGGTGTAAATGAATGTTAACCTGAATGTAAACACATGATATCTGTTTATAGCAAATGGTTTCAACCCAATTTATCCTCGCTCAAGCTCGCACTATAGCAAACTGCCTTCACGAGGAGCACCAACTCGCGGTCCGGGGAAGTAGGGGTCCACAATAGAGAGATTAAGATTCACGTTTACGTCAAACGGCAAACGTGAATTTGTACCACGTGACCAAGTTTTCCCCTTATTTTTCGTTTACTGTTTATTGCTTCTACACAAAAATAAGTAGTTTTATGCCAGTTTTGTCCACAAGAATCGTTCTGGACTGTTTTTATCTGCTTATTTTCTATTCTGAGAAATTTTCAACTGACGTTTGCCGTTTGCCGTATGCCGTAAACGTGAATCTTAATCTCTCTAATAAGTAAGAGATAAATACCGAGAACGGACGTATTAATCCATATACATCCCGACCGCCGTAGGATTAATACCGACGTTCGAGGTATTTATCACACTTATTTCATGATATTATTCCCGCTAGATCTTTATAAAATGATAAACACATGTGTTTGTCTTAATATTATAAAAATTGAACCGAGTTTTCTGTCCTTCTTTTTCCATGATTCAATAATTAAGATCTTTTGTTCAAGAGAACAAAGCACTAGCCACACGTGCACCCTCACACCTTCATCGAATTAAAATAAAAACAATCATGAAAGTTACAAAATTGTGAGATTTTGACAAGGTTTTGAGAAACGTTTTATGGCGTCCTCAAGGGAGTTTGCTTTGTATTTCTTAGTTTCCTTGTTGAGTTGTTTTGACCATTTTATCGGCTTGTTCGATTATTCCGTCGGTCGGTCCATACTTTCACGTTCTGACACAAAAACTGTTTTTCCCAAGAAGTATGGGAACCTAATTTTAGCATGGGAAGGACAGACAGATCCACGGAAAAGTTCAGCAGACCGTAGAATGATTGCTATCGTTGACGATGAAGAACTTGAAAAGAGGAAAAGCATCTCGAATACCGCAAATACATCAATAAACCGACACCGTGGGCAGCCTGTGTCTGGTCTGAATGGGCGGAGGAACGCAACGATTTGATCCAAATCCTTGGAGACAGTGAGACAATTCCCCAAGTCAATCCTGAGATTTTGAATATCACTGACTATCACTGAACTTAATCATTGGCTCAGCAAATTCGTCGTCGAAGTTTATTGGTCTAGAGGAGGAATCGTATGTCGTCAGAAACAGCAAAGTTGATGATTGCAATTAATTGCAACGAGAATTGCGATTGTTTTTTTCGCTTTTCGGTTTGTTTGTATAAAATCCCTCAGTTGAGGGATTTACCTGTTGAGGGATTTATTCCAAATTCCTAATTAATAGCTATGATTCAGTTTGTTGCATATTCAAGAGGGTGGTACGTTGAATAAAAGTTGTTGAATAACAAAAGAAAGGAAGAATCATGAAATAAAGGCAGTTTATCACACTTTTGGTGCTTGAAAGTTAGTTACGTATACGTAAGCCCTTTCAAGTACTTCCAAAAAACGTTTTTTTTTTTTATCATTACACAACGATTCTCGTAAGCTGATGCCCATTAAGATAGTTTTTTGGCTAGATAAGCACACAGCCTGACCAGAAGCACCACATTGTTACTTGGCCAATGCTTCCGGCAAGCGCGTAAATTTCCATTGAGAGCCGTAGACACAAGTTTTATAGTTAGTCGACTGCTTTCCTGTTTCTTGTTAAAACAAACAATCTACAACTCCTGCTATATAAGAAGAAAAAAACTTTAAAAATTTGAATGTTGAAATTGTAGGAATATCCTTTTTTTATGAAACAAATATGATCAAGCCTGAAATCAGACCCTACCTCAAAATCTATGATAACCATGCAGCCGAGAAAACAGAAAATACTGTGCAGTGTTCGACGGAAATTTAACTGATTTGAAATATATTCTTTTCAAGCATCTGGTCATTAGTGAAGCTTTATTTTCTTTAGACTCAAATAATTAATACAAAACGTTTCCGAACAGTTTTCTCAAGGTTTAAGAGAACAATAATCTCTTTACGGTTGTCTAAGGCGCATGCATTAGAGTTTCTTTTTAGTTACTTTGCATATGCTTAATCAACAGCATTGTTGGCCATTGCTTCAAAGCTCACCTGCTCAAATATATAGATAAGCAGGATCCAAACAGGATCATACTACCTTCGCTAAATATGCAATTGTTTCATGTTTGAACTCAGCCTGGAGGGTAAGTATTTATTGAACTCAGCCTGGAGGGTAAGTATTTATAAATTTTATTTAGATTATCTTGCATGGTCTAACAATATTAGCTCAAAATACGCCTGGTCTGACCAGGAAATTTCAATTTATCCTGCTGGTATCTAAATAAGCATCTCGCAAAACTGTGCCTTTGAAAGTGAATTCTTGTAACTCAAACGAGACCTAAATGTCGCAGGCAAGACAAAATAATACGATAAAGTCCCTAATAATTCGCAATGACAGATATACATAGATTGTGGCCGGCTCGGTCGCTACTCATAGAGTATATTTTCTCAAAACAGTATTTGATGGTTGGGAATAAAATATTTGCCGGCATTAAACAGACTAATATTTTCCTAAATGATTTTCAAAAACCTATGGTGTTCATTTTTGGCCAGATTAATGTTTGCAAGAACATCCACTTGAAAAGACATCCAGAAACAAAATTATTTGGGACAGTAATTAGATAACCAGTGCAATGCCACGAAGGTACGAGATGGAAGCACGGTTCAACGCTATCAATGTCGTGGTTTAAATTTTTCATTTCAATTATGGTTTTGTATTTTCTTATATAGAGCAAACGAAATAATAATAATAATAATAATAATAATAATAAACCACGGAAAAGCTTACCAAATACAAAGACTTGGTAATCGAGGTTGACCGAATGTGGAGGCTCAAAACAACAACAGTCCCGGTGGTTATGGTGCCCTTGGCACCATCAAGAAGGACATGGAAAACTACTCAAACAAATTCCCTGGCAAAATCAACATACATGACCTCCAGAAAATACCTCTCCTTTCTAAAGCCCACCTTCTCAGACGGGTCTTCTCCATCAAGTAGAAACGCTCTTTACCTCTCAAAGTCCATGGTTTGGACTCGGATGTTAAGAGAGAAAATCAATTGCGATTACGTTAGTATATCTTATATAATGATAATAAATAGGCCAACGAAATACTGCACAACAAAAATAATACTCTTACTATTCAAGTTGTTATGCCTATCAAGTGTTTTGAGCGTTTGTCTCGCGCGTGGGCTTCTCTTTCATGAGTGAGTGGACAAATTTCCACACTCAAACCCGAGTGCAAACTGACAACATTTTGTAAAAAAAGCCTCTAAGACTAGTTATAGCTATCGGTAAGTGCCAGCAAGCAGAAATTTTACCTATACGCGTGCGCTGTTCAATTTGTCTTGAAATGTCATGAATTACCGTAATTGATGAAAATTAGTTTAAACTCAGCTCGATTGCTTAAGCGAAAATTACCTTGAAATTAAAATACTGCATTGAACTGTTCTACTGCATAAAGAATTTGAAATCCCGACTTTACATAGCATATTTTTCGAGATATTGCAGTTCTTCTTTTTGTCCGAAGTTGCGCACAGGCCATTTTGCGCAAAAATTTAGTGGTCTTATAAGCAAACTTTGCAAACTTAGAATCGAAAAATCATGTTATATTCAACTTACAGATTTATATTTGGTCTCTTCAAGGTGGGCGTATAGGACGCAAGAAATTGCGAGGTAGGAACTACCTTAATTTGCATTTTGCGATTCATTCTGCCATGGAACTTTCGCGCACGGCTTTATTAGGTTGCCGCCTCGAAGCCCGCGTCTTCGCGAAACTGCTCCTTGGCAATTATTGTTATTGCTATGTCGGACATTAACTTAGATATCGAAAAAGGGCACTCAAATATTCGTTAATAAGACATTGAGAACGCTATTTTATTTCTTACGTTTTCGTAATTTTCTTAGTAAGAATGCGTTTAACATTGAAAATAGTCTTTTTCTAATCGAAATTTGAAATGAAATGTTTCGAATTAGAATAATTTCTTCAATCAAGAACCATAATAGGATCTGGCTCTTGCTTCAATAAAATTAATTTTTTTCTAATCAAAACTAACAAGGGTCTTTTTTGCATGAGCATACGCGACCCCTGACTTGACAAAGAGCACGCGACCAGTGACAGCGACCGTGGTGCATAGTCATAGGAGCCAATTTGTTCACTTTGAAAGCTTGCTTGACATTGAAATGGTAGCAGGAACTTAGGAAAGACCTTCGTTTTACAAGACTAGTAAAGATCTGGTGATTTAAAGTGGAGACTGATGCGCTGAACGAGATGAAAGAGCAAGTTTCTCAAGGATGTCTGGCACGAACATGGCTGCTTGTTATTGTTTGGCGCCGACGCCTCGTGTCTTGATTCCCGTTCAAGAACCGCAAAGTTTGGCATAGAATGCATTGCTGATGCCTAGTTATTGAGCAAAATGTTCTTTATTTAGTGTTTGTCTATAAATCGGATGTAAATTAGTTTCTCGATACCGTAGAGGATTTCTGTCAATAATTTGTTGATAGCTGATTTAGCCATATTTCGGGAGTGGATTAATAACGATCAGTGGGCGACTACCACGCTGTTATCAGTTGGAATAGAAAGTTGTTCCCTTAAGTATTTTAGCGATACAAAGTTTGTTTATCGGAAAATTGTAGAACTTCTTGTTTTTGCGTGGACTAACTTTGTAACCCATTATTAACAGGAATATTCATTTAGCCAGAACTTAAGTGCTGTAAAAATTTTAACTTTTGGTCGGCATCACATGTTTACTGTACTTCTTGGGAAACCTAACCGTTTGTTTCATCGAAATCGGTCACAAGATTCGACTTTAATTTCGGTCCTATTGAATACAGTTTTGACTGTGTCTCATTGATATTCATTTTTTATTTTTTAATTTTTCGAGACATACAGAGTGACTACCACCAACATCTCACCAGGTGACTAATCTACGTCTCGTGTGCTGTTAATTTTGTAGCTTTTAAGTGCTGGGAAAATTGTACAACTTATATTAATTCACTGCTGAACTCAACACCGGCTTTTGCGCACTTCGAGCCCGCTCGCTGAAATTTGCTGGGTTTTTTTTTTTTGAATATTTCTGTTCCTTTCTCATTTCAAAACGAAGAAAATTGAAAGTGTTTACTTGCATCAACAAACGTTTCGGCACTTTGTTTAGACTTTGATGAGGTTAGCGCAATCCTACAGGCACTACATACACGCGCAATGTTGTCCAGGTCAAGTGGGGAGGTGGAATTTGATGGTAGCTCGTGTATGTTAAAGCCGGTCTACTTCGCTTTTGTTAAGACCATGTTACAGTTTTTTTGCAAGCTACACATTTTGTTAAATCACGAGCACATTCGCCAAGACCAACGAGAAAAATAATCGCGACGATGGCTTTGAGACGCGCCATTTTGATGAAGGCAGACCCTTTGGTGAGCCTCCATGCACATCGCTTGTTCAGCGGTCGCGCATGCTCATGCAGAAAAGACCCCAGTTATCCAAACAAAGTGTTTTTGAATCGAAAGGAATTGTAAACAGTGTTTTGACTGAATAGCATTTTAAGCGAATTTTTTGTAAATAGGATTTTAATAGTTAGCATTGTTATCAATAAAATTATTATTGTTTACTTTTTAAAATTTTAAAAAGAATTGTTATTATTGTTATTGTTATAATAATAATTATTATTATAGAGTGCGGCACATCCAAGGGTTCAATTTAAATTGATATTTGTCAGGGCAAAACTTACATCTTTGCTTCATTATCATTTACTCTTCTCTAGTTTTATGGCTTACCTTATTATAGCAAACTAAAATTAAAACGCGGAGTTTTGAAATTGGTGTTAATTAAGTTACGTTCTTTTTTGTAAACCTTAATTTTCGCGACCTTGATTTCCATTATTTTGGTCCCAAATTCTCACAATACTCTTTGCACATTCTTGACACCTAAGAAAGAGGAATATTTTATCAGGATGGAGATCCACTAGTACCAGTACGGAAAACCCTGATGAGCCCTCGAACTGGCCATATTTTTTCACTTGTCCTCTCTTCGAACGTTTAGGGAAAGTGCCACGAACAAAGTTTCCATTTCGGATTATACGTTGAACTTTATTCCTGTTGTCTCAACATGTTTTGTTTGTTTGTGAACGTCGCGTTAATTTCCATCATTTTGAAATGTTGCCCTCTCTTGCGCGTTAATTTCCTTCATTGGACAGTCTTTTTCCCTGACACTGTCATTCGCGCCAATCTAAGTCGCGTTAATTTCCAATACCTTAATTTCGTGGAGAGTTACGTTAATTTCCTATAATAAGGTATTTCTCAAAAACAAACAAATATACTTATACAATACTGAGAGCAGAAGATTACTGTCCCATTATAATTGAACTTCCAATTATTTCAACGGGCCGGAGTCGTTTCCATGCAGGACTATTTACACTGGAGCGTGGTCGAGGATTTAAATTCGGGACTACCGAGAACAAATCCAGCTAGCGGTCAGGGCAGGACTTAAACTCGGGGCCTCCGAATTGCAACTCCAGCGACCTAACCGCTCGGCAACGCAGCAACCCTTGGAACACAAAGAGAACATAAAGGTCCTTTATGCTCTCTTGTTTGACTGATTCTCTGCCCAAAGACGTAAAGAATTCTGAGACTTTATTGAGATTCAGAAGAAAATTGCTTAACAGTCTTCTTAGACTTATAAATTAACTTAATACTTTCCTTTGTTTCGCATAGTTATAATGTATTTAACAGTATGTGAGGAGACCTCTCGAGTAAGCCTGGCGGCCGGGTTTCGCAGGTCACCTCGCTGATTAGGCCACTTGCACGATGGCGTCATTTTACTACTTCGTCCAGAATCCTTCAAGGTTTTGCTTTCTTGTGCAAATTATCTTTTGTCTTTTAAACCTCACTGGGACTATCAAATTTAAATATGAAAGGAAAAACAAAACGTTCTTGTCTTAAAAAGACGTCATCGTGAAAATGGTCAATTCTGGCTTGTCACATGTGATTTGTGTCAAACTATGTTTTTTCTTCTCTTTCCCACTGTAAATTTATCTGGTCTGGAGTAATATTGCATGATATTCTACCTATAAATGTTAATCCTTCCTTTTTAATTCTGATAAGAATAAGAAAGATAAGAGTATTTTTCGTAACAAAATCGGAGCACTGAAAACTTTTCCCGTAACCAATTTGCCTCAAATTGGCTTTTCTCGACAAAAATTCGTCCAGTTTAGCGGTTTTTTTTCGAGGAACATGTTTTTTAAATCAGTGGAAGGAGGGCAATTGTCATGTTCAGTATGTTATTACCCTTTGGACGGATCGAACCAATTCGGGCCAATTTAGAGCGATCCAAATTATGTATTTCTGAACGGACTTAGCTTTCAGTTGAAGTGATTAAGTTCAGGAAGCACGACAAATTAGGAAAGGAAGGATCTTTGCACAAACACCTCATTTTTTGAAAATTCTAACCAATCCTGCCAGAGTTTTACAAACAAAATTCTACTAAAATTTGAGCGAAAATGCCAATTTCACCATCCTCTAACTAGCTACTGGTTCTAGATAAAATTTCCTTCTTTCCGGATTAAAGACATTCAGCCACAATTTTATAAGGAAGACGATCAACTAACTAACAATACTAAACATAGAAAATAAAGGAAAATGAAAAAAGAGAGCAAGAAAGAAGGATTGAACTTTTTCGCCAACAAATGGCTTTATATGCGCATTCGCCGAAAACGAAAAATTACAGCCAGCCAGGAAAATTTTAGCCATTTTCATCCTAATCCGCGGAAAATAGATCCAGAAAGGAGGGTTTGGTAAAAATGCGGGTTTTTTTTTTCGCTACTTAAATTCCGTTATCCAAGGGTTTCCTTTGTATTTCGTCTACGATTTACTAACACGTTTTGTTAGCTAAAAAGTCATCCATTAGTTTTTAACTTAAGTTTTCTTTCTTTGACAGAGTGGCTAAAACAAGTACCGGATACTTGGTGAGCTTTCTGGCTGCCTTATTAAACTTCGCGGGCAGAGTATAGTTAACCATGATCAACGGAACCATATTCCCCACCCCATGGCTACCTTCAAATTTCTTTGGAAGCAATTCAACTCAATTGAGCAATCACACAAAGACATTGGGTCTAATCTACGTTTTTACGCCGGCTGGAAACATCACAAAACGTGTTCTATGCGTCGTTTCGATGTTTCTTAGTATAGTGGGATTTCTTGGAAACTGTTGCATATTTTACTTTCTCGGGAAAAAGCCGAAGAGAGGTGTTATCCAGACAAATCGCTTCGTTACCAATCTGAACTTATACATAAGGAGCTTATCTCTGTCAGATCTCCTTAACTCGGCAGTTTCCGTACCTCTACTCTGCATTCAAATCTCGTTTGATGTATTTCAAAGAGGGTGGGCTTGCAAGGCGGTGCGGTATACCAACTTCGTGTTCTCAGCTGCTACCATCAACACCCTTGTGGTGATAAGTATTGAGAAGCATTTAGCGACCCGCAGCGTTTTTCGCACAGTCACAACCAGGAGCATGCGCAGAATGATCATTTTTGCGTGGTTACTGGGAGCACTCTTCATGCTACTCCCTGCGGCGACATATGAAGGAACAAATGTGGTCCTTAACGACACTCACTTCACTGTCATCTGTAAATATAACGAACAATTCTTTCCTTTTAGAGTGACATGGATCGTTGTTCCAATACAGTACATTCTTCCAGGGATATTCGTCACGTATGTTAACCTCTGTTTGATAAAAACCGTATGGGACAGCGGAAGACGACAGGTTGCCCCGGTGACGAAGAGAGATTTTCAGGCCGAGCTACGCCTAAAAAAGATCAGGGGGACCACACTTCTCGTCGCATTAACATTCTCTTTTATAGTTCCTTTCTTCTTCTTTTTAGGAAACATTGCATATACGCAGATAGCTAAGCCACAGCGTGACTTTGCAACTGATTATGCGTGGCGTTATGGAACGGGTTGTGTCGTGTATTTAAGCGCTCTATTGAACTTTGCAATCTACTTTGTCCAAGTGAGGAGCTTTAGATTATTTTTTATTGGCCTGATTCTGTGTAGACGAGATGATAATAACCATCTGTCTGACACTGTGGTCTCAGGCCAACCGGCAGTCATTTTTAAAGCTAAAAACGGAACGCACAAAAGAGAAGAAGAAATTATCGGGATAAAATATACAAATCGAACTGAGTAGAAAGACAGACATGACTTCGCGATTTGGAAATATACAGTACTATAACATTCGGACTTCGCTGGGATGAACAACTTCATGCAAACATATATCAGCGCCATCTAATGCGGCTACTGTAATTCGATGAAGTAAGTCTAGGGTACAGATCTAGGTTTCTGACCGAGGAGAAAAGTACAGCTCAGATACAAAGTTTGTACTTGGGAAAAATTAGCGGGGGTTATTAGGTGAAAAAGTAAAAATTAATGGCACACTAATGGGAAGGGGATGCACAGAGGTACCCAAAGACTCACCCCAACCCCTCCCCCCAGGATTGGTCCCTTTTCAAACCTTCCCCATTTTTTTCTTGAAAGGGTAAAGTGTATCGGAATTATATAATTAACACTAGTTCTCTTTCTCTTAAAGTTGATTTCAGTATATATTATATTTTTTTAAAATAGATTTACAGCTTGTCACAGAAGATGACTTAAAAATACTCTTCGTTTAATCGTGGAGAGATATGGACGTAGATAAGGTAGAATAACTTATTATAAGTTAACTTTTCTTTTATTAGCTTACTTATCAACATCAATTAAAATGAAACTTGCTTGAAACAATATAGGCTGCTTTTTTGTGTCTACACATTATACGTACCTGCGCAACTCAGTTTTGCCCTAAAACCACTTAAGAAAGTCGCGTGATGTATCATGGATTTAACAGATAAGGAAAATACACCTGGTCTGTTGATATTTATTGATTTTGAAAAAGCGTTTGATTCTTTAGAATGGAGCTTCCTGTACAATTGTCTAGATGTCCTTAATTTTGGTCCAAATTTTAAGCGCTGGATCAAAAGTTTGAACCTTCGAATTCGCGTTTGAACCTTATGTGAAAGCCTTTCAATTTAAAGTACTCAATTCCATACTTTTTACTAACTCAAAGTTGTTCAAGATTGCGTACAGAACAGACAACTTGTGCTCTTTTTGCAAAAGGGAATCAGAAACTATTAGATATTTCTTTTGGGACTGCCCTTATTCGAATTCATTCTGGAAATGTGTTGAATCATATTATTTTGGGTTGCGAAAACGCCTAGTTCACCTAACATGCCCCTTGCTTAATTATCTTAAACTTATAGGGAAAATATATTTATCCTGAGTTGCAGAAGGAATGAAGTACTCCCAACCATAAACAGCTTTATAGTTAGAGTAAATGGTAAATATGAAATAGAAAATATAAATTTGCACTAAGAAAAAGAGTTTACAAAAAATAATGGACAAATGGACTTTGTAATCTTACTAATATTCTTTTTTTACAAAATGATTAATTTCTTCTTTTTTGAATAGCACTTGTAACATAACAGTAGGCATACCTTGTGTGGTGATTGTGGAATTGCATGTCTGCTTAGGTGTGTAGTCCGTTTGTGCATGTATGCTTTGTGATAATAATTGTAATTGTTGTACTTTGGAATAACAAATGAAATAATGAAAAAAAAGTCGCGTGATGTAATTCTCAGGCTAAGCTTTTCCAAACCGAGCTTAACTGTCTCTTAAGATAATTGGAGCGGGGATGCGGGTGCAGAAGGGCCAGTTTTGAGAATTCCTGCTAACTAGTAAACTTCTCGTTGACGCAAAAAATACTTGATCATAAATATGTTGGTGTCGTTCCATGCAAGGTTTTGTATATCATTGCATCATTAGGTGTGTAGTCCGTTTGTGCATGTATGCTTTGTGACAATAATTGTAATTGTTGTACTTTGGAATAACAAATGAAATAATGAAAAAAAAAAAAAACAAAAAAAAAATCGCGTGATGTAATTCTGAGGGTAGCTCAACTCGCGGGGGTGCGAATGCAGAAGGGTAGTTTTGTTTTAAGAATTCCTGCTAACTAGTAAACGTCTCGTTGACGCAAAAAAACTTGATCTTAAATATTTTGGCGTCGTTCCATGTAGGGTTTTGTACATCATAACAGATTTCGTTTCTAGTCTTTTGATGACAGAGTTTTCGCCACCCTAATGCCTAAAAGAATACTGTCCTGACTTATAGGCAGTAAATGTCGGTTGTAATATTTTGAAGCTCACCCTGTAGGCTTGTCCTATGGCCTGCACGATGTTGGATGAGCCCTGTTTCAGCTCGCCTGTTTCCGCATAAGTTTCGTTTCCTAGAAACCTGGCCAGTTCCTGGAAAATGAATATGGAAGGCAAAAAATTTGTAAGGACTAACAATTGGTACATGCGGCAGAAAAGTAAGTTCTTCAATATTCGCGCGTGTCGTAGAAACATTTTCGTGGTAACGTAACTTTGGAGAAACATTAAATTTACGATTACAGTTGCAACCTCTTTAGGAGAACCTAGTACGGGCAGAAGGGAACAGACAAGGAAGGGAGGAGCAAATGGGGCTTCAGTATCCCTAAGGGTGCAGGAATCCTCTCTAGCTCCCAATAGACCTTTTTACCGATACGGCGGCCATATTGAATTAATTAGATTTAAGGAGTATTTTGGGATGCCCGGGGGGCATGAGCGCATTTCGTTTGTATTTTCAAGCGCTTTTCGGGACATTTTTTCTTAAAATTTTCTTAGAATAAGATTGTAATGGGCAAAAAGATCCTTGTGCCGTGTTTGGATGTAATAATGATCGCCTTTTTCTAGTTCAGTATTAAAAATATAGTCTTTCACTGTATATTTCTCGGGAAAGGGCGATCATTATATACATCAAAACACGGCACAAGGATCTTTTGTCCCATAACAATCTTATTCTAAGAAAACTTTACGAAAAAATGTCCCGAAAAGAGCTCGAAAATACAAACGAAATGTGCTCGTGCCCCCTGGGCATCCTATAATACTCTTTAAATCGAATTAATTCAATATGGCCGCCGTATCGGTAAAAAGGTCTATTAGCCTGACCATGTCCTGTCCATATCAATACTATTTTGGGGGGAGGGGGGTAAGGGTGGCGCATTGGTGAGAGCACTCGCCTCCCACCAATGAGGCCCAGGTTCAAATCCTGGCGTCCACACCATATGTGGGTTAAGTTTGTTGTTTGTTCTCTCCTTTGCTCCGAGAGGTTTTTCTGCGGGTACTCCTCCGGTTTTCCCCTCTCCGTAAAAACCAACACTTCAAATTCCAATTCGATCTGGAACGCACGGACACGTTTCAACGCGTACGAGTTCTTACCAACTCCTAAGTGCTCCGTGAACAACAAATTACAACACAATTACAACGCCTGATTGCAGGTTAGCTCTCAAACAGATAGCGCTTCCAAGCATAAGTGTTTAAAGTAGACAAAAATTCTTTTATTTTGAGTAGAAGGGTGCATGGGGGAAAACTGTTAACAGTAGCGAGAATTAGTTTCCCAAACATGCATTTAAAGCCACTGGCCATAATTTCTACAATTCGCCCAAGTTTTGCATATGCATAGTAGCAATGAAAGGTGCTGCGCAAGTTACTGCCAACCGGGCATCAACTTCTTCATCAGCAGGCCCCGGTTGTTCATACGTCGGATGACGCTATCCAAACAGATACAGCGAACAAGTATTGGGGGAAATAATTGCGTTATCCACTTGATAGCTAGAGAATAATTCAGTGGATAGCATTATCCACGTTTTGAACAACTGGGCCCAGAAAGTTAAAGACACCCGAGGGAAAATCTGATTCAGTTTATTGTTCAGTTGCTTGATGGAGGGCTATGTAATTTTTATTTAAACCTCAACCAAAAAACTATTTAAGCACTCTTTTGAGCTGATATTTACTGATGGAATCATTTAAGTCAGCTTGTGTCTCTAAATTAGAGAAAGCATATTAGGTTCAAACTGTATTAAGATCTTTTAAATACTGGGTATACTCTCAACTTCTGATTAAGGAGGTGACTCGTGCTCCCTTGGAACATCCTTTTTGTGCAATTTCCACTTCTTTTAAAATGTGCCTGATGCTTAGTCTACAAAAAGATTTCAAACTTAAACCGTCATTACGCATATTGCTCTCTTTCAGTTACTGAGCATGCTACGAATGACACATCAATACAAGTGTGTCTCTTTTTTCCTGCAAAGATCTGTAGTCTCGGAAATCAAAGGTCAATTCATAAAGTCTACTTTTGCCAAATTATTTACTACGAGAAATAAAAGAATGACGCTTACCTCATAAGTTGGTTTTTCTTTAGTGGTGACGGCGAAGATTGGAACAACATTCGATTCTAGCAAAACCTCGCGAACCAATCCTGGTGAAGGATAATCCTAAAGAAAAGAGAGCACGAAATTATTTGTAAGTTCCCTGTTGTGTGGGATGCCTGTGCTGGAGGATTATTCTTATTCAATGGTCAGCCCATCTAAAGAAATCCAAGGCAGTCTGGGATGAAATTTTTGGATTCCACGCCGTGGATTCCAGATTCAGGTATTGGATCGGATTCTTTGTCAGTGGAACTTGGATTCGGGATTCCAATCGCTAGTGGGATTCCGGATTCCGTGAGCTCTATTCCGGATTCCAAAGCCCAGGATTCTGGATTCCACATGCAAAAATTTCCAGGACCCCGGATTCCCTTACATGTTGCGACAATGGTATGCCATAAACTCAAACTCGATCGCATGGCGAACAATTTCGTACAGTCAGCGGTTCAATGCGTAGGCTCACACTATCATTAATAAATCTAGTAAATACATTAGAAATTACCACAAAGCAACTAAAAAATATTATTTTACACATACTCAAACAAAAACAAATTCGAAAGAAGGCAAAAACCGAAGTTTTCTTGTTATTACATTTTTGCGCAATCAACAGCCGTAATGTCACATCACTTTGTCACGCGAAGTCACACAATGCGAAGAAATACTGTTCCAAGCTTCTTTTCAAGCCGTACAGCGGACTTTCAAGAGAAATTCAAACTATTTATGTAAGAGTAACATAAACGGAGCACTTTCAATGTGACAGGCGTTGCTTACTTCGGGAAAAAGATTTATAAACCTTTCATTTTGTCGGCATCTCCACATGTCACAAGAAGACTTCTTTTAACCCATTTTTCTCGTATTTTACATTAGGTGGCAACAGCGAAGAAAGGGTTATGGACCTCATTTATAAGCTCAAAACGACCTTTGCTACTGCTCAATCAAACTGGATTTGTGGATTTTAAACAGAAGCAACTTATGTTTTGATTTTGCCTTTCCGCCGGAGCACCTCGGCCCAGTTTTGAAAAGACGTATGGCGGATTTCCTCAGTATAGAACAAATTTTACACCACGTTAGGAATCGTCTGTTTACTGTGTATTTGGAAATTACACTGCTCAAAGGCATTTTAAGAACTGGATTTGTGGACCCGAGATTAAACTTGCCTTTGAGGAGCTAGAGGACAACAAAAGCTGTGGGCTTTAAGTACAACGGGCTCAGTTATGACATCAGTTAATCAATAATAAGATTGACTTGTCCAGACGTTTGGCCTTTAGCCTGCGAGCAAGCTCTCTGGGGCGCTCTGGCGGTTGGGTGGGAAAAGGAAGGAGAGCTTGAAACTACGTCTCTGGAATTTAAATATCTGCATCGAAACTGAGTCGATGCGAAATGCTGATCGGCGGAGATGACATTAGTAATGATGTCATTACCCTTGGTACGTGTTTTTCAATGTTTGTTACATTCGCACTTGTTTCCGCTTCGCGCTGATTGGCGGAAATCTGACAGCTCAGTCGACGGGGAACCATGAATTTGAGGTGGAATTTAAATTCCAGAGAAGAGACGTAGTTGCAAGCTCTCCTTCCTTTTCCCGCCCTGCCGCCAGAGCGCCCCGGAGAACTTGCTCGCAGGTTATTCGGCCTTCGGCACCTTCAAAGGTTTGACGTGATTCAGGCAGAGCCTGCTTTTTTTCAAATGAGTCTCTGCTCGCAGGGTGACCTCGTCACTATTAGAAACAAATCCCAGCCAGTGGTCGGAGTTGGACTCGAACCAGCGACATCAAGATTGCAAGTCTAACCTGCCAACCACTCAGCCTTGATGCCTCCCTTTAAGTATAATGAATATATGCTGACCTGGAAGCAGTTTTTAACTCTTAAACATACCATATGTAATGATGCGGCGTATTCCTGCCCATCAAGATGACAAAGACCGTCATTCGGAATAATCACTCCCCCAAGCTATAGAAGGTAATGCAATTGATCAGTTTTATCATATGGCTGGCTGAGAACGGGCAAGACATAGCGAATCCTGTATTCTGACTGGCTACCCGAGCCAGCAAGATGGACCAGCCTTACTTTCCCGGAAGGATTTCCCGCTTTGCGCCTCCATCTAATTCACTAATGAACTCACGCTTGGTCAATAGCACATATATACTACATCACGACCTTAAAAGAGGATGTTGCGGTTGTGCAAAAGTTTTATAGTTTGGATAATCGCCTTATTTGTGGTGACAATAACAGGGAGCCAAAGCAAGAATAAAAGGGAATACGAATGCAAATTTCGTCAAATACAGCTGTAAATGCGGGTGCAATTATAAATGCAGGTAAAATTAGCAAGTATCAATGCAAAAGGAACACGAATGCCAATGCAAATTCCATGCGAATACAACTGTAAATGCTGATGCAAATCCCAATGGAAGTGTAAAAGCAAGTGCGAAGGCAAATACAACAAAAACTACAAATGCAAGTACCAATATAAGTGCAAACGCCATGCCACTTATGCAAAAACCGATGCAACTACAAATACAAAAAAATTAAAACATACCAGTCCATCTCCCGCACAGTGGTAACCTGCATCAGTTGTTAAGACCACCACTCTTCGGGCCTCTTCTTTGTTTTGCCAACCGATTTTCTACAAAGCAAAAAAATCAGCATAACTTTCAAAACAAAACTGCAGTCAAACCCAACCATGTATGACCGCCTCTCTCACGCGAACTCAGCACCTATCCCAAACACCAAAATTTTCCCAGTGAAATCACTACAGTTGTACCCTCAAGTAAGTGACCGCAAACACTTTTATGGATGATGGCCTAGTTAATTTTCTATCGTTGTCAAGCCCCTGTAAGCGACCACTTGAGGTATGGTTTGATCTTTATGCTCGTTGTATGTAATGCACTACGAAGAGAATGCAATGAAAACATGAAACTACGAGTATCGTATCTAGGAAACTACTTGCAGTGAATCCTCTCATATAATGTAGATGTGTTCGGTCCTCTTCTAGGAGGAGATCTCCTGTGGTACAATTCTCGTGGGCTGAATACCTACCGTAAGCGATCATGTCGAAAATGTCATATTGTGGCGAGGCGAGAGCTCTTACCAGTGCACCGTTTTTGATTCCCCATTCTTAAAGGATGAGGCAAAACAATCATCTTGGTACCTTTTCACAGGCAGCTACTTGAACAAGTGCGTCGAGGCCTCCTTCGGGACTGTCAATATTCCCAGACGATTTAAGCTTTTCAATGGCATACTGAAAACAATTATGGCTTTAGCTTCATTGAATGTGAATACTACAGTGTCTCGTCACAGGTCACTTGCAGTGCTATACCAAAAAAAAGCAAAAACAGCAACACCAAGAAAATAGACAGCAAAACCTTGTTGGTGAACCAGGTCAATCCGGGTAGAGTTGAACTTTTTTTCTTATGCAAACAACTTCTTTTGTTCCATAAAATTTCGCTGGCCACACGGCGAAGAAAACGCTCTGATGTTACAGAGACTGAGGAATGTTTTTTCTCCTCTTCATTAATTTGCTTTGGAAACACGTGACAAGGTCAGGTTGGTGATCAAAAATACAATCTTTTCGCAGACATTAAGGTCATGAAAACAGATTTTAGCTTCCAGCGAAGGAAAACGCAACTAACAAAGCCGTCATGACGACAGTTGCAAATCAGCCAGTGTAGCAAGAGCTTAAGCAACCACAATTAGTGAAACGTCACTATAAAGCCGTTGTCGTCGCGGTTGCTTAGGCTTCCTATTGTCAAAGCTGCATATACTTCTAAGTTGTTAAATAAAGACTGGTCTCAAAGAAGATTCAGGATTTCTTGTTCTAACAAGCCGCTTTCCAGTTAGGGTTGGGCTTAGGGACCTGGCATTTTAATCTAAGCGAGGTATTACAACGTACCTACCTGAAACAAGGAGACATTTTTATTCAGTGGAAGGACATTGCGATAACCAAACGTTGGAATGGAATTAGGATTATTTCCATCAGGACGGGCAACCCTTCGAGAAAGTAAACGCAAAAAAATATGTTTTCAAAAAGGAGATCTGACTGGAAGGCAGGCGATAAACGTAAACCAAAAGATAAAGTTATCTCAGTTGCACGAAAGAGAACATATGTATATAAACAAGTGTATATAATTTATCGATTTGAACTGCGAAATATATAACTTAGCATTTAAAGCGCAAAGTCCTGAGTTAGCTATAACTATATGTATAGGATTAAGGCGAGATCCAGAGAACCAAAGAAAAAGCTAAAACAGCATTATACGCGAGGTTAAGCTAGGGATGGCTTCGTGTGCGGGTTCTTCTTTTTACGTCCAACAGAGTTGGATTAAGTGAAAGCATTGTAAGATGCATGTGACCTACAGTTTTTCGTTGGCGGAAATAGGTGATCCAAACTTCCCACCTGCTGTACCTTGCATTCGGACTCCAATTGCCCTCTTCTTGGCTTCTTCAATAAAGCCCTTTTTCGATTTGGAAATGTTAAGCATTGTTGCTTGATCTCCCCCTATTTATCACGCCTCCCACCGTTTCAGAACAAACTCCTCTTACCACCCTTACCACCCTGCTTTCCAGAACTTCCGACCCCTTTGCTTCCCTCACATTTTCGTCCTAATAATTTGAAAGGTCAAGCAAAAGAGCACTTTCTTCTTATTTATTTATGTCCCTTAGTCTTTGACTAGGAGACATTGGGCCAGCCGCTCCGACATTGTCTGAAGTCCAAATACAAATTCAATTACCTCTCCGGCTCAGAGTCCATATAAGGAGATATCGGTTTATCAACAAATACACCGAGTCCAAGACGAAAATGAGACGTCAAGTTTGATATATCATCGGCTAAAATATAGAAAAAATATATGATTAGAAAAGTGATTTGATTGATTAGATTGCATGGAGTACTACTTCCATTTCGGTGATCAGTTTATGGGCACCATAGAATTCCGAAAGTAACGCCCTCCCCCCCCCCCCCCCCCTTTCGAAAGAAAAAAAATAACGGCGACCCCAGGCAATAGCGTTAATTTTTATCGTCCTATTGGAGTCCGAAAGAAAAGCCCCTCCCACGTTCCCGAATTAGGGCACATTCAATGATTTAGGTTGGCAAATTGTCTAAGTTGGATTAAGGTACATTAATGAGAAGATTCAAATGAGGTCAAATGATACTGTAATTATTACACTGCCATATGATAATGTAGCCAGAACTTTCGACCTTCAAAACTAACATATGGAGCTATTTCTGTTTATTTTCTCAGCTTTTTTCTTTGGGTAATTATTCCACAGCTAGTCAGTAACATGCATAGACGGAATGACCATTCACAGTGGAAGCTGTCGTAAGCGGCACTCTCGGGACTCGAAAAAGGTGTCCGTTACTGGAGCAGGCCGCTTCCAGGAACTAAAAATACAGAGTTTGTAGTAGTCTGCCACACAGCCGTTTTTAGTGTCGACACTAAAAACGGCTGTGTAGCAGACTAAGTTTGTATGGCAGTTAAGAAAAAGGCGGCCGTATGTATAGCTGTCCGGTTACGAAAATGTCCGTTAGGAGAACTTCTACTGTAATCTTATTTTGTTTGTCTGAAACGGCTGTAAATTACAAACGTTCTTTAACTTTCCCAAACTAAACACTACCTACCCTAGTAGCAGCGCCTTTTGCCTGCCATTAATCCGAAAGTAACGGGGACCGTTCCTTTCGGAATTACAGGGTATACTTCTGGGAACAAAGCAACCTGGATCCCCCTCCCCCTATCCCCCTTTTCAAAGTTGTGTTGTTTGTTGTTTCCTTAAGGTAGCTTACAAACTGAGTATACTGTACAAGGAGCTGGTAGTTAATGTTTCTTCTGCAGTCAAAGAGTGGCATTATTTGTAAACATCCATTGCCCCCTGCCCCCTCAACCCTCCCCGGATCCTGTTTGTTAAATTTACCAGCAGTTTATAAGTTACCTAACAGCTGGCCAAGCCTCTTGATGGATTCCTTTTCAATGGATCTGGACACATCAGTAAGGTAATACAAATCAACTGGAAAGTCAGTCGGGGTGAGAACGTTGACAGTGATGGTTGTCTGTTGTCCTGTAAGATAAAAGTAAAAAACCTCAGCCTGGCAGAAGAGGGCGGGTAATAAATGACACGTTTGCATTGTAAAGGTTGAAAAACCACTCCTATTACGTGGTCGGTATAAAAGATTTACCCCTTGTAATTTGTTTATGTGAGCTGTTTAATAATGGGTCGGCGTCGTGTCAAATTATACGATGGCTACGTTCACTCGGTAGCTGTCGAATTTTCGGCCGGTTGAAATTTTGATCACTGCAGAAACTTTGTTCACAAGGGAACCGTTGAATACTTTTGCGCTGATCACACGAAGCTGTCGAACAATTATATTTCCAAGCAAAGCGAGTACTAACACGACTCGTACTTCCTTTCTTTTTCTTATTTGCCTGTTTCAAATTTAAGGCCAAACAGGTTCTTATATAGAGGGGGTCTAACTAGAACATAGTTGCCAAACAGGTTCTTATAATCCAGGTTCTTAGTCGCGATCTAGTTTCCTGCGCAACCTCGTGATGGCCAATGAAAGAAGCAATTGCGCCTCTAAACAGTCCCATGGCGTTGCGCCGTTTCTCCCGACCCAACTGACTGCCCCTGGGTCTCTGAAGATGTCGCACAATCATAACCCACACTCAAGATTGACTCAACCACGAATTTAGCAGATTTTGATTTTAAGTAATCCTAGTTTAATCTAATTTTTGTGAAACTTGGCACACAGTTTCTATACCACGCTTGCATCCATTGGAAAATGAAGTCACGTGAATCACCTTCGCGTTGCAACGGTCAAAACGTTTCATCGAAAATGGTGAATACTTAGTCAAACTCTTATCCGCCTTAATTTGTTTTTACTTTTTTCTATGGCTTCTAGCAAGGACCTTAGAAAAATGCCTTTAAATCATGCCCATGCATGTGTTATCGGAAATTGTCAAGTAAGTAAAACGGGACAAGTGACTCTACAAAAACGCTAATTATAACTAATAAGGTATAGAAACATTATAAAAGGCGGGATCATTTAAAAAAAATCTTTAAACCACTTTGACATCGAAAAGTGTGTACCCCATTTAAAGAAATGCATTTTTAAAATAACCGGCGCGCTATTGGTCGAGAGCTGTGGTTGATAAGAGTACATACCACGGGAATGACTTCATAATGACGCAATTTGCTTTTCTCTTTCTACTGCGCGCGAGTTTCCCAAAAACTGAATGGACGTCAAAACTGTTTACGTTATAGCCTGAATTTCATCCGATTACTTCGAGTCGTTATTACTCCCTCAGTAACGTCTGAATCGACCGGCCGTTAATGCCGTCTAGTGACGTCACTACTCTTTGACCCTTGCTTTAATTCATGCAAAAAGTAAAACACGGTTTTCAAGTGGCAACTCGAGAAATATCGTTTGGAAATGTCTGCATGATACAGAATTGCTTTACCTTTTTCGATCGTAATTCATGTTTAACGTTCAAACTATCAACTAC
This sequence comes from Porites divaricata, assembly GCA_038088405.1. Classification (NCBI taxonomy): domain Eukaryota; kingdom Metazoa; phylum Cnidaria; class Anthozoa; order Scleractinia; family Poritidae; genus Porites; species Porites divaricata. The sequence goes on from JBBMOI010000004.1 coordinate 22,791,083, forward strand.
ACAACTCTGAACCAGTTGTAATGAATTCTATAATCAAACTCGGTCGAAATCACGCAATGAAATAAACACACACACGGAACACTTAGTTCAAAAACACATTGATTTGCTTTAATTGAAAAGAAGCTATTTGGTCCTGAACGAAGAAAAAAACATGGAAACAAGAAAGAAAAGCTAACAGAATCATTACACTTGACGGTAAAAATAGCAAGAAGGTCGAATTATAACATTCAGATCTCAGAAAACTTCGCGTAAACAAAATCACCGGCCGCCAAAACCACAAAGCGACTCTAAATGAAAAACCTACCGGCTCTCCGCAATGATTCTTCATTCGCAGTTCAATTTAGCATTTCAGTTTCAAAGACAAGGGCAATTTTGCTGTTTAAGATAAAGATTAAGCTTATTGAAATGTTTGAACTACATGTACACGAAAGAATGCCAGGGATGCGATCTGTTGAATATCAAGCGACAATCCCGCTAAAATTTTTCATAAATATACATAATTATGCGAATGTTTAGACAATCAACCAATCAAAATCACTACCCGGTTTTCGGGTAGTAAATGACGTCACTGGACGGCATTAACGGCCGGTCGATTCAGACGTTGTTGAGAGGAGAAAACGACTCGAAGCAATCGGATGAATTTCAGGCTATTTACGTTACTGTAAAAAACAACAACAACAAATGGACAGCAATTTTCCATGGTCAATACTTTTCTTGGCCATAGAAATGACGTCAAAATGTTCGAAACCGTTGCAGTGAAACAACTCGCCTGTGGTTCCTGGTTCCACTTGATTTTTGAATATTTTGATGCCATGTCATGGTCAATAAGAGTACAGACCATCGAAAATTGCTGTCGATTTGTTAATTTGTGATTCGGCATTAAACTACCCAACTGAATTTTAAAATGTTTCTGCTGTGAAGTACATTCATATATCACCCTTGCTAGGAGTAAGAATTCCTTTTGTTTGCCGAACTGCAGAACATATAAAAAAAATTTTCACTTCGTTTTCAAGAGCCGAATATATTTGATTCCCTTAGCTCTCTAATTTAGAATGCCTCTAGTATCGCTGAGTCCACTTCTAAACTGCTAAAGTCAGTTTTCTTGGTATAAGCATTACTTTACTTCCCTTAAAGATTGTGTGTCCTTTTTCGCATTATGCATTTTTTTTCTCATTTTTTTCTCGCTTCCTTTTTTCTTGCCCTGGCACTTTACCTTTATCTGATTTTATCCTTTACTATGTTATAAAAAAATGTATGTGTTTAGTTAAATTGTCTTGCCGATGCCAGTATTTTATCTCATAGTTTAATCATATATTTTTAAATGTGGTCCTCTTCAAGTAAGGCTTATTGGCTGGCTTCCATGGGCTCCCTTGCCTCATCCATTTGAATTTTGTGAATATATTTAGTTCAAATGTGGCAAAATGATAAAAATAAAATAATACCTGGTCGAAGCTGCAGAGTAAGATTTTGTGGCGAGACTATAGCATCACCGTCTGGATCCTTTTTCTGAAAAGAAGGCCGGTTAACTGTCATTATCAGCAAAACTGCTTAATGCATGGTAAAATTACTAGATTAATGACTTACGAAGCTGTAAACTTAACTAAGCTGAGTCATTTATGGAAATGAGTATGAGAATGTGTATCTGTTGTAGTTAATTCGTCTTTATCTCAGGTAATTTTTATTTTTCTTTTGTTTTCAGGACTTCATTAGCATACATTACCATACCCAAAACAAAAATTATCTGACATAATAAATGAACTACAACATATCCATCGCGTCTTTAGCTATGCTAGCTTTAAAATTTCGTATACTTCCAAATACTTCAAATTCGATTCTTTTAAGGAGAAAAGTTTCAAATACTTCTATGGATACTCAAATAGGTCAATGAATAGTCAGGTCAGTTTAGTTTGTAACTACCCGTAAAAAGAGCCTAAAAACATTCTTTGGCAGGGTTTTAATCTTCTTATTTGGCGTTTCCTGCTTTTGTTTGGGTTGCTTGGCCTATGAACAATGCAGAGTAAGCCTATAGCGGTGTGGTTGAGTGCAAAATACCATTAGGTAGTGTAATTCTGGAAATCAAACACCAAACAAAAATTTCCTTACTTGTTCATCAGTGTAACACATTTCATTCTTAACATTAAACCAACTCCCCACCCTCCCCCCCTTCCCACTCGCGCTCGATTATTTCTCGCAATCTACGACTTTCACGTTCACCATAATGCAATAGGCCACAGCCCTCACTTTCAAAATGAGGCCTATCAAAGGCTGAGCACTTACCCTCGTTTTGATACAGAGGCCCGGAGGAACTCGGAAACTGCCTATTCCTTTTTCGCTATCCCCACAGAAATTTGCTTGAGTTTTGTTCTCAGTTCAGCTCAAGGGACAACTATAAGTCCCAAGAGAAGTTGAAAACAATATTATGCAAAGTTTTGTGGGGGAAAAACTACATTACAGGGAACGTGAAAGTCGCAAACACGAAGACAATTTTTCCCAAATCAATTTAAAATCGTAATACACTAACCGAATGAACAGTAAATCCTGATTTTGGATTGGAGATCTTTTTGCATTTGTTTTGTTGGTGATTTACTTCCTTGTCGCATCTACTTCTGGGTTGACCAAATATATGGTAATCCTTAATTAATAAGAATAACAATCACAGTTAGAGTTCTGATAACTCCAGACCATTAGAAGAAGAGGACGACTATTAAAGAGTACGAGATTTTCTCTCGTGCGTGAACCAGCGTCATTTTGGCGGGAAAACATGATAGCCGTCTTTCAAACTGAAAATTCTGTCTTTAGGTATTTATATTTTTTTGAAGAACACGACTAACGAGCTTGAAAAATTGACACTTTTCATTTCATCAATTTTTTAATACTTGTCCACTTTTTGTCCATAAAGAAATGGAAAGTAAAAAATCCAAACTTACAATATCCTCGCACCATGTACACTCCGGACTGCCAACGATGCAATCTGTGCACGTGCTGTACTGCTTGCAGTTAAGGTCAGTAGATTCTAGAAAAATGAAAGAGAAGTAAGAAGTATATCACTGGGATGTAAACGGACGATCATGGCGCCCAAGTTATTATCTGTGTTTATTATTCATTCAAAATAGTTCCCCGATTGGCTAATTAAGCACACGCAAAATTCACCATAACCAGCTACGGATGTCCAAATTTGGAAGAATTTAGCGATTAATGAGCCGAGGACGTCAAAAGTGCAGCTTTCTTGCAGGTTAATGCACCGTTAACCGAGAAGACATTTCACTCGTTTCAAGAGTAAGAACTAGGCGAAATAATAGCTAAAAACATGGCAAGAACAGCAAGAAGACAACTCAAAGAGCGACATCTGTATTTGGAGAATATTTGCGGAGCTGAACAACCCTAAACGTGCACTATCGAAGATGAACTTAACTGATCGATAGAGGTAAGAATTATTTTGAATGAAACAATTATTGAATTCGGCTTTCGTAACACGGCCTCGACGGATAACACCCTCCTCGTTCTCCATAATTCTTCATAAGATAATCAGTCTAATCAGCCTCATTCATTAATTGTTAAATATAAATATAAATGAAGTTCTTTTGGTAAGGACTTATCCACTTGAAAGGATATCCAAGTATGTTTAGGTAAAAAGGAAACATTCAAAAGAATTCGTAGAAAATTAACCTCGCTGATGCGGACACTTTGTTCTCAGATTAGTCGGAAATTGGCGTCTACAATTCCTCCTATCTGGTGTACCGTAGCACTGGGAACATTTGCATGCTGCCAAATGAAGGAATTTTTTTAATCTTAAAATCGGAAAAGTTTTGTTACTGTAAGCACAGAGTTAACAATGAAGTGTTCGCATCTTCGAGATCTCAGTGTCCGTATTAATAACGGGTTTTGACTGTATTTAGAGAAAATATATTAAAAAATTTTCCCAGGAACAAAGACGACTGTCCGTATAACGAGGTGGCCGTATTTAGAGGGGGTTCGACTGCAATGCACGGAAGGTGATTAACCTTAAACCAGCCTGTGTTATAACTTGAAGCATTTTGCACTGGGAGGTCTAAAGGCCGATTTAGACGTTACGATTTCTGCTTAGGACTATCGCGCACGACTAGCGTACGTCATGACTTAGATTAGACACACGACATTTAATTGTGCGACACATGTAGATAAGTTGTGCGCGTGTGGATGGTCGAAAGTCATGACGCATACTAGTCGCGCGCGATAGTCCTAAGCAGAAATGGTAAATCGTAAATAAATCCTAAATCGTAATCGTAAATAAATCGTAAATCGTAATCGTTTGTAAATGCGCCATATAAGAATGTACTATTATTATTATAGTCGTAAGCAAAAATCGCACCACCAAAATGTTGGAATACATGCAATACATGTAAGTCCTTGTAAAATAAATTTAAGGGTGAATGCTTCAGGCATGCACCAAAATTTACACTTACCCCCAGAAACACGTCTGGCAAAGACCCAACAGAGAAACACAAGGTAAATTGTCAGTTTGGGCATCGTAAAGAACAAAAGAGTCTGCAATAAACAATAACATTTACAATATCAGTAGAGAACGTTTTGCTTGCAGTCCCCTTGCTCCCGCAGGTTAAGAGAGCGTATGTCCACTTTTCTAGTAATTCCCTGGCACAAGTGTGTGTCCTCAAAACGGCAAAATCAAACCCCTGTCTCGTTCGGGTGATTCCCATTCGAAAGTAACGGAAAGGCTCGTTGGAAAATTCTAATTAAAGAACGAAATCTTTATAGGAGACCAATTTAGGTTTGGTTCATTGGATTGTTCGACCCCTAAAGACACCATTCTACGAAAGTCAGCCAAATGAGGATTATAGCTGTTTCAATGCTGAAAACTGAACCGTTATTTTTGGAGTTCAATTGATGCCAAAAAAGCTTAATTAGCTTTTTAAAAGTTAACAAATAGCGTGACATGGACACTTTAAAGTCAAATCGGCTGCTTCCCCATAAACAACTTCGTAATCTTCAAACCGAACGTTGTAGCGCATCAGCTTGGCGTTCTCGTCTCCAGAGCTCTTCTTCATTACACGTGACTATTACGGACGGCAGAAAATCCAGGCTATGGGGTAGCGCCTTTGATTGGATGAAGCAAACTTTCAACCAATCAGTTTCATACTAGATCTACATACTCATAATGTTATGCCACATGGAATTTCTGCGCTGTTTACTAAGACGTCATTTTGCGGGAAAACCAATGACGGCTATATATGTTATGATTGTTATATTGCGTTGGAAAACAATACGCTACATAAATTCAAAGTTAACAAAATTAATAGATGCGCGTGAAAACATCTATAGAGAAAGCGGTAGATTGATGCTTTGACCTGTTGATTAAGGTCAGGCTTTTCCCACTTTATGTACATAGACATATGGGCAGAGTCTAAGACCTTAAAGCAGTCTAAGTTACAGAAGGTACGACAAGACTCTGAAGCCTGTAAGTGCTTATAAACGTGAGACGATCTGTCCGATGACATGTGCTCGTACACGCGCGTAGAAAGTGAAGGCTTGTTTCGCCAACGTAATAAGCGTTACAACTTGCACAGGAAAATTTGTAGAAGTAAGAAGCTCTTCTTTGTTCTTATGAGCTTGTCACTAGTGTACCACGGAAACTTAAATTAGCTTCTTTGCTGACATTTTGACTAAAAAAAACTGATTCCTCGTCCATTAGAGCGTAGTCTGATCTAAATCGCCAATTATGTTGAGACTACCGTTATGAGCGAGTACAGATCGGTGTCAGCAGCTTCAAGCCGAGCCCTGTAGTATTGTAACGGGCGGACTGAGGCCATGTACCAAAAAACCTCAGGCAATACTTACCGCTATACTCTCAAACACAACTCGAACACCCTTGCTAACATGTCACATGACTCCAGACTTCCCGCGCTAGGGAAGTCCCGGATATACACTTCAAGCCCAGCTTGGGTAAATACACGCAAGCCGACATATTAGGGCCATTTATACGAGAAAAAATAAGACGCGTCTTACATAAGACGCGTCTTAAATAAGACAAGATCTTTCCGTATAAACGGCACATTTCGTCTAAAATAAGACGCGACTAAGCTAAGACGCGTCTTATTTTAGACGAAATGTGCCGTTTATACGGAAAGTTCACGTCTTATTTAAGACGCGTCTTATTTTTTCTCGTATAAATGGCCCTATAGTCTCCCTGCTTACTTAAGATACATGAGTTACTTCAGCTACTTTGCCTACTTGAGGTACCTGACATGAAGTACTAACCCACCCCCTTTTTGGTATCAGGCCCTCCATAGAAGATAGATAAGAGAGCGTATTCTTCCCCTCCCCCGACACCCCCCCCCCCTCCCCCGCCTCCAAAAGCATGACGACCAAGCCAAGGTGTCACGGGTTAAGAAACAAACATTAGCACTCAAGCCTGATTAGCACTGAAACACTAGTTTCTACTCGACAGGCGTAAACTGTATTAAATTTCTTATCTTTATGTCTGCGTTTCAAAACAAAATTTACAATCTTAACATAAAGCACAGTGAGGCCCAGTCGAGAGTCACTGGATGCAAGACGGAGGCCCAGTTCAAATGTCGAAGTTTTCATATATCGTAATCCTACCAATTAATTACTTGAAAACGTCGACGTTTGAATCAGTAAAGTCCAACATGTCTAATTGGGTCAACCTATGAATGTCATGAATAACCCAAACGGGAATTTTGAATGTGGGCGACTTCGTTCCAAACGTCGAACGTTTCTTGTGCCGAACCTAAAGCATATATAAAAGTCGTTACTTTAATTTATTTTGATTGATGACGCATCGTGGATCATTGTATCACAGGCGGCCCAAGCTCAGTGTGAGTTTAATCATTAACACATGTAGTTTCATATTGAGTAATTTAAAATGGCAGTGAATATATTAAAGGATTTGTATAGGAATTCAGGTACAATATGTAAAAGATCCAAATCGATAAATACTCGCTAGAATGTTCAATAAAATCCAGCTTACCGTATTTACTTTGCTTGTTTTTGTTTGCTGTGTGGTTATTTTTTCGATCCATTGCGATTTAAGCGATTTCCTTTAACGCCGAGTTTCCAGTGGATATCATGAGACTGAATTGAGTCCCTCTAAATAGTTTGGGTCAACCAGCCCCAACTCAAATAGGTATTACTGTAAGTTCGGTACATGAGAAGTTCGACGTTTGAACTGGGCGCGCCTGAGATCAAAATTTTGGGAAGGAGGCTGCAGTGTTATTTAAAGTGCACACAGATATTTCAGGATTTCAGTAATTTGTTATTAATATTGCTGTTTGTTACAAAAGACTGCAGTGAATGATAAAAACAACAAACCACCAAACGCAAACAATAAACTGATTTGTTTATCAGCGGCTTTGAAAAAAAAAACTTTAATCTCGCTTTTTAAATTGCGTTCTTTCTTTTAACTTCCTTCAGTCTAGATCCGCCAATACCCACCGGTTTGCTCCAGAAAAGAACATCATTTTCTACAAACAATAATCAAAAGCTCCGGCCCATCCTGGCGCTGGAATTTTTACTCGCATCGAATGCTGAAGACCTTTCTCAAAAAGGTTATCTAATTTTTCGATCAGGAAATACTTTTGGTGAAAGATAAGAAGAAACAAACAAACTTGGAGAACAGTAATAGAATTTCTACGATGCAGAAATTCCTGCGTAACTTCAAGGGACAGCAAAAAGGCACGTTCCCTTTGCAAGGGTTCTTTTCAGTGACAGTATGGTTAATGAACGCTCATAAACTTGACACGACGCGGTTGATCATACTTCATAAGTTGCTGCGAGAAGATCCGGGGGAACTCCCATATTGTGTCTATCGCTCAATGGGGTATGATAGTGTACCTATACAAGCACAGGCCGAACGAGGAGAAAAAAGAGAATCTTGACTATAAACTTATTCCGCCTCTCTCACCTCAAGCGTTACTGCCGCATGGAAGACTTCATGTTTAGAGGTGTTAACAAGGCGATATATATATTTTTTGCCTTACGAATGTTTGCGAAAAGAAAATAAACAAGAATTTTCCATTGAAACTGAATTTTGCGTTACCTGTTTTTCCTTAAAATGGGGCGCCATTTTTCAGGGGTCAACTATCCGATGATTTAATTTTTTTTTAAATTCTTTTTTGCCCCCAGGATTTAACCTTTTGGCCAAAGAAAAAAAAGCGAAAAAAAATCAAATTTCTTTTTGAAAAAACTCCAAGGGAATGAAGACTTCTATGCAAAAGTTCTGCTAAAGACGTTTCGTTTAAATGGGAACACTATAGGATTTCGTCCACAGACTCAAAAGTTAGAGAGACAAATCCATGATCTCACTGAGGTAGTCTTCAGCGAAAGAGTGTTTAAAAGTTTTTTTGCATCATCACATCCTAAACTGTATCGCGCATCGTAAACTCACCAAGGTGTTCCCCCCGGGCTCGCCCGAAGAAGTGAAATAGAAGAAATCAATTTCAAAAGGCTCCCACTGGTGGGTCACTAAATGAAGTCATCATGATGCAGCCAGTAAACGATATCTTTGTTGTTATCTTCAGTTGAAAGTACTTGAAAAACAAAATGCTTCAGAATTCTATCACAGCTAGGATTCCGAGCATTTGTGTTATTGTCTTCAATGAAGGTTTATTTTCTTCAGGAAGAAAGATTCGGATGAAATTTTGAGTACGATGTAACAATTGAAAGTAACTACATCCGTCCGGTGAAAATCTTATGATTGAGTTAATTTAATCAACAACCAATAAATTATGTTGTAATTTAACTCAAGTTTAACTTTCATTGCATTAAATATCATACGCAAAACTACCTGGTTCCTTGGGACAGCGTATTGCTGCAGACATACTGCGTATGTTTCTAAATTCAAGAAGATGATGAACTCGTGATAGATGCTTGAAATTTAGGATCGAGCAGGAATGTAAACTCGATGATCTTGGCTAGGGTCACGAAAGCGTCAACGAAAAAAAAAAACGTTACCCCAGATTGAAATTTTCGGTCATGTTGCTTCATGTCTGGCTGCCATGCTAAATAGACAAACTAGAAATGACCGCTTTTTGTCACTAATAAGCCAGCTGATGCAAATTTCATGCCTCTTTAGTCACTGCAAAGGATGATGCTAATCCATTAACTAAACGGATCGTTGATCAAGTGTGCCACTTAGCAACATTAAATGGCCCCAAAAAAGACACTAAACATTTATACTTACCTTTTTGTCGCTTTCTTGTAAGTCTTGGGGAAATTATCAATTCAAGAGAAGCTTGTAACGTCTATTGCATTACTCTCTGTCCAACCATCTGTGATTATGCTAGTTACTACAAGCTTTTGTCCACAATTATGATTTGTTGACATGATTGTGACGTCATGCTCCTTTCTTTCAAACAGAAGGACAAAAACATAAAATAGAATTCAAAATAAAGATAAGACAATAGGAAAGTAACGGATCGTCTTGCTTTTCTGCTCGCGGAAAGCTATTGCTTTCCAAAAACGTTTTCAATTTAAGCTTACTCCGCTTCACAGATCTGAGGTAGACTAAAAGACTCCGTCTGTATATTTCTGCTAATTGTTCAAAAATTGAAGAGTCAGCTTATGCGGGAACAGGATGCCCGTCAGAGAAAAAAAATTACAATCTAGTCACGTTCAAAACTTTATCAAGAATAGCTGTCATGAGATACTCCACTGACCGAGGTTTATGCCGGCGCTAGTTATACCCACACGAGCCGAAAATTCGAAAAACTCTTATTCAAGAAAAATTTATCGACGGACAATACTGACTTCTCAGGGTGACTAAAAAAGAAATGTTATTCCAGTCGATGCGTACGCGTCTTTATTCCCAAAAATCTCCTGAAAATATCATGTATTTGCATTCATATAGTGAACAATTCAAACATTTGAGTGATTGTTCTGATTTTGCCTCCACTACACAAACGAACAAAAAAACAACACTTGGAGGCATGGGCGCGTCGTTCAGCCAGGCCCATGAAACACTTTATTAACTCAGGTGAAAAACTGCACTGTTACAGTAATTCTAAAAACACGCCACAGCCGGAAACGTAAGCCCGAAAAAGCCAACTATTAGAAAAATAGAGACCGTGTAACCCCAACCTACGCTATGGCGTCGCCTTTGGGGTTAAAGGCAAAACTAATAGAATAAAGCCTAATAACATGAATACGAGCAGAAAACGAGAGGCTACATAAAATAGCTAAGAAAAATAGGGCCCCGGCAGTACAGATGGTAACGCGTGATAAAGGCTAACAGAATAAGTGAAAACTTAACTAAACAAAGCAAGTTGACGCGGCGAGGCCGACCTTAGAATGACTCCCATAACTAAATGGTCGCTATATCAAACCCCCTAACCGCGATCCCTCGCGCGATACACTAGAACCCAGTTTGCCGTTCGGTGCCGGCAAAATTATAATTCTAATTTACACAAATTACATATTGCTTCGCCGAATTTCCAATGGTTAAGTAAAAATTTAGGTTCCATAATTCGATTTCAGATTTGGCAATCGAAAGCGAAATCCGAAAATAGATTTCACCTTCGAGCTAGAAACCCGTCCTCTGGGTGGATTACCTTGAAGAAATTCAAATACGGATCTCATGGACTTACAGTTCGATAAGGATTTGCAAATTTGTTCTCGTGAAAAGTAGTCTTTTTTCTGCTACTTACGCGTACGCGTGCAAGACCGCTGTCAGTCTTAAGAACAGCTTTTCAATTTCCTTTTTCGGATAAGGAAAGAAAACAAATCCAAGAATAGATCATTCACTCAGCGTTGAAATTCGTTTACTGACTTCGCGTCCGATTGCAAATCCGACATCCGGATTTTGAATCCAGATTTCCCATTCGATCGCACCCTTAAATTTACACTTTAAAAGTAAAAAGGAGAGAGAACTGAGAGCAATTCCATTATTTTTTCTGTTTCGGAAATCAATAACGTATAGCGTATAAGGTCAATTGACGAGCATGCCAATCGCTACTAAGTTTATTTTGCCTTCTTAGTGAGCGCTAATTTTAAAAACACTGTGATTATAGCTAGTATATAGGTGAACATATTCAGCTGTGCAAAGCCGGCATAAATTAGCAGACCTTAAACACTTTTCAAAGAGCCCAATGTCGTCAAGACGCCGTTTTAAGTACTCGTATTCTGCAGGCAGCAGTATACGAATTTTGACTCTGTAGGAAGCTTTTTTTCTGTACCAGTTGACTTGCAAAGAGATTTAATCACTGACAACTTAGCGTCAGTCTTTCTACATGAATAATAGTTTTGCATGGATTGAGGCTGTTACAAATAGAAAAAGATGCTAGCATCAGTCAGTTTCAGTAAATAAGTTAATATGAGAAATGACTTTCCCCAGTGATAAAAAAAAGCTAGAACGCCATTAGACAGTATTTTTTTCTCCGCTAGCCATCTTAAAACGTTCTGCTTTATTTAGTTTCTCACTTGCTTATTTTGTTCTTTTGTTCTTCAAACTTTCAGTACATGCATTCGCATTTTTTTTTTTCGCAGCCAACAACGAGAAAAAGGATCCTCATTTGTTCATGTTAAGACAGATCTCACTATCCGGCATTCTATGCTGTCTGGTCTTGGCCTTAGTTGTGTTCCGCTTCATCTTCCGAATAGTTCCCAAAAAAAGGGTTCGTTCAGTTGGTTCTTTTTGGCAAAATAACGAAAACATATAATGCGACCACATAGATGAAAAAAAAAATCAAATCAGTACATGCAAAGAAAAATCAAATTCCGAGAGCTCCACATTTTCTGGGGTGTTTTTCCAAGGCTTAGTGCCATAAATAATGAAACCAATGTGCAAAAACCAACTTTCCTGCGAGCTTAGTTCTAGCTCTCGAAAAGCTCACGAAGGAGGCAAACCGATCAGATTCCACAGCTAACAAGAAAACAATAGCAGTAACAAGGTCTAAAATGAAAAGAGTACGTTGTACTTTGAATAGGAATCCCTCGACACTAAAAGCCAGTGACATTACTAAATAGTTGAATTTTGGTGGAAGAGGAAGAAAGCGATACCACATTATGAAATCTACGATACCGCTCAACCCAAAGAAACCGTACCGAGTTCGTGTCCGTGATTGCGTAAGTTCTTGGTTATGAGTTCGCCCTGGTCGTCAAACTGAATTTCGCTGAGTTGTTAAAAGGCATTTCAACCAAGCCAAAGAAACCGTACATCAGTGCGTGTTCGCAATCGCGCAGGTTCAGAATCTTGGCTATGATGAATTCGCCCTCCCTGTACGTCAAATAATTTTGCCGAGTTGTTGAAGGGCACCTCTACCAAGATTCCGAGTGCTGATAAGATGACCTTCACCAGCGTCGGACCCGGGCATTGATACCACACGAGTTGGAATCGGTTGAATCGCTTTCTCCCTCCCTGCTTATATTTAGCTCGGAGTGTTTCGTTGGGGCGGTTGATTTGCAGGACGTCTCCACTAAACCACCACAGACGGTTAAAAATATTGTTTCTACCACAGGCATGACCTATGAATCTTCTCATCTTCCTGGCAGTGCTGAAATGAATTTGGGCTAAACTTCAGTCTAGAATACTCTACAATACTCAGCCGTTATTACCGTGTAATTCAAATTAATCAGAAGTGTGCTATTGATGACAGATTTAACATTAATTTTCAGTTGTCACAAACGTTAATTTTCAGTTATCACAATATTTGTTCATTTTAATTATGTGTAATTAATCACTTCGTATCAAGAATTAAAAGGAGTTTTCAAATTAGTAATTTTTTTGTAAATTTTTTCTTTCAGTATTGTTGGATTGCCTGATATGTAGCCAATGCGTACTTAGTAACTAATGACTGTTTATTCTCTGTGAACACCTAATTCAGTTGACTTCTTACTCAAATGTTCACTTAATGTTGTTTCCAAGGTAATCAGAGGGACCGTTATCTATGCCGTATTTTTTTGCTTCAAAGATTATCAGCACGAAAGTAACTACATGCATCTATCTATTTCTGCCTCATCACTTGCCTCGTCAAAGTCAGGCACACCGCATTATAGCTCGACCGTAGCAAGTTCACTGTCACTGAGTTTTAAGCCAAACTTCATTCTTCAGCACTGAAACAAGATGGGAGGGTTCATAGGCCATGTTGTGGCAGGAACAATGTTTTTAACCATCTCCGTGTGGTGGTTTATTGGAGACGTCCTACATATGACGAACCACCGCAGCGAAACACTCCGAGCTAAAGATAAGCAGAAGGGAAAAAGGGGATCCAGCCGATTCCAACTCGTGTGGTATCAATGCCCGGGTCCGACGCTATCCAAAATTCCACTGGAGCCAATGATAAAAGTGGTCTTATCAGCAATCGGAATCTTGGTTGAAATGCCTTTTAACAACTCAGCGAAATTATATGACGAACAGGGCGAACTCATAACAAAGAACTTACGCAATCACGGACACGCACTTATGTACGGTTTCTTTGGGTTGAGCGGTATCGTAGATCTCATAATGTGGTATCGCTTTCTACCCCTTCCACCAAAATTCGACTATTTAGTACTATCACTCGCTTTCTGGGTGGAAGGATTCCTATTCTACCTCCATCTTCACGGAAGAGATGAGCTCAACGTGCATGTTCATTTTATTCTTTACATTCTCATTTTTGTTACTGCCGTCGTTTTCTTCTTAGCTGTTGTTTCTGATCGGTTTGCCCCCTTTGTGAGTTTTTCTAGATCTTATTTACTGAGCTTGCAGGGAAGTTGGTTTTTCCAGATTGCTTCAATTCTTCATGGTACCAGACCTTGGGAAAACACATCAGGAAATATGGAGCTCTCTGGGATCGTGTTTTGCTGCCATGCTCTGATTTTATTTATTGTTCATCTATCTGGTCGCATTATATGTTTCCGTTTTTTGGCCAAACGGGACCAACTTAACGAACTCCTTTTAGGTAACTATTCGGGAGAAGAAGAAGAAAGC
>JBBMOI010000004.1:22810000-22897500 GCA_038088405.1 Porites divaricata
CTTGAGCGGTATCGTGGATCTCGTAATGTGGTATCGCTTTCTACCCCTTCCCCCAAAGTCGACTATTTGGTAATGTCACTTGCATTGTTCTATCTCCAGCTTCATGGAGATAAACTCAACGTGCACGCACATATAGCTCTCACGAGATTGTATGCCGTCGCTTTTTATACGTATACTGACCCACAAGAGCCGAAATTCGAAAATGTTTCAGCAAAAATTTATCTGACGGAAAAATACTGGCTTCTCAGGGAGACTTCAAAGGAAACATATTCGCGTCGATGCATTTTTATTTCCAAACAAGCAAAGGTTCAAATCTCCCAAGAATATCACGAGATTTGCATTTATCTTAAATAATTCAGTCAATCAAGAGAATAGCTCAGGTTCTATAGATATTAAAATTCAATGTAATTGCCTGTCCGTAAAGATAGATAGAGAAGTAGATAGATAGACAGATAGATAGATAGATAGATAGATAGATAGATAGATAGATATAGACGCCTTTATGTAAAATCAAAAAGCAATTACCCAGGGTAGTCCATTTAGGGAAATTACAAGGCATTCCTGCTATCAATAGGAGCCCTGAGTTCGCTAACTAGACCATAAATAATGATAATAATAATAATAAATAAAATATATGCAAGGTAATGACCTAATAACAAGATCTTTCAAGGTTATGGACATTTACAATAACTATTAAAAACCATACTTCCATTTAATTAAAAGGATCTTGTAAAGGAAAAGACATAATTAAAGAACAATACCTTTCATTGATTTCGTGATTTTCAAGGCTTTGATCCTAGTTACCATCTCAGCGTAGTTACAATGTTTACCTGATTCTCTATTTGTTCTGTAACGAGATATTTTGGTGTCCCAAGCGAAAAGCGCGCGTTAGCTTCCCTTTGGACAGAAAGTCAAGTAGGATTCGCGTCGTGACATTGTTTTTTGGTTCGGTTTTAACCTTTGGTACAAGCGGGACCGATATGTAAATGATTTCTTTTGTTATATTGCTTAGTTTCGTTATTTAGCTAGTGGGCAAAAGTACACATGTGGGCAATGTCGATCTCTGACATGGAGACATCGACTCCAAGGCCAGAAAATAGCTTTACACACAACTCCGCGGTGTCTTGTACAGATTCTCTTTCTGAGATAAGTGGAATGCCGACGATCTTCAAGTTATATTGGTAACTGTAGTAGAGCATCTCGTCAATAGCTTTGTCAATTCTGTTAACATTAGCTGTCAATAAATCCAACCTACGAGAAACATTTTCCAGCGCTTTTGACAGGCTCGATTCTGACTTAACAAGGGCATCGTAGCTGTCGCTGAGGAATTGGACATCCTGTGTGTTCGGTAAAGCGGTTACTGCCGCTTCCTGGCAATCCTTCTGTTCCGCTATCTTGGACTTGATTGACTGAAATTCCTTCTTCAGCTCGTTCAGTTGTCTCTTTAAAATCATCGTTTTCTCTTCTTAATGCTTTCACTCTGTCACCCATTAGTCAATGAAGAAAGAAAAAGAAAAAAAGAAACGATCTTAACCAGCCAAGCAAGAAATGAACGCGGAGCGCTAGCTTAAGCGTCCGGTCAGTCTCGCGACTGAGAGCAGTCGCGAGTCTCAATCTTTGTTGATTACGCGTTATTTGTCTTAGTATCGCCTTTTCGCCAAATTGATAGAGATTTTTGTTTTGTTTTTTCAGTTTACGGTCAATCTTTGGTCTATAGATTTTGGTCTTTTGAATTTGGAATTAAATCAACGTTAACCGTCACCTTTGGTTTTCCGTGGTTTTCTTGTTTTGCCGACCCGTAAAATAGTCCCTAATCTAACCTGCCGCGACACACCCCTCGAAATTTCGTTTCTCGTTTGTTTGGGTCGTCGCCAGCCACAGATCTCTTAGCCACTTCTGTTCTTATAGCAGGCAGATGCAAGAGATTACTCTGGCGGGTTGAACGAGCACAAATGTCCTTGTTAAAAACAAAGTAGTTCTTAAAATACTGAGGGTACCGACAAGTTTTAGGATGTGTTCATCGCGCCTGGACCTGACTTGGCCACTTCAAAGCTTTCATCGCAGTGTCACTACTAGATGTCTAAATTACAATTCTTCCAACGCGCTTCTGCAGAGTTTCTAGAGTTCCACTATTTACTTCCTACAACACGCCCAGACCCAGGCACAGTACTCTAAAGTCGGTCTAATCATAGATTAAAAAAATAGCATTTGCACTATGTGTGGTGATATAACGGCGCACACGTCCTAACAGACAGACCCGCCTGCCAGCTTCAGACACAATTGCTTTAACATGTTCGTTCAAGTTGAGGTGTTCATCAAAGATGACACCCAGGTAATTAAACTCAGTAACACGCATTATAACATCCTCGGAGACCCAGGGGCAGATAGTCAGGACGATACAATGTTCGTGGTGAAAGTTTACTGTAAGATCGAGACTAACTTTCACCACGAACATTGTATCGTCCCGACTATCTGCCCCTGGGTCTCCGAGGATGGATCTACCTTAGCAAGCCCTCTGCGCCGTCCCAAAAAGCATTGTCTCTGTCTTAGTTACGTTGATAAATAAACTATTTAATCGAAGCCAACACTCAATGGCTTGAAGCTCGCCGTCAC
This sequence comes from Porites divaricata, assembly GCA_038088405.1. Taxonomy (NCBI): domain Eukaryota; kingdom Metazoa; phylum Cnidaria; class Anthozoa; order Scleractinia; family Poritidae; genus Porites; species Porites divaricata. Next base: position 22,812,614 of record JBBMOI010000004.1, read on the forward strand.
TAAGGTAGCCTCGATAGTAGACACTTCAGGAGCTGCGAACAGCACGTATCGTCGGCGTATACGAGAACATTGTATTCCACCACTTCACTGATCATGAGTGGAACTAAGTACCATATTTGGAAATCCTCGCTGCAGCCTCAAGCACTGGCAGTAGTTCAACAACGACTTTGTAAGTGCATGACCTCTAGATATTACAACTCTATTGTGAGTCCGAGAATGTGCAGTTGGGTAATAACTAACTACCCAACGATCATTTGCTTGTTAAGGCAGACCTCACAATCCATTGCATGTGTAGGGACTTGGCCTTATTCCTCTTATTCCGAACAGTTCCCCAAAAGGAGTTCGCTCAGTTGGTCCCTTTTGACAAAAAAACGAAAACAAATAATGCGACCAGATAGATGAGCAATAAATATAATCAGGACATGCAAGCAAAATACAACTCCCGAGAGCTCTAAATTCTCTGGGTAGTTTCTCCAATTTTTAGTGTCCTTGAGAATGAAACCAATCTGGTTAAACCAATTTTCCTGCAAATTTAGTAAATAAGCTCTCGAAAAGCTCACGAAGAGGGCAAACCGATCGGAAACAAAAGGTAAAAAGAAAACAACGGCAGTAACAAAAACGAGAATGTAAAGTATACTATGTACGGTTGAGTTTATCTCTGTGAAGATGGAGATAGAACAGGAATCCTTCCACTCAAAATGCAAGTGATAGTACTAAATGTTCGAATTTTGGTGCAAGAGGTAGAAAGCGATATATACCACATTATGAGATCCACGATACCGCTCAACCCAAAGAAACCGTACATCAGTGCGTATCTGTAATGGCGCAGGTTCTTGGCTGTGATCTCGCCCTGCTCGTCAAATAATTTCGCCAAGTTGTTAAAAAGCATTTCAACTAAGATTCCGTTTGCTGATAAGACCGCCTTTATCATTGGTTCCAGTGGAATTTTGGAGAGCGTCGGACCCGAGCATTGATACCACACGAGTGGATATCGGTGGAACCGCCTTTTTTTCCTTCTGCTTATCTTTGTCTCCGAGAGTTTCGCTGCAGCGGCTCATTTGCAGAACATCTCCAATTAACCACCACACGGAGACGGTAAAAAACATTGTTCCTGCCACAGCATGGCCTATGAGCCCTCCCATTTTGTTGGTAATGCTGGAATGAAGTTGGGCTAAACTTCATTGACAGTGAATATTGCTACAAGCTACGTAACTGTGCTTGACCTTTCCCAGGCAAATGACGAGCAGAAATTCATGCATTGGTCACGTTCGTGGTGATATTTCTCTCCTTGAAGCGAAAAATACAGAATAGATGAAGGTGTGTTTGATCACCTTTGAAACAACATTGTGTGCGCATTTTAGTCCCCAACAATTCTAAATAATTTTAACCAACAACAGAATTAGGATTCGGATTCACGAAGTGTAAACGCTAAGTAAGGCCATCCAATTAGCAAAGTACTCTAAATGAAAATTGACGAAAAAGAAATAAGCGACGGATATATGGCCTACTTGTCAACGGAAAAGACCTCCGCCATACACAAAACAGGTCAAGTCGAGAGCGGGTGAAAGATTCATTCACGAGGCTCATTTATTCATGTCAGTGTCATTTTATACATATCTATGTATATATGTATGTCTGTATTTGCAACTTCCTTTGGATCATATTAATTCCTTCGCTTTGGAGTGAATTGTTAGAGGTACGTTGGCAGAGCTTAGCAAAAATCTCATGATTTCTTTGTCATTCCGAAATAAAATAATTTTATCAAAATTAGAAGCTGTACGGTGTGTGAATCTTATGGCTTGCTATTTGCCTGGTTTCCTTTAGGGCATTATCTCAGAGAGCTCTTGATAAAAACTACGAGTGGCATAAAGCTCACATTTTAAAGGTTAAACTTTAAAGGCAATGTTTGTGTCAGGACTGAACACGGCAAGCTTCTGTTTCGAATAATTAAATTCTAGTCTGGATCCGTTTAGAAGACCATCATTTTATTTATTTATGTATTCTTCAACTTTAAAATATTATGGAACATAAAGTTATAACTCTTAACAGCCAAAGATAAGAAATACGAAATTTACTCGCTGAAATGATATGTGGCCGGCTTACCCGGTCTGCCGAGTAACAATTTGAAATTTTGAGCGTACTCTTCACTCGATCGCTCCTGCATTTATACTAAAAAAATAGTTCTAATTGATGTCCTTCATCGATAAAGACCACAGAATAACGTCCTGGCAAACAAAAACCAAGCATAACTTCATCGAAACCTCAGTCACCTCTTCTTTCCTGTCTTCCTTTTATGCATCTCGACTTGAACTGTTTTGTTCAATGGCAGACGCTTATTAGTCGCCTCCTTCTTTTTTTCTTGCTTGTTTTACCGAATTGCAGTGAGCTGGCTTTCGTACTCGATTTCAATGTGAATTTTGTGCAACATGTCCGCTTTTCTCTAGCCATCGCCCACTTGTCGAGCTTCTGATGCTTCGGAAACCTACAAAATCATCCTGTTTCCTTGAAGATATGCGCGTCCCTTTTGATTGCAAACAGCAAATCAGTACTAAACATTAACAGCAGAAGTCATCCCACGTAATTGTATTTAAGAAGAAGTCCATACAAAGTTATTTTATGTAAAACCCGTGCTAAACACTCTATAAGTTCACTGAAAGTCTTCGTTTGCAATATTTGTTTATCCTCCAACGCCTCGCTTTCATGACTAGGCACCAGTTTTTTCCCGCGTGTTCCGCGCCATTTGTGAATACGGTGTCTGGTGTATGTCTTAGCATCAGTCTCAAGTTTGATTTCATTTGGCAGACTGTTAAATAACTTGGAGGCTGAATCTTGAAAAGTTCTTGTTTCAAGAGGCACGACTGAGTTGCAGTATAGCACTTGATCGTAGATTCCTGCCAGTAGTTTGGCGTCTCTCCAGAGTTAGATATATAGCTCGGCCAGTGGGTATCATATAGGGTTCTATGGGTTGTCCTTAATGGATGAAATTCGATTCTCTCCTTAACAGGGGGCCATCCTAATCCATTAAATGATCGATTCCCTTTTTGCGTAACGATTGTTAACAAAACTTGGGCGGCGCATCTTTGAACTCCCTGTAATTTTGCCTTAAGGTCCTTAAATCAAGCTTCGAAAGTAGCAATGTTTCAAACGATTGCTTCTTTTAAAAAGCTTTGGGCGCTATGTTCTTGATTGTTGATAGCCTGAGCTGCTGAGCACGATGATATGGTCATAGTAGTCACGTGATAAGTCCATTTGAGGTTGTCTTCAGATCCACACAAGGAACTTGTGAGAGGTGACTCTAGCACTTTTCCATTTGCACTTATCTGGATGAACTGATCTTCAAATTCATGCACTATCGACATTTGTTCTGTGCATATCATCATTTGCTTAGCCTTTTTTGCATTAAGCAGTAAGTTGGAATTGCTTGACCAGACTTCAAAGGTTCGGCATGGCGCTATTCAATTCTCCAACGGTAGCGTTCATGAAGATCGCAGGGTCGCAAGCTACATGAAGGTCGTGTCGTCTGCGTATTGAAATGCCGTGCAGTCATGGATATCGAGAAGATTTTTTTCGTATAAATTAAATAAGGCTGGCCACAGTATCGAACCCTGTACCCCAAACTACACGTCAATCAGCACGAATGTTTTACCATTCACTTGTACAAACTGTCGTCTTTCACGTATGTAACTTAGAATCTGAGTAGAAAGAGCTTTGGGAAACCCATTTTGTGCGTTTTTTCAAGAATTCTGGTGTGATCGACCGTGTCGGACGCCTTCGAGAATTTTCAAATATAGCCATAGTGAGTTCACTTCTCTTCATAGCTTGGATTATGTCATCTCTGAGAGCAGTAATACCGTTGTTGTCGAATGACCTTTTCTGTAGCCAGAGATCTTCATATTAAGTATGCTGTGTCTGTCAGTGTGTTCTATCATCTGACAAACTACTAGACGTTCGTCGGAGAGCCTTGGGTAGGAGAGCAATTGGTCTATAATCATCACATTCCCTTGGATTGTCAACCTTCAGGGGCACCCAACGAGAATGTAGTTCAAAATCACTTAAACATAGCATTGTTAAACGTATTTTAGTATTTAAACGGTAGATATAGGCATATTGTTATCCCCTAAAAATTTTTCATCTGTTTGGATTTCCTAGCTGAAAGTCTAGTGATCCGAAAATCATAGGAATCAAAATTTACCTTTTCGAAAATTTCAGCCAGATAAAAGGCTCCCAAAAATTCTAGGTGACCTTTTAAGGGTAAAACTCCGTTAAAAATGGGCAATTATACCATTTTTTAGATGTTTGAAAATACTAGGAGAGGCAGGCAAGCAAGAAATTTTACATCAAAAGTTCCAAAAATTCTAGATCTCAAATCGTCTTCCGAACAGATATTTTCCGAAAATTGTCGTTGGGTGCCCCTGATATCCTGGAGGTTTTCCATGCCTTTGGAAAGGTGTTTTTCTCAATGTACTCATTTATTATGTTGTTCAAGGGTGAGATGACGTATTCTCACACAAGCTTGATATATTTAGCCGTTATTAGTTCAGGCCCGGTTGCACAATCACTTCTGATGTTTTTCATTTGCTACTTGATTTTTTTTTCATGATCCGAAAAAGAGTTAATATAATTTCGCAGATTTTCCATTGCGGTTGATGTAGTTCTCAGTATTCTTTGAGCTGTGCTGGTAAAATTTATGTTCAACTCATCAGCGTCGGCTCGAATGGGCTTTAAAATGGGATTGAGGACTCGGTGGATCGTGCGCCATAGTTCTTTTAGTGATTTCGATGACAGTTCCTTCTGCTGGTAGAAAGATCTCTTTGCCTGCTTGATCTTTGTTTTGAGTAAGTTCCGCGCGTCTCTGAATTAGTGTACTGAAAGGCCTCTAGAACTTCAAGAAAGCTTATATTTTCAAGGGCTGAGTTTTAATTTTGATTCTAAAAACAATTGGAAAATTCCACTTAACAACCCATTTTGGTTCTTTGATATGACCTCAGCTGTGAGCATGTGTTCATTTGATAAATGAGATACAGATACTTTACAGATACTTTATTTATATAGCGGTTTAGTATAATTACATCGATGACTATCGAAAATAGAGCGCTGTGATTGGCTAGGAGCTTTGCTTTATCCCGCTATAATCACCGCGCGGTGATTGTAGCATTGAAGGCTAGCAGTTTTCAAAATGGCAGCCAGATTTTTTTATGTTTCGGGGTCGGAAATTGATCAATAATTTTATTTTCTCGAATAATGATCAATGTAATTATACTAAAACAATTAGTCGCCTCAGGCGACGTGAATATCGGCGAATAGTCACCGAGACGAAGTCGAGGTGACTATTCGCCAATATTCACGTCGCCTTCGGTGACTAATTGTCAAATATCCAAAAGCTCTATACCGCTGTACACCAACTTAAAAACTAACTACAAAACTAACAACTACTAAAATAACTTATCAACTAATTAAAAGCTAATTTAAATAAATGCGTCTTAAGGCGCGACTTAAAAATGCTAACTGATGGACTTATTTTTAAATCGAGGGGCAAGCTGTTCCACAGTCGTGGGGCAGCAGCAGAAAAAGCTCTGTCACCATAGGTCTTTTTATTGGTCTTAGTGACATTTAAAAGATGCCTATCACTAGAGCGTAAAACCCGTCACGGGGTATACCTTACTAGCATATCACTGATATACTTTGGTGCAAGGCCATTTAAACCTTTATAAGCTAGTAGCAGAACTTTAAATGCAACTCTCTGTTCAATGGGAAGCCAATGGAGCTCTTTCAAGATGGGAGTTACATGAGCAAACTTAGGCTGCCCAGTCACCAGACGTGCAACACAGTTCTGAATGCACTGCAACTTCTGAATCAGAAAACTAGGCGAACCAATAAGCAGAGAATTACAATTATCAAGTCTGCAGGTAACAAAGGCATGTACTAGTGATTTAGTGCGGGTGCTCCTAGGCCCTGAGAATGAATTTTTCTGTTTCACAAGTAAACTTTTCTTCCACCGAAGAAAATATCAAAGAGGATCACGCAAGAATTAGGACTCACTCATCAATTATCCATTTCCCGAACCGATTTTTCGAGCATGCATTTATCGTTTGTCTCGATCCATGTTCCCACGGTGCGCCATTTGTTGTCAAATGAAAGGTCTGTACTGGGGATGAGAAATATACTCTTTTCTGCCTTGAAGTGTTCAGTTAAAGCGAAATCATTTTAGCAAAACCAGACGATTAGAGTTATAAAATCCTCCTTTAAAAAGTTTGAAACTCATGTACTTTTTATAAGGCCATTATACTGTTTGCAAAGATTGCCAACAGAATTTTGTCGTATTAATTGATACACTTCTCAGTGACATGGTTCACTTTCTCAAAAATTTGGAACGATCCAGATGACGTTATGGCCGGATAATGACAATCATTTCGCTTTACAGCCATCGCCTGCCTCCCTCTACGAATGGGTAAGGACGTTTTGTTGTTCGGCGAAGTTAGCGAGAGATTGTGAAGATTCTAACCGAATCTAGAAAGTCCATAGTTTCAACTTCCTTTCCGTCGATAGTTTTCAAAATAAATTTAACTTTCATATAAAAAATGTCAAAGTTTTCTACTCAATATTGCTTCATATGGACTTTAATACAGAACCGGTTCGTAGGCCAACAAAGCGTTGGTCCACTCATCAGTTAAACTCCATACACACTGAAGTAACGCTCGAGTTTATATATATAAATGTAAATTATTATTAACTTCTTCTGTATAGACAGATCAAAGAAACGTTCCCTAAGTCAGAACAATCACTTGCTTCACCCTGACACACAATTGTAATTGTAATAAAAGAATCATTACACTGTCATAAAAATATCTTTTAAGAAATGGGAAATCCAAACAGAAAATCCAAGTCGAAAATCTTAAATTGGTAGCTTCGGGAAATAAATCAAAGAAAAATAAAAACATCAGTCATTATGGGAAAAAAGGACATCTAAGTAGGAGGCTACACAAAAATATGTACTGGGGCCTGTTTCTCGAAAGTCCCGATAATTAACGGGCCCGGTAAGCTGTCTCCGTTTTCATTAAAGATCGAGGTTTCAATAGTTTTGCATGTAACATGATAAAACTATCAGTTAATGAAACAAAACAGAGTAGTTTGCTAGCCAGGACCCGCGCTCTTATTCTTTATATTTCGATTTGAATACTTGATTTCGGGCCCGAAAAGTTACCGGGACTTTCGAGAAACGGGCCCCTGGACACAACTGAGTAAGAAACCTGCAATAAAGGACAAAAGTCCTTGGGACAGTAATGCAGTATTCATAATTTTCTATAATTTCTGGATTCCCTTATAAAACAGTCCATCCCTTTCAAAATTTTATTGCAGTTCTCCCTCCCTTCTCCCCGGGGCCGGGGACTCCCATATGAAAGGGGCGGGGATGCTCGTCGGAAATTTTCAATTAAACACCTAAAGGAGGCCAATCTGGGCGTGGCCCAACCTATTTTTGACCCCTAAAAGAGACCATGTTAAACTTTGATTACATGAATCGAGTAGATAAAACGAACTGAAAATATATCATTTTTTTTATATTTCTTGAGTTCAACCTTAAAAGAGACCTTTACGGCTAAATATAATGGCGTTTTACCCTGAACACCCTAAGTGAGACCAAAACCTGAAATGTACACCCCTAAGCTAGACGACGAGCATCTCCGCCCCTTTCATATGGGAGTCCCTCCCGGGCTCCCTCCACCCTATACAAAGTTGTGATACACTTGTCAAACGTTGTTTGTCGGGTGAGAGGAGGGGTTGGGCATATGTGAATTGGAAAGCGCCCAGAAATGGAAAAGCTGTCCCAAGACTTTTGTCCCTGTGATGATTGTAGATACTGTACCTAAAAAGATACTTGTTTTTAAACATGGGAACTCATAACTGTAGCTAAAATTGCTATACCCTTTATGAGTTTCCGTAGCACACAAATACAGTATATAGAAACCTTGCTGTATTTATCATTATTGTTTCTTATTTAGTTTCTCTGTAATTTTTAGAGCTCTAAAACAAGATGGCTAGCTAAAAACATCTAATAAAGGCTGGTTGGTACTTGCTATAAAGTTATAACTGGCTATTCCAGTCATGTCCAGTGAGATAAACCAACTGGAGCAAAAGTGCGTGTTGCTGTTGAGAACATATGTTCACGGAACCAATAACTGTTCACCAAGCCTACGTCTTTGAATTTTGTAGTTTTAGAGAACAAACACTTCTGAACCCAAAGAGTTGTTTGTTAAACTCACGGCAATGTGACCCTGCAAGGTCACTGTAATTCCAGTCAGCGAGAGTAGTCTTACCACATCAGACCCACCATAAATTCCACTTCGAATTCTTCGAACGAGTTCGCCCTTCATAGTGTATATGTATAAGGTTAGTCTGAAGCGGAAATCTCTCTCTATTTTAAAGAAAGCAACAACGACGTGCTCACTGGTAGGGTGATGTGCAATGCGGAATGACCTAAAATATTCATATCCTTCGATGCTGATATCAAATTTGGCAAGCTGTTGTCCCTCTTCGGTTAAAAGGTGAACACAGGAATGCCCTGGGTCGACTATCACGACGCGACCATTACAAGTAGCACTGATATCTGCTGCCGACTTGAACACTCCTTCGCCAAATCTGCAAACGAACTCGCCACTCAGCTCATGAACATCAACAGCGTTATTATTCAACACCATCACTTTATTTCTGCTCACTGACAGTCTGCCCTCCACACCAATCCTGGTAGAAAATTTGTGCTGTAGTTCAGCGGTCTTGTTAAAAACCTGAACTTCAGTCTTCACGCCAAGAGCCTCTTGTTTCTGCAGCGTGACCAGAAGATAGATCTTGTCGTCCACTTCCGAAGTAGCGATATCCGACATAGTTACAGTTGCATCGGCGTCATCTGTTTCAGGATTAAAACTGAAAACAAACTTTCCGCTGTTATCAAACACCTTTACGGAACGCATAATCCAAGAGCAGAGCCCCTCTCTCCTAGCCTCTGCTATGAGGAACTGTTGCTTGCTGTTAGTAGCGATACCAGCCGACTCGTTCAGCGTGCCCTCCTGATTAAATGACCATAGTACAGAAGAGTGCACGAGGCCTTGTTTCGTCAGTGCGTCACCAACTCTCCAGTCGCGGAGTGGATCCACTTCGTCTTTCCCGGTATCAATCAAAGGCAACGTCAATAAATTTCGAATACCACACATTCGCGTGACATCATGGATTACTCGATTCGCGCGACAGACAGAAGAAATTATTTGCCTACGTTCGTCTTTTTTAAAAAGAGCCCTCAATCTTACTCCTTCTTCCAACTCAACTTTAAAATACTCTTTAACAGCTGGCACTTGGTGTAACTCATCAAGGCAGACTCTACAAGCCGCTAATGCGTCGGAAGGATTGTCAATTGTCCTCAATATCGTCGCCATCAGGCGATATTGCATAGCTAACAGGCGATCAGGCAACTCCAAAGCTTCATTGCTAAAAGCTTTTATTGCTTCCAGTCGTGCTTCATTAAAAGTCTCCATCGCTTTGCTAAGCTTCCTCGTAGCGGATTCATCCAAAGCAGTAAGTCCCAGTTTAGCCATTCCTTCAGCGAGATAAATTGTTTCATCAACTCTGGTTCCGACTGTTGCTTGGTTTTGTGGAGTTATCGCGGGATACTCGGTGCTAGATCTACCACTGCTTTCAAACACTTCATACAACATCTCGATTCCTTCCCTAAAAAGACTGATACTTGCTAATAAATCCTTTCTTGCAAGCCCATCCAACTTCGACTTTATTTCATCAATTTCACGGACGATCAGTCCACGGAATTTCTGATCTGTAACATCACCCTCTTTCAACGTTTCTGCCAGTTTGTCTCTTCCTTTATTCACCAACAGGCCGATAGTGGCTTTAAATACAGCAGTTATTAGTGAAGACATGTTGAGTACTCCTTTTAATGAAGATCTCGGTCGGCACTGGTATCTCCTTAACCGTTCAGTTCAAGCGCTGACTGTTAAGATACAAAAAATGCATGTGAGGTTAAGTTGTCAGTTATGACTTAAACAGGAAAAATTCGAAGAAAAATTCTAACTAAGTAAAAAAGAGGAGAAAATAATTGTCTAACTCTTTAATTAAACTGAGGAAACTTAATAAAAAGTCTACTCACAGGTTGTTGGTGCACTATGTTCTCTAGCTACACCTTAGTGTTCACTATTATCCCAATTAACACCAAAAATCAAGCTGGTGTGTTTTGAGGAAAAATTTCACTTTGCTTATTAAGTAATGGTCCGGATAAGAAGGAAAGGACCAAAACGCAGTGAACACGTCGGAATGCAGAAAGTTGCTAACTTTACTATTGTCTATACTATGGTTCTGATTGGTTTAAACATCAAATTTTACGAAATCTTGGCAAAGCAGCATGTATATTAATCCCTTTTTTTCTATTCAACTTCCGTATAACAAAATCTCGTCTTAGTCTAAGTAACACAGAAAACGTATGTGCGGATCATGTAAAATTGTAAACATTTCTTGGCTATTGTTTGCAACTCTTGTGATTGGTCGAAATGTTTTAACACAAAAATACACTCTTTAAAAGTAGAGTTTAAATACATTTTCTTTCGTAAACTGCCTTTTTGTAGGTTGATGCATTCTCTGCGTAAAAATGAAAACATTTCTATGTGAGGAAAGCGTATTGCGCCACAACAAAAGAAATTGCTTCCCTTCTTACCTGGATCGCTACTTAACTGTTAGCTAGAAATGAATTTCAATACCGTTGTATCCATCCGGCAAAAACGTTAGAAAGACCTGAGGGTATCTTGTTAATGTACGAGTCAAGTAAATTCATGCGTGCGGCAATAATCTCCTGTTAATTTCTCCTGTTGCCAATAATACTGATATCATATACTACTGAATAGACGGTTTTGGTATTCTGCCATTTCAATGGTGTTATACAGCAATTAAAATATATAATAATCCTGTACTGATCTTCTCCTCAATATTAGGGACCTTAAGTAAGGACGACGACGGCGGCAGTGAAAACGTCGGTAGAAATGAATTTGCGTTCTTTTAAACTTAATCGTGTCTGTTTGGACCCGCTCAATATGTCAAATGCAGGCGAATTTTCCTGGAGTTAAAATTCGTCGTCGTATGTCCTCGTCCTCCATAAAACGTCAAATTAGGAGGTTTCACGTCGTAGTCGTGCAGTAGTCAATTTGAGACTGAAAGAGTTTCAATTTTTTATGCTTAGTCACTTTTTTAAAAGTTTTCTTTGCTGAGTGGCAATCATCTCTGAGGTTTAAATCAAATGGATTTTTATGCTTTTTACTAGAAAGTAAACTTAGCTGTTTTCTTAGAGATGTTGGAAATGTAGTATCACAACACTATTCACTCACTTCAGATTGTTTAATTAAAAGTCACAGTAAAAAAAAGTCACACCCATAACCGTCCAGAAAGCTGCTCTAGTCTTGAGTGAAGTGAAGAATTTGTATTGAATACATATATTGTTCAAAAATCTAAAGTTACAAATCATTTTTTTGATTGACGTCTTTGTTAGTATGATCAATCTGATAAAATTGTCACGCACTTAATATTTCTAACAAAGATGCACAGTCCGAATCAAACCACTTTTTATGAACTTTTGTTTTCTTTTTTTTCCTTCCTAGTCTAGAGGACTGGGTACAAATATCATTTATTATATCTGTGAATTGTCCTGTAGCTATATAAACTGTTTTATATCATTATTTTATATATCTGTATTCTATTTATTTACTTATTTAATTAATTAATTTGTTTGTTTGTTTTTATTTTTACGGTTGGTGTGATACCTTAACGATTTTACCGGCCTAGTAACATGAACTTACATATCGGTCAGTATAAAACAAGGACTGCGGACTGGGTATAAAACACGGACTAGGTATAAAACGCGGACTGCAGACTGCGGACTGGGTATAAAATAGAAATTCTTGGTGGAGGTTCCTTGAATCAAGAGCCTGACAAAAACGCTATCTTCTTCACCCATTTTAGACATGGTCTCGGTCTCTAACAACTATGAAAGGGATCAGGACCCGGGGAGTACTCTCTTATATAAGCCATATACGTATTTGCCGCCCTAAGGGGTAGAGTATATGGGTCGTTTTGGTGGCCTGAAAACACTTTGCCTATTTTGATTTGGAATCGGGTATGGTTTTCGAGGAAACTACGGGAGCGTAGAGGTGCGAGTTTATTTATCGTTTTCAATTCTAGATTTAAGAATTTTTTGTTTGCGCTCTAGAGAGAATGATCTACTGTTGCGCTCTAATCTATAAATTTATAACGATGACATAATTTCTGCCTAATTGGGCCTAGCCTGATCCAGGCTCCGAGATAGTTGGGTCCGCTAAATTGAGAAAGTGCCAAAATACAACGAGAGGAAACTGGGTAGTCTCCTCTTTATTTGAGAGCCTGGAACAGGCTAAATTAGGCCAGGTCTGAAAATGGGTATGGATTTTAGAGATCAGGTCTGAAAACGGGTGTGAAAATGACATTTTTTATTCTGAAACAGCGTAAGGATTTAGAGAACCAGGGGGCGTAACCCCACCAAAAAATTCCTAGCAGTACCCCTTCCGGGGTTCAGGAGCAGGGTGTAAAACATGTCATCATAATCATCGCGTAGAATATAACGTTGGGCTGGATGATTCATTTCGGTTATTATTCACGTATAGGTGAGTAATCCCTCCCGCCTAAATACTGCTTTTTACCTCGCGGAATGCCCTTATACTGACCTGCTCGTCTGAGTTTTTCATTTCCTCATATTCCCAAGGATTTATTTGAAACGGAATATAGAGGCATCTTTAGGAATTTTACTCTGACTCGGCTAACACCAATATTATTCCTTTTATTCGTTGCTTCTCTGATTCGTTCAGAGTTTAATTTCAGTTGCCTTGAATAGCAGCATAACCTTCCTTACCCGTGCAGTATGCTTTCATTCTCCACATGAGGAGAATATAGACTGCGTGACCGGCTTACAGGATGTTTTTGTGTGAGGCAAGGAGCTGGAACTAATGTTTTATGCAAGCCCGCTTTCCGTTTCTCTCATTTTTACCTTTCTAAGGCTGTTAATTTTTATATACATAGTTCGTAGTCCGCCCTTTTTACCTAGTCCGTGTTTTATTCTCAGTCCGTAGTCCGCGTTTTATACCTAGTCTGTATTTTATACCCAGTCCGCAGTCCGTGTTTTATACTGACCGATTTACATATCTCAACTGGTGAGATACGCTAGAATTTGCACGTCCAAAGTTGACTTCATAAATAGACTCCGCGGACTTTCATTACGTCTCAGACAACAAGGCTTTGAAACCAATCGACTTCAGAACTCATTTAATAAATTCGTCAATCGCCATGGTTTTATCGTCGAGAAGTATGGTGCAGCCCTTCGGGAGATCGGTGATTTGATAAATGCAAATTTTGCACTTAAGTGTCTCTACAGATAGACGACAAAATTTCGCAATTACTTATCTCAGTGAAAAGTAAAATAAGTAAAAAAAATACTGTGCATATATATATACTGATACAAATCTCGCAGTTAACCATTTTTCATTAACTGCGAAATTTCTCTCTGTATATATACAGAGTCAAACTTCGCAATTAAGTATTTTTCCTTAACTGCGAAATTTCTCTCTGTTAATAGTAAAAAACACAAATCTCGCACTTAACTATTTTTCCTTAACTGCGAAATTTCTGTCTATTTATAGTAAACGACTGAAATCTCGCACTTAACCATTTTTCCTTAACTGCGAAATTTCTCTCTGTATATATAGAAAGTCAAACTTCGCAATTAAGTATTTTTCCTTAACTGGGAAATTTCCCTCTGTTTATAGTAAACGACTGAAATCTCGCACTTAACTATTTTTCCTTAACTGCGAAATTTCTCTCTGTTTATAGTAAACGACTGAAATCTTGCACTTAACCATTTTTCCTTAACTGCGAAATTTCTCTCTGTTAATAGTAAAAAACACAAATCTCGCACTTAACCATTTTTCCTTAACTGCGAAATTTCTCTCTGTTAATAGTAAAAAACACAAATCTCGCACTTAACTATTTTTCCTTAACTGCGAAATTTCTGTCTGTTTATAGTAAACGACTGAAATCCCGCACTTAACTATTTTTCCTTAACTGCGAAATTTCTCTCTGTTTATAGTAAGAAAGACAAATATTGCAGTAAACCATTTTTTTGGTTAACTGCAAATTTTTATCTGTTCATAGTAAAAAACACAAATCTCGCACTTAACCATTTTTCCTTAACTGCGAAATTTCTCTCTGTTTATAGTAAGAAAGACAAATATTGCAGTAAAACATTTTTGGTTAACTGCGAAATTTCTATCTGTTTAGAGTAAAAAACACAAACATCGCAGGTAACCATTTTCGTTAACTGCGAAATGTCTCTCTAAACACAAATCTCGTAGTTAACCATTTTTCGTTGACTGCGGAATTTGTGGATAACACCCTCCTCGATCTGCAGAATTCCATAGAATTCTTCATATCCTACTCAGCGTCATTCAATAATCGCTGAATATCAAAACTAGATCTTAAACAAAAAGCACATCTCCTGGTTACGTTAGTAGTTTTGAAAAATATATTTTACACAGAATGAATTATAGAATGTACTTCTACTTCACGAAAATATGGCATCACTACTGTAGAACCACTTTTTTTCATTACAAGAAATATTTTATTATTGACAGATATCAAGGTACCTGTAAATAATTCTTGCTAATGTTGTTGACCAATTTCTTTTTATTTGTGAATGGTTAATACGTCAATTGTTCGTGTAAATTAAATTAAAGAATACTATGGATCATCAGAATTTCCAATTTATGATTAGGAAGTGTTTATCAGATATTTCTCTGTGAAAGGTTTGAACCCAGGAGTCATTTCAAAAGTAGGTTGAGTTTGATCGTCCGGGTGAACGTAGTCCTGAATAGGACTGTTGTTGTTGACTACTTTCACCCGGACGATCAAACTAAACCTACTTTTGAGATATTTCTCTGTGAGTTTGAAGTTGCTGACCTTTTTTTGCAGTTAAATCATCAAGTTGTTCACGTACATTGAAATGAAAAATATCGTACATCCAATGCAAAAATGGCCACTAGTTTAATATTCTTTTGTTTATATTAAAATCGCCCTGAGTAAGCTCTTTTTAAAAAATATATTCTTTTGAATTTTTATCCTGAGAACATGGTTACCCAGGCTCATTTTAATGTAAACAAAGAACATTTAAGTTGGTGGCCATTTTTGTATTGGGTGTAAGGCAGGCCGTTGAGAGGATCATTTCATTTAGGACTTTTCCACCAGATTTTTAGGTATGATATCAGTAATCAGATTTGCTTGAAGAAAGGATGAGTAGACCCCCCTCTCATCAACTTTAAAGATTTAAGTAACAACATCATCAATTCCAGAGCAGTAAAGACCTTTTTGTTGAATTTTATTCTCGCGTTAATTTTTTATTTTCAATTGTGTGTAGTGAACATATGCATTGGTGGTATCATAATGGTAATGTAGTTGGAAACAATGAGAAAGTGCATGCAAGTTCGTCGATCAGACATTTAAGGTTTCAAATTGCAGCTGCATTTAAAAAGAGTCGTTAAGGTCACTTTCATTTTCAGTAGGTTTATTATTGATAAATTATATAGCCTCACCTCATTAACTCCCATAAATATCAAAACCTTGATTCCCATGCGGTTTTTTTTTTTTATTTATTCTCTATTTATTTTTCAAGAAGTTCTTGAGGTGTGTGGTTCCAGAAAATATTCATCAACCAACCACGGAAGATTTTTGGAAATTCCAAGGGGGTCACAAGGGAAAAGTTTTCAAAGAAAAATATGGAGCTAAACTGGAATTTCCGGAGGGGAGATTTTTATTCCTTTATATAAATCGAGGAAAAGTTCGCATTTATTGAGAAATGGTTAACTGCGAGATTTGTGTTTCTTCATATTAACAGAGAAAATTTTTGCAGTTAACGAAAAATGGTTAAGTGTGAATTTTGTGTTTCTTTATATAAACTGAGAAAAAATTCGCATTTAATGAGAAATGGTTAACTGCGAGATTTGTGTTTCTTCATATTAACAGAGAGAATTTTTGCAGTTAACGAAAAATGGGTAAGTGCGAATTTTGTGTTTCTTTATATAAACTGAGAAAAAATTCGCATTTAATGAGAAATGGTTAACTGCGAGATTTGTGTTTCTTCATATTAACAGAGAGAATTTTTGCAGTTAACGAAAAATGGTTAAGTGTGAATTTTGTGTTTCTTTATATAAACTGAGAAAAAATTCGCATTTAATGAGAAATGGTTAACTGCGAGATTTGTGTTTCTTCATATTAACAGAGAGAATTTTTGCAGTTAACGAAAAATGGGTAAGTGCGAATTTTGTGTTTCTTTATATAAACCGAGATAAAATTCGCATTTAATGAGAAATGGTTAACTGCGAGATTTGTGTTCCTTTCTACAAATAGAGAGAAATTTCGGAGTTAATGGAAAATGGTTAACTGCGAGATTTGTGTTTCTTCATATTAACAGAGAAATTTTTGCAGTTAACGAAAAATGGTTAAGTGCGAATTTTGTGTTTCTTTATATAAACCGAGATAAAATTCGCATTTAATGAGAAACGGTTAACTGCGAGATTTGTGTTTCTTCATATTAACAGAGAAATTTTTGCAGTTAAGGAAAAATACTTAATTGCGAAGTTTGACTCTCTATATATACAGAGAGAAATTTCGCAGTTAAGGAAAAATGGTTAAGTGCGAGATTTCAGTCGTTTACTATAAATAGACAGAAATTTCGCAGTTAAGGAAAAATAGTTAAGTGCGAGATTTGTGTTTTTTACTATTAACAGAGAGAAATTTCGCAGTTAAGGAAAAATACTTAATTGCGAAGTTTGACTCTGCATATATACAGAGAGAAATTTCGCAGCTAAGGAAAAATAGTTAAGTGCTAGATTTGTGTTTTTTACTATTAACAGAGAGAAATTTCGCAGTTAAGGAAAAATGGTTAAGTGCGAGATTTCAGTCGTTTACTATAAACAGACAGAAATTTCGCAGTTAAGGAAAAATACTTAATTGCGAAGTTTGACTCTGTATATATACAGAGAGAAATTTCGCAGTTAATGAAAAATGGTTAACTGCGAGATTTGTATCAGTATATATATATGTGCACAGTATTTTTTTTACTTATTTTACTTTTCACTGAGATAAGTAATTGCGAAATTTTGTCGTCTATCTGTAGAGATACTTAAATGCAAAATTTGCATTTATATATACTCCCGAGATGAGATGAGAGTAACAATCCAGGCTTAAATTGCACCATCGTATCCTTGCATTGCTTTTAAGTTGCGTGTACATTTAGTTCGTTTAATAACGTCTTAGTTTTGCTTTGCGTTATTTTCCTCACTTATATGTGTTGTCCGCGACTGTGCTCACACGGTGTGTGGCTCCTCCTAGAATGTTCTGCAATTGGTATAGGATTTAATGGCGCCGAAACCAATTGTGGAATTGCACGCATAGTCTAGGCAAGGACAACTAATATTCAACACACGTCGTTGTGCTACATGTAAAAGACTTATTAGATTCTTGATTTCAGCCCTTCTTTGGAACACTGCTACGCCAAATCATCGCCCTGGTTTCAGCAACCTGAGACAGGTTAACTCAAAAAACCTAATGCATGTCACAGGTCTTTTTAGCTTAACCAACGCAGAAGAAAGTTTTGCTGACAGTCCTAAATTTTGATGAACAGTAGAAGCAACACTCATTAACTTTAAAAATATCAATTTTAAATGCACTTACTTTTGGCAGCTTCAGTTGAAGGAACACAAATGTCACAAACGCACAGGGAGACAGTAAATGCAAGTGAGCCAAGCAAGGGAAATCGAATTGAAAATAATGTATATACTTGTGCGTGCAGGAATTTTACAGTCCTGACTTGACGTACTTGACCTCTGTGTGTTTTTATTAGAACTACCGTAAATCCTCTATTAAGCCCCCCCTCTCAAATGAGCCCCCTCCCTCTAATAAGCCCCCCTTTTCAGGGGAAGAAAGTTAATAAGCCCCCCCTCCCCACCCCCAATTATTCTTCACTAATAAATGATAGGCTGTATTAATCAATCACGACCGCAAAACTCCGTGTGGACTGATCCAGGATGGTTTATTACCAACTGTAAGTTCGGATTTCATTCTGATCCTCGGCTGCATGACTTAAAACTTCTTGTACTTGAGCTTTTCCACTTTGTATTCTAGTTCTTTATGGAGAACTGATACCATCGTCGTTTCTAAATTAAATAAGCCCCCCCCCCCTCTCAAATAAGCCCCCCGTCTCTATTAAGCCCCGCCTCAAATGGGCTGGAAATAAATAAGCCCCCGGGGGGCTTAATAGAGGATTTACGGTAAACACCTAGACTAGATAGAAATAATGTATTGTATCAAAACGAGAATTTTACCAGAACAGATCTAGACATCTCAAGGGAGAGCATTTTGAAAAGAAGAAGTAACAGGTAACCCTGCTAAACCGGCATTCCCATCCCGGACACCCCAACCCACGGGTCTCATTAAACTGTTTGAACTGAGACTATAAATAGATGATAATGATAATTGATGTTAGACAAAAACAAGCTAAGAGGATGTACCGTGTGGCACGAAATGTTTGCCAGTCTAGAGTTTATTTTGGCGGATTGGGGAATTTTTTTTTTCTGTTTCGTGGAAACTAATTTTTGCGCCTAGAACTCATTGGTTTTTCTCGCTGGGAATTAATTTTTGCGATTTTCAAAAAGGACCCAGTACCCTGCATTGATAATATTTTCGTTCTTGTTAAGTACAGGGTTCCTTTTAAGTACAGGGTGTAAAAGAAATGCGTATTTTCAAACAGTACTACGCAAGCTACGGTAAGACTTGCCCACAAGTTAAGCTCAAATCTTTTTCTCGAGCGCGAAGCCCGAGCGTAGTTTTTTTGTTTTCTGCGGCAAAAGCGAGCGAGCTGGGGCCAACTAGCGCAACCGGAAAAAAGAAGCAAAGGACAGTTGAGGAAGTCTAAGCTACGGTATGCGTACACTATGTAAAACCAATTCATTGCATGAAAGAGGCGAGTTGTAATTGAACAGACACGATTTCTCAGTACTGTATTTTTGTGTTGCAAATTTTAGTCAGAGTATGATTTACTCTGGAGTAAATTTTTGCGGGAAGCATTAGGGCCATTTATACGAGGAAAAATAAGACGCGTCCTAAATAAGACGCAAACTTTCCCGTATAAACGGCATATTTCGTCCGAAATTTAGGTAACACCCGTCTTATCTAAGAACAGCCTTTAACACCTGTTCTTTGACAAGACGCGACTTAGCTAAGTCGCGTCTTAAGGAGCCGTTTATACGGGATAGTTTGCGTCTTATTTAGGACGCGTCTTATGTAAGACGCGTCTTATTTTTCCTCCTATAAATGGCCCTATTTTGTCTTAACTTTTTTTGCGGAACTAAATTTTGCGGATCGCTGGAAAAATCGCAAAAATTAGAACCCGCAAAAATCTCGTGCCACACGGTATCTCTAGTTAGTGAACTTTGTTTGTTTTGTTGACAGCTTGTCTCTATTTTTGAGGAAAACAATAAAAAAAGTGGTCCCGTTCGTAGGAGAAAAGCTTCAGCGCATCTGAAATTTTCTTTAATCGCGAGCAATACCATTGACCTGTGATTAGAGCGGCCGCACATTGTTAAATTGTCTAAAGCAAACCAAATTGGGGGTGTTACTAAACAGAGTAACGCAGTAATGATTGAGTAACAGGATAAAAATTCAAGGGGTTTAAAAAATAAATAAGTAAAACCTAATGAAAGAAAAAACATAAAAATGGTTGTAATATCCTAATAATGACCATTACCAATCTCGAAAAATTGTGTAGGCTTATTAAGAACAACAACGACAACCTCCCCTCCCCACCCCTCACTCCAGCAAAGTCGAAGGTATTTTCGCCCCGAAAAAGTCACCAGAAACGGCTGTTATTTTCTCACGCCACGAGGAGACCGAGGAGCAACCATAGAGGAAGGAAAGCTCCTGCAGATTTTCTTTCTTATTGCCACAGGGCGTGAAATTGCAACTATTACAGGCACCAATTTCTGTGACGATCATGCAATGAATGGCACATATTTCAGAAGGAAGTCTGTCGCTGGCGAACGCCATCTTGATTTTTCAAAGAAATATGTAGGGGAACAGCACCGTAAATGATCCCCAGACCGCAGATGGCCCCAAAAATGGACCGCAAATGATCTCTATTGTCGACCGTAAATGATTCCGAGGAAAATTGAGAATGGCCTGAACTCAAGTTACTGGATCATCATGTCACGTTTATTATCGCAACAAAAAGTATTAATAAAACTGAATACATTTAACAAATAAATGCCAAGACTGAAAAAAAGAAACCGTGAAACTACATTTAAAACTTAGTTCAATAAATAAAACACAAATCTAAATGGAAACAAAAAATTTAAATAAGCTTACATCAGTAAACTTATTTAAAACTTATTATTATCTAATAGTATTTTAGTTGCTTTAAGAGTCCCTTTGTCTAAGAAAACCGGGCAAAATGTGAAAAATTTCAACATCATTGTTGGAGTAATGGACAAATATAATAAACATAGTTCTTCACTGCTCTTGTATTAGAGATACGATACGCTTTTAAGATAGTTTCTGTTCAAGCGGAATTGCTACGATATCATAGTTTTTTTATTGTTTTTATGCTGAGAGTTAAATCTTATTATTCTAAATATCAATTATCGTATTTTTAATTTGTCTGTTTCTTGCATTCATTAGTCATGTCATTTAGAGATTATTCTCAGCTGTAATCTAAGTAGTTCGTATTCTTTCATTATCGCTCAGCTTCAGTTCGAACCTACGTTTGGTACATCTACGTCTGCTATTACTACGTGTACTTTTACTTCTATTCGATCGTAACGAACATTCCTATAGTTTATGAACTCTAAGGATCTGTCATCAAATCTGTTTTAATTCCATCACGTGGAGTTCGAATCATCTATCGCCTCGCACCGTGCTATCCCTGTTTGTTGAATTTGATATGAAGTATTCGCAACCAGTTTCAGCAAGAAATTCCTAAAATCCCATTATTGTATCGGAGACCTCGTATCAACTTGAAAAAATGAAAATTTTTGTAGCGGCAAAAGTCTCTGAATACGACCCCGCAAAAAAAGTTTGCTATAGAACAACCCCATTAGGACAATTCTTTTCTTTTAGATACAAAATTTTCCACTTAATCGTTTCTTCGTTTCTCTTTTCTTGATTTTGTATCTCTGTCACCGTCTCCAGCAGCAAAGGCACGAGAAATGAATACAGGTTTGCGCCGACAGGGTCCTTACCACTATAAGTGTATTTCGAAATAAAACTGTATTCCAGACATTTCTAGGCTTTAAAATGAAAGACAAGCTTTCTTCTTAACGTCCTTTGGCTGTCCTAAATTTTTACAGCAACGTAACATCAAATGCTTAAGAAAGGAGAAAAAAATTGCAAAAGAAACAGTTCGGTTATTTATCGTTGTATTGTTTTCATTGTTCCGGCTACGCGTTGTTCAAGTTCTTAGCACATTCACCATCCATACCTGAAATCCATTCCATTCCTCTACTTTTCCCAGGATCACTTGCGGTACCGCACACAAGGGGTCCTCTTTGCTTACTTTGATTACCCGGCTAGAATCATTTGGGTTCAAAACTTGAAAATTTGGAGGATCTCAGCCCTAAAACAACATCTAGTAAACCGGCCGAATTTTCCTTGTTTGTTCTGTTTCTTCTTGTTTAATTCCGTTTAATTTTTTTTTTCTCGGGGCTCAGGACTTGTTCCACTTTATGGAATTGGCTACCACTCTGAACTATATTGAGTAGCCAAGTGAATCCTACAACAAAAAAAAGAGTTAATTTCATGCCCTGGTAGTATACGTTTCGGCTATTCTGCATGAACTAGCCTCGTTCTGAAATTCTAATTTGCCGCCATAATTCAAATTTCAGAGTCTTTATTCTTTTTAAACCGGTAGAAACGTTCAAGGTAGTTTTAAGTCGAATTCCGTATTTTCGTGAGAGGTTAAAAGACATTGAAAGTTGATCAGGAAAGGTAATAACCCCGGTAGTAATAAGCGAGCAAACTGTTTCTGAGCCTTGGCAATCGAGTACTTAGTTGATAACCGTAATAAGTACCCAACATGGTTCTATTATTTTGATTTACTTGACAGAGCTATTTCTACTAAGAAATGACATACTTGTGGCAATTAGAAAGAAAACCTGTAGCTTACCTTCCTCCATGGTTGCTCCTCGGTCTCCTCGTGGCCCTGAGAAAATAAGAGCCGTATTCCGGTGACGTTTTCGGCGCGAAAAACCTTTAACTTTGCTGGAGGGAGGGGTGGGGAGGGGAGGTTGTCGTTGTTGTTCTTAATAAGCCTACACAATTTTTCGAGATTGGCAAAGTTACTCTGAAATCAATGCAAAAATTAAATATAAAAGTAAGGATATTGTTACCCAAAAGCTGGCTATTGAAGTACTGAATTCTTTCATTAGGCTGTTGTGTTGATCAGAAACACTGTTGAATTTCACTGATCCTGTTGTTCGCACAGTTTACGTACCGAACAGTTTGAGTTTTAACAGTTAATTCTAGTGATTCTTTGAGCGCTTCTAACTCAGTAGATGGCTCACTTACTATACAAGGTTTCTCGATAAAAGATTCACATTCATTCATATGGGTCTCTCGCATGGTATAGTTCATGAACTATACCACTTCCAAAATGTACTCTTGCCATCTTTTACTGTGGGCTAACCATCAACAGTGTTTACATTTGTATGTTTGCATTCGTACGCTTCCACCGTTTGAGTCGCTTCGAGCTCCTCGGAATGTACTCTGCTGAAGTCCGCTGATCTATTCTACGCATACTCATATCTTGCGTACGCGCTGAACACGCCAGAGTGCGATTTGTGCCAAAGGGAAAAACCAAGCCCATTTTATAACTGGGCTGTGCCACAGGCAGCCCAGTAACTAGAAACGTTATGAGTGGGGTGGGGAGGGGAAGGGGAAGATGTTCTTTTAATGTATGAAATGATAGCCATGCAGGACCATTTAGAAAAACAAAATCTTTCACAGTGATCAGTTTGGCCTGGCACCAGGCTCCGTAGGCGGGCGAGCGAAGCGAGCCAAGCGGTAGCCTGGGGAGGGAAAAGGGTCCACGCGATTCTTTTATGCCGTTTCAATCCGTTTTCTGCCATTTTTCCCCCACGGCGGAGCCTGGTTTTAAGGTACGAACAGCTTAGAAACAATTCTTATGCAGCCGGAAAATCCTTTAAATGTCGATGCAAGTGACAATTAACAAATTAGACTGAGACGAGTTTACTGGGCTGCCCGCTAGACTCCCGAGAAGTAAGTGCCATGCAAATTTTGCGCTCGATTGTCCCTCACTCGACTTTTTTTTCGTCTTTAAGCTTTTTTCCCGACTTTTTTCTCGGCTTTTTTTCCCGACCTTTTTTTTTTTGGACTTCTTTCAGCGCTGATCACATACATCAAAGGCTCATTCATGGGTAGAAGTGCTAAGAGACATCGTCAGGCTTGATTCTTGGCTTGGTAACTATTTTATTTATCGCTGAAAATGCCTGTACCGTTCAGTTTGACCTCCGTACCTTCCTATCTTACAACAAGGCAATGCTGAGCTAGGAAAACTTGTGAAAGTCAGATTGGAAAAATTAAAATTGTTTCAGTATCAAAAAGTTCAGGATGAACTAATTAATCAAAGTGTCTAAGACGGTAAATAGCTTCCAACTTCATCGACCAGCCCCTTCTTCATCAGATCGAACCCAAAAACCCTACACTCAGCTCAAAATTTGTTGTTATTTGACGTATAGGGTTTGCTCATTTTGGTCTAGAATCGGGTATGGTTTTCGAGGGAACTACGCGATAACGCATGAATACTCGGAAGGAAATAATATATGCAAATTCAGTGCGGTAGAATTGTAAAAAATCTTTTAGTTGGTGTTCTTATCTAAACAATGATGACAGGATTTCTGCCCATACCTGGTCTGAAAATGGGTATGGATTTTAGTGGACAGATCTGAAAACGGGTGTGTAAAATGACATTTTTTTGGTCTGAAATAGGGTCAGGACACTTGGAGCTACTGGAGAACAGTAGACCTGCACCGTTCTAAACCTCTTATTTCACTGCTCCCCTTTAATCTGCACCTCCATTGTTTTCAGGGATAGGGGCATTGTTATGTGACAATCCCTATTGTTTACCCAGCAAATCACAAACAATCTTTCAAATAGGTGCGGGATAGCCCCTGGAGAAACGGGAAGTACATCCCAACCAAGAATTCCCAGGCGAACCTCTCCGTGGGAGTCTCCTGTCATTCACAAAATGATATTTTGTATCTACTCTGCGAAAGGAGGATTCTCTCTTGCATGGCTTCTACCGTATACGAAGTCGTTCACGTCGCTTGTCAATCTCGTAAAAAAGGCACGCAAAACGCGAATTAAATTAAATTCTAAAAGCCATGCACTGGGAAAGAAACCGCTGCTCGCAGATGGGATATTTTGTATCAAAAGAGAAGTCTTGACTTGTTTTTCTATTTTAATAAAGTTACATTTAATTTTCTTCTATTACGTTGTTTGAAATTGGAACCAAAAACTAAAATAAGTACTTTTTACTTAAAGGCACAGTGCTTGTCTGAGAAAAGAGCGATTGTTAAAAGAAGAGAAAAAACATATACAAAGATAAGCATTTTCCATCAAAATGTCTAAATTTGATAATTCTGAAAGATTTTCTTTCTAATATAATGGTAGGTTATTTATTCGTGGAAGAAGAGAGACCATTAACAGTTTACGGGATACGCGGATCATTGAATCTACAACATTGGCGAGAGTAAATTATGAAACTTTTTCTTGTTATCAGAAACTGATTAAAAGTGCATGTGGACATGCGCTGGATGAGTTGCTGCTGCTCTGTTTCGTTTATTCGGTAAGTAGTGAATCTAAAACAAAGAAAAAAGGGGGGAATAAGTCATTGCAATATGAACCTCCTCAAGTTTGACAACGATAAAACGGCTTTACATATAAATAGTATTATCATTGTTAGAATAACCACTGATTCTGCCTGCGCCCTCCATGCTGGTATTCTCGTAGCACCCCAGGACAATCGTGTGGAGGTCTCGGGGGAACCGTTTTGCCTAAGTAAGCCAGCTATCCCGTGATTTCAGTCTCTTTTGCCAAGTGACCCCGTTCTTAGCCGGGGTTATAATTTTTTACCCTCCCACCTTTCCTTCGGAGACGCGTGTCCCCCTCTCCGTTCTCTGTCTTACGACCCGCTGCCTTTGCAAAATCTCCCTTCCCATAACTTAGTTTCGCGAAGGCAATAAGCGTTGTTCTTAAAGTGAAAATGGTTCTGACTATTTTCTTGTTGTTTGGTGGGATTTTAGGCGCGCACTATTTTCACACTGACTGATTTGATGTTGATGTTATTCTGTCACCCTAAACTAGGGTTCTGGAAAAGGGGGTCCTGATCACGCATTCTCGAAATTCTGTCACATCCCGAATATCGTTTTCTTTCCCAATCCCACATCCGTTCCCAAATTTTATCGAATCCCGCACTGTATTTTGGCAAAATCCCGTATCCCGATAATGTTTCCCGAATCTCGCACTGCATTTCAGTCAAATCCCGTGTCACGATAACGTTTTCTGAATACCGCACTGTATTTTGGCCAAATCCCTTATCCCGATAACGATTTCCGAATCCCGCACCGTATTTCAGTCAAATCCCGTATCCCGATAACGTTTCCCGAATCCCACACTCTATTTTGCCCAAATCACACTCACATTTCCTTCTTTAAAACAAAGTACAGTTTCATTTTTCAACCCGTTCCTTTTCGTGCATCCCCTGACTAGACTCTCAGTATTGCACGTTAATGCAAAGACTTCGTGACTTATGAAGCAAGAGAGACCAAGATTTCAGATCTCATGCCCCAACGGTGGTCTTATCAATAAAGTTCCACTGAACGTTAAAAAAAGAAACAGAACGAAGAAGATTGAAGATAGAACGACTTGCCTGCTTCTCGCCTGTTAAACCAGAGTACGAAGCAAATGAAATATCAAGATCCTTCTCAGCAGAGCTCGTCCATGCACAAGCATCAGAAATTGGAAATGAGTTTTTTGTTGAAGAGCAGAAGTCCTTCTGAGATCTGTCGTGTTTGACGGGGGATTTAGACTTGAAGGACAACAATTTTCTGTAAATTGAGAAATCAAGGAAAGCTTATAAAGTTAAGGATTTCACAAGTTTACGAAAGGGTAAAACTAGAGAAATCTTTCTGGTTTCCTGATTTATTCATATTTAGGAGACAGTGCATTTCGAGCAGTTAAATAAGGATGCTAAAAGTTCTAAACTAGGTATGTGAAAGGAGCACCATTTGTCAATAAAGGATATACGAAAGGGGTACATTTTCTGTCAAAATGGTATATATCAGCAAGTGGATGAACCTCGGGGCAAGGCCTTCCTTTTATTGAGTACCCACCCCCCCCCCCCCCCCCCAACAGCATATAGCCCCCCTATTGTCCCCTTTCGCTGCGCCGATTGACAGATATTCAACTCGCATGTTCACAGGAAATACGAGAAATGTCTGACTTCTTTAGATACGCTAATGCAAATCACTCAGCTCACCTGGGAAATTTAAAGAAACGTGACCCACGTGACTTCTGTCTGTGTTTTTCACAGTATTTGCACAGGCAACCCACTTGTGGCTTTGTTTTGTGATCACAGTAACTGCGTTCCTCGCCGAGCGGAGTCAGGTTGGTTTCAAATGCAACTGGCTCCAATCCCTTGCGTTTCTTTTGCTTCTCATTCTGCTTTCTCTGTTTCTCCTAGAAAAAAGGTAAAGTTAAGTCTATGAATTTAACCTCATAAAAGAATTTTGATCTGATACACGGAGGTATAACGCCCGAGGAACTGTGACAAGCAAGAATTTTGTTGAAATGTTTCTTTGAGTTAGCAAGTTGAAAAGCACTAGCCTAAAAAAAGCAGTACCACTGCTTCTCCCTCGCAAAATGATGTCTCAGAAATGAGCGCAGAAGTTCCATACTTAAGACGCTTCACTACCCAGATATAGGTAGTGCTACTAATTGGATGAAAATCTGCTGTGACTAATCAGATGGACTTGACCCTGATAGGTGTAGTTAGCAAAAATCAGCACCAAATATTCCTGTTTGTAGCCTGCACTGGTTAACTGGTAGTCTACACCAACGCAAGAGTAAATGATTTCTGGAATAAACACCTACCATCAATTTTGCTCTATTCTTGTAAATTGAATTCCACTTATCATTTGCTTCTTTGCTGCCTGATGAAGAACATTTCGTTCCCGCTCCCGCCGTACTTGGAAGAAATTTCTCTTCCCCGATTTCTTTGACGCCAAGTTTGTTTTCTTCCGAAGACAAGGTAATGGTTTTTGGAGTCCCTAAAAAATTAGAGATGATAAACTTTGAGTTGAAGAGCAAATTGAGTTGATTTAAATATCTTCTAAAAGCCGCGTTTCCTTTGGCTGTGTAAGTAATTAACAGAATCCCCTTACGATGAGAAACGGACGAGGACTTTTGCTCCACTGTAGTGTTTGCGTGCAGTGTAAATTTCTCGCTGGCCCCCGGCCCCGAATATCTCATCCTCGTCCCCAGAACGAGGTTAGGAATAACTGAGAGCCTGTAACAGGTGGAACTGTGAATATTATTGTAGCCTTCATTCTGCGCACCGTTAAACGCAGTGATAAACCAAATCAAGAGACACAAAAGAAAAAAAGAAAGAAAGAAAAGGTTACGCTCACAATTCAAGTACAGAGGCTGTGTGCTAGGCATACTCGGCCTATGTCAAGGCGTTTTTACGGACCAGATTATTTTTAGACACAATTTAGGGCACTTTTTCCCGCGTAAATAGAATCTCCACTATGTCTATGAGCACATTCCAAGTATACGATATCAATAAGGAAAACAAAAATATTATTTAAACGTTATTAAAAGGCAAAAAATATCACTTTTAGCTCTATAGGTCTTGCTGACTGGTTTGTGGAATTTAAATGATATTCAAAATTCTCGCCAAAAATGTTCTAAAAATAAACTGGTCCGTGAAAACGCCGTGACACGAGTGCGTAGAAATTGCTCTCTCCTGGTCATGGGCTACTGGTGTAGTATCATGTATTTTCACTGGAAATGAAAAGTTCACAATTAATTACTTACCGACGCGATTAGGTCCCATAATCATCGTTAGGAAACTTTCATCGCCGCTAGTCAGGCCAGAAATCTCGAGTGTTGCGTTTTCGATTACCATGAAGCCATCCTTTCCCTCGCTGGTGACGTCAGATATTTCAATAATCACCTCATCAACCTCTATCACGTCACTCTCCTTCTCAATTGCAGCACCGGAGAGGTCAATAACAACATTTTCAAACTCCATCACGCCATCTTTGACTTCACTTCTCAGGCAGCTTTCAGCGGTCACTTCACAGTTGTCCTTAACATCACCAGTTAAACCGGCAGAATTTATAGTCACGCCAGATGTGTCACCTGCAGCGCTTTCCACGAGCCGTGCAACGTGTTTTTCATCCCCTCCTTTCAACCTCATTGTTGTTGTTTCAGCTCTTAATTTCTTGCTTGCGTGGAGAACAACTTCATCTTCGTCGTCTTGAATTGTCAACACTACATCGCCTGTTGCTGCCACAGGAGTTTTGCAAGACTCTCTGGAAGAGCTACCACTCTCCGTTGCCAAAGAGAGTGTCTGTGTTGATTTGTGAGAGGCAGAAGCAGTCAAATCGAAGCTTGAACAGTGCTTTGGCGTGGCCGGATACATCAAGGGAGATGATTCCAGGAGTGTCTGACTTTCTGCAGTGGGTAAAGAGGACTCTGGTTCTATGGTCAGTAGAATCGAAGGCTCAGACGATGGAGCGTCAGTAACGACTTCCGGTTCAATGTGGTGGTAGTTGAGTTCCGGTTTTGGCTCCAGTGCTTCTGTAGAATTTGGACTCAGTGAGGAACTGTGGGTTTCAGGTTCTGAAATAAGAGATGAGGCTTCCGGTTCTGCTGAAGTCATATCGAGTGAGGATACCGACGTCAAAGATGACCAAGATTTTGGAGTTCCAGAAACCCACGAAAACACATCAGATAGAGACGAGCAGGTGAAAGAGGTGTCCGGAGAGCTCAAGTCAGGTATATCAATAACAGCATAGGAGTCGGCTACAGGAGCATCAATAACAACAGAGACTGGACTGGGTTCAGAGAGATCAACAATAGTACGAGCAGCAGGTCCTTCAGAAACTGGATTTGTCTCAGGAATATCAACGGCCATGTAGACATTTTCTCCAGAAAAGTCAGAACATCCAGAAACTGCCATCAAAGGTGTGGATGTTAGAGTGTCTGTTAGGGTCCATGGAGACTGGGAATCAAAGTGTGTTGCTGCCAGTTGGTAAGATGGCGGATCTGGTTTGGGTTTATGAGTAGCAGAGTCAACTGATGTCCGCGTCCCGTAGTTCAGATTGGTCCTCTCAAAGATTATCTCTTCCTCGCTAAGCTGCTCGCTGAGGTTAGTCAGTGAATTGAAGTTCCAACCAAGGTCAGGATATTTTCTCCGCAAGTATCTTTTCTTACACTTTTCCCTGCAATAAAAGTTACAGAAAAAAAATTATGCTATTGTGGATGATGGCAAGTGTCAGGAGCCAGGTAAACAATAGACTTGCAACAAACTTGTTAGAGCGATTTTCATATGACCTTGAAAAAAGGTTTCGGTAAGTGTTCG
Source organism: Porites divaricata (assembly GCA_038088405.1). NCBI lineage: Eukaryota > Metazoa > Cnidaria > Anthozoa > Scleractinia > Poritidae > Porites > Porites divaricata. Next base: position 22,842,393 of record JBBMOI010000004.1, read on the forward strand.
TTCTTTTTTTCATCAGCCAATGGATGAATAGATCAAAACATGGCCTCTTTGTTTTCCCGCCAAAGAAACCCTAATATGGAGAAGGCATTGTTCGATTGGCCAATCGTGTTGTAGTATGACGTCAAAGCGAAGTATCGGTTGATTTCTAGAAAGTTCTCGGGCATGAAGGTACAAAATCAGCTATTGAAGTCGTGCAATACAAAACTATTAGCGGCTTGATGCGCTTCTTTTTGTTTGCAAGGCTAGTAAATTTAGAATTGACTCATTGCTTCAGTAAACGGAACGTAAATATACAACTCCTACCGGTGAAGTTGAGTGCATGGTATGATTAAAAAAACTTGCTATTCATGAGTTATCAGTGTACTAATAACTCGTCAATTCCTGCCTTAAACTACATCCTTATTAAACACTAAACACTAGCAAACTGATAGGGAACAAGCCTCGATTAAGACAAATATATTAAGAGCCTCCAAATGCATCACACAAAGCGGAAAGTCTCTTAAATTCTCAAATGAAAGCAACATACCACAGACGAGCCAGACCAGCAAATATGAACAGGAACACCATTATACCAGCCCCAACTGCTGCAAAATTGACAGAAGATCTCGACTCTCCTGGATCATCGTCCTCCTCAGTATGTTCCTCGATATCGTCGGTACGCTGGGATGCAGTTTTCTTCTTCTTGTAACGTTTCCGTTTTTCGTTTGGTGTTCCAGTCTTAAGATCATGCGCAGTCCAACGGAGACCTGGTGATGTTATCTTATAATGCGCGCTTGGTTTGTGATGGTGCGCCTTGGAATCGGTGCCACTTTGTGATGGGCGTTCATCCTCTGTCATCTGGGGTTTAGGAACATCGTGCTCATGCTCTGAGTTATCGCGGTTTGTATCGCTTTTGTCTTCATTATCGTGTTTTTCTGATTCAGCACCTTCTCCGTTAGTCTTCGAAAAGAACCTGTCATCATTCTCAGTCGGCAAAGGTGTTATGATCACGGGTCGTTTAACCTTCCTCTGGATTGGTACGTCTAGAAGGAAAAATTCCACGTAGATATTATGTTAACAGCAGAAAAATTAACCAGCACTTAGCTTTTTTTCGCGATAACACTTAAGACAGACAAAGGGAGGGAGGGAGAGTAAGAAAAGTTTCCATTCAAATTCCAGTTACTCAAATGGTAGATAGCACTATCTACCTGATAAATCATTGTCCAGTGGATAAAAGTATTTCGAAAACCAATTGCGTTGTCTCTTAGTTAGAGGTTTATCCAGGAAAAAAGGTAAAGCGCTATCTTCCTTTGGAACAATTGGGGCCAGGAATCTGTTTCTCGAACGTCCCGATAAGAAACAATCCTTTGAAGTTGTTTTTGTTGCTTACATTACGATAGAGTTCAATTAGTTTTTCAGTTAACATGATAAAACTATCGATCAGTTGACTAAACAAAACAGACTCATTTGTTATCTAAGACCCGCGTTTCTATAGAGTTTTGATTTGAATATCTTATTTCGGGCCCGGAAACTTTGGCCTCCTGATAAATGCATGTCCTATGCACTTTTATCTTAAGTCATGGTTACAAATTAAAGTATAGGTTACTCGCTCCTCACCCCTGCTCCTCATTGATTTCCAGCTGTTACCCTCATTTTTCTCCGTTTTGGTCCGCACTACCTTTATCTCTGATTATAACAGAGCACGGATGTAATTTTTGGTGCTGATATCGCACTTTTTGAAGTCATATGAGCTTATGCAAATCTTTACATTTGGGAATTACATATAAAACTTCAAGGTCTCATTTTTTCTTTTATGGTTATTTGCTTTAATTTATAATGTCAAATTAATCAGGGAATTTTTATAACTTACATTCCTTGGTAATAATTCAACAATTATTCTCACCTCAGTCTCTCTCTAAAAACGTTACAGTTAACAGAAAACAGTTTATGTTCAAAAACCCGATTCACTCATTAAACATTGTACTTAAAGTCATAAATAGCAAACGGATTAAATCAAATCAAATGTCTTAAAAAGTAGTGTGAATTTAAATCAAAATAAATAGTAAAAAAATAATAGGTGTGACAAGTCACGTGATAAAGAGAATTCACCATTCAAAATGAAACTGACGTCCTTTTGTGAAAGAGGAGACTCATTGAACCCGACCACCCCTACAAATCTCCTGAGACTCATTTCTTAATTCACCCGAGTGAGTAAAGGTAAAAATCCATGCATTAGTACCCTTCTTAAGAGAAAAATTCTGAAAATATTTCTTGCCTGTAGCAGATGTTGCTCGCACTCGATCGAACATAGACGTTTTCCTAAATGGCGAAGCTGAAGGTCTTACTCCAGTACGAGATAGAACACCAGCTTTATGCCTTTTGGCAAATCTTCGCATTGCGAGCTTGCGCATGCTCAAGATTTTCTGGAAATTGCCATTCCTGGGATCCATGTTTCCTCGTTCTTTACCAGTTGTTACTGAGCTCTCGATGGAGCTGAGGTTGGTATGCCTGTGTCCTGCATACAGCGGAGTAGGTTTCCATCTCTGAATAGGCTCTTTACTGTCAGGATCCACGGAAACAGGATTCTTCCCTGCTGAAAATTTCACAAGGCGTACGACACTGACTATTTTTTGTGCATACACTGTACCATTAAGGTGCTTTAACATAGACGTAACTTATCGTAAATGCGCGAGGATAAAAGTTGGTTTGGTAACCCAGTAACATGGTGCAATATTCATTCGCACGCGCGCCATACTGAACCTCATGTTACCTATTTTAGACACAACAAAAGCTTTCTTGAGCAAGTCATTTTTCCAGAAAGTGCTCCAAATAAACTATAGTTTGTGCAGTCATTTCAGGGCCGGAATGACATTTTGCCATTCAATACCGATGCTTTGCCATCTTATGTCAACGAACAAAACGTACAATGCGTCGAAAACCGCGTTCTCGCACATCCAACGCATTCAAAGTACCGTTAAACGACATTTGTACATTTGCACAATAAAATTAAAGGGAGAGTGACTCCTTCTATATTACCGTTACAAATTTTGCTGTTGAACAATTGGGCAAGAAAAACGGATATGATTATCGTTTTCCACTTCATCTTCGCTTTGGATTAAATTGAATAGAAAATGAAATGAATTCTTGTAGAAAAGAATGAAAACCTAACGTCATAGACGCATGCATGTTCCATTTTTGACGTCACGGCGGTTTTGATCGCGCGCACAGGCGCTCAATCTCGACCCCAGATCTCCAGGGCGGATAATCGTCAGAAGTGTAAGCACTAGGGTCGAGAGTGAGCTCGCAAAGGATTAACACGTAACTTAGCAACGGGATGGTGTGAAAAAGAAAACAAATAAATAGAGGTCTCTTTTTTTCATTATTTCCCTTTTAAGTTTCAAGCCATCACATTGAAAAACTAGCGTTATTTCATGGGTTTCTGCAGTTGGCAACAGGTTGACAATTATGAGAATTTCATGAACTGCATTCTTAAAAGGTCTGTAAGTTTGTTTGATTGATTGATTGATTGCAGTCGCTTATTTCCCTCGGTGTCTCTTGTTATAAAAACTACAAATCCTACTATACTCCACTGTCTTAAAGAGAGAGTGACTCCTTACCGTTACAAATGTTGTTGTTGAACAGTGGAGCAAGAAAAGCCAATACGAATATGGTTTTCCATTTCATCTTTGCTTTAAACCAAATTGAATATAAAATCCAATGAATTCTTGTAGAAGAATAAAAAACTTACGTCATAGACGCATACATGTTCTATTCTTGACGTCATGCTCGGTTTGGATCGCGCGTACCGGCGCTCTATCTCGACCCCAGAGCTCTTGTGCACATAATCACCAGAAGCGTAAGCACTGGGGTCGAGAATGAGCTCGCAAAGGATGAACACGTAACGTAGCAACGGGATCGGGATGGTGTGGAACTAACAAATGAATGGAGTTAGTTTTTCTTTTTTTTTATCATTTCTCTTTTAAATTCAAAAGATTAAATTGAAAACTAGTGTTGCTCTATGGGCTTGCGCACTTCCGCATTCGGTTTACAGTATCATGAGAAGATCGTTATATGCATGGTTAAAAGGCTTGTAAAGTTGATTAAACTCAGGTCAAGGACGGCGTAACGATGAGCAAGTACAGAATGAAATTTTTTAATAAATAAAAAATAATTACTCGTCAGTACTTAGACCTAAACGCAAACTCGTGGGAAATGTATGCGCGTTGAAAACGCCAACAAAAAAGCGTTCATATACATAAAAGACGAGGTTGGATTTAGAATAAGATTCGCGCTTACCTTTACAATCTTTGCTTTTCCATAGAATGAGTAGCAGAACCAATGCAAATATAGTTTTCCGTTTCATTTCCACTTTGGGAATCCAACGCATTCTTTTATAAAGAATGGAAATTAAAGCAAACGTCACATAAGCAGGTTTAATAATTGGGGCTTCGATCGATTTTGCTCGCGCGCACTGTTACGCGCGCGTTGAAAGGACTAAACTCGAATTCCGGTGTCCAATTTGCCTCACAGCCATTGGTCAAGCCAGGTGTTTGATTTGCGCGCGTCGTCGTCAACTGACGTTCCCGTTATGTTGCTAAATCAGCCTATTTAGGCTCATTTAACAGGACGGGAACGTCAGTTGACGACGGGAAAGCGCGCGGAAAGGACTAAACACGACGAGGCTAGGTGAGAGCATGGTGATGCACTGATCTTTACCGTATGGATTTTGAAAGGGTGGCTTGGCTATCGAAGAGATCGAAGGGGTTGGAACTGAACGTTTCGAACGTTAGCCCTTTCACCTTTAATGGCATTTTCTTTACCAAGCAACCCACTTTTTGCACGCGTATTTAGGTCAGGTTAGCTTAGAACTTCAAAGAAAACGACTGGCTAGCTTAGTCATAGCCCAGTCAGTCCGCGGAAGAGTTTTGCCGCCCCGTTTTTAGCATGAGCAAAAAGTTTAAAATAAAGAATTCGAGAAACCAGCTAAGAACCTGCTTTCTCCTTGTCTCTAGTGACTTGCACTTTACGTCATTCTCGTCTACGCTTTTTATATGTTATGTAGAACAAGGCTATTTAATATTTACACTATACCGGATAGCTTTTCTGCCGGCTCGAAAACCGTGCCGTTCTCAAGAACAGTGATTTCAGCGCGATTTCTGTAACCGCGTGAAGAAGCGCCGCGCCGATCTCGAATGTGGAGCGTCACATATCGGATAAGCGTGCGAAAACAGCCGACATTTCACGATGCCACCACTGTTTTCCTCGCGAAATGACGCCTGAGAAATGAGCGTAGAAATTCCATACTGATGATGCGTTACTACCCAGATCTGGGTAGTGCTTCTGATTGGTTGAAGTAGATTTCCTACGCGGCACGACCAATCAAAAGCAGCAATGCCCAGATCTGGGTAGCAACGTGTCATCAGTGTGGGATTTCTGTGCTCGTTTCTCAGACGTCATTTCGTGAGGAAACCAGTGGTAGCGTCGCCAAATGTTGGCTGTTTTGTTCCGACTAATATCGGACAGGTTCTGTGCCAGACTTTGGTGAAGTGTGAACAGGTTTTCGAAGCGTAGCTGAAGTGATTAGCGAGAACTGGAATCCACTACTGAGATGGAAGAAAATATTCAGGGAGGGAGGACGTTTAACAATGAAACCCTTCGATGTACAATGCGGGTGGACGACTTATTGAATATTCCCGTTCGGTGCAAAAGCCATGCAATCTGGTATAGTGTTAACTTCTTTTTCTGTCGACACTAGAGGCATCTCACCGCAATCACAAACCCAAAACAGTTATGCCCTCTGATGCAAACCAACTGCAGCACTATGATTACTTTATTAATTAATTACTGAAAACTTGCAATAACTGTTCACCAAGAGAAGTTATTCTCTGTCCCAATAAAGGGACAGAGAATCTTAGGTCGTTGGTTGGGATATATGAACTTCAGTAAAGTTCTTTTTATAGAGGTTGTAATTAAACGGATGTCTAATTTCTGAGACGTCAGTACCTTCGCATCAAATGTTTAAAACGTTATCAAGTCCTCGCCCAACTGCCTCAAAACAAAGAATGCAGAATATTGTAATGGCGACTGTTGAATTCGCTCTTGAAAACCCTGAAAGTAAGTTTCCGGACCTCTCCGGAAACCAACTCCATTTAATTTCAAGGGCCATCATTGTTGAAATTCACATTATCCCATGGGGTAGACTGGCCGTTTCCTTGTCTCTCCAATTATACTCTCTTGCAGTGCATCCAGCCTACACTGACTTTAAATTTTTACTTTTAAAAAACTACTACTTTTCCAGTGCACCGATTTTCCATAAAAGCCACAGCGATGTTACCCTCCATGGTCACTGTAATTCCTTTTAACTCGCGTACTGTTTCATCAAGTTGAATTGGAATTTTTCGAACGAGTTCGCCCTTCACAGTGTATATAGCCAGCCTCAGGCGATTTATCTCTTGTTTAAAGGAAGCAGCAACGACGTGCTCTCCCGTAGGGTGATGTGCAATAAAATAACCGTCATCTTCATCGATGCTGATATTAAATTTGGTAAGCTGTTGACCCTCTTCGGTGAAAAAGTAAACGCTGGAATTACCTTGGTCCAAAATCGTGATGCGACCATCACAAGAAGCACTGATATCCGTTGCATTCTTGAACACTCCGTCGCCAAATCTACCAAGGAACTCGCCACTGAGCTCATAAACATCAATAGCGTTTGCTATCAACGCCAGCACTTTTTTCCTGCTCACTGTTAGTTGAAGTCTGCCCCGCAGAGATAAAACTGAACCGCTCCTCACAAGAAACTTGTGCTGCAGTTCAGCGGTCTTTTTAAAAACCTGAACTTCCATCTTTTGTTCAACAGTCACACGCTTCTTTAGCGTGACAAGTAGATAGATCTTGTCGTCCATGTCCTCCGTGCAAGTGGCGATATCACAAACATTTACTTCTACTTCTACATCAGTGTAATCAAATCTAGGTAAAAAACTGAAAACATACTTTCCGTTGTTGTCAAACACCTTCACAAGAGTACACGTATTAACCCAAGACAGGGATCGGCCTGGCCAATTGTCTGCTATAAGGAACTGTTGCTTCGTGTTCGTAGCGATACCAACCGGCTCGTTCAGTCTGTCCTCCTCCTGACCAAATGACCATAGTACAGAAGAGTGCATCAGGCCTTGTTTCGTCAGTGCGTCAACAACTCTTCCATCCCGCAGTGGATCCACCATCTCTTTCCCCGTATCAACCAAAGGCAACGTCCACAGATTTCGAATTCCAAGCACTTGCATGACATCATAGATCACACGATTTACGTGACAGACGGAAAAAATTATTTGCCTTCGTTTATCTTTATTAAATCGCGCTCTTAATCTTACTCCTCTTTCCAACTCAACTTTGAAACATTCTTTAACAGCTGGTACTTGGTGCAACTCGTCAAGGCAGACTCTGCATGCTGCTAATGCGTCAGTAGGATTGTCAACTGTCCTCAGTATCGTAGCCATCAGTCGATATTGCATAGCTAACAGACGATCAGGTAAGTCCAAAGCTTCATCACTAAAAGCTTTTACTGCTTCCAGACGAGCTTCATTAAATTTTTCCAACGCTTTGCTAAGCTTCTCAGTAATCTCCAATTTACTACTCATTTCTTCAGTTTCATCAATTCTGGTTTCGGCTGTAGCTTGTGTTTGTGAAGTTTTTGCGCGATGCTCGCTACTGGATCTGGCACTATTAAACACTTCATACAACCACTCTACTCCTTCTTTTAAAAGACTGATACTTGCTAATAAATCCTTTCTTGCAAGCCCATCCAACTTCGACTTTATTTCATCGATTTCACGGACGATCAGTCCACGGAATTTCTGATCTGTAACATCACCCTCTTTCAACGTTTCTGCCAGTTTATCTCTCCCTTTATTCATCAGCAGGCCGATAGCGGCTTTAAATACGGCAGTTATTGGTGAAGAGTGTGTTGCAGCTGAATGCTTTCGGTGATGGCCTAAGCCTGCGCTCATACCGGTATCTGACTTGACCGTTCGGAATTTAAAGAAAACCAACTTGATGGGTAGCCTGACGTGACCTCTGTGTACTGGCCTGAGTACGACCTGAGTGAACTGGCCTGAGTACGACGCTGCGCATCGATGACAAATATTCAGGCCACGCCCATTCTCGTCCCCAGAGCCACTCAGCTTAATTTGTAACCGACGTCGTTTCCCGACCACGTGACCAAGAAACGACGGGCTCTGGGGACGAGAATGCGCCACGTTTAGCTCAGAGGGTGTTTTCAAATTTCTTTAATTATATTTTTTAGAGGTGCAAGGGCTGTATGTAATTAAATTGACAGGGCAACCTCTTTTCGTTGCCACGACCAAAATTCCAAAAATCATTCTTGAGCAGTCTCTTCTAAGCGTTCACACTAGTAACCGGAAAATAATAATAACACCCATTTATATAGCGTTTTTCAGCTACTCTTTTCTTGCGCTGTACAATGGCAGTAGGGACGTAAGAACCAAAAGCTTAAAATAGCGATATAAATATTGAAAGTCATACCGTTGTTTTTTCTTTTTGTGGTTATTTATGTGTAAATTACTTTCTTTCTTTCTTTTCTTTTTTTCCCTTTTCTGTGCATGCAATAAAGACTGATTAGGGACCGTTCATTTTTTACGAGGTAGGGGGGTCACGCAAAACAAACGGCTTAAAAGGGGGGCCATCCAAAAAAAAACCGAGGGAAGGGGGGGTCACGCGAAATATTTTAGTTCATGTAGAGTTGACATGATGTTTTATTATTAAATAAAGCCACATATTCAGAAACAAGCAAAAGCAATATATAGATGTATCAAAAACTTTTGTTCTGCGTTTACATGACAGCGTTCAGTTCCACGACAACAATTTTCAAAGCTAGGAAACTATCATTAAAAGATTCTTTATCAGGTTAGTGCTGTGCCACGTCTCCCTGCTCATGTTCCTCTTCGTCTTCATTGCCAAGCTCTTCCTCATCTTTCGTGCTGCTGCTAGAGTCGCTTTCGTCGTTTTCAGTCATTGCATACTCTTCAGGGTACATGAAGAAGTACACGTTATCTCTAACCTCCGGCTTGAGGTTTGTGATAATTCTGCTTCCTGCGGCGTTGCTGAAATGGTTTCCTTGCAAGAGCTGTGCAATGTATGCCGCATCTCCATCAAAAAGCAATTCGGAAACTTTCTCCACGTCGATGCACCCTTCAGGGACGGCAAGGCAAGGAGGATACAGAAGACATTTCGGAAGATACTTACCTAGCGGGTTTCCGACACAAATACTATACACTCGTTGGACGTTGTTTTCAAACCTTTTCTTTTTTCTTGCATTCGATTTTCGATGGTTTTCTTTTTTTCGTCTTCCCTTGCTGATGCGGTCTCCATTTAGGCCCTTGGAAATGCTACGAAAACTATCTTCACTTTCTTCTAGTGTCTCTGTATCCCGAGTTACCTTTTGCGCCTTAGCCTCGACGCACTTGATCTGCTTTACATTGAAGTCGTTAGCAAATTCTTCTCCTTGCTTCAAGATAAGCCCATTAGACTGGAAAAGCGTAGAATCATGTTATTTCCGCTTTCACTACGCTTTTCAGCTTCCCAAGCATACTTTAGTGCTCTTTAATCAAAGAGTTCAATCTCCTGCCATCACTGGGCTTGAGCTGATATCCTGGCTTGAGAAATTCACATGCTCTTTTCGAGCAGCCGTCTGCATTTTGGTAGGCAGACTCTTTTGATTGCAAAAGATCAAATTGCCGCGATCTTTCGGCAGTGAACCTATTCTTGAAAGACTGGTCGCTTTCGCCATTCTTTCTCATTTTGGAATAAGCCTCGTTCATAATGCTCATGTAATATTGTGCTCTTTTTCCTTTTGGATTTACAACATAACCAAGTCGCATTTTGCGGAGTCTCTGTGGGATGATTAAAGAAGGAGCATATAGCAGTGGTAGGTTGCTTATGTCAGATCCAGAAAGTGTGGCCGCATTTTCCGACAAATTTATCGTGAACGCAAAGTTTGTAGTGGATTACCTTAAGCACCTTGAGGTGATGGAGTTCAAAAAGAAGAAGAGAGCAGAGAGGAGCGTGCGAGGGAGAGCCAGAAAACCAAGGAAAAAGTCTAATGCTGATTATGCTTGGAAAGATCTGTGTGAAGATTCGACCAAGCTGAAACAGCTTCGAGTGCCAGAGCTTAACAAGTACCTCAAGCACCATAGACTACACCAACACATCAAAAGCCTTAAGATGTCATCCTTGCCTTTATCGATGACGAGGAAGAAGTTGAGAGGCCAGCAACGACACGCTCTGGAAGATTCATAAACCCAAGATCGGAAATTGACTTTTCTTTCTTTTGATTCTCTATATTTTTTTGTGTTTGAAAAATAGTGAAGAAGTGCCTTAGCAAATGAACAGAATTTATTTTTTGAATTATTAGTGGCTGCTACATCTGTAGAATGAGTTGTCAACAGCTTTACAAGGACTGAGTGGGGGGGGGGGGGCATGCTAATTCTTAATGGGGGTTCAAAAAATTCCACCACCCCCCCCCCCCAGTTATTTTCCGCCAAATATCCTGCGAAGAGAAAGAGAGGCCTTTCTATTGTGGCTCACAAAAGTTTAGAAATGATCGGCAAAGATCGTCATGGCAAGTTTTCTGTGCCACCTTACAAACCCTTCTCCCAGGGGAGGGGATACTTTACCAATATTTAGGCGTAGGTGAGCCACCCTGACCCTCGTTCTCTCTACGAGGCCAGCCGTGCATAAACAAACGTTTTAAATCTCCTGAGACTAAATGGCCGTCGCGTGACAAAAAGTCTATTGGATGAGGTTGTTGTGATACCCAGAATAATCAAGGTCGAGGTAAGTGTTATCAGCCGAGCCGAAGACCGTGGCTGATAACACCCGAGACCTTGTTTATTTAGGATATCACAAAAACCAAATCTAGTGATTGTTTTATTATACATTGTTTTGAAGAAAATAACGACAGACACACCCTCGCATGGAAATTGAAAACTGATCATGTTATTGGTAATCGTGCGTTGCGCGCGCAACTTACAGATTAGTCAGTCTGCTAGTACACTAACTAATCCGTAGGTTGCGCTGATTTCCAAAATGAGCTGTAGGCTCCCAGCCAATGAGAAGACAGATAGTGAGTACAATGTATGATAAAAATCGTTAGCAGGATTCTGGATTTCTTGGGCTTCCTGTATTTATTTTTTCATGAAAAAAGAAAAAATGTATATTGCCTTATTATTCCCGTGGTATATAGTTTTCACACACAGTTTTAGGCCCCACGCTACAAGATGGCAATTCACAAGCGGTGATGATATAGCGTCTTTAAATTATGCTTTAACCGCCTGGAGAGGCAGTGATCTGTAGCCTGTTTTCGATGTTCAGATAGTGCAGTGTGCCACGAAGTCTGAGCAGGACAAAAATAAAGAGAGCATGTTCTCACCCTACCCTACCCCCCAGTTTTTCTTCCTCGCATAACCTTGGCACCATCCCGACACTCCTGAAACAGACTACCAAACTGCGAGACATGTCACATTTATTCACCTATCGCATCTCGTCTCTATTATTTCCTCACTTTGGTTAGGATTGAAAACCAACTAGAATGAGAAACTTTGGGAAATATCGTCTTTTTTGCCGTGCTTATTTCGCATAAAAGTTTTTTTTGGGGGGGGGGGGGGGTGTAGGGAAGACCGCCCCCCGTTCGTCTTGGTCCCTCCTCTGAAGCCAGTTCAATCCAAGTTCAAGGCCGTTTGGGCGATCTTTAAACTCGCGTGAGAGGCCCATGATTAGTCATGATTCTCTCGTGGTTTCGTGACTCGACTTAGTACCTTTTGACACCTCTTATACATCACGAAAAAGGAGACTCGGATTTCAGGAAGCTTCGTGAGCGACGGCCATCGTCGAAGTTGCACATGTCTTGCAGGTCACGTGTGGAAGTTAAAGTCCGATCTCTGCCTTCCTCTGCTCTGCACTGTGCAGCCGCTGGCTGTTAAAGGAACATAGCATCGTTTGTTCGTCTTTCCCATACATGTGAGCTTCAATTAAAAGCTGCTAAAAAATGGTTGCGAACCCGAGTGCTAACTGTAGAAGTCTTTTTGCGTTCGGTTGCGTGTTGCTTTGAAATTCTTCCAGAGTGCTAGTATTTGCAAACAAATTTGCAAACAGTTTATTTTAGTGATCCCAGTTTGCTTGATTGATGGTTAAAGACGAGTGAGTTCATAGAAACCCAAAATTGATAATTTAAAATTCTGAGATTGCGGCAAAAAAATTGCTGTCAAAAAATGTCGCGATGCCGCAGTTTCATTCCGGCAACTTCGTGTTGTTTGTAGCCATTTCTGGTCTTTGATAGCCTGTGTAAAGAAACCCCGAGAGAGAGAGACGTCTCTCCTCCTTTTTTTTTCGAAAGGGAAGGGGCGTCTGCCAAGATACGTGTTATATTGCTGTGTCGAGGCAGTGTCGGATGTAGGAATTCTACACTTAAATACAGGCCCTTAAAGTTTAATTAGGAAGTGATATTAGCAAGTAGACTGAACTATATCAAAAACGGAATTTTAAAAAGCTGCGATAAAGCATAAAAACCTGATATGAATATATCCAACTTCTGAATTCGTTTTTAAAAAGAGATCCCGTAAAATCACATGATCGATAGCTGCAATAAAAAAATCAACGTTGTATAGACAAGTACTGGTCAAACTCCTCAAGTTTTTCAAGATATTTTTAATTAATTTTCAAGCACAGGTGAAAAGGACTTGGGTGTCAGGCGATTTTGATTGGTAGAGATTACGCGCTATTGTCACAGGGACCGCTTTGATTGGTTAAAAAATGACAATATTTTTATTGTGAAATTGACGTTGCTCTGCAAATTTCTTGAACAAACTGAGCGAGCTGGAACTTGGATCGAAATGCCGGTCGAAAGTATCGATGACTTATAGCTCAAACATTGAGGAAACAAAACGTGGATGTTGTTTGTCATTTTGTGGTAAGCTAAGATCCCTTATGGACGCTCGTTTTTATCGTAATTTTGTGATCATTAGCGGACGAGTTTGCGGGTGACTAAACTAAGCTTATTATATTTATTTCCCTCGTTTACATTACTGATGATATTTTCGTAAAGGCTTTCAATCATCTTCGTTGAAAATAACAGCGCGAAATTGGCCGCATATTTTTTAATTCCACTTCTTGAAAAGAAATTGTTTAACTTTCATCAAAACCAGCTGAGACATAAATTGAAAATGCAGTAACTTATCGTCGATCGTCGAGATCAATATAGGGAAGCCACAACACTGAAATAATCGTAAACAAAGTGGTGGAAGTCGTACACATTTACACTGCCAAATATATTAAAAGCCTACCGTATTTTTTAAAAAACATAGACACTAAAATCATGTGCATTTTAAGGACAGCCAAAAGACAGGTTTTAAGATTCAATCGAGGCCATTTCCTGTCCGTGTAGTTTACGTATCTCCTTTCGTCTGACAACGGTTCCAGTTGCTCGGCTCACATCAGCTCACGACACTGAGCAAATTGTAGCTTTATTCCACTAACGTAGCAGTAAGTTTGTTATGGTATGTTCAAGAATTTCACAAAGTATCTGCCTTTTATTTTTTCTTGAAATTTAAGGTCTTTCTTCTGGAAAACTAGCGGTGAATTTGATAGCACTGCCGACGTGTACGAACGTTATTTAGCAGATATTTGAGAATGTTTAAGAGATTTTTTAAAAGCTAGTACAAAACTGTCGGCGATTTCGCTATTTTGGGGCTTTTATAAGACACCAGGTTTATAAAATAGTTCATTGTTACTTCGCTTTGCACAAAAGCTTAGTTCATTGATATTTTGGTTGCTTGGCACAAGCGAAGCTCATTTGTGTATGATTATCGACTTGCAGGTAAGCACTCCCACTGTGAGCTCGACGATGGGGAAAGACGGAAAAGCGTTTAAGTTTTATTCTTAGCCCAGGATGCCTGTAGAAGACAAACGAGAGAAGGGACAAACTTCTACGGCGTTAAGGTTTGTTGATTGTTTCGAAGGCGTGGATTATATTGATGATTTTTCTCTTAAAATCTTGATTTGAAACGTCGCGTTTTCGGTTAATTTGCGTGATCTTTTCCCCGCAGCTTTAGTTTTGCGGGCTTTTCTGTTTAACCATAATTTTCGCGGTATTCCATTCATATTTGATGGTCATGTTTTCCCCTAACTTAGGTTAAACTGCAGTTGTGTCAAAAGAGAAAATGATTTATGAGACAATATCGATACTTAACTATATACAGCTTGTAAACATAGTTAATTTTCCCTCGAGGCTGATGGCTGACCTTTCCATGTCGCCGGGAACGTGCCATTCCGAATGGGCTTTTTCGGTTGCTTGTCAAGTCTCACAAATCGATTATCGCTCATTTGATTATAACTGCCAGTTTAAAATACACTGTACATTAGGATAGAAAAGTCACTTCGATGGGTGACATTTAAGCTTATAACCAGAGATGCAGTTTGTGTACGGTATGTGTACGTTTTCATAGCGGCGACCCGGCATTTAAATTTTGATATTGTGTAAATCCATTGTATGTATTTTATCAACAAGCTGTACTATCGATATAACCTGCAGTTAAGTGGCTACTGATAAAGTGGATCCGTCTGTTTCCTCAAGGGAAGAATACCATTTTCCTCAAGTATCAGAAAAAAAAAAGATTTTGTACCTAGACCACTTATTCCTTGAATTGTGGTAAACGAAACTGCATTCTACTTATTCAGCGCGGTTAGCCACAGTTGACCGATCGAGCAAAGTACGAGTTTAATATGGGTTGTCTAATATTTAAGTAAAGAAAAATATAAGATTACCTAGTGAGTCTTTTAAGATACAACGAGTTAATGATACTTAGAAATAAAATATTCTTAAACTTTCTTCTCCGATGCAGAGCAAAACTCTAATCCCTCTTTGTTTACAATGTGGTAAATTGTCTGCATGTCTATCCTATGAATAAAAGCCTTATTATTTCAATCAATTCAAGCTCTAAAGATTTTCTGATTTGTACCTAGTTTTAACTCTCTTGCATTTCGTTAAAATATATCTGATCGTTTGCAATTTCTATTATGTTAGAAATATAATTAGCTATCATTTGGTCTTTATGGCCGGCCAAAGAAAACAGGATAGCAAAAGCGCTGTACTTCCTCGTAGTTTGCACAATGTACATGTTCAACTATTTGCTTGGGAGTTTTACCCAAATTCCACCTGATCGTAAATTGAATAACTGTTTCACCAAGGGGGTCTGATTCCTTTGTTCTTAGTGTCACATAATCAAAATAATCAATCATTTTTGCATATATTATGTCTGATAATAATATTAGGTTTTTGTTTCACCTATTAAAGACTAGTAGAATTTTATAAAAGTTAATGGTTACACAATAATAATTATTGTAGGAGGCACATATACAGGGTACTGTCAGTGGGACGAATGATTTATTCACCTACATGTACATGTGTTGTATACATGGCTAATAAAATGCAAGCACCCTCAAATTTGTTTTCAGGTTTATTTCGATTTAATCTCGGTTGATTCTCAATATCCTTTGTGTCCTAACCCAAGAAGACAAAGGAGATTGAGAGTCAACTTACTGGTTAAAACATTTTAACTTTAAATCAAATTTTACCTCTGACATTAATAATGATAATTTTTATATATTATCAATGACATTGGATACAACTGAGTAATAAAGCTGACTGTCATCACTTTCAGATTATAATAATTTTACACTTTAGCACTGGTCATGACGAAGCATTGTGTTTAGGGGAGATTATGCAAAGACCCTGAGGCTAAATTACCCATTTCCCAATAAAATGTACACAAAATAATGTTCAAAATTTGCCCGGGTGTGAACTTGTGTTTGGAATTAGGTCATATTGTTTGCTGATAGTGTAAGTTGTTCATTGTTGCTTCAAACTATATGTTTGGTGATGTGTTTTAATTGCATCTCAGTACTTTATAATTTCATAAGCTGCATATTCTGTTGAACTCATTGTTCATTATTCATTGCATTGACAACTCAGTTTTTGAACTCTGACCCTACAACCACATTGTTACAGTCATTATCAACCACCAGAAAGAATACAGAGTCACGTATTAGGATGTAGCTATATTGTGGAATCATGCAGCATTGCATGGTTACCAGTTATACTGTCTTTTACACTTCACTTTGTTGTTGTAATACTGCATGGTGTTAGTCCAAGTTTCCCTTCTACGTATATCTTTATGCAGACAAACTTTAATTATAGTAAAAGTTGTATTGTTTATAATTTGCTTAGTTTATTTCTTTGTCCTGCTACTTGTATACCTGTACAGTGACTACTATAGTTCTCAGCTGTGGTATGGTTTCCCTTTTTTATATTTTTTACAAGCATGAAAGTATACGTAGTTTTTATTCAATAATCACTGTGGTAGAATAGCTAATTGTGTGTAATTGTGTGACCTTTGATATGAATTTATTTGCCTTAAATTATAGCTTTGCTGGATGCAGGCAGTGTTTATTGTCACATAAATAGTTGGTAAACTTTCCACCATGAATAACCAGTTTTAAAAGTTTTGCTGCTGTGGTTGTTGTTGTTCAGTGTGTCAGTTTATTATTATTATTATTTTATCCATAACACATTTGCCCCTGAACGGCCTGTACGTAACTGTCCATGCAGATCCATGTCCTTTCTACTGCTTGTGACGTCATCAGTTTTAATAATCAAGGGTAACTTTTTCTGCTAAATTGTGCAGAGTGAAAAGATCTTTCAACCCTTACCAGAAGCAGCACAATTCAGTCAAGGACACCGGAGAAAAGGGCAAAAAACCATGTAACATTGACCTGAAAATTTCCATGAAAATCTTGTTCCACTACTCACCTACCTTTGCTTTCATTTAGTCCTAAGATCCTAAAGGTTTTCCCCAAA
Source organism: Porites divaricata (assembly GCA_038088405.1). Classification (NCBI taxonomy): domain Eukaryota; kingdom Metazoa; phylum Cnidaria; class Anthozoa; order Scleractinia; family Poritidae; genus Porites; species Porites divaricata. The sequence continues at coordinate 22,859,296 of JBBMOI010000004.1, forward strand.
ACCTTTCCCACCAAAATGAAGCCCACTAAATGCCCAGCAAAGAAGAGAAATGAGGCAAGAAAAGTGAAAAAAGAGGGGAGGAGAGAAAGTGAAAAGTGAAGTGAAGACTGTTTCAAATGTTTCTTTTAAACCGCTTCCCCCCCCCCCCCCCCCCCAAAAAAAAAAAATGCTTTCTGCACGTGCCCGAACTTCGTAAACTAATATTTTGCATCTGGATTAGAAGGCTGCAAAGTTTACGACCTGTAAACAGCTTTGTGGTAAGTTTTAGCTTTTTATAGCATGACAGTGACCAGAAAAGTGCTCGACTAGCTTCAGAACGTGTTTTTGGCAAAATCTCCAGGGGCGAATGGGTTAACCTGTAATTTGCTTTATAAGAGATAAACAGATAACCTTTGCATGTACTTTACAGGTACTTCTGTATTTACTTATTTATTTATATATAATTTATCATTGAGTGCACATTAATTTAATTTTCTTTTCTCTGTAGAGACAATGAGATGAAAGATTTGTCTCGGTTGCTGGACTTACTCAACACACCAGCAAGCAAACAACAGGTACATTGTAATATTGTAATATTATTAATTGTTTTTTGTTTACCCACGGAGCACTTAAGAGTTCATGAGAACTCGTCGAAACATGTCTGCGTGTTGCAGATCGAATTGGAATTTGGAGGTGTTGGTTATTAAGGAGAGGGGAAAACTCAGATCAATTAAGGAGAGAACTAACAACAAACTCAACCCACATATGGCATTGATGCCAGGATTCAAACCCTGGCCACATGGTGGTAGGCGAGTGCTCTTACCACTGCGTCACTCTTGCTCTCCATGTACATGTACTAGCTTGTACAATTGAGACACTCTGCCATAAAGGGCCTTTATGACATTTTGTCAACCATAACAAGGAAAAATCAGGCTTTCTTCTCCCTCATGATTTGTATCGTACCTTATGAAAAAAAATTAATGTATCATTGCAGCTCTGTTGAAAATAGGTTAAACACTAGATGTATATTTAACTGTATAATACCGAATCCCTTTCCTAAATCCTTGGAATGGGTTTCCGGCGATGCACAATGTGATGATAACCTAAAACAATTTATTAAAAGTCTTTTGAGCATTTCTATGTGCAGTGTTTAATCTATTAAAATAATACAGCCACAATGTATGCCTGTGCGAAATATTTTGAATTTGGTTGGTATGAGACAACAGAGAAAATAAAATTAATTCCGTACCCTTTTATTGCTGTACGTACGCTGTACTTTAACTTGTGAAGTCCCAATGGTACCCTTTCATATACCTACTTGTAAAGTCTGAAAGGTACCCATTTAGCTGCCCTAAAGGACTAGAGTATGGCACTCCCCATTTACATGGCCGGGCAAACTGGTGGGCTTACATTTTGCAAATAGAAAACAAAAACCATGAATGGTGAATTTCGTTCCCGAATCATGTCTATTATCTGCAAAAATGAGATCCATTTACCAAAAAGGTGCCTGGAAAAGCCAGAAGCAGGTATCCAAGATGTCCATTGAACATTTTGTTTGGAAAAACAGGACTACATGTACCTTTTTTAGATGTTCTGTTGCTTGCTTCTAAAAAATGTTTTTTTTAAAATTTTTTTGTGTTGATAGTTGCCATCCATCTCGTGGGTTATGGATGAAAACCAAAACTCAACCCCTAATCCTTGGGCTGCTCAAACTCATGCTTTGCCACACCAACATCAGTCGACAGAAGCACTGGCCTTGGAAAAGTTCAGGTACATATTGCAGGTCAAATTTGATATCAGGTTAATTTTGATTTAACCTACGGTGAGTTTTAATTTCAGAGCAAAACAGGACTATTATCTCTGAGACAATTTTCCCCACAATGTTAGTTTTTGGCAAGTAGGCCTTTCAGATGTCATTCTTTCAAAATATTGTACCCCAACAAATCCCATACTGAAAGAATGAGAGATGGTGAATTTTAAGCTCAGTGACAGGATTCGAACCTATGACCTCTGAAACACTGGGCGGATGCTCGATCCTCTGAGCTATGGAGAACTCGTGGAGAGCAAGGCGGCCATATATTAGGTTCATGCTGATTATTTCATTTTGATTCACAGTTGTTTCACTGAGCTTAAAATTCACCATCTCTCATTCTTTCATCATACAGTACGATCTCGACATTGCTGGTCCTAGCAATACGCAGGATGCGTGTCAAATAATTATGAACCTAGTATGTGGCTTCACTCTCCCTGATCAGTGCTCTGTAGCTCAGAGGATAGAATGCCCGCCCAGTGTTTGGGAGGTGACTTAGGTTTGAATCCTGTCAGGGACTCAGATTTTCTCTTCGTCCCATGCTCGTGATATATGCTGATTATTTCATTTTCACTTTTGTTTCACCGAGCATAAAATTCACCTTCTCTACTTCTTTCAGTATGGGATTTGTTGGGATATTTGAAAGAACAATTTTTTCTTTGTCCCACGCTCGTGACATGGTGATAATTTGATTTTCACAAATCCTGTACTTTCAAAAATTTAATTTTTATGACATCAGCACTTTAGAACCCTATAAGAACTTATCTGTTAGCTATGGAAACCAAAAGAACAAAGTTCTTTTTTTAAACTTCTCTTTATTAGTTAGTTTCATAATGTAATGTTCAACCCAAGTAATACTATATAAAATGTAACTTGTACTATCTGTTGTTCTCTGTATGCACAGTTCCAGGTACCAAAATGTCAGGATCTTTAGCTCTCACACTCATCAAACATATTTCACCCAGGTTTGTTTGCAAGCCTTTTATGTTTTGGGATTTACTTTTGTCCACATAATTTGTGAAATATACATAATTTATGTATTTATGTATTTGTAAATTTGCTTTTTCCTTTTTTCTGGGACAGTTTTGGTGAAAGTGTTACATGCCAGTCCTGTTGTAATTATAGTTGTTGGTTTTTTTGGATTTTGATAGAGATGATCAAATTGTTTATTGTTTTCCAGTGTAAATTTACAGTTAGTAATAAGTGATTTATTATTGTTGCATTTTAGATCTTTACGTCCCTAGTAAAGCAAAGAGTCTGTTGCCTGTAAGTGTTTTCACTTGATTGTATCATATAACTACATGCAATGAACTGTATATGACCTCTTGCTCAAAATGATATTGTGTACATGTACGTGTACATAAACAGGAAGATTTAACTTGTCCATAAGTAAGCCAAAGTTGTTTTTGATAATAATGTACATTTTGCAAACATGCATGTGCATGTTAAAGGTCAAAACTTAATTCAGGTTGACGTGATTCAGGGCTTCTGATATTTCGCGTGGCCGCAGACCCGCGAAATTCAGGTTTTTTCGTGAAATCCCGCAAAATTCCCAAAAAAACACGAAATACCGTGAAATCCGCCAGAAATATTTCCAAATACATGTCGGCAAAACATATTTCATACTTATCTTGGCTATTAGACCTGTTTTATTCACCCCAAACATCCAAATTTATCTTGAAACTTTGTCACTGCAAAAAGTAAACAATGTTCCAAAACTACCAGGCGTTTTTAGATGAACATTGCGAAAAACTGGGCACTAACCATAATCTTAATAGTTTTAGCATTCACTCATTTTTTGAGTGAACTGTTGTTGAAAGAGCAAATTATTATCCCTGTTAAAAAAACGTTAAACAACGCTGGTCATATCGACGTGAACATTGAGTTGATTTTAGCAAAATTTGCCGAAAAAAATCCAGCGAAATTGGCTGTTTTTTACTGATTGCTTCTTGGCGAAGGTTCTCCCTGAAATTGCCTGTGAAATCGGCCGATTTTTCTAAGAATTTGCCTCTTGAAAATCCTTCGAAATTTGACTTTTTTCCGCTAAAATCCCGCGACATCGGCTGATTTTTCCACGAATTTGCCCCTGAAAATCCCACGAAATTTAGATTTTTTTCCCACAAAATATCAGAAGCCCTGATGATTTCATCCATTCCTGGTTGTTCATCTTGGCAATGCTTTTTCTGTTTTGCTTTCTCCAGGGAATGGATTGAAAGAGTTCCTCCAGAAAACATCCTTAGAGTTTTGATATGCCTTAGAATGTTGATGAGGGACACTACTTTCCAGGTACATAACTATATTACAGTCAATGATGCCCATTTTAATCCTTGATTGTCTTACTTGCATAACCTTACATGAACAGACTGTATGTTGTTTTCAGCAGCTTGGCCAATAAGGGGTGTAGGTTGGCAATTTTCTCTCGTAACTGCTGACTACAATTTAGTGGATTGATTGATTGGGACTCTACTACATTTATTAATTACTTCTTCTAGAGACTAACTATTAACAACTCACTTCAGAAAGCTGGTTTACTTACTTAAAGATAAATGCCACTAAATTGCAGTCAACAGTTACCACCACTGTAGAAACAACTTATTGACGGAATCAAGCAAAACTAACTACAAGAGAATGACTGGACAACTGACAATTTGACTTACCATAAATGACTGTTTAACTGTGACAACAGACGGAACTAAAAGCACCAATGACATTCGAGTCTTCCAGCCAATAACATCACAGCTTGACTGACAGATGACCTATCAGGTTAAATACCATCAACTGACATGATACAATTCACTTTGACTCTGAAGATGACAACCGCACAGGTTGTCAAAACATCAGTCACTGTCAACAACAACAGTCCTATTTACGATTACGTTCACCTGGATGATCATACTCAACCAACTTATGAAATGAATGTTGAATTGGTATTACATTTTCATCTTTTAAGGTGGAGTTTTTCAATCTTGGTGGAGTCAAGATTCTTTCAGAGGTAATTTTTCATGTACTTGTACCCTGGCCTGTACATTGCCATACGTTATGTAATGTAAATTTCTCTCAGATTTTTTTATGTATTGTACATGCTACAATATGATCAAATGATGCAGATAGAACTGCTGGAAATCCTCATGTTCATTCTTAATTTGTTTACTTTACAGCGACTGCAGCTTCTGACAGAAAGTTATCTTGAGAATGGAGAGGAGCCCTTCACAGTTGATATTTTGAAGGAAATGACTAGTAAATGTCCTTCCTTAATTATAGTTAAGAGTGGCTATTTTTGTGATAGAGTATTTGAAGTTTATGATAAGCATTTTTGTTTTACATTAAGCTTCCTATTTGTTCATATGGGGTTCTTATCCTTTTCAGACATTTGTCAGAAGCTGTCTGCAGATGTTAAACAGAGAGAATGGCTTGTTGCTTGTTGCACTCATAAGGTTTGCATGAATACAGTGATTGTGATCTACGGTGTAATAGGGCCTGGCTATTTACAATGTTCAGTCAACTCTTGCCTTGCAGACACCTAATGCTATAATGGAAACCCTGATAATATGGACAGCAACCAAATCCTGGGCCAAAAGTAAATCACAGACAAATGAGTAAACAAACTCCTGCTATTACTAACTTGAGGTTGATTCCTACAGTGTCTGCTATAAAGAGTGTTGATCAGATAGTCCACTGCATTAATCAACAGACTGTGTTGATCACCAAAAGCATACATGTATTTGTCTTGTGCAGTTTGTTACAGTATTGAGAATAAATGCCTCCCTCTTTCAAAAGCCCCCACTTGGGCTCCTAAAATTACCAATCCATCCATTAATTGATACTTCTTGGCTGTGTAGAGATCAATATCGTTTTTTAAAGCTCTGTTTCGATGTTTGAGATCTTACTTTGAACTTGACATTGAAGAACATGCAAAGTCTTGTTAATCAGGCAAGAATCTGAAGATATCAAATAGTTTTGCCTTTTTTCGCTATTTGCTAATAATAACAATAATTGTGGGGTATCTATTAAGGCAGGGGGGTCATTATACATATAGATTAAGAGTAGTGTTCTACAATGTATTGCTTTGAAAATTGTTTTTGACACGGTACTGTTACGCACTGTAATATGTTTGCCATTAATTTTGCAGGCTCTTGTTTTACTTCTGTCAGCCAGTGATGTTATGGTTCTTCATTGTTCTTTGTATGCCCTGATTGGCTTGGCTAAAAGGTTGGTAACCATGGTACAATTTAACTTTTTTGAACTATTAGTTTGATCCCCTTGGACAGGAATGACAAGGATGTGCCATTGTACATAATTTATCTGAGCATGAAAAATAATATTTTGTCAGAATCAGATAGATCTACCTGGACTAGTGGAACGGCCTTTTGGGTTAGCATGTTTTTATTATGAGTTGTTCGGCAAGCAAGTACATTGTAACACGTGCCAAGGCGAAATACCTATATTAGTGAAAAGGGAGGTACGTGAACTAGATCTGTGTAGCTGCTTGGTCGGCATAGTTAACCTCAGCAACAGCTTTGCCAGAGGTCAAGCATTATATTTTAAGTTTTCATCTCACCCTGTTAATTTGACTGTACAGTAACTATCCACCTGTACATTTTCCCCAACTCACATATTTGTGCCAATTTGACTATAACTTTATTTTTGGTCATTAGTGAAAGACCGCGAGCCCTGATCGGTGAACTGAACTGCACTGAGATACTGTTAAGAATACTACAGGAATATGATATGCTCTCCAAAACGTGAGTTGTATGTTTGCTTTGTTTCAAGCCAATCATGTGCATGTACGATAGATCTGTCATTCAAAAGCCTAACACACTGGCAGCATCTAAAGTACAAGTACTGCAGGGTCTAAAGCACAAGTCTTAATCCACAGGTCAAAAGTAGAAGTAACTGTCCCATTGATAAAGTAATTACTAAGCCACACACAGTTTCCCCGGATCTAAACGAACAATATACCGTAAAATTCCAAAAATAAGCCCCAGAGCTCATATTTTTCAAAGGCCCTTTTTGAGGGGCTTACTTTTGGAGGGGCTTATATCTACGGAGGGAAATTTGCGTTTCAAAATAGATTGCTGGCTAGCCTTATAGTTGGAAGTAAATTTATCCTTTTTGCTTTGTTTCACCTTGTATTTGAGGGCAATTTTCCAACTTCAGGTCCGGGGGTGTGGGGGGGCTTATATTTGGAGGGGCGATTTAACAGAGGAATGTTTGTGTTACCAGTTTGGGGGGTTTATATTTGGAGGTGCTTATAAATGCAGGGGCTTGTTTTCACAATTTTACGGTATTTGTAAAAAATAGAGCTAGGAGACACTTTGTGCTGTTTATTTTAATATCCGTAGCGTGGTGACCTATACTCTGACCTGTGAAAAGTGACCTGTATTTTAGACCCGCCACAAACATAACATAAAAATAATATATTTTAAGTGTGATAATAATAGCATAGCATAATAATATTCATGCATAAAATAAAGCAACTGTACAGACATTTAAATAAAGGTGCCTTTCTCATTACCAGAATTACAAAATGTAGTTTTCTGAAGTGCACTTTTCAATTTCCTAAAATTAATTTTGCCCATTGAAAAGAGGCCAAACCCCCTCAAACAGCTAACCCCCCCCCCCCCCCCCCCACCCATCTCCTGGTTTTGGCTTCTTCATATGATCTACATGCTGTACTCTATTACTGCCTAATTTAAGTTTTTCCCCTTTACACGGTTTTACATATACCCTAAATTTTCTGGAGAACCCTGTAATATGGAGCTACATGCTGTTGGAAATACCATTTTAAAAATTTAAAATGCATTTGTTTGACAAGTTACAATGTGTATGTGGATTTTGCATTGACTTTCTGGTTGTCAATACCACTATTTCAGTCTGGCAGCTGGACTGCTTAGAATTTTGTGTGCAGACAGTAACATTAGGGAACAAGTTAAAGTGTTTGATGGGATTCCAATATGTCTAAGGTGAGTATTTATCACATTATTGTCTTGTAAACTCCTGCAACGTTTAAATGCAACAAGCTTTTCTTGTGTAATGGCCCAGTGAATCTCTTTTCTTTGATTTTAGAAAGTAAGAATTTTTGGTTTATTTATTTGTAGCCTACTTCATTGTGATAATCAAAAGCTTCTGTGGAATGTGGTGAGTGTTTAATAAATAAAATTAATGATTATTACTATTATCATCTTGCCACTTTTGTATTTGTTTTACTTTCACTGAGAACAAAGAGTTTTGATGAGCTTTAAATGATGATATAAAAGCATGTGCATGTTTTGAATTGTAACAGAAATTTGAAACAAATTCTTTCCTCATCAAAGTTCAGGGTCTAATATCTTAAGGTTCCAATTGTATATTTTTAAGTAAGTATGTGTGTTTTACAGTCAAGTCAAGCATAAGATTATTTGAAAAAATCTTATTAATGCTATTTTGTTTGGAATCGAACAGTGTAGCAGACTTGCCATTAACAAAATAGTTACTTGCATGTGGTATAATTTGCACGCACTTTGAAAGTCCTTGAATTTTAAAATAAAAATTCAAGGCCTTGAGATTCCTTGAAAACTGCAGTCGGTGCTGAAAAGTGCTTTCACTTAATTCAATGCTAACTTTATAGTAGACTGTAAAGAAAAAGGAGTAAACACAGAAAGACCTTCAGGATAAAATTACTCATGTTGTGGAAAAACTGAAAAAGACATAGACTCAAGGCTCTTTTTTGTACTGAATGGAGTTCTTGAAAAATGGGAAATGTGTTGAAAAGTCCGTGCATTTATTGCTCAAAACAGGGTACGAACCCTGTAATATTGATACCTCCATAAACCAGCACCCGACCCAGAAAAGATATCTGCTCAGGAGAGGTCTCTTCATTTTGCTTGATGGAGGCAAATAAACTTTCTCAAAGTCCTTTGCTTCCACCGAAAACGTAAAAATTTCTAGCTCGCGCTTTGCGCTCGAGAAAACATTTCGAGCTCGACTTGTGGGCAATTCTAGGAGGCAAAACAATACATGAAGTGTTTGTACATTACTGGAGCATTATATAGAAGTAGATTGAACTTCCCTTTTTGTGTAATGTAGGTTTGGATCCTTGTCCAACTGGCAGAAGATGCAGACTCCAGCAATGACATCAGACTTCTTGGTGGAATTCCCCTTCTGCTTGCTTTACTGCAGTAAGTTGCTCAGCAATAATTCAATGAAAACCCTTACTTTCAAAATGAGGCGAAGTGCACAATCTTTATTGTTAAAATGAGTTTCCTTTGCATGAGAATGAAAAAAACATTTTCATATCAAAGGCTGAGCACTTAACCTCGTTTTGATACAGAGGCCCGGGGGAACTCGGAAATGGCCTATTGCTCTATCGGGCTGTTTTTGGGGGATTCATTGTATGGAGTCGCGCTAGAAACTGGGTCAAAATGCGTCCGCAAAATAGACCCATAGTGCAATATTCGACACAAAATTGACCCAGCGCAACCTCGAAATGTCCAATAGGCCATTTGCATGATGACGCACAGCTTTTTTCTTCTAAGACTAGAATAGGCCATTTCCAAGTTCCAAAAAATCTCACTTTCAAAACGAGGCTAAGTGCGAAGCCATTGATATGAAAATGATTTTCAATTATTATGCAAATAAAACTCATTTTCACAACAAAGGTTTCGCACTTAGCCTCGTTTTGAAAGTGAGATTTTTTGGAACCCGGAAATGGCCTATTAATTTTGCTGTTTGTTTCATAATTCAATTTGGTAGTCCCAGTGGGTTAAAATAACAAAAGCCCTAATTTGCACAAGAAAACAATACCCGAAGGACTCTGGTAGTAGTAGGAAAATGGCGCTATCCCGCAGATGGCCTATTCTGTGAAAAGATGACGTCCGCGATCAATGAACCATTCAAAATGTACTTCAGAGAATTGTTTTTTTGTTGTTTGTTTGTTTGTTTTTTAAAAAGGGTTGTCTCACATGCACTTAGAATAAGCCTGCGAAAACAGTCGTCTTCCTTCGCTTCTCGCCGCTAGAGACCAGGAGCGAGGTGGAGACACGGCTGTTTTCGCAGGCCAACCTGGAATCTGTGTTGTAGGTAAAATCCGTGCTCAGGTTAAGCCAGCTAGGTCAACGTCCAAGATGTTGGGAAAACATCAGTATCATCGTTTGCACTACAAAATATGCCTGCTTTACGAGCTAGTTCTAACTCGCTTTCTTATCTATTACAGAGATCGCAAGTCGAGCAGTGACGTGTTATATCTTGGTTCTGACAGTTCAAAGGCATCTATCAGCGCTGATGTAAGTGAAATGAACGCTTTGATTGTGAGTATTGTGCTGCTTTAAAGCATGAAAGTAGATGATTATCTTCCTCTTTCCTTCGAAATATGAAACCATCAGGCCTGAACGCATAAGGCCTTGGGCCTAGAGATTGTGTATGGTGTTGTACTCTGTGGTCAAATGCAAGACATTGTGACGATAATAAAGCCTTAGCTTTTCCTTAGAGGTAAAATAAAAATGTTGTTGATGTGTAACGAACAATAGTTTGAACTTTTAAGTTGTTGATCGAAATTTGTTTGCAGCATTAATTTTAGAACATGAGAAATTTGTTTTCTTTCTTTGAATTTTTATTTTTTGAACTCTTGGCGAAAAACTGGTTCTTTGAGATATAGTTAGCAAGTCAGGTACTTGAATTTAGTTTGTTAATTTAATACATTTTATTTGTTTGTACATGTTTTTAGCCAGCAGAAGTCGAGATTGGTGAAGAAACACTGTCTTTGAAAACTGGTAAGTGAGGATGTTCATTGTCATTTGTTTACAGTTAGTAAAAGTCAGTTGAACTGTGAAAGGATTGAATCCAGCAGTCGTAAGTAAGTCTAGCATTGTCGACAGACAGACGACCAATAACATCGCGACTTAATTGACCAATTAGGTCAATAACCCTCAACTAACTTAATACAACTCACTTTGACTCTGAAGATGACTACTGCACAGGTTGTCGAAACGTCAGTCACTGTCGACAGGTGTCCTATTCAGAATTACGTTCACCCGGACGATCATGCTCAACACACTTGAAAAAGAAAAAAGTAGAAGATGAACTTGTCACCACTTTTCTCGCTGTCCATTACAACTATTACGCTTGTCGTTTCTCGCTGGCCGTTTGCAACGCGAAGATGAGTGCTTTCGTGTTTCATAAAAAGTGTGAGAGAGATTTTCTCAGATACATTATAAGTAATCGTACAAAAGCAATGTATACGCATACGTCCTGTCGTTTCCTGTTGGTCGTAAACATGATGCTTAGCTTCTCTTTCATAGAAAAATAAAATGCACTCACACACCTCTCTCTCTGCCGATATTTCTTAGCTGTTTGCTCTGCTCTGACTGAACTTGTTGTCAATGATACCAATGGACAGCAAATTGTACAGGTTGGTAGACTGTAGATTGTTCCTTATATTTTCTTTCGCACTGTATATTTGTGTTGGAAATGGCTGCATTGCAGTTTGTTGTATGGTCGCTCAATATTAGTGCTTTTCTCTAACGTCCAGTTAACATTGTCTGTTAGGTTCATATTGAGATAACGGTGAATGTTTTAAGGCACTTGCTCCCTCAACACATAATTACATTGGAAGCTCTTCTAACGGAGACTCTTCTAAGCGGACAGTTCTACTTACGGCCGCCTTCAAAAAACCCCTTTTTTTCAAGTCCCATACAAACTTAGTCTGATACACAGCCGTTTTTAGTGTCGACACTAAAAACGGCTGTGTAGCAGACTAATACAAACTCTGTATTTTTAAGTTCCCGTAAGCGGCCAGCTCCATTAACGGGCACCTTTTTCCCGTCCTGAGGGTGTCCGCTTACGGGGGCTTCCAATTTACTTACCATTCTAATATGCCCTATGTACAACACTCCATTTACACACACCTTCCCTATCTTCTATCTCACCCACTGTTTGAGTGGAGACTTGGGAGTCCTTTGATTATGGATTCCATACTTTTATATAACGCTTGCCATGCCACTAGGGTTGCTGGCTGATTCTCCTGTTTAAAAGTTTTTTTATACAAAGCTATGGTGGGAAACTGTAGATTGTCCTACAGTCAGTAATTTTTATCATTATCATGCAGTGTCCGTAACACTGGGCAATTTTTTGTGACTACCATTCTGAAGGCGTAGAAACAAGATCGTAAGCTTGGTAAAAGGAAAGTACGGTTGAAACTCCGTTAAGTAGGCACCTTCTATTAAGCGGCCTGTCATCATAGGGCCGAAAAAATTGTACAAACAAACGGAAACCTCTATTAAGCGGTCATCAAGTGCTTGATACACTTAGTTTGGCTATATTTCAACAATATGATGAAGGAAAATATGGTCCGAGATAGAAGGTGACGACCGATTGTGGTCCAGTAATGCTACTCCCGTCGCGTGTCTGTTTCAAAATAAAGAGATATTTCTGCTAAACATAATGCTCATGTTATGCTAATTTCTGACGATTCTCTAGTAAGCGGCCAACCGCCATTAAGCGGCCACTTGCCAGTACCCCAAGGGTGGCTGTTTAATGCTTAATGAAGGTTCAACTGTAATTCTGTAGGCTCCCATTGGGTTCTTCGCGTGTAAATGACCTGCAAAGCTTCTCATCATCTTAAAAAAGGTGTTCGACAAATCGGTCCAAAGCGTTGCGGAAAAGGTGCGAATTTGTAGTATAAAGAAACTCACGACCCTTTTCTCTACCTTAACTTGCAGTCCAATGGTATTTATCTTCTTGGTTTGCTGATTTTGCCGCAAGAAACGTCTTCTTCAGAAGAAGCTGCTACTGTTGAAAATCTCCAGGTACTACTCCCCTCTGTGAAGGCCAACATAATTATCATCTGTTGCCCAGGGCTATATGAGTGTCCTAAATATTTGGTCTTATTAACTGAGATATGGAAGTTAATTTACCCCTGTAAAAGGATTGATTAGATCAATATCACCGGACATTCTACATTTTCCCAAATATCCACCTTTTATAAAAATAAAAAAGATATTGTATTCCATGCAGGGGAAGGGAGAACTCAAAAATACTTTATACGGCCAGGCTCCAGCCAACCAACCCTATACCCTTGTTTAGTAAAATCCAACTAGTGGTCTATTATCAATGCTGTATTCTGATTGGTTGAGCTACTACTAGGCTATATGTTATAGCCCACTAGTAGCGAAAAGCGCCGGATTTTTGGCGGCAAAAAAGGATTAAAATCTTGCTTTAAGTTGTTTTGTCTCGATATTTTTGACCAACTAGTTGGATTTTATTAAAACAATTATCCTTCTCGCCCTCATGGCCTCTGAGTCAATAGCCCATTCGGCCTTTGGCCTCATCGACTATTGACTCAGAGCCCATTCGGGCTCGAGGAATAATTGTTAAATATGCTAAGGTACCCCTTTCATATGCCTTTCATTGACAAATGGTACGCCTTTTACATAGATGCACCGTCATTTAATTTAAATATGCGAAATTAATCACTAAACCAGAAATTTTTCTCGTCTTTGCACAGCCAAAAAATGCGGCTGTTAGCACTTTTAGTTCTTTCCACAGACTGCAATGACAGTACCCTTTCATATACCTCAAGCCTGGAAAAGGTATCCCTCTCAGACGGAGCCTCCCCATATATGGAGTACCTCTCCCCCCCGGATTGTATCTACCAAATTTTTAAAACTGTTTGTTGCTTTTTTTTGCAGAAAAGTGCTTTCAGAGCGTTGAGGTGAGTCTTTTTCTCTCTGTTAAGTTGAATATTGGATCCACTGTGAACCTTTTTTCACAGCATGATCGGCAGTCAGTCTAGACTCGTATTCAGTAAGAGCTACTTAATACCACCTAGAAAACAGCACCACAGTGAACTTCTGCTCAGTAAATGCATGAAATTTATGGTTTAATGTGAACAGATAACTAAGACTGATTGATTTCTCTGTAGGTTTCTTTTCAGCATGGAAAGAAATCGCCAGTTATTTAAACGGTAAGTATGGCATTGAAAGTTTATCGAAAAATTTACACCTGGCTTGAGTTAGAAATTAAGGACGAGACGAAGTGTTGTTCTGATTCTAAAATAATTATAGCTACCTGTTACTTTTCTTTTCAGTCACAATAAATCGAGAGCGCGTGCATAATTTTACTTTACCGCTCACCGTGCGTGACCGCTCGTGGTCTAAGCTAAGTGTGGTTCGAGAGGGGTTTTTCATTTTATTGTCGGTTTTCAGGTTGTTTCCTCCTGACTTGTTTGAGAAATTCATCGATGTTGGACATTATGTGAGAGACCTAAACAGCTACAAAGTCCTCGTCGACAAGATTTCAGCGTTAACGGTAAATTTCAAGCACTTTATCTACTAAAATAATAGACTCTTGCTCATTGGGTAGGTAAGCTTTTAAAACTACTTGCCAAGCAAAAAAATCTACTTGCTCCGGACTAGCGGACGGGATGTTTTTCGAGCCCTTCAAGAAGGATCAAATTATCATTCTGGCCCCAGTTGTGGAAAAGCTGGATAGCGCTATCCACCGCATTATTCACTATCCAGTGGACAAATATGAACGAAACCTATTGCGCTATCCAATGGATAGAGATTTATCCGGTGGATAGCGTTATCCCCCGGATAAATCACTATCCAGTGGATAAATATGAGCGAAACCTATTGCGCTATCCAGTGGATAGTGATTTATCCAAGGGATGGCGCTATCCACCTTGTGAACAACTGGGACCAGGTTGCTTTAGCAAATTTCCTTGAGTTGAAAACCGTAGATGGTGAACTTGGAAAATTGTAGGGAAATGATATTTACTTGGATTTTTTACCTGTAGCGTCTCCGTAAGTGCGATTGTCAGTCACTGTCGATCTGTAGATATGGTGTCGTTGATTATTACCCTTTGTATACTTCCCAGTGCTGCGCCTTTTTCATGTTACTTCCCGTTAACTATATAATCATGTAGCGAGTCATGTAATGCACCTTTGCTTTGTTTTCTGTTTAAAGGACGAGGACATCTCAGTGATCAGGAACAATATATTGGCAACCAATCAGAACAAAGCTCCCAGCCATACCATTGGCTCGTATGAAGTGTTAGAGCTCCTTGGATCAGGAGCTTTCGGCAGCGTGTATAAGGTTAGTGGGAAGTGTCCAGTCCTTACCAAAAATCATTAGCACCCATGGTCACGCGTGCAGGCTCAGTTTTCCTCGCCCCATTCTTCTCGCCGACGTTGTTGGCTCGTCCTGCCAAAAGGCATAATCTTCAAATTTTTTACTTTTTTCTTGCACGCTCCGAGTAGTCATCCTCTAAAGGTTTTTATTCTTTTCCGCTGTTAGGTCAGAAAGAAGAATGCTGGTCATTGTCTGGCCATGAAAGAGGTATGAGCTAAACTTTTGTGTCTTTTCGTGTGAAAGAAATGTCATTTTAGTGCATTTTTTTTATTTCTCTCTTTATTCTTTGTAGTTGTCTGTCAATAACCCCGCTCTAGGAAAAACAGCTAAGGACAGAGGAAAGAGCGTGGGAGAGATTCTTAATGAGACAACCATCATGAAAGAACAGGTAAGAGTTTCACATCTGTTTACATTACTGAGATTAGAGTGATTAAAGAGAGAGTCGTGGTCTTGCGTTCACGTTCTCCACAAAACTTCGTAGTGCAGTGACGGCAAATAAACGTACAAAAAAGCGTTATGCACGTGCAAAGTTGTAGTTTTGCCAATCTAAACCAATTGCTTTTTTGCCGTTTTCGTTGACGTCGCCGTCGTCGTTGCCTTAAGCTTACTATTGAAACCCGTGCAGTAGAGAAATCAGGTGTTAACAAAATCAGTTGGGTTGTTTGTGGGAGACTTATACAATGGGTAGCATTAGGCGTATTTTGAACAACTTGATCAGCACTGTACTCTATATAATGATGTGAATCTCAGTTTTGATGTTTTCTCATCCCTCAGCTAAGACATCCGAATGTCGTCAAGTACCACAAGGCCTTTCAAGAAAGTAAGTAGTTTTATAATATTTAAAATTGACGGTCACACGTCTTCTGTCACCCCTTTTGTGCTCCGGGCTCTGAGAAAGTATAGATGACGCGCAAGTGTAAATATCAGCTCTCGCGCTTTCTCAATTTCGGGTACCCGACTATCTCGGAGCCTGGAACAGGCTACGACAAGTCGTAATTCGAGGCGTTAAATGTTACTATGAAAGTACATGTTTTCAACATGTCTGCCTTAGCGAGGTAAAAATTATTCATTATTGGGCGTTTGCACTCCCCAAATCAAGAACTTTCGAGTCAGTGAACAACATGTCATGGTGTGATCACTTAAACGAAATAAACCTCTTCTTCATTATTTTCACATGGGGGTTTGTTTAGAGTATTCCGGACACCCGTTTGTTTCACGCGTGTCTTGACATGCAAATCAGCCAAGAAATGGTATCTAATGCGAATGTACATCAGCTGACTGTGTCGCTTGAGAAAACAGCTAACAGTTCCCGACGCCATCACAGGTTTCCCTTTGAAATGAAATCAGAGAAACGACTGCAGAAATTCCATACTGATGACGTGTCACTCCCCGGATCTGGGTGGTGCTTCTGATTGGTTGAAGCAAATTCTTTGGCGGTACGACCAATCAGAAGCAGTACCAAGATCTAGGTACTGTAATGACGCGCTTCTCACACGTCATTTCGCGGGTAAGCCAGTGGTAGGCTCGCGAAATGTCGGCTGTTTTCTCCGCAGACTATACTATTTCATGACTTGAATTGGTTAACAAAAACTTGGGATAAATTTTCGGTGCACTGGTCTGTTTTACAGAGGATAAGCTGTACATTATTATGGAGTTAGTCGAAGGTGCTCCTCTTGGAGAACATTTCAATTCCTTAAAGGAAAAGGGAACACGTTTTTCCGAAGAAAGAATATGGCACATTTTTATCCAGGTACGTTGTTGGAAATTTCTTGTTATTATATTTTTCCTCTCAGCAGTTGACTCTTGTATTCATAATTTTGTCATTTCATTCCCCTCATTCGTTTGTTCGCAGTCTGCAGTTTTTTTACCATCGGGGACCCAGTTTTTTTTCTCTTTCCATTTAGCCTTTTCCCTCTATCTCCTCCTCTGCTGTATTTTTTAATCCATTTCCGTGTTCATCGCTGGGCCTGCTTGTTTTAAAAATAAATTCTTGTTCTTTATCATCTCCTTCATGGCATACAAGTGCTAAATTGTTGTTTTTTTTTTTGGAGGGTGGAGGGGGGCGGTGGAGTTGTGGGAAGGAAAGGGGTTAACCTATATGAAGTCAGTAAAATTTTGTTCTTGAGGCGTTCGAGCTCCTTTTGATTGACAGGTGTAGACAGTCAGCTGTCTTCTAATGGACACCTCAATAAGACGGACACCTAGTGTTGGTTCCTACGATGCCTTTCTTCACTCTTTTTAGTTGACTCAGTCTTATAAGACAGACGCATAGTACTGGCCTCAGAGGTGTCCCTGTTTAAGAGAGTTGAGTGTACTTACCTGACTGTTTTTTGGACAGCCCCCTCCCCACACCTCAAACCGGTCTAAACGTCTCGATTTATGTGTCATGTAAATGCAACGTTCAGTTAAAGATAATTGACCCTATTTTTAAAGGACCCTTTTGTGCTAACAACGTACCTTTTGTTAATTTCTATTTCAGATTGTCCTTGGATTACGGTACATTCACAAAGAGAAGTTCATCGTTCACAGAGATCTTACACCAAACAACATCATGTTGGGAGAAAATGATAAAGTCACTATAAGTAAGACAAGTGCTTTGGATTCTGTGCTCTTCGTTGTTGTCGTTGTCTTCGTTGTTCCACTGAGAGTAATTTATTTCGTTCTGTCTTTTGCAGCTGACTTTGGCTTAGCAAAGCAGAAAAACCCGGAGGCAAGCAAAATGACATCTGTGGTTGGAACTATATTGTATTCCTGGTAGGAGAGTCGTTATAATTTTTTCTTTTCCTATTGACCGCGGTAGGATTTGCTCAGTCGGTAGAACGCCTGACTGCAGAGTCGGAGCTCGCAGGTTGATTCCCGGGATCGGACTAATACCGAGGGTCATAAAATAACTGATAAATAAAGGTACTTCCTTTGCTCTGCAAGCGGCTAGACCTTCGCGTGGCTCGGATGACCACGCAAAATGGCGGTCTCGTCTCCAGTAGGAAAATAGTGCAGGTGCTAAATACATTGACACTCATTAAGGTCCTTTTTCTCTTCTTAACATGGGTGCTAATTGTTTAAATTTCATCATTTGTTTCAGTCCTGAAGTTGTCCAAAGCCAGCCTTACGGCGAGAAAGCAGACGTTTGGGCCTCGGGATGTATTCTCTATCAAATGGCGACTCTCCAGCCACCATTTTATTCTTCAAACATGTTGGCACTTGCCACCAAGGTACGTCAAGGACAGCACCATGCATGAACATCTTTCACCTATAGATAGTAAGGATCGTAAGCAACGACATCGTTGACGTTCCGGACGTCAGAAATGGCAACCGGAAGTCGATATTTTCCCTCTTTCAGTGCTCTGACTCGGCACATTCGTACAGCGGGAGTTAAAACAAAGGCATTCGGATTCACTGTGTGAGACAGAAGCGTTCCATCAAGCGAGACATTATATAAGGGACCTTAAGCAAGGACGACGACGACGGCAGTGAAAACGTCGTTAAAAAGATGAATTTGCGTTCTTTCAAACTTAATCGCGTCTATTTGGACCCGCTCAATATGTCAAATGCAGGCGACTTTTCCTGGAGCTGAATTCTTAAGGATTTTATTCAGGTTCAAAAAGAGGAAGGAAAATTCGTCGTCGTATGTTCACGTCCTCCATAAAACGGCAAATTAGGGGGTTTCACGTCGTAGTCGTGCAGTGGACGTCAAAGAAATGTACTAAAAAGCGTGAACACGTGCAGAGCTGTTGTTTTGATCATTAAACCTATTGTTTTTTTTAAGTCGTCGTTTTGGTCGTCGTCGTAGTTGCTTAGCTCCCTAATGCTATTCATGACGTCCGGGACATCAGTGTTCTCGTTGTTTAAATTTGCTATTAGGGAGCTTTAAAGCAACAACGACGGCGACGGCTACGAAAACGTCACTTAGAAAGTGAACTCGTGCTGCTTCAACTTTATTGCCCTTATTCCATCGTTTTATGGAGAACGTAAAGAAGCGACGGCTAAATTTTCTTTCTCTTTCTATACTTGAATAATTATGGTTCTTAGGAATTCGGCTCAAAAAGAGTTCGCTTTCATTTGACATCATAGTAAATGAGGTGGAGTAATCGCGATACTCATAGATATAGGAAGCACGCAAATTCACTTTTTAAGTGACGTTATCGTGGCCGTCGCCGTCTTGGTATCTTAACTACCTATTGTTTCGCTAACTTTAAGTTCCATAACGTATAAGGAAGCGTAGTTGGTTGTACAGTCAACTTTCGCCTTGCGGACACCACGCTATTACAGACACCCCGCAAATACGGACAGCTGCTAAATCCCCGACGAAAATTACAGACATTTGACTGAAACAAACTCCCGCTTTTACGGACCCTCGCTATGACGGACTTACGGACACCTCTCTTGGTCTCGACAGCACAATTTTATTGTGCTAACTCTCGTTATAACGGACATCAATCAGCATCTTTCGACAGTTCGACAGAATTATCTCAGATTATAATTTATTTCTCCTCATCTTCGTCTCTGTCACATTGCTTGAAACGTGAAGCTTCCGATTCTCGTATAACGTGATCCTTCAGTGAAACTACATCATGACTGTTTTTTGCAATTACGTACGGTACTTAATGTACATAAATTGGATTTTGTAGTACGTACGTTATGGTTTTTGTGTACTACAAATTTTTCAGGGCCTGTTGTGGCGAGATGCAAGTTCTGTTGTACTACGATTTGTCTTGTTGTTAATAAAGTTCTGACGCTCTTTATATGCGAAAACTGCACTGCAATTGGTTCTGGAGACAATGTACGATATAAATAAATGTAATTCCTCTAATTTCAAGAATTTTTTTTCTCCCACCCTGTTATTACGGACTCTCGCTATTGCGGACACTAAACCGCCGTCCCGAGGGTGTCTCCCAGGGGGTTCATTAAGGGCCGGGCACCGGGCAAATTGACCGGCTGTGAACACGACTTTGCCCGGCTGCTTTACATCTCAAAGAACTTCTTTTTATTACAAGGAGCGATCAAAAACAGTTTTAAGTTACAATCGTGCCCTTTTCTTGATGAGTCTCGAGTTTAAAACATACTTTGCCGTGCAATTTCCACTGTATTACACGCGGCATGAAATCCCCTCGTTCGTTATGTGTTAAAAACAAGAATCGCCCCATAACACATTGCGAAAAGAACTGTGTTTCATAAACGACCACCGGAAATGTATCAGTGTTACGAGTACGTGAGCATGGCCGCCCAGAAAAGAACGCATTCAATAGCGGATTATTTTTCGGCTTCAACCAAAGGGCCTCCAGTAGGGAAAAGGCCAAGAGGTAGTAGACTTCTTTGTGATTTAACCTTTTACTTGCCTGTATATAGTGAATGGCTTAATCATCATGTTCAACGAAGCGAAGAGTGATTTTTTATTCGTCTTATGGTTTACGCCAATGAATTAATTTTCGATGCATTCACGTTAAAACAGTGGTGGGTATTGGTATCAAATCATGATTAAATTGTTTAGAAAAGTTATCTTTTTCGGTTGTTGAAAGTCATTGTCTGCAGCTTCAAAATGTTGGAAAACACATCCCTGCGACTATAAAATTTCAAAATTTTCCGGGGGAGCATGCCCCCGGACCCCCCTAGGGGGCAAGGCCCGGAGGGCCTTGCCAATTCTTTGCCCGGGTGTCAAACTCAGTTGCCCTCCTGTTCAAAACCTTAATGAACCCCCTGGTCTCCAATTGACCACTGGTATCTTCTGGAGTGGCCAATAACGGGAGTTGACTGTATTAACAAAATTTAAAACTAGACAACCGTGACACGGCCTCTTTAAGCATCCACGACGGCGACGGCAACGATAACGGCAAGAAATAAAAAGTTTTAGATTAGCGAAACAATGATACTGTGAACAGTTTAGTAAAATGTGTTTTTTTTTCTGTGGCACAGATCGTAGAAGCTCAGTATAAGCCCATCCCTTCTGATCTGTCGTACTCCGACAAGGTGTCGGAGACTGTCACAAGGTAAGATGTATGGGCGTGTGGCTGTCCGCGAAATACCTCTAGTTTTGCGTCAAGCGGTTGTTTTTGTTTGCTGTTCCGGGTATGATCTTGACTGACTTTCTTTCATTTAGGTGTCTCAATCCGAATCCAGAAGAGAGACCAGATATTGTTGAGGTAAGATGCTGTGCAGAATCTTTGCAGTGTCAAACATTGCAGTTTGTAGTCTAATTTGCCATTTTGAGAGGATCGAAATTTTCATTCTGGAATCAGGCAATTATGTCTGAGAACTATTCGTTAACTCTCTTAACAATGGCAATATTCAACATCTAAAACAACAATATATAAAGAACAATATATAATTGAATTGAAATAGGAAATGAATCATACCGGTATTTTGAACTGCAGATAAAGATATAAAAGCGAACATGATCCTCGCAGTTAAATGAACAGCCTAGGTGGTTGCAGCCTGAATCTTTACATGTTCCTGTTATTAAACTCTATTGTTTAAGTTATGGGAAAAAGTGAACCGTTACTAAATACTGATGTTGTTCTGAGAATCTGGCCGGAATTTTTTCACCCAATCTCAATGGTTAGTACACGTAGGAGCAAACTAATTGAAAACTACCAGTTCAAAACCGATTTATTAGTTAATTTATGTGTTTATTTTTTTCTCATTAGGTTGCTGCTAACATCAGTGAGATCATGCTGGTTTATGTGGACAAGCTGCGATCAAATGAGATCAGTTTGGAAAAGAAATTGGAGAGAGAAAGGAAAAGAACTCAAAGGTTGGCATTTTTTCATTCATAGAATTTTTATTGGTGTGTTATTTTAACTCCTGTAAGTGATGGGTTAAAGTTGACACTGTGCTAATGCAATGTTTATCGATATACAGTAAAGTAATTTATTGAATCCGATTGGCTGAGAGCAATAAGTGCAATAACGAGGAAATATACTGTAATGCAAATATCTCTGAGAATGGAGCACTGTGATTGGCCAATAAACAATTGAAATTAACAAGAACCAATTACGTGTCGCAACTCGCGTAATTTTAACATGGCGTGAGGGGGCACTTCTAGGGTCTCGTGGGTGGCCGTTATAAACAGGTTCCACCAGTTTTGACTTAAAAATTTTTCATTTTATTATTAAGGGGTAATCATACGACTTTTGTTGTTCAATTGGAATGAAGTTGCACTCGTGACTTTTTCAACAAGCTTAAATTGCACGAACCCAAACTTTTGATACTTTTTGAAAAACACATTCATGCAAACTAATTCCTAATTGAACTGGAAGTGGTATGATTACCTATATACTTATTGGATACTCCGTAGATCGGCTAAAGGTGTCGCAGGTAATCATGGGAATTCGCTCAAGATTAACCAACCGTGTCACGCCTTAGAAAGATACTACCAAAACAGGTAGACCGCGAATTAAGAGATACGCGAGACAGTTGATTTTGGCGCCAGACGTTAACGACTTAGGTCACGTAGCTTTGTTTGTCAAACCAAAAAGGTGAACTCGTTCGCAGAAAGTTGATCGATAAATGTTCTTTCGGTTGCCGCCTTCTAACACTATATGTAAACTCTGATCACACTGATGTGCGGACAACGAAACCAGCAATGAGAAAAGAATGTGACCACGTGAGTTCACCTTGTTGGTTTGACAAACAAAGCCACCTGACCTAAGTCGTTAACGTCTGGCGCCAAAATCAACTGTCAAGCGTATCTTTGAATTCGCGGTCTACCTGTTTCGGTGGTGCTCTCACTAAACAACAGTTCGCTTTGTAATAGCTGATCTTATCAGTAACAAGGCTCTAATCAAATTTTGAGTTATGGCACTCCCTTCTTGTTGCATTTCAGACATTACATCGAGGCGACTCGCAACATGCAAAACTATCACCGTCTTTTCTATGCTTCACAAGAACGCTACGACAAACTGGTGAACTTGTCAAGTAGCGGAGGTGCCGCTGGCTTTAGGACCGTGGACGCCTCAGAAGGCAGTGACACTGTGTTTGAAGCTGAAAACGCTTTAGCTGAACTGAACTTAAACAAAAACGGCGTTCACAAGAACGGAGAGACGGAACATACGCCTCAGGTGGATTCTGGGATTGATGTTGGGGACCTTCATGCAAATGGAAACCTGGGTTCTAGTGCGGTAACCGGGGAACAAAATGGCGCCTCAAAACCAGGCGGTAGCTCGTCGCCAGGCTCTACGAGGCGACAGAGAACGTTAAAGCCTGTTGTCGATAAGTCTAGTAAAGGAACAGGTGAAAAATTTACGAGTAACAGTAAGGAAAGAGATAAGACTTCGCAGAGCGTTAAAGGCGCAGATAAAGCGTCAAATGGTAGATCTTTTGTTGACAAAACGAGCGCGAACACTTCGACGTCTAATTCGCACGTTTTCACCGTGCCCAAGCCGCCGGGTGCTCGAAAAGGCCCGCGGAGGCAGCTCCACGTTGAATTTGTTGGCAGCAGTAAGGCCGGCACATCGAACGGTACGAGTGCCAATGGCGTGACACATGGCGTGACACCGTCCGGGACTTCAGCGAGTGGTTTAAGTGACATTTCATCCAGAAGGACACAAAGCAGGTTTGTGTGCAGTCTTCTTGTTATCGGTAAGGTTAGGTTAAAGATTAAAGGTTTGTTCATTTTGGAAAGTACACTTAGCTTATCCAGCTAGTTTACAGACAATCAACTCAAATAGTTGGGAACAAATAATCCAAACAGAGTATAAAAACTGGCAGGAGGCTTGTTACAAGCGTAGCCGGGGATTTGAACCCAGGACGACCGAGGACAAGTCCAGCAAGTGGTCAGAGCGGAACTCGTACCCAGGACTGCCGGATTGCGAGTCCAATGCGCTGGCTGCTTGGTCACGCTGTCTCCCTCCAAACATTGTACGTCAAAATTGGTGACAAAGCACAACGTACTATAATAGCTCTGCTATAAGACATACGGAATCTCATGAATAAGAAATTTTCCAACTTCTGAGAGTTCTTGTTTAAACGGTCTTATTGTATTGTAGAAACCTTGTCTCGAACAACTGCAATCGTTAACTTAATGTGTGGTTTTAAATGTCATGCTTTTTATGGCTGATTTTTAGTTCCTCCGTTGAGATGCAAAGACGTCAAGCTGGCGGCCAGCTTAAAGCTAGACCACGTACGTTTAATTTCCCTTCTAAACAATTAACAATTTAAGACGTTAACGTTGTTAGCTAGCTTTAAGGGTTAGCCAGACGAAAACAAGCGGTGAAGCGCCATGCTTTTACCGCCACACTCATACTACCCAGTGCCTTGGGAGGGATAGGGAAGTATAATCTTTTCTTCTCCTCCCCCACCCCACCCTCAGCAGTACTCGTGTATAGGTGGAGGATCAGAAGTATAAAGAGAACCCAGTCTGAAGAGAACCTAAATGCACACAGATGAGCATTAATTCAAATAATTCAGGGTTGTCAGAAAGTTTTGAAGTAGACGGCTGAATTGTCAAAGTAAGCAGCTAGTCCAGGGATATTTTGTTTAAAAAAACGTCATCCGTAAAGAAATGCCAAGCAGAGTAGCCGGCTGATACTAACCAGGTAGGCGGCGATTTTTGCCGGCAGCCGGCTACTTTTGACAATCTTATAGTAAATCAAAGATAATACTCCTCGTTCGCTATCATTAGGTCATTTGACAGTTAAGAATGCCTATGGACTAGAAGCGAGAGACGCATGCTAATTGAGCATCCTGTGTCGGAACATGACATGCAAACGTTTTTTTTGGTGTGTTTGCGTCTTCTCGCTTTATACATGCTTTCTATGGCGCATGCGTCGCTCGTATGAACCAATCTTTAGTAGGGCGAACGCAAGATTCGAGGGCCTCGAGACGATATTACGCGAGCCCGAGTGTTAAACTCACCCAACTGGTATCCCAGTAGTAGTCTAGTTGATCTAGTAGTTACCGTATTTATTCGATTAAACGCCACGGCGTTTATTAAATTTTTAGCGTTTCCGACGCGGCGTTTATTCAAGGGCGGCGTTTATTTCGAAATCACTCTTTTTAAAATCACTGACAACTGTTACTACTGTAAATAGTTTGTTAATATTATGTAATTGAAAGGTTCCAATGTCTCTCTTATTTCGCTTAGATAGAATCATAAACGTCTGGATGGTGTAAATTACCAAGTTGTACCGAGCTTTTTTCTTATTACCCTCGAGTAAACGCCGCATTCTTCTGATGAGGTGGACCGTTTCTTCGAGGGCGGCGTTTATTATTAGTTTTGCTTCTATCTGCGGCGTTTAATCGAATAAATACGGTGTGGTCCTTTAGAATTAGGTTCAACGGTTTCGTAATTCTCTTGAGCAATATTATGGTTGATTTTCTTTTCAGCCACTGCCGCCGCCACTCTGAGTATATCTCCTCGTAAAGTTCGTCAAATAAATGATCCCATCTCGCAGATCCTCAATCAACTTCATAAAATCATCTTCATAACGCAGGTATGTTCGCTTCATTTTTTGAACGAGCTGAGAACAGGTAACCGCAAAACAACAATAAAACGTCCGCAGAAAATCTGATATCAACCGTTTTACTGGTAATCGGATAGTATTAGTATTAAGTTTAAGACTAGAAATATCTCTTTTATATTTTTTCTTCAACGGTTGCAAGGGAAAAGCATCGCAGAAATATTATACTTGGTTACTACTTAGTAGATTTGATTAAAGTTTATACTCGTTAGAAATTTGTCTACATTAAAACGATATCTAGCGGAAGTATATTTAAAAAATCAATCAATAAATGAATAAAGTGTAACAGCGCTTCGCTTCCCTAGTTACATTCTTGGACAAAATAGGCGGATATTATGTCCCCTTTTCTCCACCCCTTAACCAGAAATGGGTAAGTGGCGCGTTTTGGCCTTCGCGCGGCTTGATCCAGCTTGTTTTTTCGGAGAAGGGGGTTTGCTTTTCTATTTCATTCTGTACAAGATTGTAGTTTACAGGCCCTTCACGCAATTTACGCAAGCAAGCAAGTTAAATAGAAAGATAACCAAACGTAGCTGGGTTAAAAATCACAACTGGCGGGAAAAAACCCTTTGCCTGTTATAAGCATGACTGAGGGGTTGAACTCGGTCTTCTGAGGAAAGATTCGGACACGGCCTTTGCCGGATTGTCATTACGTCATGTGTTTTTTGTCTTATTTTAAACATATCGAATTGTTGTTATTTTTGTCTCTTACAGTTACCTCCAACGCTATCACCGAATCCTCAGAGAAGAATCGTCGAGCAGTTCAAAAGGGCGTTATTTTCTCCTCAAAACAGCCATTTTGTCAATCTCAAAAGCGAAGTAAAAAAGGTCAGCCTTTGTTTTTTTTTACCAGCAAATGCTTTGCAAAGTTAGGGCGACAAAAAGGTTATTTTACTGATAACTGACTGAATGGTATCTACTTACTTGTATTTTTCTCTTTGTGCTTGTTAAGATCAAGTGGTGAGGGACCTTTTGATTTTTACTTAATACAGCATCACTGCTTAATCGAACTTTAAAATCGCGAAAATAAACGAAAATGGTAACCCAAAAAATGACGTTATTTTTGAAACAAAGTCTCCTTTCTCCTCTTGGTAATAATACTTCGGACGAACTTGAAGGTTAAGTTGCTCGAATTTATGATTTGATGAAGAAGTGCGCGCAATTAATTGGACACGTGTCATGATTACAGGTGATCGAGGGCTCACAAGAAGTAATCGATCTCAAGTTTGGTTTTGGTGATCCCTTGTTGCTGCATCATCTACAGGACTCAGCTGACAAACTAGGTAAGACAAGGGAGGGGTGGGTGGGAGGAAACTTTTTCCTAGCCCGCGAGCAAGCTGTCCATTTTGAGGGGCTAGCGAAGCGCGCGTGATTTCTCGCGAGATCTCCTAACGGAAAGCTAACTCGCCGATTAAGTTTTTCCCAACTTCTTGTTGAATCCGCCATTTTTTAAAAAATTGATACACCAGCATCCCATCCCTCTTCGTCACTTGAGATTGCTTATTGTCCTGCCACTAAACCTGAGTTGTCAACATGATGTGTTTGAACCTGAAATCTCAATAGTCAGCAACGTGTTTCGAAGAAATGAATATTTGCATTCATTTTGTGTCTACATCAAAGATTGTAATACTCAACGATGTGTGTATACTTCAGGTATTGTACTCAACATCTTGTGTTTAAACCTGAATTGTGATAGTCAGCGACATGTATCTGCACCTGAAATGGTAATACTCAGGAACTTGTATCGACCCCTGAAATATCACAGGGAGCAAATCAAAAGTTCACTTGAAAGCGAATGGAAGAACGCTGAGATTTTGTGTAATTGTGTTGCACAATGTACGCGAGTTCATCCTAACCTTTTCGCTTTTTCACTTAACAGTGAATGGGGTAAATCTTGAAACTGCGGATGCACAGGAAATCGGAATAACGTACGAAATGATGCAGGTAACGAAGTGCTTGGTATATTTACAGATCGTAACTGTAATGTTTACCAACGTATAAGGGGCACCCAACGACAGTTTCTTCTTAAATACCGTAAAATTCCGAAAATAAGCCCCTCCATGTGTAAACCCCCCCCCCCAAATATAAGCCCCCCAAACTCGTAACGCAAAAAATCCCTCCGTTAAATCGCCCCTCCGAATATAAGCCCCCCGGGGCTTGTACTTGGAAATTGCCCTCAAAAACAAACTAAAATAAAGAAAAATTGGTCAATTTCCTTCCAACTATAAGGCTAGCCCAATCGGTTTTGAAACGCAAATTTCCCTCCATAGAAAAGCCCCTCCGAATATGAGCCCCTCAAAAAGGGCCTTTGAAACATATAAGCCCCGGGGCTTATTTTACGGTACATTGTAAACACTTTTAAGGTCTCTTTTACAAGTGCTTCAGTATTATTTTCCCGAAAATTTTAGATGCAATATTTAACAATTAGTCGCCGAAGGCGACGTGAATATCGGCGAATAGTCACCGAGACGAAGTCGAGTAAAATAATTTAATTGATGGTTATTAATAATTACAAATAATTACATTGATGGTTATTCGAGAAAATAAATTATCGATCAATTGCCGACCCCGAAACATTAAAAAATCTGGTTGCCATTTTGAAAACTGCTAACCTTCAATGCTATAATCACCGCGCGGTGATTATAGAGGGATAGTGCGAAGCTCCTAGCCAATCACAGCGCTCTATTTTCGATAGTCATCGATGTAATTATACTAAAACGTATTTCGAAAGCGAGAATTTTGCTGATTCCTTTCGAAATCACATTTCTGAATCCGAAAATTTTAGTTGTCCATTTTTGTACGAACATTGCCTAGCCCGCGCGGTGAAATGCGAGAAATTAAACTTCAGAAAATCGGAGGGAATTTATTAGGTAAGCGTGGTAAATTCAGTATACATGAATGGAACGGTCATCTAGAAATATTTCGCCGTCCTCAAGTTATAGAAAACTGTAGGCACTAACTGAGAAAAGAACTGTAAAAGAACTCAAACGAAATACTTATTCAGTACTAATATTCAACGCTTTATAACATGACCACCTGCCTAAGATGGAGACTTGAGTGTCCCAGTGGCCTCCCCTGACCTAGCTTCAGATCACTTAAAGTTTTGTTTTGAGCAAGCTAATATTGACCAATGATCAACCGTGCTTCTAATTTTGCAGAATATAATTGAAAATGTTCTTATGGAAAGTGGTTATTATGATATGTCACCTTGTGCCAGGTGAGAGAGAGCATACTCTATCATGCCTTTAATACTATCCAGGTGATCTGTGACGTCATTGCGGGGGCCTGGGGAAAGAAATTTTAATGCCGTATCCCATAAACCAAAGCTGACGGGAACAGATTGAATTGAATTGAATTAGTGCGCGCGTTGGTTTATGGGATACGGCATTAAAATTTCTTTCCCCAGGCCCCCGCAATGACGTCACAGATCACCTGGGTTATAGATAACAGGTAGAATTGTCGTCAGTTTGGTAAGTGCTCACTGTCGACACCGATTTTTTTTAACGTACTTTCTCTTTCCATGGATCATTACGTTCTTCAGTTAAAGCTAAGTGTTTTTTAAACAGTGCTTTGCACTAATCACCCTTTTTCGTTGCTAAACGCTATCCTGAACTCGTTTTCCTGCTCAATTGGCTCTCTCTGATTTTCACACTTTCTCTATAAATTTGCCGAATAAATGGTTCCCGACCAGGGATATTACGTTGCGTTAAATATCACGAGGTGTCGAGGATCCCTTCTAGTCACTATCGTTCTCCCTTTAGACAACCCTCCTTGGTTCAATACCTCGCTGATTTCACCCTCCATTGATATGATGGAAAACCATTCTGCTCCGATTAGCCGGGAGTTTAATCTGCGCAAAAGATACCTCTTAAGATATGCTAAATATCTAAACACCCTGTGACTGAGGCCTTGCATGAGAGAATGACAATACCTGATATCCTGCCTTCTACCGGCTTTGTCGGTGGCAGGGATGGCCCTGCCATGACTGGCACATTGACTGGCACACTGTGACTGCAGGTTTATCTAAGCGCGCATGCGTAGTAGTTAGAAATTTCTCATTTTTCGCCTTGGTAGGATCCGTCTGAGACGACTGAAATTCAGGCTGCAAATGTTGCACCAGGTTAATTTTTGAAATTCGTTTCTTTCAGGAACCGGACTGTTCCTCTGGGTCCTATCGGTACGGTGCCGGCATCTGGTGTAAATTTAGGTCCCTCCAAGAGGGGTACTACGTCGTAGTCGATTCGTTTTAAGCAACTAAAATGGCCAAAAAAATTTAAACGTGTCTACCCCGATTTCTGTATTTCAACAACTGCACACATCACTGTTGTTTTTGCCTTGTTACTTTCGTTTTTAGTCTAAACAACGGCTAACCAGAGTGGAAAATTTTGTTGGTAAACTAAGACACCAACTGGATGTGTGGGTTGATAAAATAGTCTTGTGTATGAAATTGGCAATTTGTGTGAATGTTTTGTAACGGTGTTGATGCCATTTTAGCTGGAAAACGGATTGCATTAGTTGTAAAATTTTGTACATAAAAGGAAAACTAAGTTATTTTTATAGAAGAGGTGTATTTAAAAGCAATAGTTGTAATGTATCTTTTTAGGTTGTATATTTTGTTCTCCCATTTTAGACCACGTGATGAAACTCCAGGGAACTGTTTCTTCCAAATATCGTCATTAATGCACGTGCACCCGCTTGCATATGTATGCATAACTTATTTAAAAGCGAAAAAGCAAATTCCCTGGATAACATCAAGGGGTCTGAATTGGGAGAGCAAAACACACAAGCTAAAAAGGTCTTTTGGAAACGAAGAAGAGGGAATTAAAAATCGGCACGATTGCGCGCTTTTTACCTTGAGCTACAGTAAAACAAGCAGCAAAAACGTGTAGCCTTTTTTGCAACATTGCTGCAAAACGGGTTGATATATGATGTTTCGGGTTTTACCACCAACCATTCAAACGTGTCTTGCAACAAAGTTGGGTGAATACTGACTTCTGATTGGATAAGATTACGCGAGATTCACAACATACACGCGAGTTACGTCAAGTCGGCCGGTAAGACGCAGAACATGAACAGCTTTTTTTTCAAAAGTAGAACTATTCTCTTTCTGTGACAACTTTTCGCAAGACAGATTTGATTCGTGGATGGTAAAACGCGCAACATTGCTACTCAACCTGTCTTGCAGCAATTTTACAAAACTAGTTTCACGATAGGCCATTTCCGAGTTCCAAAACCTCTCTCTTTCAAAACAAGGCTAGGAGCAAAAACCATTCTTGTGAAAATTACAATTATCATTTCCATATCAATGGATTTTCACTCAGTCTCGCATTGAAACAGAAACTTGGGACAACTCTGAAATGGCCTTTTTCGCCCGTTTTACCGTACCTTTAATGTTATCGGTTCATTTTAGAAAGTATTCTTTATTCCCTCAATCTTGGCATCGTTCTTATACACGTCGCTTTGCAAAAGATGGCATTTACAGTTTAAATGTGGTTGTGAATGTGTGCATATAAAAATAGTCGTGAGCCCATTTTAATTCAGTCTTGAAGTCTTACAAGGTCATTATGGTGTTGCTACTGGCGAATCTTCGAATTTTCCCGCGCTTTACATGTATGACACGTCTTTTCTTCGGCTCTGATTTGTTCAGCGAATCCCCTGCACCTGCTGTGATTGGCTGGAGCTGACGCCGGCTTGGTTTTGGTTGTATGAACTCACTTGAAGGCCATATTTAATTAATTTAATTAAAGCCCAGCCGTTTGCAAAGTGATTTTTCGTCCATAATAACCGGTTGAATTGTAAGTGTGCATGAATCTATTTTGTCAACAATTGAATGTTAGAATATTCAAATTGTATGAATTTGAAAGAAATTTGATCTTAGATAAATCGAAAGAATTGGATAAGTAATAACGTGAGTGGACCAACTGAATAAATCTGGTGTGAATTTTTGGTAACGACGAAGTCAATATTATATTTTGTTACTAAAACTAAGTTAAACACTTCCTGGCATTCTCCTTGCATCTTTTCGGACTATGACCTAAACAGTAATAAACGCACTGTCTTCCATGACGTCACATTTTTGAGGACGCTCTTCTCTTAGGACCTGTTTACATGGAGGTGGGTTACCCTAGATAGGTCAGGTAATCCACGGCGGGTCACCCCACCTATCATTAAACGTCATCAAATTAAAATGAGAAATTATACGGACAGGTGGGTTACCCCACCTAAGCGGGTTACCTCACCTACCTGGGGTCCCCCACCTCCATGTAAACAGGCCCTTAGTCTCCCATGCAGGGGTTCTTAGGGCTTTGTCATGCGTTTCTTTCCCATGAAAACTTGAGTATGAAAGTATTAATTGAGGAGACTACTTTTTCGTCTTCAAGAAAAGACTGGACAGCCATTTCACGTGGTCTTCCGAGCCACGCGAAGGTCTAGCCGCCTGCAGTGCAAAGGGAGTACCTTCATTTCTCAGTTATTTTAACCTGAGTTTTGGTCTGGTCCCGGGATTCGAACCCGCGACCTCCCGCTCTACAGTCAAGTGCACTACCGACTGAGCCAATCCTGCCGAACGAACTTGGGGAAGGAAAGCTTGACTACTCACTGACAAAGCCATACGAACGTCTGCCTAGGAGGCTATTCTTCTCTATGAAGTTATGAAAAACAACAATCATGCATTCGTCCTTCTATTTCTTCTCCCTGATTCTCCCTCCCAAGAGTCTGTTAGTGTCAATTTTTTCACTCTGAATTCGCATCATGGCTTCCCTGTAGTTCTGATAAATAGTTATCTCTCTCTCCTAAAAGGTAATCACATCAGGCACCAGTTGCTCAAAAGGTGGATAACGCTGTCCACCGGATAAATCACTATCCACTGGATAGCGCAATTGATTTCCTTAAGACTTATCCGTTGGCTAGTGATTTATCCGGTGGATAGCGCTATCCAACCTTTGAACAACGAGGGGCCAGAAGGCTAAATCAGCCTCGCCCCTTCTAATTTAAGATGGACACCCCAAAGGTGGATGCCTCTGAAAATCCTGAAACGTTTTTGACAACGCAGGTCGGTTGTTATCCAAATCAGCTGTAACAGACTTGTAGCCAATCCGTCTATTTATTTGTTTTGGGAGTCAGGAAAATGGGGTTTCCTACCCTACAGTTTTCCAAGAGAAAAAGCCCTGGGGTTGAAAGTTGATTAATATTACGTCGCTCAAGGATTAAGGTGCGATTGCCCGAGTCATGAGACGGAAGAAGCACAGGCAAGGTCGTTGGACTGGGTATGAGTGACATTTCCGCTGACTTGCTTCGGTGACTGACTAGACTTCGCCAAGTACATTGGAACTGCGCAGGCGCATTTTGAAATTTCAATCAGGTTTTGGCTTAGTTCATTTTTGTCTCCAGCGAAATTCGTGAACTAACTAATAGTGACTGGTATGGATGATTGACAGAAAAGATAAAAGCACTTGCTCGCAGCTGTAGAGTGAACGACAAATGTAAATATTACGTCGCAGTGCTGTATGAAGAATTTAGTTTCTATCTCATTCCACTGTGCATCCAGCTAGCGTCTTACTCTAAATTAAAGCCTTCAATGCTGCAAATATTTGTGACCGCCTTTCTCTTGCGTTTAATTTGTTTACCAGTAACCGGCTCATTAAATAATTCGGATCCTCATTCATAAGCTGCAAAGCATAAGCCCGTGGCTCGAAAAATGGACCAGACGCTTGATATATTATAGAAAACCACTCCTCCAAAGCAATAGGAGCCTAGGGTGGGTATTTATAGACATCCGTTTCCGGGCGGTGGCTCCAGTTTTGTCACTCTCGACAAACATAGGCCCAGTATTTTCATCCACTGAGTGAAAAAAATGTTGAAGATTTTTTGAATAAAAGTTATTAAAACTGATTCTCAATCTCCCAGCCGGCTAGAGAAAACTGTTTTGTCATCTTATAATTACTTTTGGCAACAAACATTAATATTGGCGCCATCGGGGCCAGTTAATAATCGGCGACCAGGCCTTATATTTTCAGGGGAAAGACCGCTTGCCAGAAGCACTTTTTGACAGATAAAAGTACCGCTGGCTTAACCGCTGGCAAGCGGCCTTCCGGATGAAAATATGAAGCTTGGCACGTTCTCCTGTTGGCGCCTTTATTGCTGTTTATAATACTATGAAAGAATCAAGTTCGGACTCTTCGCTTCTTCCAAAGCATCTAGGATTAAAGACTCTAAGTTTGATTCTTCAAAACACGCGCGTCAACGGATAAGATTTCCAATAGAAGGAACGCGTGACATGCACAACACGTGGAACAGCTCCGTCACGCAAGTACAGGAGATCGGAACATTAACGTCAGCGACATCTTTTGTGTCTGGTCGAAAAATCCAGACAGCGTTGCCTTGAATATCAAGTGCCTTTAGATATCTTCCTGATGAAGGCAGAATCGGTGAATTGAAGTTACCGTTTCATTGACGAGTCAGTGGACCAGGCGTTCAGGTATGTTTGAGCTTGTTACACATTTTCTCACCAATAATAGCTGAGTCATCGGTCTCTTGTCCATCTGAACTTTGAACGATTTGATCGTTAGATCATGAATGAATGTTCTTGCACGAAATTGCTATGTCATACGATGTATGGTATATTAAACGAACAAACTAATTCCTTTTTTAGGCCGCTAAACTGAAAATATCAAACGTAAATTGTAGATTGAGTTTACCCAAGATTGCATCCATTTTGTCGAACGCGATTTTTTTAAAATATTAAATACGCGTTCTCAATTAGCTTAGCGTTTAACAGCTCACTCCCTTTTCGAACCTATAGTCTTTTTAGTGAAATAATAAAGAAATTACTTTTTAAGGAAAATGTGCCAAGCAACTGGTCGTTAACGTTAACGTTTGTTACATTTTCGATCGGGTTAAGAGAAGTAACTTTAAGACATTGCTAGTCTCAACAATATGATAATTACGGTGGTCATAGATTAACGTCCCTTGTAGCCCATATGTTTTTGTTAATTGGCAAACAAAGTTTTTTCATGATGATCAGTTAATCGTACTAAGCCAAACGGACTTTCATTCACCAGCAACAGGTACTGTTTCTGAAATATTGTTATACAAAGTGGAGAGCAGAAAAGCAGTCAGCTATTTCATAAACAAGTCAAACCGTGTAGATCACCGGCTGAGCGGAGATGGAACTAATAACAATTTGAGACTGTAATAACGGGTAATAATTTATGTGTAGCCACATCTATCGTATAATTACTTTCCTGTGTCGGACACATTTTTGAAAGGAATTTATCTGAGAGACGTGATAATCGTAGGAGATAGTGTTTTTTTTAAATGTTATTAATTTCACTGCATGTGTGCGTGGCGGGTGCGTGGCATGTTATGACTGTCGGTTGCTGTACGTTTTTCACTTTTCTTTTTGCAGAACTTCGTCGTGGATGCGGTTTTCTAGTTTCGGGAAGCTGGCTTGTTCATTACAAGGATTCTTTCCAGTCATGACTTGGCAAATATCATTACTTCCGCTTTGTTCTGTGATCGGATACTCGAAATACTCCAAGATATCATTTCTTCTATCCACACGTCAGTCTGATTCATCGTTCGCATGGGGAGGGGTAATACGAAGCGATCTCGAACTACCTAATCACTGTGCTAGAGTCTATAGACTGATAAATCCTCCATTGAGTAAACCGTAAAGGCAGATAAAAAGGTTAGGCTTACTTTAAAAATTTATTACGGCCATGTGAAAATTTTGCCAAGACTTTCCTGCGCTGATTCCTTTTTTTTTTTCTAATTTAGTTGCAGTGTATCCCAAGAATAGACCTCATCAGTGTATTCTGGGCAAGAAAACGGTGTAAAAATCAAAGCCCATGTGAGTAGACAGAAGAGGTCACCTTCTCGTGGCACTGACACACTTCTTACTTTTAAACTCATTTAATATTGGTGACCTACGAGTACGGGTAAGCGAACATGTTTACCTCGTAGTTTTATAAAAGACAACCATTATTT
The DNA here is from genome assembly GCA_038088405.1 of Porites divaricata. Taxonomy (NCBI): domain Eukaryota; kingdom Metazoa; phylum Cnidaria; class Anthozoa; order Scleractinia; family Poritidae; genus Porites; species Porites divaricata. The sequence continues at coordinate 22,894,630 of JBBMOI010000004.1, forward strand.
CCCAGATGTGACAATGGCGTAACCATTCTACCCGGCAGCCTACCAATTTTTCTCCGGGTAAGAGGCAATCTACGCGTATGTACGGCTATTTACCGCTATTTATTTAGGTCTCTATTATTGCTTTAGTGATTCGGGAGAAATTTGTAAAAGTTTCACGGCCTGTGAATGAGAAATTCACAGCACATATTTCCACAATGAAAGGGGGTTAGTGGAAGGAGACAATATTCCGTTAACTATTGGTTGCTTTGATATCGTTTACTGAGTAAAACCGGTCGGTTCACGGTCTGGGCAAAAAACAAACTGGTAAAACTAATATCAAAGATGGTGTGTAGGAATAGAGTACGAAAAGCATGACTACGTTTTCAGAGTTTCCGTTTGTTTTGGGCGAATTTTTCGTTCTACGGGAAAGACTCGAAAATTTGTATTTTCCAGCAATTCGCCATTTGTACATCTCCCATAATACACCAATTTTGCATAACCTTTGTTTTAAATTCTCTTGGGTATTACAGTTTACAGCCGTCCCAAGAAAAATTGAAGACAATAAGCCATGTTCTAAACGAGCAGGGAATTGGTTTGACTTAGGACAGTGAGAGTCTTGATGGACAGCAAAAACATGGCGGAGAGCAGCAAGCTACCTTTCAAGGTTCTTCTGACTGAAGAAGAAATATCTGGTGCGTCAGGTTCTTTAGGAATTTCGTGATAACGAAGGTTATTTGCATTTCTCAAAATGTTATTCCAGTTTTGAACACAGCACGTTTGTTGATCTTCATCCTGTCCCTCTGAACAATCCCAAGAAGCTTTGTGGTCGCTTATCGTACCGGTACGTTTTCGTGCAACTAGAAATTGTTCAGAATACCAAAAGTTGCTCGAAGTACGAGAAGTTGCCAAAAAGTTGTCGAGCAACTTGTGGAAAGCCGTCCCTGATTCAGCGAGTCTACCTTCACTGTGTCCTCTTGTCTACTTTCTTTTACGAACGATTGCTCGTGACAGTATATTGTTCAGATATCCTCCAAGGGCACCAATACTAACCCAAAGTTTTTTTATCTAATCGCTCCCGATTTCTCACGCTAGATTAAATGCAGACGTTTTCGTGAACCTCCGTTGTAGCTAGTGTTTCGGTTTTTGTCGCCTACAAGTCCACATAGCGTGGACGTTTATGCGACAAAATGCTGTTATTTTTATTCTAGAAAGAAGACTTAGGAACGATGAAAAACCCCAAACTGAACTTGTCTTGTCAATCCAAGTACAAGACCGACCTTTCAGGAATCATGGTTTCCTCTCTCCAGCAAGATAGCGTGGAAATCCTGGGGAAAAAAGCACTGATGTTCGTCTTACACTTGGACATGGCTCGCGGGTCTTATAAGGTAAGAGATTTTACAAACTTGAAGCGATCTTTTTATCGTAGGTGGACGGTTAGAGACTTAAGCTAATCACCGATGAATAACGTGAGCTAGATAGTGAAAGATCGATATATTTGCTGTTTAAAGTGAATTCTGTGCTTAAGTCTTTACTTGGTGCCTTCACTCACAAAATGCTGCTGTAGATGACGAAGAAGATACCAAACAAATTACATCAGGCAGCACCATAACAATATTTGTTTTTGGTGATTTTTGCATTAATATAACTGTTTCAGTCCATGGCCATCCTTGCCATTCGTAACAAAAGACAAAACGAAACAGTTTCAATACATAAATATGGTCTTAAATAATAAAACTGGACCATCATTTTCGAGATTCTATATATGCGATGACACGTTCACTAAGCTTTAATTTTAAAAAGATAGCCAACAGTTTGGCAGCCCTAACTTTAAAACAAAAGAAGACTTCAGGACAATTCGCCACTGTAGAAAGGAAAAGGAAACTCAGACTAGTTAACTTTCTCAAAAGACTTCCGGGACTGTTGCTAGAGACAATAGCTTGGTCTATCTGACTAATAGCTGACTGGCACGTCCCCAGTAACGATTCCAGAAACAATTTGGGGACATATTGGGGCTCCAGTCCCTTTCTCGTTTCGAAAGAGGCGAATGACGGAAAACGTCGAACGGCCTGCTGAGTTAGTCCTGCCACTCATTTTTCCCTCTCCAGCATGGTGTGGGAGAAGAGGCTTGCACTAAAAGCACACGTAGTCAACCATTCCACCTCATTACAGACCTTTAGATTTAAGGACGAGATCGACTACGGCGGAGTACAAGATTTGACATAAAGTTTTTTTCTGGTATTGTGTAGTTTCAGAAAATATCCATATCCCCATCACGTCTAAAAACACAGGGTGAGACCAGTTTAATGTGGTCAATGTTTATGACTCCACAGATAATCGTTTAAATGTGGTCAATGTTTATGCTTCCACAGATAATCGTGAACAAACTGAGTTCCTCGATTCTTTTAGCAAAATAAATTATATCGTTGACTGATACTTCTAATTAAGTAATGGCAGGTGACTGGAATACAACTTTAAGTCAATTAGATAAGCAAGGAGGTCTTACTTGGAAAGAAATTAAGTATAGAAATTCATAAATTCATTTCATAAAAGAGATCAATTTAGTTGATATTTACCGCGAAATGCATGTTAAAAATAAATCCTACACATATGAATCAAAGCCTTTGAAATTAAAATCCCGCATAGATTTCTTTATAAGTAGTAAATACGAGTCAGATATTACTATATCGATCGCACCAGATCACAAAGCAGTCTTCTTAAGCATGAATGTTAACGAGGAATTTAAACGCGGGCCTGGATTATGGAAGTTTAATAACACACTTCTTCAAGATGAATGTTATTTACAATTGATAAAAGACTGTTATCCACATATCGTACAGAAATAAGCTAACGTAGATGATAAACAAGTACTTTGGGAATTAATAAAAATGGAGA
>JBBMOI010000004.1:22902500-22970000 GCA_038088405.1 Porites divaricata
TGAAAGCTTTTAGCGTACAATTCTTGTTTTATCCCACGTAATCATACAAAAATCTTGTGGAGCAAGTCTTTATCCATTAACAGAGGCACAAATTCGGGCAAAATGCTAACTTTGATAAATTCTATTGGATCTTGAAAACAACTGCCATTCATGGCTGCTGATTCAAAATGGCGGCCGTAAATTTGTAAGAAGGACTGATGTAAGAATTTACATCTCTTTGCTGCTAGGTAACCCAGTGGTACCGTAAATTTCTTTTATTTTCACTGATTGATATTTCTTTTATTTCTAAATGGAAAAATAAACCTAGACTATGGCTGCATTTCGTGAATCCACTTCTTTAATCCACCGCCAATCTAAATCGAATTATGTTTGAACGTCTAACCGCAAACGGATAACCGCAAACCGCGGTTAGAGGTTCGCGGTAAACTCGGATCTAAAACTCTCTATTGTTTCGGACTTTCTTTCCGCAAAACCTCAAGTGATATCTTAAAGGGCAAAAATGTTGGCTTTCCTCTCTGAGCACCTCAAGTGAGACTAAAATCTGCAAATGATTTTTTATCTCGCTAAGAGAAAGGTCGAGAATCCCCGTTACTTTTATATAGAAGTTCCTCTTCTTGGTTCGTTTTGTGACTGTTGCTCGTATGACCGTCGCTACGTGGTTACACTTCACTGGCTCCCGATTTTCTACTGCAGCGTCGGCTTAATTACCAGCCGTTGTTTCAAGACCGGACCCGAAATAGCGGTGGAAATTGAACCTGACTGCGGTGTAGTCAAGGTATTTTTTTTTTCATGGATTTAACTATAGCTTCTCAACGAACCATTTTAGGCGAAGCATCTGTTTTAAATTACCATGTTACCTTCAAATTGGTAAGAAAAAAATTGGCCGAAAAACACTATTTTTCACCCTGTATTGAAAAAATTAATTGCTTTGGAGCAAATCCAAGAAGAAGCACTGCGATTGTTTCCTTTTTTTCCTAGCCATTTATTTTGGAAGTTTCGTGTACAAGTCTTTGTTTTGACAAGTAAACTTTATCTATTCATAGTAGAACTAAACTTTAGAATCTAACTTTTAGTTAAGAACAGAAGCGCCTCTGGCATTTGGTGGCAAAAGGGTATGGCAGACATAAGCAACGCAATTTTCACTTCACATTTGAAACTAACACCGCGGGTTAACGCGCTGGATCATTTGATGGGCTCCTGGCTGGATGAATTCCAAGAAAAAAAACCTCACCGATCCTTTCAGATTAGACGAAACTTCTGCACGCTAGCTGGCGGTTTTTTTAGTTATATATATACATAAAAACGCTAACAGAACCGCAGAATTTGAGTCGCGCCATACCGGCGTAACAAAGTGATCGAGTGTCTAAATCCCGTCGAGCCTCTGAATTGTCTAATTTCAGGCTTTGTTTTCAATACCATAGACTACGTCAGGACTGATGACTTTTTCATCGATCTCACTGAACGCGAAAATTTCAAAACCAAGACATAGTGGCGATTCCAACAATTTAGTCTTTACAGATTTTAAAGGGTCTTTACGGAGTCGTGCAGGTTAACTCAGTCACGCCTTGTGGACACCTCGTTATAACGTACACACAGGAGCCAACTACAAGGCAAAAATGTCGTCATTTGGCTGACTGACTGAACAAACTCCCGCTATTACGGACAACACCGAACACTCAGACTGCAGTAAGATTTACTTTTTTTCCGTTTTTACTATCTTAGTTCTCTCGTTAAGTTAGGAGAACACTTTTTCTGTTACGTATCAATTTGAATTCTTCTCACCACCCCCTGAAGACCAACAATCCATCCCGTTAAAATTTTTGTGCTAATTTTGTTTTCAGTCTTGAAATCGAAATATAAAGATGTTATTGTATAGTCGATGTATAAAGTAAACTGAAGAGAAAGTGGAACTTGTTAAAAATCACGCATAAACCTTGTATAACAAACCGTGGCATCACAACTGACTTTGTCTAAACGTGCACAAACCAGAGCTTCTAGACTTTTTAAGGAACAGCCTAATAATTCACGCAATTTTGTAGATTTTACTAGTAATACGTTTTGTAAGGAGATTAAGAGATTTTAGCTCATAAAAGTAGCTTAGACTTAAACCGAGGTTATAATTTAGGTTTTTAATTTCCTTAGATATCGTCATTTGTAATTATTGATGTTAAAATTAATGATTGGTTATTTCTTGTAAGTCATTGAAATTAAAATGACATTACCTTTTAGATAGTAATTATCATTTTTAGCAGTTATTGGATATGGCTGACTATGATCTGTAGAATTATTGAGATAGGAAGAAAGTTCGGCCTCGGCGTACCGGCTACACAGTGATAGTTGTTACAAAGAGTTATGGTGAGTTCTGGGACTCAGTCATCTTGTAAGTCCCTGTCCATAATCAATGAGTCCCAGTTCAAGAACAAACAAGCAAACAAACAAAGAGTCCTAAATTGAAAATGCTTGGGCCTTTATGTAACCAGACAGTTAATCTGGAGACAGACACCACAACTCTTTATTACAGCTTACTGAAATTAAAACATAGTCCTTCTATATATTTAACGTACAAAAAAGACCAAAATAAATATGCGTCTTTAAACAACAGGCACAGAAATCACACGAACAGGATGTTCTACCAAAAAAGTCTTCAAATCGCTCTATCGTTCTTTGCGTACTACAGTACGCATGTCATGAATTATTTTGCGTCTTGGCGGGTTTTTATGCGTTAGGGACGCAGAGCTCGAGGTAACAAAGTCACTGGTTACACCCTCTTGATCTGCATAGTTCTTCACATCATACGAAAGCCTAATCCAATGATTGTTTAGATAATCCCTAGCGTAAAATCAAGCTAAACATGCTTAGCTCGATCGATGTTACGTTCTCGTGGTTATTTGCCCTTTTCTCAGCAACTTCATGATATAAAGGCATGCTTAGTATAGCAGATATTTAACAATTAGTCCACGATTGGGTGTTGGATATGAGATGGTAGATAGCCAACGAGGCGCGCCTCAAATAGCAAATGTCATCCGTCGAGTTGTATTCTTGCTGTTCTTACCATGTCTTTAGGTAGTAGTTTGGTCATTTCTTCTTTTTCTTCGAAACGCGTAAAATGTTCAGCCATTTCGTCTTTCTCTACCAAAACAACGCAACCTTGTCGTCCACTTTTCTGCAGATTATTCTGTACTTTTGACGTCATTTTCCGGATATCGCAACGTCTTCCAAATTTGGTCAACGCTAGCTGGTAATGAAGACTTAGCCGTGGAAATTGAGCCAATTAGAAATGGACAAAATATTTTGAGAGAATAATAATGTTCTATTTTTGTGTGGCAAATGAGGAGCGCGAGCCACCTCAGTGGTAACGTAAGTGCAACGTCAACGAGCATTAGTGTTAAGAGTAACCTAGTCGTGAAGACAAACTTTTGAGCAAGGTACACACCAACACAAACCCACGTCACGGCGGCCTAGCCAGTACCTGACGCATGCACACAGCCATATCACCCGGGCAGTGGCAGCCATGGACATCTGTTTCGCTCTTATTAGGGTTCATTAGCAAAGCATTGCCGTCGGGCCCATAAACTGAAAGCCTTGTTCAAACGCCCTTCACTGACTTGCTAAAAGGTGCAGTGTCTGGCTGAAAGGGAAGGAAAGACAAGGACTAAACCATGGAGTTTTACGGGGGGGGGGGGGGGAAACGCTTGAAAGCCACAGATCATTGATTGGTAACACATTGGGAAGTGAATTTGTTTTTTCTCTTTTCCTTGAGGAGCAAGATTGGTGCATTGGTGAGAGAACTCGCTTACCACCAATGTGGCCTGGGTTCGAGTCCTGTGGTTGGTCGTTTTCTCTCCCCCTCCCCCACCCTGAAAAGTTTTTCTCCTGGTAATCCGCTTTCCCCGTCTCCCACGTCAGAAGCTCCTGCCTCTCCTCCTTTGTTTTCTCGCTCTCTTACTTAATTCGCGCCACACTCCACTATCTGAATAGCCTGTGTACAGACCCCCCCTCCCCTCAGGAAAAATCGCCCATTCTCCGATTTTTCCTGAGGGGAGGGGAGCGGGGGGGGGGGGGGGGGTCTGTAAAGAGGTTGTAAAAAAAAGGCAACACTTCAAATTCCAAATCGATCAGGAATGGCAATGAACGAATAACCAGCTATGTGGTTGTGCTAGCTCTAAACGGTTATTTATATATCTATTTTTTCATTTATATGTTATTTACTTTGAGAATCGGCGAAATTACCGTGAAGTTCATAATTCTCCTGTGGCTTTTACAAAAACTTGGGATAGTTCTTGGTTTTTAAGAAATTAAAGTGATATAAGGCAAAAAAAATGTTGCTTTTGCCAAGTACGACTGTAGATAGATGGGTAACAGACCAACTGAGGCTACAATCGTTAGTACAGCGCGTTATATTTCCTTGGTCAAAGTCTACATATTGAGTATTCTGACACCGGATTATTAAACTGAAAAAGATAACATTTATACGATTAAACCGTACGCTGAGTGACTTAACCCTGCATGTTTGAATTTTAAGGCGAAGTAGACGTTAACCAGAGCCTGATATCATGAACACTTCGGTCGTTTTGACACAAATTCGTTTGTACGGGGATTCCTTTTTAACCGCTCCATGCCAATTCTGCATACATGACTGTGTCCCGGGGACTGTGTATGAATGTAACCCAAGCTTGTGCAGTATTCAGCCATACTTATAATTTGCAAAACGTACAACATTTTCCTAAAGGCAACTTTGTAAATTCTGTAAATACAGAACTGAAAACTCACATGTAAAAAACTAGCCTGCGAACTACAGACGTATTTCCGGTCGTCGCTTCTCAGAGGGAGAGAAGCGACGACCGGAAATATGTTTGCAGTTCACAGGCTACATACTCAGGCTACTAAAAACCCTGCATTTTCCTAGCCTAAACAGGTTTTTCGGTATGTCTAGTACAAATGTAGGCTATTTAGATTCTCTTTCTACAGCAAATAAATAACATTGTAGTTCAGTAAGAGAAGTTACTAATATTGAGGTTTTTCCTTATACAAGAACTACATTCCAAATAAGTATTTCAGTGAACATGACTATAATAGTGGGGGGGGGACAGGGGGGCGGGAGCCCGGGAGAACAGGGGGCGGGAGGGGTACGGGAGACGGGAGAAGAAAGGGCGGGAGGCGGGATCTCTACGATGGCGGGAAGCGGGAGAGAAATTCAAAAAGGCAGTCAAAGAAACGAACCCAACAACGTTTCTTGACTTCCATTTTACGTTTTCCGAGGCTTAAAGCAAAATTTTATACACGGGAAAAGTCAAAAAACGAAAATCCGTGCTCGGGATAAAAACAAAACCGCATTACTTCCTGTGAAATTGGAAACCTTTCCAAGTCGCTTACATCATAAGACATGAATGAGATTGCATGACATATGTACATGTGTGTCGACTGTGTCAGTCGTGTCAGTGTCTCGTCTGTCTTGCTAGATGTCGAAATTCTCCGTAAGGACGACAAAGCGAGTCAGGTCAAATGTCGTCAAAGATGATCGGTCTTAGTATTTTTCGGTTTGGTGGGGAAAAATCCGTCCATGGAAGACCTTCCTGGTAGCTCGCTCCTTACGACTGTAGTTCACAAAACACTGTGATGTTCCCTGCTAGCAGAGGTTTCTCATGACGAGGCAAAAATGAGAGAATGGAGAGAGACCTCTGCTGGCTTCCGACGCGTTTTCTATCACGCATGCCCTCGCGTTCCCTTAACAACCAGTGACGTTTTTGTCATGTGCGACACAACCCATAGAACCGCGGTTTGCCCTCGAAAAGGAAAAAAAGGAAAGCTGAAAGTCTGGAAAAGACGGTAAATGCCTTTTTTGTGGATTACAAGTCAAAATAAGAGGGCAAATCACTTGGAGTTACCTTTGTATCGGCGGTAGAAACAGAAATACTGAACCTTAGCAGAACTAAACCTCTTGCGTGGAATAAATTCATTGACGATATTTTCTCGTTGTGGATAACTGAGAGGAAAGAGATTGCTGAATTCATTACTCTTCCAAACAGGCATCACCCTACAATTAAACTTACGGCTGAAATATTTGATAAAGAGATTAACGTTCTGGATACACTGTTTACAAAAGAAAGAGATTTCACAACCAAGGAATCCTTGACATCCGCGGGCGAAGCCCTTAGACTTCTGAGAACTAACTCCTCAGCTAAATCTTTCTATGAGAACATCTACAACTTCAAAAAATGCTTTCGCGCTAGAGGTTACCCTCACAAAAAAAATTCTCTGAGGTTAAATTTACTGAACGGAATTCGGCTATACAAAAGAACAACGAAGTGCGAAAGAAAATTCTACCTTTCGTTACCACGTATCACCCTGCTTTGCCAAACCATAAAAACATCTTAATGAGCAAATGGCATTTAGTTTAAAAGTAACCACTACTGAGAAAAATATACAACGAGCCCCCCATCATTTCATGGTTGGCCTGTCAACACCTTCCATTGTGGGCTCAATAATTGTCATCGTCCAGTCTAACAGGGCACGCGCATTACACATTAAACGAAAACGGTTTTGAAATCGGTAAGTTTCCAGCAGAAATCTGGTCGGCGGCTTCATCAAACAACGCTTCGGAAGCCGGCAGAGGTCTCTCTCCTTTCTCTCATTTTTGCCTCGTCGTGAGAGACCTCTACTAGCAGGGAAACTGTAATGAAGATTTTGCCGCGTGGTGTAAACTTGTGTCGAAGGAATGCCGCTTCAATGATCGCGCTGGAAAGTGCGGAGTGGTTCGATTTACAACACAATTTTTTATTTTGGACAAGGCCAAAGCACTCCCTATTTTAGAATCTGAATAGGGAGTCAAACAGCGTGATTTACATGATAACGGGAGAAACACAATAAAGGGCGGGAGTCGGGAGACAAAGGGACAAAAACGTACGGGAGGCGGGAGAACGGGGTACGGGAAGCGGGAGATTGTGACCCCCCTGTCTCCCCCCACATAATAAGGTCGCCAAAAATAGAACGAAACTAATTAATATTGACTTGTTTGCCCAACACATCTTTCAAAGATTTTAGAAAATAATAACCTGAAAATGTAAGGCTCAACAGGTTCTTAGTTGTATAGAGGGGTTCTAACTGGCAAATTTAAGCCACCAGGTTCTCAAAAACTAAGTTCTTACGTGCGGGCTTTTACTGCATTTATTTTCCACTTGCAAGTTTGAAATATGAAGCCATTTCGGACCTGTCTTTTTTCAAGAGCTTTGAGCTGAAATGAGAGTCACCTGAACGTGGCCATATCAACCGAAACAACCTGAAAGTATGCAGGACACATTATCATTTCGGGCCTATGATCGAAATGAAAATTCTCTTTGCAGTTGCTAGGTATTCCCTGTGAAGTTGCTTTTGAGAATTTAATGGCCATCAGATCCCTATACCTGAGAATAATTTTCATTTTCTTTTATTTTGCCCGCCTGCACTGTGGCATTGAAAAATGGCAATGATGGATAAAAAAAAAAACTCAACGAGTTATGAAATGAGGATACTGTTTCTGTGACTCCCGTTTTAGCATTGCCTGCCAGTGGTGATCCGAGTTACGCGAAGGCCAAAACGTTGGCAGGGCAAAGGTAGCTCAGTATCTTCTATCTCAGTTATTTTAACACCCTCCAGCCTCCGACCTCCCAACGCCACCCCCTCCCCCCCCAAAAAAACTATTTAACAAAAGAGCAAGAAATGAAAAGGAGGGTCCAGGGATGGGGGGGGGGGGGGGGGGCACGAAAAGTACGACCCCTTCTTTTCTACTCTGCATCTTACCTACCCCCCTTGGGCTACTCTTTGTACCAATCAGCAAAAGACCTTGTCGTCTCCTATCAAAGGATCCTGCAGCAAGTGGCTGTTACTACGCGCACACACTCAATTGTTTACTTTTTCACTAATCACACAAGCTTCACATGCACAGTGGCTAATAGATATTTAGTGTCCGGTCGGTTCTTTTTCAGAATCCTTTGAAGTGGTCATCCCTGAATGATCTTGGACACTTGCCATTTCGCTTGGCAGACAGATACCTCAGAAAACCAATAGTTGGCTTCCTAGCAACCTTTAAAAAGCAAACAAAAGCATCTGAAAAGCGCCCACGCTTCTTCACACTCGTCTTTTCCCCTTCTGCGAGCCTGCGACGATCTGTTTAGAATTCCAATAGCATAAGCAGCTTCCAAAGAGGTAAAAGCGTCGAATAACTGACATTCTTTGGATCAAGAGTTCGATTACACATTAATTGTATTGCGGCATTCCTGACATACTCGTTCTGCTGTTGTTTGTTCCATTCGAAAGGTCAAGCAAATTAACTTCAAATCTAACCTCGATTGGACTTCAATATATCGGCCCATTCGGAATCTTTAAATTAATTCCTTGCTTCCTTTCCTTTCGCCAACTAATGCGATTTAGTATGAACTAACAATTCACGCCTTCGCGTTCGAAAATCACGCAGTGAATGTATTACTTTCGCATGGGCATACTTCGACTGTAGCGAGTTTTTTTTTTTTCCTCAAAAATCTTCCATATTCACTTTTGTGGTCTCCTCGTTTCAAGAAGTACTTCAAATTATAGAAGTTCTGTTGGTTTTTACAATACTTCGGCCTTCATAAGTTCCGCAATTTTTTCACGCTACGTTTCAATGTCATTGGCGAGGTCACAGGTTCTTTTACACTGTATTTTTAAATGAAATTGTGATAATAATGATAATGATAATTAATAATAATTTCTGTCATTACTACTAATAATAATTATTAATATTATTATATTTATTACCATTATTGTTTATTTCTAAAATATTTTTCCATTTATTCAAGGTAACTGGGGGATCAAAAATATTTACAAAATCCGCTTCCCTTTTTCACATAACAATTTTGCCTTTTTGAAAGAAAAAAAATTAGTTTGCGCCCTTGAAAATTAAAAAAAAAAAATGAAATATTTTGATATGTTTTATAACGTTCCACTTAAATTATTACTAAGTTGAGCGCTTCAACTTCGGCCTTTACGAAACACTGAGCACGCCGTCAAATATCAGTTTGTAAATTAGCAAACGAATTGTTGACATGTCAGTGATTAAAAACATTATTTTTTTCTTACAAGTTTCCTACACTCCGTAAAAGACACTGACATTGTTTAATTATTAAGCGGGCTTTGATAAATTTGTTTCCATTCTCATGAAATTGATCGTTAGCGTGTTTTCCAGTCCATGGAGCACGTGTTTGATGGTCCGTGCGCATGCCTGTTTGCCGCATCTCACCTTTTCACCGCGATCAGCCAGCCCAGTGACTGAATCTTTTATGATAGAGGCTAAGGGCGATAGTTTGCCTGCCGACTTCTGCTTGTCGTCCCCCATCTCTGGCACTTAGCAGACTGCCCGGCTACTCTGTGATTCGACGCTAGGTAGAGAGCTCTTTCAGGTAAACTGATTACCGTATATTTACGTGCAACTTACTTTGCAGACCAATAACGCATTGCGTGAGGTTTGCTACAACTCGCATGATCTGACGAAAACTAGTGAAGCCTTCGTAAGGAAACGTACCGCGTTTTATTGATTTTAAACCTCCGAATTCGCACGAAGTTTCAGAATACGAGCTTCTGTTGTCTCTAACGAAGGTTGACACCAATCTAGTCCACTAGAGAGCAGTTAATCGAAAATTGCAATGAACGCCTTCAATCTCCTATGTGCCTTTCGTGTTTAGAACATGAAGGTGTTTAGCTAAAGATCCGTTTGTTCGTTCCAAGAAAGCTCTCTGCGAAGCACTTTGTTTGACAGCGGCCTTGATAAAGTTTCCAGTGTCACACGCCTACAATTCTCAAAGGCTTTAAACAATGTTTGGGAGAGGAAAACTATTATCTTGTTCACTGGAGACTTCAACAGATCATGTACGCGATGTCTTTAGTGTGTCTTTTTGTTTATACTCGCGTAATTCTGCTGCGAGCTAGCAGATTCATTCAAGGTTGATCTCATCGTGTTTGTACTTCCAAAATTAGCCTTTGCCTTAGATCTGAAGAATATTAGTTAGTGCGAAAGAAACGTACACGAACGTAATTCTTTTCACTTTAGAGAAGGACGCTCAATGAACTTTGTTTTTGCTCATAGCGTGACTGGCGTATTGTTTGTAACCTATTTCACTCTCTCCACTTTAGGCGCGAAAAATTCCAGTGCTTCTGTAGAAGAAGCAGCAACGTTTTTGGGCGACGACTATCAGTGTGTGTCCGTGTAGTCACTTTGTTCAGGGTTCCGGATGAGTACAATGTTTACTTCGGCCAGAGAACACTACTTATGTTGGCCAAATATGATTAGAATGCATCTACACGCTTAAAACAAATATGTTAACCCGAGCACCCTTAAAGCGATCTCGTAAGCCCGTTTTGCGCGGCGCTTCGTCGATTCACCGTTTTGCTTGTGCCACTCTTTCGCTATGTAAAGAGTCGTTGTAGAGTTTGTTTAGATAAATTCGATGGAAAGACATGTTAAGCTTCCCTGTGTGTCACGGCTAAGTGGTTTCGCTCTTTTGTTTCTCAATTCTTTCGTGTGTGTTATCGACCACGCGACGGATAAATGGGTGCCATATGAAGGCGCGTACGGCACTGGCGGACGGGACCAAATTCTACCCTGGCGACCATAAACAAATGGAAAAAAAAGCCAATGCTCTTGAGCAACTCCAATCACTTATTGCTTTTTTCGTGATGTATCTATGGACGGTTTGGATTTACCTATAAAAGATGTCATTCAAATAAATCACTGACTTAAAACGAACTTTCTCAATTGCTTTTTTCAGGACAAAAGAGAGGAAGGAACCTATTCGTGTGTCTAAGATTGATTGATGCTAGTCTTTTGTATTAACCTGCAACAAACTCGTATAAATACACTAAATCAATTAAGATTTTGATTTAGCGATTGCGTGAGGACTCGACACTGCAGCAATCAAGTTTCTCAGCCGTGCATTAAGGAGTCGAGCCTCTAAGTCAAAACTGCCAAGTTCTTCTTACCGAATATTACCAGTGTTCCAATTTTTACTTTTCCATAAAATTTTGTTAGTGAATTTCGCGGAAAACAGTTGTATATTGGTTTCGTGATCAGCCGGCGTCGAAGAGATTAGGTTCTTACGTGCATGTGCGAAGAACAGCAAATTGTTAACAGCCTGCCTGTACATGTGGGTGGAATTGTTTTCCGGTTTGTGTCGCTCGCAAATATCCCAGGAGTGGGTTACTTTACTGCACTGTACTAACTACATTGTATCTCTACTGTGCTATGTTTAAGAACCGTAGGTTAAGGACTCTAAAACCTAACTGTACAGCTCAGTGTGATGTATATGATGAATAGGTCAGTTTTGAGAGATCAGCTCATACATGTAGCCATGAGTGGCTAGAACTCCAAACAGAGGAGCAGTTTAAGTGTTAGTAGGAGAAAGAAAAAGAGAGAGGCGCTACTACAAATCACTTCTCATTAGCGTTTATTTGAATGTACCAACCACCGTATATATACTTCGTAATTGATAAAACGCTTGTATGAGGTGTAGTCTCTCAGTTTGAACACGCGCTACAACTGATGAGTCCATGTATCTACACTCTTGGGCTACCTTATATGGTAGAGCGTAGAGTAGTGCTTAAGTAATGCTTGGAAGCTTGTCCATGTAATGATAAATTACTATGTAAGTTTACGAGTTTAAGTAGAGACGCCATGTTCAAAAGACATAATTTAATACCAGAAGTAATGCTTGAAAAGGTCATACAACTACTTCACTTCATGATGTTTTGAGAATAATATCAAAAATGAAAACTCTTATTGTTTTCTTGTAATCTCAGTGTTAGTAGTTGGATTTTCTTTTCTCTTCAATAACTTTTTGAAGTACACATTTGTAGTGGTGTGATCGTTTGGAAAGGCCATTGTAATTGACAATGTCATTATCACCATCATCACTTTTCATGCTAAAAATGATCGGAAGAAACACAAACAACGTGCAACTTTGTCAAGCATATATCACGGTACATCTTTGGCGTGTTAGCCAAACCATTCCAAAAATCATTCCGTCTTATCTTGCTATAAAAGTATACTCTGTATATTTGAGTTTGTTTTGTGTTCCTCACCCCGATCTTAACCAAGCTAAAACAGCGGCTGTTTTTGGCCTTTGATTTTTTATTTTTAGTATCACTAGCTCTGATTGTAAACAATTGATGTCCGAATGTCCTCGGAGACGAAAAGTATCTCGCGCAATAGCATTACAGAGTACTTTCTTACTAAGTTATTTCATGCTTGTAAACTATTCGACTATTTCAGTCACCTAGTAGTTACTATTTTTGTCAGAAACTTTCAAGATGATTTTATACGGATTTAGAAAGATTTTACAAATTGATCGTTTATTTGAACGAAGTTTTCTCGCTGCTGGTTTGCGTATTTAGCTCTTGCGTTGTGGTTGCGTTTCTTTACGATGAGTTTTACGTTATTAAAAGATTGTAAAGTTGCCTCTGAAAAGAATAACGTAGCCGAGCTTGGTAATAACAGTAATATTATCGAAATGTGTTAGGAGCGATAGCCGGGCAGATGGATTTAATTTTCCTGACAGAAAATAACGCCAGTTTGTCAACAATAGCATGTTCTTATTTTATCCCGAAGCATACTAGAATCTTTAGCTGGATCGATACATTTCATCTTTCAAGTATTAGGATTTCTTTATAAAAGTATGTGTCAATTAATTTATCATATTTTAAATGATATCACAATATATTTTGTATTGGTACCGAACGGCGTAAATCCTTTCCCAACAAAGCAGAAAACACTATTCCACGAAAATTCGTCTTTTTGTGCTTTATCTCATGTAAGGTTCTCGTCAAAATGCACTGAGAATTTTAGCAGATGTCTGCTGCACGCAAGCGGGCTATAAACTAATCGTGTACTTCATTTACGGCAAATCACTGTGGTAGGCCGTAACATGGACTCTCTTATCTTTATCGCAAAATTTGAAACACTCCGTGAAAAGCTCTTAAATGTAAAGCCGGTGTTTGATCTAAGCCTCGTACAAGGGTTTCTTCAGCGATAACAGCTGTGCTAGTTCTTCTACATTTTGCGTGTCCTTCGTACCGAGGTTGTGACTGAATCGGTGTCTAGCCCAACTGCACTCAACGTGGGGTCTTTCCGGCACTTTTTCATTTCAAACCCAGTCATTTCGTTGAATTGCTGAATCTGGGGATAAATAAATCAAAGTGAACTGTTCAGTGGTGTATAACTATGTTCACCAAATCACTAGTGCACCAAGAAATCACTTTAATATGGTGCGAGACTCTGTTTGGAATGGTATCAAGTGAATCTCCAATTAAGTCTAAGGTCTCTTAAAGCTCTCGTCTCCTAGTACTCACAATAATTGACCGATTAATGCAGGGATGTGCAGAAAAGGAGTGTTTTCGGAAAAGTAGTATTAATACAAATTTCGTTTTAAGTCTTTTGTTGTGAAGCACTTGTATGATACCAATACTAGATTCTGCGTTAGGAATCACCAGCTATATAAAATGACTTTTCATTCGACGTTTTCTTCAAAATACAAAATTCATTTGGTGACTGGTTGGATTATAGATGGCGCCGGATAAAGTAAATGTGTATTTTTAAATATGTATGGATGTGAAAATCACGAAGCTGTACATATACAAACAGTTTTATTGCTGTTGTGCTATTTAGAGTATTATCTACAGACAGAGAACGATCAATACCGCAACATTAAACACTACATGGACTGCTTAGTGACCTGCTTTCATCTTAAACATCCAGATACTCGACAGGAATAAACCAGGCCTTGTGAATCGACAGACAAGACCCTTCGTGACTTAAGCTGAACTAAGATGAATGGTATAGCCACGTAATTATGGAGTTAATATCATGATATGCGAAACAGGGCGTTGATTCTAACTAAAACATAACGCGCCTTCAAATTACTGTTGACTGAATAGATAGCTTTCATCAAAACACATCCACACACTCCAAACTAATATGAAAGACCTTGTGTAGCATTACCAAAGGGCTGGTCATCCTAATTAGCTTTTAGATGATCTAAACCGAGTGGTACAGTCACATTTGAGAGTTAATCGAAGATCGCGACATGGAAAAAGCAATGATGTTAATTTCAGAATCGTGTGCGTTGTCTGGAATGCTAATTTCATTTGGAGATTACTTAGAAAACACACGATCCAACGTTCATAAGAGTACTTGAAAAAAAAACTTTGTTTATATCATGTATTTAGAAATGCGTTGATCGACTGGTAATTGAATTTTCCATTTATATCGTATTTTCTCTTGGTAGATATTGCGATAATTCCATTAGATATTAGCAGACGAAAAATCTCTGCCTGTTTGTGTACTCTGTTAATAAACCATGAGATTATCTCTTTATTTATTGATCGATCACACTAGAGAATTTCATTCACTCTCAAAAGTTACTATCGCCTCGTAAAGCATATCGTTTGTTAGTTAAGGAAAGGACTGTCCAATATAGCGTTTACTTCAATGGCCCACACTAAAGAGATTTCATCAACAAACAGAGTTTAACTTAACTCTATTCAGTACAGCATCGTAAATAGCTTCACCGAAAAATAAGTGCTTAAAAGCTTTCATCTATTGTAAGAGTTAGTGATTTCATACCACTTGGTACAACATGAAAAACAAGGCCACAGCAAAGTGCGGATCAGTAACTTTCATATGAACACGGAAGATTTCATCCAGAGACTCAAAAAAGTAGAACATCTTTGAAACATCGTCGAAGGAAGAACTTCCCATGCAGTCGTCCGTTCGATGTTCCGTCATAGTTTAGTCGAGTTTAGGATTTCGTTCACGAACTTAAAGTGAGTTACTAACCGCCGGAAGTTTACTGCGTTGTAAAAGGCTCCACAAAAACGCTTTCCCAAGTAGCTCTTACTAGTTTTATAATGATGCCTTTAAATACCTTAAAATCATTTCATTCGCAGACCGAAAGGTTTAAACCAGCTTTTGAAGCATCGTAAGCAATCAGTGCCTCGCCAAGCTGCTGCCTTTGGTAGTAAAGTCATTTGAATGATGACACGACTGCTAAACCGTTAAAAGATTTAACATGTACAATACAACATCAACTATTGCTAAAGACAGCTTTCGTTTGATGGTGAAGCACTAGAGCATTGTGATAAAAGTATCACTGGAGTGCTGCAAAAGTAGCCTTTATTTGAGTGGTGATAATTTGAAAGTTCTCTCTCAGCTCCACAGACTTGAACGTTACAAGCAGCAACTTACGCAACATTGAATAAAAATACCTCAAGGAAGTACCGCTCATTATTTTTCATTTGAATAGCAGGAGCCAGGATTTCGTCCAAACTTAAGAAGCAAATGAGGGACATCGCTGTTTTACAGTCAAGGATGTGTTGTTGAAAACTTTCATCACAGAGGATTTTCTTTTTGACAAGCTCCTCGAGCAGGCTTGTAAGCTGCACTACAAGAAAAACTTTCCTTGGGGTCGACACTTTTTTACTTGATTGTTCAGTATTTTAAGCAATTTTCTACAGCTTAATCACCGGCAACTCAGTAAGAGGGACGCCGCTTAAATGATTTAACCTCCTCCATAGCGTAATTTTCATGTACACCGCATACTGTTCATCTGAAGCTTTCGTTTGGTAGCATTTACCGTAAGATTTCATATCGTTTATTGCCCTTGTCAGATAAACTAACTTAATACCATCTTACAGCTCAACTGAAAGAGGGACGCCATTCAACTTGATTAACCTTCCTCCATAGCGTAATTTTCATGTACACCTCATACTGTTTAACTGAGGCTTTCGTTTGGAAGGATTTACCGTAAGATTTGATATTGTTCACTATCCATATGAACTAACTTTACTATACTATCCCACAGCTAGAAACCTAGATAACTATAAAGTCAGCTACTACCGCACAGCTAACAGCACAACAAGCTGTACTGAAACCGCAACCTACGCGAGAGCTTTGGATATCTGAACATAATTCAAACGCCTGCTATAAGCTCTTCATTAAAATAAATGTGATAAACTAGTGCTCGATAGGCGAGATAGTCAATAGTTTTAAGCGGCCATATTATATCTGTTATTGCTAAGTAAATCGTCATATATAAGATTCTTACCCTTACAAAAATTTTCTAGAAGAACCAGTTGATACTGAATTTTTCCGTTAAGCAAGCCATTAATCTGTTTAGGAGCTGTCTGGTGCATCTTACTGAATCTCCTCCTTTTTCGGCAGCTAGGCCTATCGGATATGAAGTTGTTCCGTGTTCTCACGTACGGCCAGACGACAGATATAATACTTTACTACATGGCATTCTTTCTACGACGGAAATTGGTCTTCCTTCATGAAAAGACGTAATTAAAATGTTATTTTGGGCGTCTTCGCTCTTCAAACCGGCAGCAGCAACACCCTTTTATAATATAACAATTTAGAGTAATCTCTCTTGCGCCATTAGCGTTACAAATTAGCACTATATGCGTACCCTTTTTGAAGGTTGGCAATTTGAATTCGGGACGACTCTTACACATTGGATTCTCGGCTTGTTGTAGCCACTGACTAATTCAGAAGAATAGTCATGCGACCTATTTAGTTAATTAAGTTTTAAAAGGTGTGCAAATTGTTTTTTTAAAAAAGCCATATACATGTAGTTTTTAATACGAGCTATTTTCTTCTGCATAGGATTGTAATATGGTCGGTGGTAAACTGATCCTTTTATGTTTGTTTTGTTTAGCTCGTGGCCATGAAGAGCAAACGCAACGGACTTCCTTAACACTACCACTTGGCAAAAAAAAAAAAAAAACAGTTAAACTAAACACCAACGACTGGGAAAGTACGGCTTAGTAGCTTTGAATTACGCTAAATCACTAAAGGACTTAGTCCACAAACTATGTATACTTTGTTACAAAGGGGTACAGTATTTACTATAAGTATCTCAGCAAAAAGCTACGCATCGAGGGGCTTTGATTTGATTCGTCTCTAAATACAATTTAGCGGATGTGAACAAAACCCTTATGTTTGAAGCTTGCAGTCGCGAATATATCTATGTTCATTATTTCATGAACTAAAATAAACGTTTACGGTTTTTTAAGTTGTGAACAGCACATAACTTTAGCAGCGTTTGATATATTCAGAGTCTTGGAGAATAAACTACAGATACAAACATTCACTTTCTTCTGCAGCTCTTCTACGACACGTTACGTTATCAACGCAACTTTTTTTCAGCTTGCCTTAGTCTGTTAACAACTTTAAGGAGAGAAACACCAGTTTGAATATATGATAATTTCATATACAAAAATACCAGTTATGTTTAATAAGATCGATGTGACAGCTTAGAGGAATTGAAGTCAGGATTTTGAGTTAGTTATACACGCTGTAAAAGGAAATGTAAGATATTTCGCTGTTTTGTGCACTTTCTCTTTCAACTAAACAAGATTTGTTATTGCCACGGTGGTTTTAGATCCATATGTGTCAAACGCAATCATATTCCGAGACAGCAGATAATAGAAAAACCAGGTTGTTAGTTTTGCAGGTCAGAACATTCTAACATTCTAACATAGTTGTGTAGGTGAACAAAATTAACGATTAATTTGACTTTTACTGATTTGTGTGGCTGCATATGAGAAAAAAAGAACGCAGGAAACGGTTGCACAACCTTATTCTGTTGGAGCTTAAAGTAAGTGAATTGGCCTCGCACATGATCTTAGAGTTTTCAAAAAAGCCGGTTTTCCGAGTTAAAAATCTTCGCCTGATGATTCGTCATTCGAGTGCAGTTGTTCGCGCCAGAAAAGCTCTGACTTGTTGTATTTAGCTTGATAATCATCACTAAATTCACACCTTAACGCGGCTTCTAAGAACAACTTCACAAATATTTAATGCGGCTTGATATGGTGGTAAACGAAAACGAATAGATTTCAAAAGGAACCTGCATCAATTATTTACAAAATCACTCCGGCGTTGCGAGTGATTCCAGAGGGTCTCTCTTTGTCCTTTCTGCAAGCTAACGGTTTGGCGCGCTCTGTGCTTCGACGCATTCTTTCGAGCCTGCTGTTTCGCTTGTAGAAATGAGGAACGAATTCTGATGCCCACCGCTGGGAAATAAGAGGTAACGTTATGGTGGGAAATGGGTTACTTCTTGTACGATAAATGAATGAAGTGTGAAAATATTTTGGGTAGTGAAAGGACCACATCCTTATGTTATAGATCTCTTTAGAATATAATACTTTGTAGCTATTTTGCGATTGTTTATCAGATTGCAGAGACTTAAATGTGTTCAATGGACGCCCTTTTGCTAAAGGACTTTTCAGAGAAGTCATTAGGCCGGGCGATACTCTTGTATTTTTTTCTTACTGTCACCGATGAAAGGAACTGTTCAATACAGTTCATTGATAGAAGTTTGGATTGCTTTTTCGGCAAAAAAAAAAACAACGTAGGAAAGAATTCACAGAATACAAGTTTGTGGATACTGTACGCGATTGTTTTGGTGTGTTGGGTATCAATTCATGAATGGGCGCGAAATCAGCTGCAAAGAAATAACAAATGGAAAGGAGCTATTCAGAGACTATCAAAGGAAAGCGCTCCTTGAAAATGGGTCCGTTAAGTGATTTGATTAAAGAAGTGCTAACTCGCTTTACATGTATTTGTGTCTGTCTTATAGCTTCGTGTACGTTCGCGTGATCTTTTTATTTCCACAAAACAAATGGCGATCAAGTCACAGTCTCTTGTTGTAGTTCCAAACCAGTGAAATCTCTACCGCATGTAAAAATCATTTTCCTAAAGCGTGAGGTTCAATAAATATCTTTCCTTTGTTACATTAGCACTGATGAGAAATACAAGTAAACAAGGCCAATGCGTCCATCTGATTGGCTGCGAGCTTGTCAAACACAGTTTCGCCGCCATTTAACAATAGTCGTATTGTCATCTGCCGTAAATGTACTTCACAATGACGTTAAGGAAAGGACACAAGATTTCCAACTTTTCCGAAGCCACCGTGTTCGCACAATGGTAGAGCCCTGCACCCAAATGATAGTTTACAAAATCACATGTTTCGTTGCCAGCGGGAGACCCGACTATATGGCGCTAGCGAGCTTACGATAAATGATTTACCGATTAAGGTCCCCCATTGTAAAAGCCTTCCCGCCGGGGTGTTCATTGGTCGAACTGAATCACGTGAAGCTCACCAAAGAAAAGGCCGCAATTAATTCCACTGTGAATTGACGAATTCACCCGTGTAAGGAGTTTGCGTGTTACAGTTGAAGTTGAGGGGTTAACCGGAGCTAGGGGCAGTGTACATAGTGTGTGTGGCGGGAAAGCATATCCCATGTCGTCACGGCATTGTATATGGTAGTCGCAATCGCCCACCCCGATCGATGTCTTGGCAGTACACAGTCAATTAATGACCCTGGTAAAAAAAACCGGCTTTGTATTGATTTTTGAGCAGGGAAAACCAAGCGACGTTGTTATCAGCAGAGCACGGAACTGCAAACGAATATGTCGCCACGTGTGTTTTGTTTACGTTCGATGAGATTCGCTCTTGGTTTTACTATCGAGTAAAGATGCGAATTGAGTGAATCGTGTTCAGCGTTCTCATCTATTATAGTAAGCATACAATGCGCCCAGAAGCGATGGAGATGCGAGGTATTGGTCCTAGCGATCTGACGGGAATAATAGTTTGATATCAGCGAAGTGAGCGGCAGCTTAATAACATGATGGCATTTATACGGCCGCTCGAGTCGCACCGAAACAAATCCAATGTGCGCCGCTTGTCCTTCCACGCGCCAAGTTTGGGTTTTCTTGCTTTTCCTAACGAGGTCGTTTCCGTTGCTTTACTTTCAGATTCAAGGCAACTGGAATGACGAGGTTCCCGATCATTTGTAGGATTGTAGGCATATAATGAGCGATCCATTGGTTCAACAGCAAGAGACAGGCACGATGACAACTGATCGCACAGGCAACAAGGAACGCACTCACGCCGCCAAAGACGGTGAATCGCACGCTTCTCACGACACGGCAACGGCGCCCGATCACTCAAACAGGGAGCTACCCGAGGGAGAAGTTCTTGAGGGGAAGGAAACGCAAACAGCGGAGACTGAAAACCGTAACAAAAACGGACAGGAAAGGGATGACAAGAAGGTATCTTCCTCTCGGATTATTATCGTAACACTTCATATCCGCAACGGCGGCGTCATGCGAAGGCCGCTGGATTTCGTCCACAACACGTATAAAAGCCATGCTAAAAAGTTACGGCGAGTCCGTTTGGCAGTGTTTTGGTGTTTGAATTTTTTATAGTTCGCGTTCGCGATGAGCTTCATGAATAATGAAATCTTGCCGATGATTGTTGGCTTATATGATCGCGTGTTACGTTCTTTGGATTGCCGCGAATTCCCACATTCCCGCGTTTTCGGTGTCAATACTGTACACATCTTTGTAATCGAGAATTCCTAACCTGGTTTGCGAATTTGAGCGCCGTAGATTTATTGCGCGTATTTAGATCGATTCATTGTCAGTGAGATTCTTTTGTGTGAAACAAACATACGCTGAAAGCTCATTTCTCGAGTCACAGTTACTGATGCGGAACTGCGAGCATTGTAAACACGTCGCGCAAATCGCGTGTCCTTCGCTTTTCATAGCGTCAAAAAAAAAAAAACAGAAAAAGAAAAGAAAAATGCAAGGCCGTCATTGCAACACGGAATCGTAAATTACACTGCAAAAACTATACAACGCTCGGAGGCTACTACGCTTTTGGTTTAAATCTTTCATCGCGCTAGAAAAGTATAGCGAAGTAGTAAACGAGCAATCTCGCAGTTTAGTCTTAGCTGGAGTAGGCTTTTCTTTATTTGTGCGATAGGGGCCCGTTTCTTAATAGCGATCGCCTGATTTCGCCATTGTAGCCTCGCTCCAGGTCGGCTTATTGTCGAGCGTGAGTTAAATATTTAGCACGATGAAAATGAAAATAAACTAAGCGTTAATACAACTTTTGTATGCAGGAAAAGACGATTGTAAACTGTCGAAGCCAGTGAATCTATTTCGTTCTCATGAGGCGACGGCAATTTTACTACGGCACACACGGCAAGGCTCGTTCGTGGCAGCGATCGCCGTTCTTCTCTGTCACTGATTTTGATCAATGTACAGAAACTATCACGGCATGTTGCAGAAACAAAATCTCGTGCTCGGTTTTCACATGAGAGGTATTCGCGAGCTGTCCTTTCAACATAAATTGATACCCTTGACGGACCGCTAGCCGATTTGAGGAGCCGTGATCTCGTTTATCTGACGGAAGCCGATGCAAGTCTTGCGACGAAAAAAAAAAGAAGTTGTGCGTGACTCTCTCTTAAGGCCATCAACAAGATGTTCATAGATGCTAATTTACATTCGGATCGTAGCCACTCGTTTTTGATGGAAATTTCACTTGAACAGCCCAATAATATTCTGGCCTTGTAAGTGTGTTTCAAGGAATTTTGCGTTTTTGACCTTCGCTGGAATAGTGTGATTGAGCTTATTAAACACAGTTATTTACAGAAGCAGCATCTACGATGTGCACGAACTAATTGACTGCAAATTGCGCTCAAAGCTTCCATGATGTATGTACAACTCACTTTGTCAATAAGACATCGGAAGCTCTTTGTAGTCACGGGAACTTCTGTTTTGCAAACGAATCGCATCAAAAAAGAATCTCGCCGCGTTTTTCAGCTAAAAAGTCGTAAACTGTACGTGCGTTTTTCTCACTTAAAACTGTTTCAGAAAGCCACTACATAGATTTTTTTATATGACGGTCAAATTCTGCTTCTTTTAGATTATAATAGTACTAATGACTATTTTGAAAAGATTTTCAACGAGCTGTAGCTGAATATATGTATGTCCTTCATTCAATCAACACGCGATCCTCATAGAGGTATTTCAAGTTTCACGTTTGGTTTTTCACACTTTTTCCTTGAGTTCCACTGCTCCAGACTTTCCAAAGTACTTAAGAACACGCGCATTATTTTGTGCAAATGTTTCTACCCAAAAATGCTCTCTTCTAACTAGCTACTGGAACCAAGGTCTTAACGGCAAAACACTTTTTTACAAGAAAGTTTAGTCCACGTTAATGCCTTTCAATAAATCACAAACTCAGTGCAAACTAATTATCAATAACCACCTTAAAGTTAGCTCTTCTCGTTTCATGTTTCGTGTTAAGTCCACGAAAATAACAAGCTTCGTTCAGTGTTTTGAGAATAAATGTTGCGCTAAAGATTCGCACTGCTTGAGCGAAGATAAAGATATAAAAACGGCGCGTTTAAAGAGCAGGCTTTTGAAAAGAACCGTTCTTGACATGCTCTAAGAGATAGAGGTTTTCTTTGGTTTTAGCTTGTCGTTTTTTAATTGATGTTTTGAAAACGCGAGATTAATGCAAATGAATTCAATCAATATAGCTGAAATGTTTGAGCTTGTACACGAAAATTGAAATGTTACTATTGAAACGAAAGCTTTTGAACGGTGATTCGAACAGCGATCCTAGCTCGCGCTCATTTCTTTGTTTCACAAAAGGGGCGCGTTTGTTTCCTTTGAAAATGTCCGTCATTTATACTTTGCCGATCTGATGTATTTTAGATGACAAGGCCGCCTTCAACTTCCTCGGTCTCGTGGTTCCGTGTTTGCTTTACTGAATGAAGTTACTCTTTTAAAAAAGGTTTAATAGTAATGTTCCCAAAACAAGTGATGTGTGGAGAAAGTGTTGCTTTTTTTTATAATATTACGGTAAAGTATTTCCACCAGCATATTTCTGTCTTCGACTATTTTATATAATTATTATGGATAAACTACTTCAGGCTTGAGAGTTGTTACTTTTTTACATAATCACGGTGCACGGGAAAATCGACCTTACAATTTCAAAAAATTAGGAAGCTCGATACATGCAGATTATGTATAAAAAAGAACAAGGGGAACATTTTACCATCTTAGCTTGGGCAGTGTAAACATCATTAAAAGCTTATAGTATTTGTCTCCATATTTATGTTGAACTTTTCACTTAAAAGTCGATATTATATTTAAGCACTTATTTGGAATATTTAAATTCATGTTATGTTTAAAAAGAAACAACCACATGAATGACAAACCAACCCTGATGTTGTTCACTCAGTGTCTTTCAAACAGAAATAAGTCAAATTTATTCTTAACAGTCATCTCCTTCCAGTAGTGTTTAATGTCTGTTTACTTGTTATTTTGGTAAATATGTTAGCTGTCAATTTGATGCCATATTTTGAAATTAAAACTACTTGTTTAGCATTTTTATGTTTTCTGTTTTTATTTGATGTTCCCACAGTTGTTAAACTTTGTTCTGAAAAGAAAAAAACTTGTCCCAAACATTGCCTTCACCTTGGGAAAAATTAACAAAGTTTCCCTTTACACTTCTAAAAGAAGTCAAAATGTTAAGAAAAACTCCAAATTCCACTTTATTAAATATAGAAAAAACAGAAACAAATAGAAAAATTATGGGTTAGTATCATATGTAAGAAATGCTAGTTGAGAGTAGTTTCATTGAAATGGTCACACTATACGATTTCATCCACAGACTCAAAAGTTAGAATTTCATACTAATAGTACCATGAGAAAGTACTGCTGAAGAGGTTTCATTTGAATATACTTTAAGGTTTCATCCACAGACTCAAAAACACCTCACATTCTTGACATTAATGCTTAACTATCTTTTTTTAAAACTTAATGTAATACATTCTTGAGAGTTAATAAATAGTTGGGATTATAAGAACAAATAATGATATTCCTTGATTTCTTTTGTGCAAAATTTTTTAGGGTTCAATGAGACAACAACAGCAGAACCAAAACAGGAAGAAGCAGCCCACTAACCTTCCAAAAATGGTCAGTGTCAAACTGAAAGTTAATTTTTATCTTTTAGTTAATGTTTTGTTTTAAAGTTAAGAAGTTAAAACTGCCATGTTCTGAAGTGGCCGAAATATCAGTTTCTTCACTGTTTTTGTCCTTTTTTAATTTTCATCCTTTTCTTTCTTTTTTTTAATGTTTCAATTTTTTGGGATGCCATTTATATGAATGTGTATTCTTCACTTTTTTTTTTACTGCTTTAATTTTTGGAATGCTGTTTATATGACATCAGCCAGCCTGGCCTAAGAGTGATGCAGCGGTGAGATCACTCCCCCACCCCCATCCACTTAAATGTGGACTGTGTTCAAATCCCAAATGTGATGTTCTACACTACAGTTTTCCGGCCCTCTCCTCAAAAACTAAATTGATCAGGAATTGTAGACAAATAATAATCACTGTGTGGATGAGCTACCTCTTAATCATTTTTTTAAAATAATTATTCTATTTAATATTTACTAATTTTGATCTTCAGCTGTATAAGCATAATGTTAGGTATGCTATAGCTGCCCCTCTCTCTTTGTACAAGTACTGTACAAGTATTGTTAATGTAAAATGCTTCCCAGATATTAAGCTTCAATTTCTGAATTACTGGTATTTAATAATTAAAATTTATAATAAATAAAAATTATATACTTCCTTGAATAAGCAAATTAATAATACTAAATAATAACAATTTATTAATTTAAAATTAGATGAGGTAGTTTTGTAACTAGTGTAGCAATTTAAGGGGTAGGGGTAGGGCATGGGCAAAGGCTGGTTACTCTGAATAACAGACCACTAAGCCTTTTTTAAATCCAGATACTGACAGGTTTCATTTAAGGAAGGGTGGTATTGTAATATTAGTTATCTGGTGTGAGCAAATTGATTGGGTGTTGACCGGAGGCAGCATGGTCGAGCCATTAGAACACTGGACTTGCAATTCAGAGGCCCCAAGTTCAAGTCCCACCATGATCCCTAGCTGGATTTGTTCACGGTAGTCCCGGTTCAAATCCTTAACCATGTTTGTAAATAGCCAGCTGGTTTGCCTCCAGCCAATTGGGATTCTTAACCCTGTTATGTTTGATTATATTTGTATTATTTGTTTCAGTCATTTGCTCAGCCACACTTGCATAAGTCCTAGAAATACTGCCAAGGGTAAACAAAGGAATTATTATTATTATTATTAAATTATTATTATTATTGTACTTATCAATGTTTCAAATTGAATTGCAGCAGCAGCAGCAAAAAACTTACCAGAGTGGACGAAACATTCGCTCTAGTTCAGCTGGAACATGGCAACCATACCCTTCATGGCCCATAGGATTCACATCACCGCGCTTCGCACCGACTGCCCCAATATATGGCTATGCACACCCGGGGGTAAGAGCAGCTAGCAAAACAGTAAAACAAGAAGGAACCTACAATTCTGTTCATAATAGTTTGCTGAAATGATGGCAGATTTTTACACCCCTTCCCCCTGAATGTTGATTTACACATGGTATACAGCTGTATGCCGAAGGGAACCTGTCAAAAACAATATTGGGAGAGGATTTGGGAGCCATATACATCCTCTTTTGCCTGTTTCTAGTAGTGCCCCTAGGTTTTATTTTAGAAATTATGCAACAAACACCAAGTTGGTCTCCTTTCTCAGGGCTTGAAAAAACTTGAATTCCAGCTTGTCCTTTGGGGTAAGCAGCTTTTACATTTTGTTTGCCCTGCAGGGCCACTTCTTGCTCATCTTAGGGCACTTTCCATTTGTCAGAACTAGACGGCTGGACCATTGCCAGATGAGTCAGTTAGTAAATGACATTGGCTTTTTCCAATGGTTCTTGCTGAAAAATCTTCTCCTTCATTCCTGCACACTATTTAGGATTTGACTGATCTGACTGGATAGTTTTGATTAATAGTGAAATTCTCGCAGGGTCCAGCCGGTCAGTTCTGGCGAATGGAAATTAGCACCCTTAGTTAAAGATTTTGTCACAGGATGACTTGCCTGGACACATCCACTTGTCTTGGACAACCGGATGGGATCCACCCTTGATACATGGGTGAAGTGAAGTGGTATTGTTGACCCAGGCTTAAATTGTAACTGGGGCTCCAGTTTCTATAGTTCATAAAATCATTTTTTCATAGTTAATATTAACTAAGGCACTTGAAAAACCTGAACTGGATTGTTCAAAGCTAGGTCAAGTTCACTCAAGTTCATGTGAAACTTAATTTCAGAGATCTGAAAGCTTAAAAATTTTATGATGGGATGCTCTAAAACGAATAGAGATATTTATCTCAGAAGGTGCGTTTAAACAAAAGAAAAAGAGGCCCGGATTAAGATTTAACCCAGGATTAGTAGGCCTCCAAATAAGTGGTCCCTGGAGTCTTGATGGATCTATGTTACACTGCCACCAAGCTGAAATGACAGTTTGGGTGTGGCTTATGTAAGGGCAAATAAGCACTCTTCAACAGATGTGGTGGTTCACATACACTTGTTTGTTTTTTTTGCTGCTACTCACCTTTCCCAGTGTGTCGGTATCTGTACTGTGTACATTGTTTGAGTGCCAGTGGTTGGGTTGTAGACCCAAACAGGAAATTGAGGTGAAGAAGGTAATCTCATAATCTTCTGTCTGAATGTCAAGCATCCTCCAGCTTGTCCTAAGCCGTAGTTTACGACATGTATCAGCTTCCACACTAAGAGCCATAACCATGGAATAATACAGGGATTGGAATTCAGAGAATGCCATGAGTGTTTCCTCCATGATATCTAACTTGCAAACAGTAGTTAGTATGTGTTAATGTGAGGACAGTGATGCATAAGTGACAAATTCCCTCCCCTTGGCTGCTAGACCTGTATTAAGTAAATGTAGGTCTGGTGAGTCTAGAATCAAAATTCCAATTAACAGGACAGGAAGGTGCAGTCTCTTCTCCAAGCTGATTAAATCCTTTTCCCTGTCATGTAACTCCCACCTTGTGTCCCTCCCTTCCTTCAGGGCATTTTCTGTTTGATGTCTTTATTTTATTCCTTCCCTCTTTCAAGAAAAAAATCCAGGGCAAAAAATCAAGAAAAAAAATAACATTTACAAAATATTAGACTACATGCCAGAGAGTTCTCATTTTGGATGGTCACACCACAGGACTTCAGGCACAACTTGATATTTTGAGTTACTAGTTCCCGTGTTCATAATTGAAACTGGGAAGGAATTTCTCTCTGAAGGTATTTCTTGACTGCTTGCCAAACAGGATGAATAGTCAATGTCTGAATGAGTGCCAATAGGTGAAAGAGGTGTTCAGCTAGTAAGGATAATCCCATTGAATTTTGAAACTGTTTTTTGTGTGTGTCTAAGGATTTTTGGTTGACAGTGGATAAGAGCAGAGGGTGCAGAGGGTTTGTGATAGAGGAATAAAGTTGACAGCAAACAGTTTGTCTCACCGTGCTGCAGCCCAACATCACGTGCAATTGATATCGTGATGTAAGAAGGCACGGGTGGCTCATTCTTTTGACCTTGTTGTATCTAAATAAAAGGGACTGATACATATTTAGCAAAAAAAATCAAGTAGCCTTTATGAGGGTGTAGAGTGACACAGTGGAGCTTTTTTTTGTGTCTGTTTTTCTGTTTCTTGCCTTTAGGTAGTATTCAAAACAATATCATACTTCCCATTAGCAGTTATTAGCTTAATTAACTTTAGTTTGACATTGAGCAACCACCTGTGATCATTCAGATGGTAATTTTGTGAAAATAATACAAGCCGGCAATCGTGAAATAGGCAAGCAGTGAGCCATTATATTTATGGACACATAAGAGAGCTGTCACTTTTGAGCATGAAGAGCAAACATTCAAATGAACCCCCCCCCCCCCCCCACCTACGGAAATTAGCCAAGGGTGATCATAATATCAAGTACTTGAATAGGACTATAGGTGGCTCAATTTTCACCGCTATTACTTGCATCTCACGTACATGTATGCGTTCACTTCTAAAAAGCAAGTTTCAAAAGGACTACATGTATTAACAGGAGACCATAAGTGTACGTTTTTGCTTTCAAAGGACGAGCTTGGTTTACATGAAAGTGAACGAGTGCCACCACAGAGCAGTAATTGTTAGAATAGTTAGGCACATGCTTTTTAAAGAGTGCATTCTCATGACAAGTTCATAATATTTCTCAACTCAAAATTTTAAACTTGAGATGCAAGACCCGGGAATCAATCTCAGGATCGAGATGCGCGAGTGACAGTCAACTTACTTTTGAGCAGTACTGTATGTAGCTTAGGCAGCATTTTGCAAGTACCACCTATTATGCTTGTGAAGAGTGATCAGACATTTGTGATCACATTTGTAAACTCATCTTGGTTGTACTCAACACCTTGTCACAGTTAATGATTCTGTCATTTGCTTGACATAATTATGTGGAGGTCTCCACAGTCTGGGGAAAGTTCCAGGCATGTCATCCTCGTACAATAATCATCAACTAAGACAAGTAGGAAGAGGCCCTGTGTATAAAGTAAAATGTGAGTGCTGCTTGCCCAATCCACAATCTGGAATTCAAAATTTTTTTTGCCCTGCTCCACCACCTCACTGACCAATAATCATGACCATTACAGTAAAAACCCGCATATAAGAACCTAGAATTTTCAGGGTCAGGCCGAATAGGTTCTTATATTTTAGGGTAGGCTTTCACAATTCAGGGTGATTAGGTTCTTATTTTTCAGAGGTTGTCGTAGTGTAACCATTAAAGGAAATATTGTACTTCTAATACACAAAAGGTTTATGGAAAACATACTTCTGGTGAAAATCAAAACAAATGTAAATCAAAGAGAACATTATGGACAATAACTTTTGTCAAATGTTTCTCACACAATTAAAATGCCAAGTCCTTAAATCACTAGGCTCTTATATGCGGGTTTATACTGTACAAAAAAAAAAAGAACTGAAATCTCACGCTTGTAGTGTTCTTTCTCTTGCTCTCTATGGTCTCTTGCTCCATTCTCCCCACTCAAACCTTTACACTCCTCTGCTGCCATTATTCTATGAAGGATATCTCTGGGTCTCTGATTCACTATCGATTAGGGTATCTTAATTTGGGTCTCTGATTCACTAACGATCCTGACTGGAGTCTTTTGGGCTTGTAAATGTAGGATATTTGCCTTAACCCTTTAGGTCCAAAGAGTGACCAACATCAATTTTAGCGTAACAACATCAGTAGATCAACAAGAGTTAAGGTTATGAGAATTACTAAATTGATTACCAAAGGGAGAATGCTTTGATCTTAAACCAAATCCTCTCATCTATTCTTAAAAGAAATGTATGGAGATCAGTTGGGAGATTTTTTTGTGCATGCATCTTGGGCTTAAAGGGTTAAGACACTTGGGGCACTTTCCAACAGTCAGGACTGTCCAGTCAGTTTGGTCATTTTGAAAATGAAATTTTAGTTTAATCTCATACTTTTTAACAAAACCCATCACATCTGTGCATACCATTTTGGAATAAACTCATCTCGCTGGATAGTCATGCTTAATACTGGAATTCTCCTTAACATTGGACTGATCTATAGCTAGCCAGTCAGTTCTGACAAACTGGTTAGCACCCTTAGAAAAATTGACAAAGTAATGACTTGATAAAGTCTATAGTATGAATAACTTGTTTTTACAGCTGACAGCAAAATGGTTTGGCCATGTTACGATAATGTCAACCCCACTGACCAGACCCTCTTTCAAAATCACTGCGATTTTAATGCTTCTTCTGTTTTATTCTATATGCAGACTTATAGCATACCAAGTAGTCCCCCTCCAAGTTCATCTCATCAGAGAAGCTTATCAGCTAGTGACAGTCAAGATGAATCAGACGAGAAACTTAGCAAAACTAATCTGTACATTAGAGGACTTCCACCAGCAACCACTGATGAGGATTTAAATAATTTATGTAGTAGGTTAGTGAGAGATTTTCTGTTTACATCTAATGTATGTGTACTGCATAATGTTATACCTGCCAACACTGACAATATTATTGTTGAGGTGCAGGTCTCACTCCTGTGCTTGAAAACTGAGATTTAATGCCTGCTCCGTTGACCAAAGATGCCAAATACGAAGGTACAGAGGCATAAATTTTATCACAAACACTACTGGATTTCTGTGACTGCCTCTCTTGACATTGACAAGCTCAGCTGCATATTTTGTACTTTCCCCACTGAATGTAAGCAAACTGTTTTGAAGCATACACTTATGTAGAAGTGGCCAAAGACAAATGAGATTTTAGTAAAATGCTGAAAAAGAAATGGTACTGGAAAATGGGAGTGAAGGTTTCATCTAACTGGGTATAAATGCCCCCACCCTCCCCCTTCCTTAAAAGAATCTGTTTTAGTCATAAACATTTGCGCCATATAGAAGGTTTTTCAGACCAGACCCTGCATGGTCGTAGTCCATGACCAAGGCAGCAGCAGGAGAAGATCATCATGAAAAACTTAATCTACTTATCTTTGTTAAAACTGTGGGAAATTAACATTGAATCTATACTCTGTACATGAATACTCATTCACTATATCACTCAATCAAATCTCCAACCAGCTCAATTGTTATTTGAACATTTTATTAACATAAGAAATAATTTGTTAAGGCTGGTTTTCACTAGCGACGGAGTCGGAGTCGGAGTCTTAATCAGAAGCGTAGAGCTTATGATCTAGTGAAAATCGCGTTACGATTCTGCTTACGACTCCGTCGCTTACGTTCCGCTTATGATCTAGTGAAAACCAGATTGTCGGAGTCAGAAGCAGAAGCAGAAGAATCAAACCAATCACAAAGTGTGGGAACGTGCATTGTGATTGGTTTATCTTTCCGCTTCTGCTTCCGACTCCGACAATCTGGTTTTCACTAGATCATAAGCGGAACGCAAGCGACGGAGTCGTAAACGGAGTCGGAAGAAAATGGAAACATTCTGATTCTTCTGACTCCGATTCCGTCAAGCTTATGACTCCGCTTACGACTCCGATTTTTGATTTTCACTAGGTCATAAGCGCTCTTACGACTCCGCTTACGACTCCAACTTCGACTACGTCGCTAGTGAAAACCAGCCTTTAGCTATAATATTATTCTCTGTCCCGGTTGACCTACCAGCTACAAGGGATCCAAGGATCCTTTCTAAGACATAAAAAAAGGACATAACTACAACAAAAACCTTTTTAGGACTTTTGTACATCAATAGTATAATTATTGTTTGATGACAAAAATAATCATGACATGAATGCCTGATAGTGAGGTCACTCAAAAGACAAAGCCAAACTCTAACAAGGAAATGTGAAGTGAGGAGTTGACAAACGCTTGATGGGAACAACACTTGTAAATTACTAAATGGCAAAAGGTTAGGAATAGTGATCCAGATTTTTTTAGCACCGACTGTGAAGCTGTCTTAGTTTGTCTTGGCTGGTGGGTGGCTTCACACCCAACATCTTCCATAGGGGAGGCGTGAAGAACTTTTAGAGACCAAAACTAATGCCTTTGTCAACACTCTTTGCTCCACAGATATGGAAATATTATTTCAACAAAGGCTATTCTAGATAAAAATACAAATAAATGTAAAGGTAAAACATTTTTTCTTGCTTTTGTAATGTTTGCCAGTGGTATGAGGGTAATTACTGTACCATCCTCAATTCTCTGTTCGGTGGACACTTCTCTAAAATGGACTACATGACTTGTGTCAGAACCCCATAACCAGGAGCAAGCAGCTTCTGTACACTTGTGTCACGGCGCTTTCACAGACCAGTTTATTTTTAGAATGGTTTTGGTGCGAATTTTGAATATCTTTTACATTCCACAAACCAGTCAGCAAAACCTACCGACCTAAAAAAAGATATTTTTTGATATCTTATACTTCGAATGCACTCATAGACATGGTGGAGATTCAACTTTCACGGGAAAAAGTGCCCTAAAATGTGTCTAAAAATAGACTGTGACATAGGTTTTAGTATTGGAGTTGCTTGCTCCTGGTTATGGGCCCCTGCTTGTGTAGAGTTGTCAAGAGAGTGAAAAAGTTTGAGACATTCAAACAAGATATTCAAACCCTAGATCTGATCACTTTCCATTGGAAGAGTTTTCTTAATATGTCGCATGTCTTTGGCAGAGCAAGGAAACACATTCAAAAAGTATTAAACCCCTGCCATTCTTCAGTCTCTTTCGTTGCTCTATAAAATAGGCCCCTCTGATACAACAGATACTTATCTAATTAACAATTAGTCGCCTCAGGCGACTAATTGTTTTAGTATAATTACATTGATGATTATTCGAGAAAATAAAATTATTGATCAATTTCCGACCCCGAAACATCAAAAAATCTGGCTGCCATTTTGAAAACTGCTAGCCTTCAATGCTATAATCACCGCGTGGTGATTATAGCGGGATAGAGTGAAGCTCCTAGCCAATCACAGCGCTCTATTTTCGATAGTCATCAATGTAATATTATTATACTAATACTTAGTAGAGCCACTCTCAAGAGTAACTGCCATAGTTAGAGGCTCGCTCTCTAAGGGGGGGGGAAGGTGTATATTCCTAGTCTGAATTTCAAATACAGTCTTTTGATCGAGGAGTAGGCCATGTCCCTGTCAGTATTCAGCCCATCTTGTCTTGTGGTTTATGACCATTTTGATCTTGTCTTGTGTAGCTGTTTCAAGAACATGTTGCTTGTCAGAATTCTGCCCTAACAGGTCCTCTAGTTAGAGTTGACTGTATTCATTAGTGGTCATTAATATCAGTGAACTTGAAAATCATTGGTGATCAGTCATTGTATTGAAGGTCAATTCATGGTTTGTTATTTCAAACAGGATATGGCTTTGTGGATTTTGAGTCACCAGCTGTGGCCCAAAAGGCAGTGACGGCTTTAAAAGGCAAAGGAATTCAAGCACAGATGGCAAAGGTATTCAGGGCTTTGTGTCCTCTGAACTTCCTGTTTCTTCAATTTTAAAATAATCTTCCACTTCCATTTGAATTCTTCCACCAACCCCCCCCCCCCCCTCCAACCCCCCATGCACCCCTACCCAAAAATATATATATATACTAAGAAATGGTACTGAGCTAATTAATGTCAATGTTCAGTCAAAAAAACCTTATTTCTCAAATCATTATAATATAAAGCAACATTTTTTAAGATTTCTCCTCAGGCTAAAAGCTCTTAATTGATCCGAAGCTACAAATTAATGTACGTGCACACAAATAAAGTTATCGTAATTGACTATGGGTCGGTCTCAGTCGAAGTAAAACTTGTTCAATAGTATTTAAGTAAACTCAAAAAAGGGAGTAAGTCTTCCATCATTTCCTTATAATTTCTTAACATTCACAGCGTAATAATTCACCCACATTCTTTTAGCATCTTACATGCATCAGTGCCGCATTTGTTTAACAAAGTATATTGTTTGGCTGCAAATGTTGACTGTTATTTTTAGAGCCCAAATTAATTTTATTAATGTTGAGTTAACTTAATTAGCCTTGACATGCTTGTGAAAAGAACTCAAGCAATGATACACTTAATTTACCTCACTGAAAGTGACCCTTAGAACTTTGTAATTCAATAATTTTGCAAAATTGTCATCTGGGGAACATGGAACAGATAATAATGTCAAAACTCTGAGTCTTGATATTTTTAGAAATGTTACCACAACAAAGGAAACTGCTCATTGTCTTTCACTTGAATGGTCACACCACAGGATTAATTAAAACCACACTGAAAATGGGACCACCAACTCTTTTTCTTGAAAATAACCTGTTTGCTGTAGAGAACCTGACTGTATTGCTCTTTTTAAACACCTGGTAGTATCAACTCACGTTCTGAACACTTTTCTCCAGACTTCAAAGCACAGCTGGAGAAAAATTTGCCTATTAAGAAGGGATGTTATCATGAGTAATTAAATATTTATGTCACTGAAAGAAGGTTAATGTTGTGAACTCTCTACCAACAAAAACAATGACATCTGCTCAAGTACAAAAATTGGGCTGTTTTTTACCAGTTTTTACAATCAAGAGGGTGTAGATAACATTTTCTCAGGGGTATTAGCTTTTAAACAAGTTAAGTTTAACCCATGTTGAGGAGAATATTGCAATAATTAAGAAGCAACATAAAGATTACAATAATACTAACAAAAATATATCGTTCACACTAGTTCACTTTTCAGGCATGTTTTTGTATTGGAATAGTTTTGTTTTTAACCTAGAGAATAAGTTAAAGACAATACCTTTGTGGAACCATACAGAATTGCTCTAGAACTGGCATTTACATATCCGATAAACTAAGGTGTATAAACCACTTATTGCTAAAAGGTGCAATTATGTGTTATGAGAAGATGGTGCTTGTATTAACTTTTAACCTTGTGCCTTATTTTTCCCTCCTCAGCAACAAGAGCAAGACCCTACCAATTTATATTTTCTTTATCTTCCAAAGGATTTTGATGAAGCGGTAAGTTCAACTGGATCAGTTACCTGGGATTTCACAATTTTAAAATGTGATTTGTAAAGTACTGCTTGCACTGTGTCAACTATAGAGCTTTCAAAGAATTTGAGTATTTGGGGTTATTAACATCATCATCATCATCATCAGTAGTAGTAGTTGTAGTGGTTGTGGTCATTGTCATCATCAATCATCAGGGGGGTTGGGGGCAGAGGTGAAGGTCCAAGTTTTTAAATGTCTTTTCATCAGCAATGTCACCAATAGGTTAGATTGTGATTATTTTAATTGTCAATGTCCTTGCACTGAACAGAAATTAGAGGCCATGTTAAGAAGATACGGCAAAGTCATATCAACTAGAATATTAAGAGATACAGATCATGAGAGTAGAGGTGTAGGATTTGCAAGGTGGGTATTATCGTAGTATTTTTATTAAACATGACACCTTGAAATAATTGATCACTGAAGAAATTTGATAGCTGAAGTTGGACTTGCATCCAGCACATGGTCGGGTTACTGATTGCATGACTAAAACAGTTTTTATATGTCATAATTAGAGCATTTTTAAGTCAATGATAAGTATATGTATATGTATATATTACACGATGTATTATCATAGCTATTTCTTAATTTAATTTTATTCCTTTTTTTTCCATTATTAATAATTAGATTTGTAAGCTAGTATTTTTCTCCTTCTTTCTTTTTTTCCATTTTGTAAATTAAATCGGAAGAGCCACATAGTGGAGATTTAATAA
Source organism: Porites divaricata (assembly GCA_038088405.1). NCBI lineage: Eukaryota > Metazoa > Cnidaria > Anthozoa > Scleractinia > Poritidae > Porites > Porites divaricata. Next base: position 22,937,499 of record JBBMOI010000004.1, read on the forward strand.
AGATACTGTACTGTACTTTTCCACTTGAAGGAAACCTTTCTGTTTGTAGTTTTGCATGAATATTTTTTCTTAAGTTTAATCTTAAGAGGTCCCACAGTGTTTTGTAGTAGTTTTTTCAAGATTATAAATTTATTATTTGTATTTAACTACTTCTAATATAACTGATTATTTTAATTTTAAGAATGGAAAATACACAGATTTGTGAACAAATTATTAAAGACTTTAATGGAACAAAGATTCAAGGTAAGATTTTTTCCTCTGAAGGTTACAAATGTGTCTATAAAAAAAAGCCAACAAGAAAAGGCAATCTTGGCAAACAGCCTCTTGAAAAAGTGGATGTAATTTCACCCTTTATTACTTATCTATGAGGTTTCATAATTCAAAAGACAGAGTTAGTTTGAAATACCAACATGGCACTGCGCAAATATTAGTCAACGTGCCTAAGCCCTGGTATCCCACATGTAATAGTTAATTTGGAATAAATGCAGTTTATTGTCCCATTGCAGGAAGTAATAGTGAATCACTTGTAGTGAAGTTTGCTGATGGAGGTCCCAAGAAGAGACAGCAATCTCAGCAAAACCATGGTACAACTATAAGTATTTACTTATACCCAACAATATTATTCTCAAAGGTTATGTGTGTTAAGTATAATTACATTGATGATTATCGAAAATAGAGCACTGTGATTGGCTAGGAGCTTCGCTTTATCCCACTATAATCACCGCACGTTGATTATAGCATTGAAGGCTAGCAGTTTTCAAAATGGCAGCCAGATTTTTACATGTTTCGGGGTCAGAAATTGATCAATAATTTTATTTTCTCGAATAATGATCAATGTAATTATACTAAAACAATTAGTCACCTCAGGTGATGTGAATATTGGCGAATAATAACCTCAATTTCGTCTCGGTGACTATTTGCCGATATTCATGTCGCCTTCGGCGACTAATTGTTAAATAGGCAAATGAATTTCCAATATAATACCAAGCCTGAGAGAAGAACTATTGTTTTTAGTGTAGAAAATGATGTAGTTTTAGGCGCTATTTGCACGATACTGGAATGACTTTCATTCTGGAGCCAGTTCATTCCATCTCCATTTATTTCTCGTACTTGTTGACATGATACCAAAATGACATTCATTCTCAAACAAGTCATTCTGCAATGAGTTCATTCTGGTTTTCAATCCAAATGAAATTCTTGATCTGGTATGAAATTTCATTCTGGTATCAATATAAGCTGGAACAAACTTTGTTCCAGTTTGAAAATCACAAATTTGTGTAGTCTGGGGCAAGTTGCACATGCATATCTGATTTGGCATGAAAACCATGCAAGCAAGAATTCCTTAAGCTGAGCCAGTCAATTTTATCATGTGATTGCTGTACGAACTTTACTCTGGAATGAAACTCATTCTAGAATGAAAATGTCCAGTATCAAATTAATAAACAGCCCCTTAGAGCTAATTTTGACACTTGGTTTAGCTCACTTACATATAGGTGGTAGTCTACTGCTAATCAGCTCTTTTCCGTGAAGCTTATAAATTTTGATTAATGACTGCTTTATATTTTTCTGTCGTAATGTTATTTTTATCTAAGCTGCAATAATTGCTGCAAATTTTGATCAGTGTAATCTTCTTCCTTGTTTTCTTTGAAGTAAGGTATGTGTCTCATTAAATCTTTATTACTGTTATTTTTAGCAGACAGTTCATGGCCCATTAGCAGACAAGAGGTGAGTTTTTCCCTTAAATCAGAGCACCCCAGCAAAGTGAAAGGTTTTTTGTCCATAACCCAATGTTGGAAGCTCAGAGCCAACAGCAAAATGTACTTTAACAATATAATTTTGTTACATTAAAAAATATATCTCCCTTCATCTTTGATTTGATTTTTTTTTTTAGGGAGTACCACTTTTGGGGTATGGAGATGCACTTGTCATGCAAAATGGGTCAGTACTTACAGTGAATAAGGTGAAACTATGTGTCACCTCTGTTCTAAAAATTGTCCTCTGAGAGGATCGACATGTGCTTACTGGTAATCATTAGTAAACCAAGTAACATTGTCCATGTGAAATGTTGTTTGTAATATTAAGAATAAAATTGACAATGAATGCTATGAATGCTTTTCGAACCTACCTGTATCAAAACAAGGTGGCAGGGCAGTTTGTGAGGTCTTGGTTGAGTTGAGGTGGTCTTGCTTAATAACTTACTACAATGTAATGGGCTTACACATCCTATGACATCCCTGTAAACACACAAACTATAGATCTAAAACCATTCCCAACCTCTTACTCAATAACATACTACAATGTAATGGGCTTACACATCCCATGACATCCCTGTAAACACACAAACTATAGATCTAAAACCATTCCCAACCTCAAAACTTAGCATGTAATGAAATTCATCATGTAAACCACTTAAGCAGTATCTTCACTGGCATGGTATTATCAAACTGTAGAAAATTCAACTGTAACTTTCGAGTCCACTGATAGTAGATCTTATCATGTGGCCATTCAAACACAATCTTTTCAGCAGTACTTTGATATGAACCTTATTTTATTCAATTGCCATTATTTTACAAATGAAATGGAATTTTTTCACTTTTGTAAGACTGAACGGATTAAGTTGTCCGGCAGTAGCACTACACTTCGGGATTGAGCCGAACCAGTAACAAACTCCTCACTGCTAAGCCACTGTGCGTGCACTTTAAAGTGAAGCAACAAGATTGATGTCGCTCAATTGAACTGGCCCTATGTCACATTGCCTAATATAGATTCCTTGATATTTTTTCAGGTCCCCAGTTAACAACTCAGCAAGGGTCACACATGCTACAGTTCTACAAGGACAAGTGAGTGCCTCTGCAATAACAAAAATGTCTACCCTTCCAGTGTTTATAATAATTATAAATTTTAAGCATGTGTCTCACTATTACTCTACTGTTGTGTTTTTTTTTCTTTTTTTTTTTGTTAGGGTGGAGCATTTGTGCAAACAAACATTCCTTTAGCCTACCAGCTTGCAGCAGCAGGAGGCGGCAACTGGCTTGCAGCGCATCAACCATACATTCATATGCAACATCAATTACAACCTGTAAGTCCTAGGTATAAATGCTAAAATGAGGGCCGCATATGGCCTGCAATTGCATGTACTCAGTACTGTGAAGCCATTATTGTTGGAGCTCTCGTACAGCAGTTTTTTTTATTTGTTTTAATTCCTGTAAAAAAAATTATTAACTAATGAGAGATTCTACATGACCCTCCCCCCCCCCCCCCCCCAAGACTCTAACATTTTTTAACTCACCCATCTTTTATTTCTTTCTGTTGTACTCAGAGTCAACTCGCAGCAACAGCAGTAACACCTTCCAATCTTGAGCACAATGTGGGCCCCATGCAGCAGAGCTCAGTCCAGCATTTAACCAATCAGATGAACCAGTTACAAATGTCAGGCTCACAGTACATCACCAGTCCTGTTCACAGTACATTCTCACAAGCATCTTGGCAAATGATGCATCAACACGGGCAACATGCGCATCCACATTACATGACAGCTGAGGTGAGGACAAAAAAAGTGCAAAGAACTGAATGAGTATGTAAATTCGACTTTTCAATTTTCGCATTAAGAATTATGTAGCTATGAAAGATAAACAATAGCAACAAATTAGGTTCCCACTGTCTAACCATTGTACAAGCAAAATATCATGATGTATGTACTTCATGTAAGACTCCATAAAATGTCGTAAGCAATTCCCTTGACTGTCATAATTTGGAAGTTGGGATAATTTGTGGGGTAGGGTGTGGGCATGGGGGTGGAAGGTGGGAGTTTGTAGACATTAATTTTGGGGGAGGGGGGGGGGGGGGGCAGTAGTGCAAGAGATAGAGTCTTCAGATTTTGGATGTCCAGAGCTGAGGTTGGCATCTCTACTATTCTCCAGTCTCCCAGCACCTGTCTTCACTGACAATGCTACTGCAAAACTTTAATTTCAGGAGCATTCAATGGTTGGAGAAGGAGATCCTCTTGGACCGCCCATGTCACCACAAGCTGCTGGCCTGCCACAGCATTTGGCAGATCACACTCAAACTTTAGAAGATCACAGAATGGGCAGTTATACGTCACCTTACCAAAGGTAATGTCTTTAAACTACTGTTGAACTAAAGGTACTAAAACTGTAGCCTTCTGAGTAAAGATTTTACATGTAGCAGAAAAATTTAAGTTGAGCCTATCCCTTAAACCTTAATCGTGTTGGGAGTTTGAATTACTATGTTTCTTTAAGCAGATTTATATTGTTCCTTTAGTCCGTTGGCTCCAATCTTTTACCTTTTTTTCTTATTATCTTATCTTTAACTTTAATACTTATAATTTATTGCATTTGTAAATGACATTTCTCGTGTAATAATTCTTAAAGTTATATTCAGTAAAGATTGTTGTTGTTAATGATGGAAAATGAAACAATTAAGTCGTCTTTATTAACTGGTATCACCGGTGTAATGACAATCTTACAAAGAAACATTTCACTGTTAAGATACGTCATTTAAAATGTATTTTGTTTTCCTTCAAAGAAAATGAAGCTGGGAAAACGAATCAGGAAGCTGTGAATAATTTAAAGTAAGTTAAAAGAATGGGCGATTGTGTCAGAATTTCGTCCTTCGCACTGCGTAATTTTTTCCTCCCTCATTTCAAAATCAATATCCGGGCAAAAAGATAGACTAATTTAATGAGTTTTAGCCTACCTTTTCGGAATCTCTTCGGTTGATTCTGTGATTCTGCCGCCATTTTGAAATCCCATAGCTGGGCGAAAAGGATCTTGGGTATTCTAGTTCCCAGTTCACATTCGTTGCTCTGGAGCTTCACGGGACAGGGAAAGCGGTGCGGGGTGTGGAAGGGTGTTGCTTAGCTGCACATCACATTTCGCAGCCTGGCAGGTCAAAGGTCTTTAGTTTTAAAATAGGCTAGACCGGGCCAACCTTGGACTAGGATACCCTTGCAAGACTTCTCTCAATGTTCAGCTCTCTCAAGGGTTGTAAAGCTGTCAGCCATGTCTTCGCTGTCCTTTCTTGTCAATTAGTAGGGAACGCATTGGACGAAGAGAGTAGGAACATGTTTTAAGTAAACCCCAAGGCCATACTTTGTTTGATTCGCTCTTTCAGAGCTCAGGGTGAATGGGTCGTACGAGAACACTGGGGTGGGGTGGTACGAACTCGACTCTGTTTCGATCCTCCACATTTCAATAACAGGCGGAGAAGCAAAAAAAAACAAATGGCACAACATCCTCGTCCCCAGGGCTTTTCCGGTAGAAGATCGAAGGGGCAGAAAAAGGAAAAAGGCCTGAGGACGAGGTTGGCATAACCAGCCGTGTGTTTTATAATTAATTAGAGATCGATCCTTTTTGTAGGTTGACGTAAAGAAGCAAGCCTCAGCCTGTGAAATCGAGAGGAACTTGGAAATGAATTGAGTAAGATTCAACAGGTCGCCTTGGAGTCTCATTCAGAGCAGGGCATGGTGTTAATTTATGTTAATAGAACTCAGTTTGCTCCTTCGCTGTTCTTTTAAAACAAGATGTCTATTTTTATGTATTTGCTTTTAAAAAATGCGCCCTTGAAAGCTGTTTGCTTTACCGTGTGAAAAGATGGTGTGCCATCTTACCCAAGGCCATGCCATATTTCTCTTTTTCTCTTTGCGTCAGAGGCTTTGAGGTGTTATGTGCTAATAAGAATGTCAAAAATTTGGATCAGATAGTAGGTCTTTTGGCATTTTCTAATCAAACTATTCCAACGGGGACTGAGTAACCATTACCGAGTACGTTAAGGGAACTGGAGCCGAAGTACGTCCCACGGTTGTTTCTGGGATCGTTATTGGGGACGGTCAGCGGCCAATTTCTTTTCCGTTTCCCTAGTAACCGTCCCAGAAGTCAGTGCGAAAGTTCACCAGGCCCTAGTTCCATCTCGTTTAATTGTGTATTGCAAAATGTTTTAAAGACTATTTCAAGACCTTAGTTTTTTAAGCGTTTTAAGGCTGGATCCTATTTTACGAGAAGTGTGTAGTTTTCTTTCTGGCAATATTTTCGTACCTTCAGCACCAAATTCTTTTCTATCCTGTCAGTGAAAATCTAAAATTGTTAAGTAAAAGAGTTAAAAAAAGTACAAGATCGATTTTTGTGAGACAAAGAAACTCGAAGTTAAAAGTGCTTTATGCGAGAGTTTTGTTATGAGAAATTTTTGTAGTGTAGTTTTATTTTCCATTCGAATAACATTGAAGAATTATTTTTACGCATTCTCGTTCAAGCTGTCACTCTTCGGCTGTCCGCTTCTGTTATTTCGGTGATATTTTCGTAACCAGGCCAGGCCATGTGTTCGCGACGTCTTTTAGAGCTCAAGGATTTTTTTTCAAGTGAAAAGAAAAAGGAAATTAGTTTAAATTGTGTTCTCCGAGTTTAAAACAAAAGAATCTATTGTGATCTTTATTTAATTCAATATACCAATTATTACAGTGTTCAGAGATTGATGTGCCAAGGAACGAGAGTAGAATTTAGTTTTCAAATATTTTCTCTCTTTTTTCCGACTTCTTCTCTGAAATTACTGGCAATAAATTGCTATTTTTATCTTTTTACTTTATGAGAGAAACAGCGTGATGTGTACAAATTTAGGGGCTTGATGTGTAGTCTAGAAGCAGCTAGGCGTTTCAGTAATTAGCTGAGGCAACTGAGGGTGTTCGAAGATATTTACAAAGGAACCGTTTTCTTATCCCTTCAGTCACCGCAGTGAAAGTTAAATTTTTATTGGGATCTGTGAAAGATAAGTAGATCCTTCAAAGACAACTTTCGCCGCCCTTGCGATTGTTTGTGGAATGAATCATTGTTTCAACTTCGCTTCTTTTTTCCTCGGATGAACTGGAAAGATATTCGGGGTCCTTTTTTTCCATGAATTTTGCCGTTACTCAGCCGAGTTCCCCGACGAAAACTCTCTTCAAAACTCTCTTTCCGAGAAGGTCATTGTCTCATAAAAGATCAGAATGTATCGTTTAGTTTTTTTGAGGAAAAAAAATTGGGGTGAGAAATATTTCTCAAATTTTATTGTACATAATACGGTTGTCGAGAATAGCGAAAAAGATATCGTGCTTTTGTGATTATTTAGTTCAGTCATAGGATTTTTAGTTTCTTCATGTTTGTACAAAATTGTTCGTCTTCAAAGGAGCCGGCTCAACTATTAAAGTCATTAAACCAGTGGTACTACTCATTTATCCAGTCAAAAGAGAGAGAGAAAAAGGATATCTATCAGTCGACTAAATATTTTGAAATTCCATTTCATGGAACCTTTATTTATATCTGTTAAACATGTTTACCTGATTTCATTCATCCGTGTGTTTCATAACAAAACTATTTGACATAAGACAACCCGGAGAAACAAAACCTGACTGCGTTCATTTTAGTTAAACCTTGTTCAAATGTAACTGAATTGTCGATATACTTTCCTACAGCCTGCGCGCCACATTCTTATAAGTTCCATATTTAAATTCCACACTGCACCTTTCGTACGTTTTTTATTCACTAAAACGGGGCAAACGTTTTTGTCAAGTAGCTTACCAAAAGCATGTGAGAAGCTTTGTACGTAAGGTCGCAACGCCGGTAATTTGAACGTAGAATATTTTTATGAAACGTTTTGAGATGACGATTGTTCCATAGGTGACCAGTGACAAACAAGATTTTCCGTTACAGCGTGAAATATAATTGTATTTATTTATGTTTCAAAATCTGAGGCACATCTTTTTTATACTTCAACTTGAGAAACCACCATGGATTAATTATTTGTTGTGGAATTACGTCTGGACCCTTTTTTTGTGATTATTTCAAACTGTGTTGGTGGATTTTCACTGTCGAGTATTTTTTTAACTGGCGCGCACGCGTAAATAAAATACAATCAACCCCCTGTCATACCTTTGGGACAGGCATTGTGAGTCCGTTTTAGCTTATAGAGATGCCCGTCTTATAGCAGATCAACTAAAAGGAGATGAGAAAGGTTTGGGCCAAATTTAGGTGTTCGATTTAGCAAGATGTCCGTTAACAGAGAGTTGACTATTGAGGCAATCTATGAGAGGTCGCGCGTGAACGTAAAAGTTGAACCTCGTTCATTTCTTACGTTTACAGGCGACCTTTAATACATTGCCTCTATTTTACTTACGCACGTAAAGTAATTACCGGACAGTGAAAATCCACCTTTATAGATATCAGCCTTTACTCATAATTTTAGAGCTTGCTTCCTAGGTTTTATCTGGGGTGGATCTAACCTGAAGAGGTCGAGAAGCTTTCAGTTTCTTATCTTATTCTTTGTCTTGCATCTTCCCCCATCTGCTCGGTTTTGGAAAAATATCCCTAAGGGTTATTTAAACATTCAGGCTTGGTACACACGACAGCGGACGAATTGTTGATCGGGTGCTTCGTTCACAAGGTACCGGTAAATATTTTTGCTCTGTTCACACGGACATTTTAACGTCCATGTGTTTCAATGTTCGCACGGTTAAAGTTCTTCCGTGTGAACAGAACACCTAGTTTAATGAACACATTTTCAACCGGTAGAAAATTCGTCCGATGCTGTTTGAATGTAGCCTCAATCGAAAGTGATTGTTTTTAATATCTCCTAAAATCATTTCCAGAATCAAAGCTTGAGGTTGCAAAGGTTTAGATAACTTGATCATACATCCCAATTAGGAATTAATTTATAACATGATTGAAATGGCATTTGATCGTGACTGCCGTGCAGTCGTCAGTTAGTATAGAGACTTGAGTCTCACTTTTTTAATCGCAAAATGATGCAAGATTTGATTTGTCTTTCTTAAAACGAGGTTAAGGATATGTTCACACTAAAACGAGTAGCTTTTCGTGCCGACAAGAAAACCTATCTGGTATACAGTGAAACCTCGATTTAACGAAGGGCCAAGGGTCTGACAGAATTTGTTCGCTATGACGAGGTTTCGTTATATCGATGTTGTTTTTCATATATTTTACTGTTATTGGGGTAAAGAAAATGGTTCGTTATATCAAGGACTTCCTTATGTAAAGGTTCGCGTATAAATCGAGGTACCGCTTTAGTATGAACACCCATCGGATATGAGACTCTCCACTTAAGAGATCGGCGGGGCGCAGCATTGCTCCGTGGCAGAAACTGCGCCGAAATTACCCATTTTTGTGTGTGAACAGAAGTCGCTATCCGGTATGGTTTTCATGCCGGCGCCAAAGCTATCCGATATAGTGTGAACGAACCTAAGTGCAAACTCTGATACGGAAATATTGTTTTACTCTCACGCAAATGCAACTCGGTTTTTCACTTGGCATCAATTTGAGATGAGGGTTTTTGAAAGAAGCAGTTCCTTTTCTAACTGTCTAGTCGAGGCTAGGCAAGACCCGGGGGAACTTAAACAACAACGACGGGAACGACAAGCAATAGGCGAGAAAGGCAATAACTTTGCACGTGCGTAACGCTTAGTTTGTACTTTTTTTGATTGCCGTCGTTGCACGACACTCTTTTCCAACACTTAGGTACAGACCTTAAGAGCTTAATCCAGATTTGAAAAATAGAATTTGACGCAGTGTATGATAAGGAATAAGAGCAATGAAGTTTAAAACAGTGCGAACTCTTTTTTTTAATTGACGATTTCGTCGTCGTGGCTGCGTAAGCTGCCCAATGCCAAGAAACTGGTAGCAGACTATATTTTTTTGGAACTCGAAATCAAGTCATCATCGCCCTGTTAATATTTTTTAATCCCCAATGTTTGGCTCCATAGCATACCTGTCTTGCGAGTACTTGTGCATCACTTTTTCAACCCCAAGAAAATGTTAATCCCGTCAACATGATCAAACAAATGGTTATCGCTGTTGGTTGTGACAAATCGTCAAAAAACTTCATACAATTTAAGTCCAGCTGGGAAATCTTGCTCCAAAGCTGGTCGGATCAGAAACAAAAAAAAAAACAGCGAGTAAAAATTGTCTTTGTCTTGAAATTGCAAGAGGTGTAAGAATTGCACGCTAAAATAAGAAGGGAATATTAATTAGTTACAGTATACTCTGTCTGAAACAGACTCTTCTCGACCTATTGTTGCTGTGCTCCTCAGTAAAACCCATGCACCCTATCCTTGTGCATGTCTTTCACACCAACTTTCCACAAGTCATTTCTTTATCTGATATGGCCTCCTTTCGCTCAACGACAAGGCCGCCCAAGCATAAATTTATCAAGCCTATGAACTGAATGTGCATGCATGAGACACCAAGTGAATTTCCCTCAAGATAATTCACATAGTGTCCGACTGTAGAGTAGCGTACACTCAAAAGAGTATGTTTCATAGTCGACTGTAGAAATTTGTCGGGTAGAAGATTTAGAGAGGGGAGGGGAATTTTCTCCTTTTTTAGTTAAAACCTCTAAATTGCTTTGCTTCAGGTCAGAGAATATTAGATTTCATTTATGTAGTTATATACCGCTTACAAATTCGGGAACAATTAGTGTCAAAGTCGCGTTAACCTAGAAAGCGTTTAGTTTTTACTTCATATAGTTGGCCAAATTTCTCAAGGGAAGGCACCGTTGATACCAGAAGCGTGTCCGCGTGGAAAGTCGAAAGTCGGGACCAGTTTTAAAGGGCGTCTCGGTCTTGTTTACAGTGAACGTGACTCTAATTTAAATCCCGACTTGTTATTTTTGCTGTGCCGGTTTATTTTTCTATTATATTGTCAAGTAGTTTTTTAACAGCTTAAAACGAATCACGCATTTGTTCTCGCAATGTTATTAAGAAACATGCAAAAAGTAGCTTCTTGATAAGAATTAAAGCGCATTGTAGCAGAGGCAAAGCAATTTTATTTGGTTATGTAGTGTTTTTTAATTTGCTTTAGAGAAATTATTGAAAAACTCATAGACTCATAGAATAATTTCAGGTAGATTCACTCCATGCGAAATTTCAGTCTTTTGTAAAGCGCCCGCATATCGGTTAATTGATTTAGGGAATTTATGTTGTCTTTCTGTTTGTTTGCCTTTTTTAATTTTAATTTAAATTTTAATTAGTGGTTTGTGTAGTTGAATCAAATAAAGAAATAAAAATAGGAAATTGAGGTTATATTGGGTTTGAATTTTTATTGTCTTTACACTTTTTTCAGAGTGGAGTTTGGGAACTAAATCCCAGTCCTCTCTCCTGAATATTTTGTACCATCTCAGTGGTTTCCAATCCTCGCTCCAACACATTCACTTGCGCAAAGTTTGACACAGAACCTTTCCAAAATGAGTGTGACGCTCCACTTTGGAGATCGGCGAGGCGCAGTTTCACACAGAAAATAAATGTCCGTTTCCCTGCAGATAGCTACAGGAAAATTTATTTTAACTACTCGTAACAGAGCGCGCGAACAAAATCATTCGAAGCCGCAATTAATAATCCTGCCTTTGTGACGTTCGCTTTTCGTTTTTCAATTTGAATAGAATGCGTTGGATTACGAAGCGAAAATGAAATGGAAAAGTAAATTTGTATTAATTTGTCTACTACTGTTAAACGGAAAACATTGTGAAGGTAAGGACGAATTCATCTTTTCTAAATTCAGCCTCGTTTATCAAACAATACCAATTGACATCAATGAAGCACACCTACCAACTCCGCGGTATGGCCAGTACCTTACGCATGCGCACAACCATATCATCCGGGCAGTGGCAGCCATGGACAGCTGTTTCGCCCTTGGTAGGTGTGCTTTATTGCTGTCAATTGGTATCGTTTATCAAAGTATGCAATGCTCTTTTTGCGTTTTGAAAGCGCTTGCCGTTCGGCGAGTTTGCCTTGGAGTCTATGTCTCTGACGCGTAATTTTTTACGATTTCATACTCTGCCGCGGCACCGTGATTGCTTTTACTGCCGTCCTTAAAATAGCATGACTTTTAATTGGTAACAAATCTAATAAATAGTCTGATGTATAATTATACAATAGATGGTGCTTGAAAAAAAAGACAAAAATAGCTCCTGGGGTCATAAAACCTTACAGGTCTTTAATTAATCCTGGCATTTAATGATCTTCTCATGCAGGATTGTGAGCCAAATGCGCAACTGCATAAACTCCGTCATCAAATAACGCTAGTTTTCAATTTGATCTTTTGAAACTTAAAAGGAAAACAATAAAAATAGAAAACCATTTTACTTGTTTGTTTCACACTATCGCATTGGCACGTTACGTGTTCATCCTTTGCGAGCTCATTCTCGAGCCCATTGCCTCCTCTTCAGGCAAAGCTCTGGGGTCGAGACTGAGCACGGAGTGCGGTGCGCGCGATTAAAACCGGCGTGACGTCAAAAATAGAACATGTATGCGTTTATGACGTTCGTTTTTTTCATTCTTCTAAAAGAATACATTGGATTTTCCATTCAGTCTAGTCCAAAACGAAGATGAAGAGGAAAAAAATATTTATAATGGCTTTTCTTTCTCTACTGTTAAACAGCAAAATTTGTAACGATAAGGACTCTTTAAAGGCACTGGTAGGATGGGCATTTTTTTTTTTTAAGAGAGCGACGCTGGGGGCAAAAAATATTCACTATCTTACTCCTTGTTTTTAAGTGAATAATGACAGCAAAGAGTCTACTGCGGGATGGAATCCTACTCGACTGTATGCAGGACAGAAAATTCCCCCACACAGGCATACCAACCCCAGCTCCACCGAGAGCTCAGTAAAAACTGGTAAGGAACGAGGTAACGTCGATCCCAGGAATGAGAAAATGGAGAAAAACTTGACCACCCGCAAGCTTGCAATGCGAAGATTGGCCAAAAGACATAAAACTGTGTTTCACCTCATAGTAGGTCGAGTAGGCCGCGCTCGCTTGAGCTTTGACGTTTCCTTAAATTTGTTATTTTTAGGCTGATTTAGCAACAGGACGGGAACGTCAGTTGACGACGGGAAAGCGCGCGGAAAGGACTGAACACGACTTCCGGTGCCCAATTTGCCGCTCTACCATTGGTCAAGCTAGTTGTTTGATTTGCACGCGCCGTTGTCAACTGACGTTCCCGTTCTGTTGTTAAATCAGCATATTTAAGGAAACATCAACGTTCGAGCGAGTACGGCCAACATTTGCCACAGGCAAAGTAACTGGTGACTACCCAGAACAGTTCTTCGTATTTCCTTTCTAACTTTCCCACAGCAGTTACTTTTAGACTGAAATGCTTGTATTTTGATGCGACCTTGATTGGCTACTGTTTTTAATTACCTTTAGTTGTTATTTTCACAACGTTTTTCTTGATGAGAGTATAATAACCCTTTTAATTACGAGGAAAAGCTTACTTTAATTTGTAACCACGACTATAGGTTTTAATGCACCAGACTTAATCTCGAGAACAAAGTTGGATTTTAATGCCCCTGTTGTTCAAACGATGGATAACGCTCCGTCCATTCAGATAAAACTGTAAACAAGGAATAACGCAATTGGTTTTTGTACTACTTATATTCACTATAGCGCTATCTACTTTTTGAGTGGCTGAGGCTTTATAGCGAGCCGATATCAATGCAAGAGATCATAAAAAGTCATTTTGATCAGCGTTGTTCATGTAAAAAAAAAAACAGCTAAGAGGTGGCTTATTTTTCCCCTTTTAACGTAATTTCTGCGTGTTTATCCTTCCAGAAGTACCAATCCAGAGGAAAGTTAAACTACCCGTTATTTTAACACCTAACGCTAATGAGGACAGGTTCTCCTCGAAAATCAATGAAGAAGGCGCTGATACTAAAGACAAGAGTGATACAAACAGTGATCATTCAGAGATTCCTAAACCCCGGATGACAGAGCGCGACCGCCCAACACAAGGTGGCACCGACTCTAAGGCGCACCAGCACAAATCAAGAGCGCATTTTGAGATAACATCCCCAAGCCTACGTTGGACTGCGCACGATCTCAGGACTGGAGCTACACAAAAAAACCGAAAACGTTACAAAAAGAAAAAAAACATATCCCAGAGTACCGACGACGTCGAGGAGGATACTGATCAGGATGATAGTCAACAAGGACAGCCAAGATCTCTTGTCCATTATGCAGCGGTTGGTGCTGGTGTAACGGTGTTCCTGTTCATTTTTGCTGGATTGGCTGTTCTGTGGTATGTTTCTTTGATTCCACAATTAAAGAGACTTCACTCGTTTGTGAGCTTGGCTTAGTAGAAACTGGCTCTCTGTCCATTAAATACGAATGTTTTTAAGGCAAGAACTGATGGTTGCCACTGACCGTACTCATTGCTCATGAATAACGTTTTTTTAAACTCACCATGAACTTAACTTCAGCAGTATAAGTCATTTTTACATTCCGTTAACATTAAGGTCCTGCAGCCTTGAGTAGTCGACTCTAAATTGAACAGTTTTGCAAATAAAAAGAAAGCACATCACGTCGCTAGTAGGTTTGTATAGCACGTCTTCATCAGCGGATTTATTAGTATGTTGACGCTACGGTAAACCAAGTTGTATCAATACCAAGGATCGTGCGCATGCGTATTTTAGGATAGGATACCTCTTTCCCAATCCCTTCGCAAGGTGTTATTTCCGAGTTGAGAGCAATCACTCAAGCAGTTTTTTTCGAAGTCTTTCGACTGCTCTACTGTCCCTCACCATCGTTCACAATAGCATAATTCTTTTTATCTTTAACTTTAATTGCAGGGGAATGTGTAAAAAAAGGTGCTTAGGGAGTACCTATCCTGACCCAGGTTGTAATTTTAATTCACTGCCTAACCTCAGCGAGCAGCTTAGCGAGGAAGAGATCATCTTTAAGAGGACCAATCTGAACTACGAGACGCGGACATCAATTGACTCTGCTACTCATAACCCTAAACCAAATCCGCCATCTTACCAACTGGCAGCAACACACTTTGATTCCCAGTCTCCATGGACCCTAAGAGACACTCCCACATCCACACCTTTGAAGGCAGTTTTCGCTGAATGTTCCGACTCTTCACCTAGAGAAAACATTTGCATGGGGGTCGATATCCCTGAGCCAAATCTACTGTCTAAAGAACCTACTGCTTGTACCATTGTTGATCTCTCTGAATTAAGACCAGTCTCTGTTACTGTTGATGCCCCTGAAGCCGATTCCTGTGCGGTTGTTGATATACCCGACTTGAGCTCTCCCGAAACCTCTTTCACCTGCTGGCCCTTGAAAGACACTCCCAAATCTACTCCTTTGATGGCAGTTTCTATTCCTGAGCCGAATCTACTGTCTAAAGAACCTACTGCTTGTACCACTGTTGACCTCTTTGAATCAAGACCTGTCTCTGTTGTTATAGATGGCCCTGAAGCCGATTCCTGTGCGGTTGTTGATGTACCCGACTTGAGCTCTCCCGAAACCTCTTTCACCTGCTGGCCCTTGAAAGACACTCCCAAATCCACACCTTTGATGGCAGATTCTGGATGTTCTAGAGAAAACATTTGCGTGGCGATGGATATTCCTGAGCCAAATCCAGTTTCTGAGGAACCTGCTGCTTACATTGCTGACCTCTCCGAATCCAGTCCATTTTGTGTTGTTGATGTTCCTAAAGTCGACTCCAGCGCGGTTGTTGATATCCCTGACTTGAGCTCCCCGGGCACCTCTTTCACCTGCTCAAGCTTATTTGATAATGCCTTTTCGTGGTTTTCTTCATCATCTTTGACGTCCGTGTCCTCACTCGATGTGACTTCAGCAGAACTGGAGGCCTCATCTCTGATTTCAGAAACTGACACCCACTGCTTCTCACTGACACCAAATTCTACAGAAGCACTGGAGCCAAAACCGGAACTTAACTACCACCACGTGGCCTCAGCAACCCTTGAACCGGAAATGGCTATCGACGCTCCACCATCTGAGCCCTCGATTCCACTGACCATCGAACCAGAGACCTCTTTACCCACTGCAGAAAATCAGTCACTCCTGGAACCATCTCTCTTTAGACATCCAGCTACGCCCAAGCAATCCTCAAGCTGCGATTTATCTGCTTCTGTCTCTGGCGAATCAACACGCACAATTTCCTTGGGAACAGAAAATGTTAGCTCATCCCAAGAGTTGTGCAAAACTTCTGTGGGAGCAACAGATGATGTAATGTTGACTATTGAAGACAACGGAGGTAAAGTTTGTCTTCGTGCAACCAATAAATCAGGAGCTAAAACTACAATAATGAGCCCGAATAGCGAGAGTGAAGAACGCGTTACCCGGTTCGTGGAAAGTCCTGCAAGTGACACATCTGCGGTGACTACAAAACCTAGTACAGTTGAAGCTTCCGGTGTGACTGCTGATGTTGAGGATAGTTGTGCTGAGAACGGCCATGGCGACAGGTAACCTCTCGTATACCTTCTATTGAAAAATAGCACCCCTTTCCACATATTTTGCATCCTCTTTTACAGCGGGAAATCCACTATGTTTTAAATATGAATAAATCACAAAAACAGAACACGTTCTCGACTTTTTCACTATCATAAAATGCACCTGTTAGCTTCTTTGGGTCTTTTTACCCCGCTACCCTTTCGTATAATTCAACGAGTGAAATTCCTAGCTTTTTCATTTACCTGAACCCTGAAAAGGGAACCCCTTTCGGTCGGAGCCTCCCCCTATAGACTATCATAGGGAATACCAAGCTCCCGTGGAGCTAACGAATTGCGTGATTTCTCAAGGGACTGAGAGGTTGATAGAAAGAAACCAGTTTTTTGGGGAGTTCAAAACCGAGGACGGTTTCTCTTGAATTTTCAGACATGGAGAGAATTTATCACCTAACGCTTTCCTTGATTTTTTTTTTACAGAAAATCGTTGTCTTTCACGTCTAAATCCCCGGTTAAACACGACAGATCTGAGAAGGACTCCTGCTCTTCAACAAAAAATTCATTTCCGATTTCTGATGCTTGTGCATCGACGCCCTTTACTGAGAAGGATCTTGATATTTCATCCACTTTGTTTCCTGCTTTAACGGGCGAGAAACAGGTAAAAGGTTCTGTATATTTTCACAATAAATGATTGTGTTTAAATAATGGGGATTGGGTGCAGTTTTGGAACTCTTTTTTCAAAACTCTTTACATGAGTATACCGTAAAAGAGTTTGTTATGCGTCCCCATGTCGTTTCTCCTACGTGCTTGATACATTTTAAATAATGATAATAATAATAATAATAATATATTTGGAGCATTATACAGAAGTCTCAATGCTCTTACACGGTATATATATATAGGAAAATTAAAAAAAACACATACATGTAAATGAGAATCTTTTACTACAAAGGAGTGTTGTCATGAAATTTATTTAACACTATTGATAGAAGTTATTAGAATTTACGTTTTCTCAACAACAGCTCAAATTAATATTTATATATTCTATTTAGATTTTAATATTCGAGAAATATAGTATCGATTCATTATTTTCTCTCCTAAAATGTTTTTGTTTTATACACTAAGAAGCATCACATTAATTATAATTTTTTAAACATTTTTTTGTTTTTCAAATGCATATGACATGATCTTTCAGTGAGTTCAGTATAAGCTAAAATTCACTCTTTCCAATTCATAAACAGGCACCAGACTTGGGAATCGAGTTAGAAAGTGAACATGACGCGATTGAGGTGCTCGTTAAAGAAGAACTTCTAACTGTGATCGCTGAAGACTTCGAACAAACTGGGTAAGATTTTCCTTTAACAAAATACCGAGAGGAAGACATCGATTTCTTGATCTCCCACAATATTAATTAAAATTGAGTGCTAAGTTTAGCCTCTTTTATCTAGATAAGATATCTAGACAAGCTGGAATTGAAAGTGGTAACCGTTGTAACCGTTCTCTGTTGTCCTCTATATTCCAGCAACGCAACGCGAGGTGAATCTCAACCTGTTTTCTTTACATTTTGGAATTCGACTAGCGCTGCGTTGCTGGCTTCGGCGTTTCACAGAATTAGATTTCAGCAGACTGGAGCTTGGGTTTTAACACTACTGCAGTTGCACACTTAGAATGGAAATCATGTATTAGATCTTTACAAAGTATTGCATGATATGGATGTTCAAACTTATGGTTCTTTGAGAAGGAAATAAAGAAAACATTTATGTACATGTCATCACAGCCCATTCATGATGTGTGTTCCTTTGAATTGGGCCCTGTTCTCCAAAAATAGAGGAACTCAAACAGGACAAATACTCACTTGAACTTGCGAGCCTCCAGCCACAGAGGGTGCATGCATGTAAACCGAAGGAAAACTGGAACGTGTTGGTTACCTTTACGTGTCGTCCAATTCTGTATTTCAGCATTACTGGACAAAGCCGACAAAAGTCTGTTTTGAACGCTAATGCCGACGTATTCATTCCACGCTTTCAAGCAACTGGCAGCCGATTTGAGTCTGCAGAGCGATTTGGTAAACTGGAGCGAGGGTATGTTTTATACTTTATTTCTATTGTGCACTTAGGATGTTTATCATTTATGTGAACTAAATGAGGTATCGTTTTACAAGGATGTGAGCATGTAAACCAAACCAAAAGGATCTTCCTCCCACCATCTGTACAGTTCTAAGATCGAGCCATCTTGTAAAAAAAAAAACCTAAACACCTCGGCGGAACCGTTGGTATATAATTCAAATCCAAAAGAATTTATCTTCTCTTAAATGGAGATCTCTGGAGCTCAGGCGATCTGACGCACGTCTTTGTATGTTGTACAAGCAGTGTAATGGATTAGCCACTTACGAACGCGACAAGCTTCCGAGAGAACATAAGAGCGGAATGAACACCAGGCAATCGTCTCTCTGGCATCGATTTAAAGAGCCACATTGTACATGTGATTATTATAAGAACTCTTTTTACCCTAGGACAATTGCACAGTGGAACAATCTCCCACCAGAAATTGTAGCATCTACTTCGCCATGTTCATTTCGGCAATCCCTGTGTAATCTTACATATTGATTAGTAATTTTATGTTATTATTGTATTCATTGTTGGCATTTTTATTTTTATTATTATTATTATTATTTAAAGCAGTCTGCAATACTCTGTTGAGAGTGAAGACTTAATTGGTAAATAAATAAATAAATAAATTTCCAAACTATTGCTAACGGCTCAACTGCAACAAACGGGTTCAGGTCCCACGTATCAGAACGTAGACAAGTCTGCTTAGTCTCTTGGTTGCTTTCCAACCTCAGAGAAGTCCCACAGTTCTCTATTTTAGACCCACTTCTCTATTCACTAGTACCTGTGACCATTTAAGTTAGGACGAACCAATAGAAGATTAAAAGTAGAGGATCCCTTTATGAATTTGGTATTAAACGGAAATCTTATTGTGAATTTGGCCTGTTGACTGCCTTTATTTGCCTTTAGCTGACAAAGCAAACTGAAACGTGTTGGTGATTGTTGCCTTTCGTCCTTCCTTCTTTTCAGCATTGCCGGACAGGATGTCTTAAATGCTGAGGCTGCAGAGTTCACACCATGCTTTCAAGCAAATTGCAGATTTAAAACAGGGGATTTTTGCCAACTGGAGCTTGGGTATTAATTTCTGTAAATACATTTAAATATAGGGCGTTAATAATTCATGAGAAGTAATTGAGTTTGGGAGTCTTTGAGAAGTTATTCTGTTAAAACACGCGCACCTTCATACTGACGTCATAGCATATTGACTTGGCTCGCTTGTATAGAGCGTGTTGGTCAATCTATTTAAGATCCAGGATATCCCCTTCAAAACTATTTTTAAGTTAGCCTGGTCAAAAATCATCATCCATTTTACTCTCAACGAATAGATGTGACTCCTACAAATTACTTTTTGAGGCTAGAGACTTCTCAGACATCTCCCACATCAAAGCTCGCAATATGATGCCTTTCCATTTTACGCCCTAGATCAGTGTTTCACCCGTTCGTAGCCAAAATGAGACAAAATACGGAAGCATATTGGACGACTACAGAATTTGCCAGTCGTTAGACTTGTTCCTTCGTAAAGCTTAATGATACCTTCCGGAAAATCCGGTGGTCAAAAAGGAAAATCTAGAAAACTGATCGACCACGGAAAACAACTTCTACCTTGCGCGCTGATTTCAAATGTAATGTTCAGTAGTGTTTTATGACACGGAGAGTATTATGGGAAATGCTAGGTAGGGGAGGGAGGGGGGGGGGGGGGGTTAGGGTTAAAGTTAGTTTGTCTACTGCAGCCTGTTAGGGATTTCTTGTACTAAAAACATAATTCATTTCTATTGAGCAATTAGGAAGTCTACCATATCTGAGAACTTTCTAACTGTGGTATTGTATGGAATATAGTTCTGGCCTATGAGACTGAGGAAGTTTTGTCAGAAATACTAATAGTCTACTGTTGTGACTTAAGAACTCCGTTTTTTGGGCTGGAAGAAGACGACCAAAAAGGATATGCCCCTTACGTTCGCTAGCTTCCCACTATAGAATGTTGGCATGTAATGCAAACAAAAAGTTGTTCCTCCTATTAGGGTCTTCTTGCCTCCACTGCTTTTCACCCAGGTTTTAACGCAGCTTGAAAAGGCCCGGTAAAACAAGTGACAGCGTCCCAGTCAAACGCACAATTTTGAGGTTGACGCAGTTGACGATCGGCGGCTCAACTAATCTTTTTCCCCCACAGAATTACAGGAGGAAGGCATTCATTAAATGTTAATGCCAAGGAATTTGTTCCTGTCGATTTTCAGGTGAGGAAATTTTCACAAATAATACGATCTTATCAAAAGCAAAACATTGGTGGAAATTTTCTCCCTTTATTCATCTGCTCAGAAATTCTCGTAGCAGGTATCGGATCTCCGTCTCCAACGCATTGTGTCTTTCGCTACATTCCAAACAAGAAGAAACAATTAAATTTCGCTCACTGTAACACTCCTTCAATAGTTACTTTCAAAGTATGCTAATTGCCACTGAAATACATTACAGCTACGAGAATATAGGTATTTTCCATACTTCATAAGAAAAGAACAAGGCAACAGTCTAAATTTATACTTGTACATCCAACAGGATCTGGTAATGTTTTTGGCTTTTTAAGTTGTTTGTCGTTGCAATAAATCTAGTACTTCTTATTAATCCAACTCTAATATGATTTATAAAAAACGTAGTGAATATTTTACAAGCTGAACATTATTTATGACAAGGTGTGAACAAAAAGATTTAATATTTCGTATTAGCTCTTTCTAGTCAAATATTTTCGAATAAACATCAACATTTACCCACGTCCATTCCAATATTCTTTGATTACAGAACAGAGCAAGCTCCCCCAGAATTGTCCTGCCTGAACAAGATGTAGCCCCTATTGCTGCTCCAGCCCTGACACACCCTGTTAGACCACGACGTAGAGCCAGGCGCCGGAATAAAAAAAATCCATCTGACTTAAATCACTCCCAGAATCTTCCGCCAAGAGGTATTTTAGTCAAATAGGAAGTCTTTCACGAGTAGAACACATTTCCATACCTCTTGTAATTTTTGAATATATATAGTCTCGTCATTTTCTTTAACGGTCACTTAAGATCACTTTTGAAAATATATGTTGAATAGCATACGAAAGATCATGTTTACAAAAAATGCGAAAACTCACAATGTTTATCACCGCTGTTTAGAGTAAAGTTTACTTTTGGGAAAGACAGGCCAGTTATTTACATGCACAGCACTTAAGAATTTGTTCATGCTTAGCGTGCGTATATCGAGTTATGGATGCACGCGGGAAGT
Organism: Porites divaricata; assembly: GCA_038088405.1. Classification (NCBI taxonomy): domain Eukaryota; kingdom Metazoa; phylum Cnidaria; class Anthozoa; order Scleractinia; family Poritidae; genus Porites; species Porites divaricata. The sequence goes on from JBBMOI010000004.1 coordinate 22,959,103, forward strand.
TTGGAGAGCACGAAAGATGCGTAAGAGTTGCACGAGACGATAGCCGAGTGCAACTCTAGCTTCTTGAGTGCTCTCCAAACTTCCCAAGTGCATCTATAACTCGATATAAGCACAGCTAAAAGCATGAGCAAATTCTTTTATAACATAGCTGAAAAAAATGCTTGCTTTTTGATTAACTGCAAAATTCTCGTAACGCGCGCCACAGAAAAACAAACGCTTCTACTGGCTGGTTACCAACACACCACAATCGCCTAGTTTGAAAGAAAATTCTTTCTGTAAAACTGAGAAAGAAAATTTGCTTATTATTCGTTAACAATCAATTGAAACTGAGCAGGAACACCTAAAGTTAAAATACTCACATGTTCGTGAGACGTCGTGGAGTATGGTTTGGAACCGGCGCTGAGAAGATGTTTATGTTTTGCTCTGCGAAATCCAGAAAACTTGTTTTTTAGCGAACACACATCCTACTTTATATTCATTTACGAACAATGGCTACTCATTACGGCTACTTGAGAAGACCTGGCAGCAGTTGTTTTTATGAGTAATAAATTTATGTCTTCTTGTGTAATTTGTCTTGTTATTGCAAGAGAAATGTTCCTGATTTAGTCGGATTGTTCGGCGATAACAAAAGTGCATAAAAAATTTAAAAACAACAATAAAAACGGAAATTCTACCTTTAATTGTTGTTAATGACCAATTGGTGTCTTCTCTGTTCCCAGTGAATGTCACTCGGCCAAAATTTGCTGCAGCTGGTCTTCCGACAAATTTGCGAAACGCGCAGCTTGCGATTTTTTTTGAATTCGGCTTTATTTTTGCTGCTTGTTGGATCAGGACGTAAAAGGTCAATGCCGATTGAAAGCTTAGGCAGTTCTTCGCTGGTTTCTTCCATATTTTAAAGAGAAGGAAAACTGCATTGCAGCTTAAACGACGACAACTTTGCAGCCAGGTAAAAAAAATGCTCACGTCATCTTATTTACGCACGGGCGTGCGTAAATAAAAATTTTGTTCATAGCAGCTCAATAAGACTTATATAGGGCAAGCACGCGCGCTATGTTATAAAAAATGTTAAGACCTTTTGAAAAGTGTTACAGCTTACTAACAAAAGATTTTTTTTACACAGGAAGTCCTGCCTTCTATGACCCTCATCAAGCTCAACCGACAGACTTCATGGGACAAAGTTGGACAACAGCCGACAGGTTTGTTCAATTATATGAAATCGTCATCACCCCGTTATTATAATCATCTTCATCATCACTATCCTTGTCACCAACGTCATTTTCATCGCCATCATAATCATCTTCGTTATCACTATTACCATCTTCATCATCAGCATATTCGTCGTTGCCATCATAATTTTCATCATCATCACTTTCCTTATCATTGTCGTCATTTCCATCGTCATCGTCATTCGGACAATAGCGAGTTTAAGTTTCAAGTTGTTTTATCATTTTCAGTGAGTAATCCGTAACATATTCCTGTACCTCTCGCATCCCCGACAACGTATATTACAAGTAGATTAAGGCCTGGGTGTAAGTCAGTTATGGTTTTTATGTACAGTTTCAAAAACCTATGGTCAAAGTCATCTACGAGGAACGATATATGGGAAAGTAAACTAAATTGCAAACTTTGAAAAGGAAATCTAAATTATTTGGTTACGTGATCGACCACGCCCTCCATTGTTAGAAAATTGTAACCAACGATTCCCACCAAACACCTGCGAAAAGAGTAGCTCCAGTTTCTCTGCATCAAAACATGATTGTCCCTACAAAGTGACTACGAAATCAGCTCGGAAAGGTTCGAAGCATTACAATTGGCAGGCGCAGTTGGTGTTCATTGGCTAGTGGCAGTGCTCCTCTAACTAAAATCATCTCCAAGAGGGGAGGGTGGGAGAGAAAGACGCTTATTGACCTCGCCACATTCCAACTGTTTTTACGAGAAGTCTATCAGTAGTCACGTTTTGGACCAACTAAAAAGAAACGGTTTGCTCTCTATCTCGTGCTAATTTCGGCACAAAGGACTCCTCGATAAACAGGGCGTGGCTGGTGACGTGATCCAATTATAAACGATTTTAAAATGAAGGGTGCGTTCGATTGGGAAATCCGGATTTAGATTTTGAAAATCTAAATCCGGATTTCACCTTCGAGAAATCCGTTTTCAGGGTGGATTTCAATTAAGAAATCCAAATCCGGAGTTTTTGGATTTCCTTTTTACCGTTCGATTGGGAAATCCGAAAAAGGATTTGCAAAACTGTTCTCGTGAACAGCGGTCTTCTTTTTGCTAATTATGCGTGCGCGTGCAAGACCGCTGTTCTTAAGAACAGTTTTTCAAATCCTTTTGCGGATTTCCCAATCGAACGGTAAAAATGAAAATCCAAAAACAGATATCTCAGCGTTGAAATCCGTTTTCGGATTTCGCGTTCGATTGGAAATCCGAAATCCGGATTTTGAAAATCTAAATCCGGATTTCCCAATCGAACGCACCCGAAATTAGACGATTTCTTGTTTGTGATTAGCCTTAAAGTATTAGTTACAGGAAAGGAATCTTGAAAATACTTTCTGTTATACCATGCTCCCCCCCGAAAAAAAAGACCACGCCTTAATCTACTTGGCATAATAGAAATACCATATGGAGCAACTCCCTTTTTTTTTCATGCAACACCGACAGGCCAGAGGCCAGCTTTTTCTAGATTGATTTTACGTGGATTTTGACTATCAAACAGGTTACAAATGAGTCAGTGATAAATGGAGACCAGAAAATAGTCTCTCCTGATATTTTGATGACATTTGCTTCTCTTTTTTCACTCACATAGAGTACAAAGCGGTGCGACCATTTTCTGGGGGAAAAGTACTTTAAAATAAAGCTAAAAAATACACTTGACTAAGGGAGGGTAGTTGCTAGTCAATCTGGGCTATGAGATCCTGAAATACAATACTTCTTTATATCACACTATAAGTGACTAAAATGTTTTTTTAATGACTATCTTCTTTTTCTTTTTCTTGTGTTCAACAGTTACAACTCCGGCTGAAGGTTCGGAACGTAGACTCAAAAAGAATTAATATGAAGTTGTAAATATTTTTTTAGAAAGCTTATATCAAAGAGTTTCATTAAACGCTACATTTTTTCCAGATCATGTTTCTATTTTACAGTAAAGCTTGCGGATAAAGAAAATTGAAAAGGGAAGAAAATCCTTGCTTTAAGGGACGGATCATTTAATGCAGTTGTACGATTTACTGTTTTTATCCCTCCACAACCAGGTGATCTGTGACGTCACTGCGGGGGCCTGGGGAAAGAAATTTTAATGCCGTATCTCATAAACCAAAGCCGACGGGAACAGATTAAATTGAATTGAATTGGTGCGCGCGTTGGTTTATGGGATACGGCATTAAAATTTCTTTCCCCAGGCCCCCGCAGTGACGTCACAGATCACCTGGAAGGCCATAGTTGATTAACACATGACAGATTTAGCAAACTGAAAGTCAACGCAAATAGAAAGGAAATGAGAAAGAAACACGCAGAAAGGGCTGACCGCGACTTACGAAACTCAACTGTCGCTAAATCTGCTCAACGGGCTTCGATTTACGCATTTGAGGTTTAAACTCACGCGGATAAGTTATACTGTGGTGGGGAGGCAAAGCCCTTTTTGCTGAGTTTAATTTTATAAAAAATTATTCACATAAGAAAAGGCAACACTATTTTTAAAAACATTCTAAAAAAATAAAAAGTGATGATACAAAATATGTCTCTTTTTTTCTAACATGCGAACACGCCTATGGTAAAATTTATTTATACCAACACATACAGGCGGGACTTGTTCGATAGGAAGAGGGCTTAAAAATAACCTTCTTCAATAAAAATAACCTTGCTACAACCAGTTGCAAAAGTACTTGAGACACTGTACCGTATTTTGGCATAAATGGTCTGCCCATGATCTTGTGCTTGTGACCCCCCCCCCCCCCTCCACCCCTTCTCAAAGTTGCTAGCAATACAAGACCATACTCAAAACTTGGAGGAAAAACTTTGAATGGGAGGAAGAAGGGAGGTCAGTATTATATTTTAAAGACCTGTGACCAGGAGCGATTTGAAGCAAGAAAGGTCGTTTTTTCTTGGGAGTGTCTCAACATTTTTGCAACTGGTTGTAGCGTCTTTGGTGAAAAACGTAAAATGAAGCTTGCCGGGGTGTCTTCAATTAAAACTCTTCCTCGTAGTCGTTCTCAAAAGGTCTCTAGTATTTCTATAACAGCCTTCGAGCCTGTGAGCTTTTCTGGTTTTTTTCCTAGACGATCAAATATCAGCATCAGAAGTTTTCAGCAGCTGTTCTTCTTTGCTTCTCACACGTTATGTAGCCTACGGAGCAAGCGTTTTCGCCGAGAAATTTGGAACGAGAGCAAAAAACTAAAGAGGAATGAAGGGGAACGAGCGTGTTTTAATGATGACAAAGTATATTTTACAAAACTGGTAATCTGTTCTATTTGTTATTTACGTTGTGGTGGCTGCCAATTTACAAATGAACCGAGCCGTGATATATCAATGGGCATTTTCCAGAATCGTGAAGTTTGCGGGCATGCGTTTCCTTAACCTGCGATCAGGCTGTCCTTCTTTCCCCCTTTTCTCGAAAGAAAAAATACGCCTGATCGCAGGTTCGCGCTTCCTCTACTTTTTAATCCCCTCCCCCCCCCCCCCCCCCTCTCACCCTTCCATATTTTTTTTGGCTGTCTCTCCCACTTTCGCGTAATAACTCGATTGGAAACGCTTGCTTGCTAAGCAGGCTACGCGTTCTGAAACAAGTTAGGTGATGATCAGTAACTATGGTTACGAGGTATGACGTCATAAGTAGCAGGTGGTCAGGCCACTTTTGAGTGAGAATTCATGTTTTTACATATAAAGCCCTTCAAACTATCCAAGTGAATATGTTTCTATTTGGCGGGCTATCTACAAATAACATAATCTTTTCCTGTAAGGAAAACGTTTCACACGCAGGGAGAGAATTGCAACAAGTTAAAGCTTTTCCTGTGGGGTCCGTGGAAGGGCATTGTTTCTGCAGTTCCCGCACAGGCTAACAACATCATCGAAGGGCTGTAGTTAGATTATTAAGAGGCTGTCCGCGTAAGAACCGAAAAGGCAAATTTCGGTCTATCACAGATTGCCCTGATTTTTTCAGTGGAAGATAGCTATCCTATCCCATGAAGAAATATCACATTTATTTGGACCAACTCAATTTTTTCTCTATTTTACAGGAAGATTTTCTAGGTCACCTAAAACTAGCCAGTTTGCCATCGGAAGTGGTGCGATTTTGGTGAAACTTTAGGGCTCTGTCAAACCTACCTAACAAGGCCGAATAAGCTGATTATTTTCCACACAAAAGTTTTAACTCTGGTTAATAGTTTCAAGGTTTAATGGTTGCATTCTGTGGAAAGTTGGCTGAGATATGATTTTTTAAAAATACCCTTTAATTTGCTCAGCAGGAAAAGTAATTTGCATAACTAGAGCTGAACGGTAATTTCGCAATAGTGGCACCTGACCCAGACTCAAGTCTATGATAAATCAGAAGTACTAAGACCAGTCTACTTCTTAATGCAATAAAATTTGTGGGCACTCTCACTCTCGTGCTGTACAAAATTCCGTTAATGTACCAAAATTCGCCATTTTGACAGCAAAGCTGGAATTGTAACGGTCCGCATCTGATCGACTAATTTCCACAGCTTTAACGTTTCTAATTATCGCCAAATGTCATTAGACCCTTTAAATGTTGGACTTTTGAAAACATGTGGAGAAAACTTGGTAATCGCTTTTTCTAGGGTTTTTCTCTTGTCGACGATGAACGTGACTTCATTCTCCGTATGCAAATTAGCCTTAGCTTCCGATTAGCTGCGTGACGTTTCAACAAATTAACAGAAAATATAATCCTTGTATTTCACATTTTTAAGAGAAAAAGATCTCTTCTTTCCACGGAAAAACACGAAAGATATACGACTTAGAACCCCCTTAGGTCTGTTCCTTTTACGAGGAAGAAGCAGCAAAAGAAGATATGTTTACGCGAATTAAAATAATTTGATTACTGTGGCGCGTCACGCATTCCCCCAGAGGGGCCGTGTATCGATCAGTTCTTATATCTTATTATATCTTTTTTGAAGTCATAGTTATTGATAATCATACAATTTAATCACAGTTTATTCCGATTCTCTACTGGGTGGGAAATACCGTGCTGTTGTATTTATTCATTCTACGACCGTTTTAACTGAGTCAGTATCCCCTGGCACCACTAGGATAGGGTTATGACAGCCCATGGTGTAATACATGACAAATAGCTACGAAGTAGTCAGTTGCACACGGCCACTCTTATTCACAAGCAGTAGCACAATATTTTCAATTACAGAATTAATAATTAATATGTTGGAAATAGCTCACAAACAACTTCAGGGATACCGTGCGACACCACAGGAACACCTGCAAAGTCCTTTAGGCAACATACACATTTCCTAGATCCCTAGCTAACTATAGGCTACCCTACAGACTTTAGCATTGTGTTTATCGCCAATTAGCAACATTTCAGTGGCATGCAGAAAAAGGCATAGTTTTTGTTCCGGCTGTTAATCACACTAAATTAAGGATCCCTGTGTTCACTCCTGAGCAGATGGAGAAAAGCACGTGCACTCTTGTATGAAAGACGAAAGTTTGTCAATTAGGTCTCCTTTTCTTTCCCTGGATTTGAATGGTATTTCAAAGAGACACAATATTTTTTTAGCATTACCACGTTGAACTGACTATGTTGATTTTGACATACACATAGCTTGAAAGCTTTTGACTGAGGGTGTTGTGGTCTCAATTCTCAGCGATTTGTGTAACAAGCTTTTGCCTTTCGAACTCCTCGTCTTCTTGCAACAGATCTCTATGGTCAAGTTCAATTTATATTCAAGCTCATCACATTGGTTATTTCGTCCATTACCTTATTGTTTACGCTTAGGACTAGGTTTAGGTATTGACTCAAACGGGCCTAGAGTCCAACGTGGGCTGGCGATAGGTGAGCACGGACTTGACCTGGGGGTGGGGGAACTCCCTATATGATGGGGTATCTTTTCCAGGCTTCAGGTATATGAAAGGGTGGGCATTTCACTATATGAAGAACCCAAAGGGGGGGGGGGGGGGGTGGCCGGAGCCCGGGAGCCCCAATTTTTTTTCCGCGGAGCCCGGAGCCCCATCGCTTCGTTGCTTGGAGCCCTAATATTATTTTACTGTAGAGCCTGGAGCCCTCAAAACGTTTGCTGCGGAGCCCATAGCCCAAAAATTAAAATACGGATATTCTTGCACACAGATAGCGTCATGACGCGCTTTGTTTGTTGTTTGCTGGGAATCGGAACGAATTAAGATAGTAAAAAACCAGTAAGCTAGACTGAGGCTAACAAACATTCTTTTCATTGTACTGATGCTATTCTGGGCGTGCGCTGCAATCCTCACTTTTTAACTGCATCATTTATACAGGTTTAAACTCTAAATTACTGAGATATGTACTGCTTGATTGAGGTTGATAAGTTTTTGTCCTACCTGGACAATGGAAAAATCCACATAGCGGATCAACTTAGGCTCATTGGATCCTTCACCTTCTCTTTCTTCCTCTGCAAACGACATGATTTTTTTTTCACTTGAAACTACTGACGAAAATGCCACGACGAAGAAAAACTTTTCAAACTTTTGGATCTTTCACATCGTGGTATGAAAGAATCGTGGTCTTGCCGTGTTTTAACCTTCCAACCCTGACAAGTCATTCACTGTGTCAAATATTATATAAACGTATCCATTGATCATGATTGACAAATAACCCTAGATAACTGTGAAACACGAGTAGAGTGGAGAAAAACATAAAATCAGCGTTCAAAAAAAAGAAATTGTTGTATTTTCTCAATTCTAGGATTTGCTATTGGATTAAAGCAAAAAAGCGTATCGGAGCTTGGAGTCCTTGATCAATTTCTCGGGAGCCCTGGAGCCCTGTTTATTTTGGTCCGGAGCCCCAGAGCCCTAAACCACTTTAGGACCCTGGTTGTTAAAGAAAAAAGAACGAAGTTTAAGAATTCAAAGAAAAAGTAGAAGGACTTAATTTTTTAGAAATTAATATACACAGGAGAAATTCCACCCCTTTAAGTACAAATGCTTGTAAAAGTAGAGGTGGAACAGGGGGGAGGGAGGGTGGATGGTAAAGTAGGTTAACAATGGAGAGATAAGAGGAGCAGTCTGACGGAGCACATTGTTCAAGAGGGTACAAATACAAAAAAAAACAGGAATCTGGAGAAATTTTTGCTATCAAAAAATAAAAACCAGGGACATGTTTAAGTTAAAAGAAAATATTTTTATTACAAGAATGAAATACTTTTCATACAGTCACGTGAACGACACCTCGACCCCAATCACTCCGAGCCTCGTCGCCAAGACATTCCTCTTAGAAAATGGCAGGGGCGGGAAAGCCCTGGGGAAGAGGTTCAATCTTGACTCCGTGTTGAATTTTTTTTCTTTTTTTCCCATTAATTTTATAATGCTCTTCAAACAATCATCAGAAAACTATGTTTTACAGCACACGGATTAGCCTTTATGTATGGTATTTTAAAAGTAAGAATTGATTAGGGCAAGATTCACGGCTGTCAAAAAATATAAATAAATAAACTATCTTTGCAAGCTCAAATAAACTGGAAACGAACATCAGAAAACATCGCAAGATGAAATGTTGAATAGAGAAATTAGAATATCCCTGTACGTTTAGAAAATTTCTATTGCAGGAAGAAGAAAAAAGAATGATACTTACGTGATGGGACAAAACTTTGACTTATTTCGATGGCTATCTGGAAATTCACGACATGTTTTCCTGCCACAGTAGTTATTTTTCAAGTATGATCCAGAGTATGGGGTATTGACAAGACCTTAGGCTCGATTTCTGCCGTCTCTCGGTCCGTTGGGGGCTCATTTTCGAGCCTAACAAGACCTTGGCGCTCGCAAAAGCCTGCCAAGTAGGTGTCTGTGCCTTAGGCAGATTGTCATTTTAGAGTTAGTCTGTGTACACACCACTCCCACCCCACTCGGAGAAGGGGCCCCTTTTTTCCTGAGGGGAGGGGGGGGGGGGGTCTGTACACGGGCTATTTAGTGTCTGTGCCTTGGGCAGGTTGTCATTTTAGTTCCGAATACCTACAAAGCCTCAAATACTTACTCTCGCTAAAATGAGTCCATTTTCATTGACTTTGCTACACTTAGACAAGTGACAGCTATCATCCATGCACTCTGCGACCAAGACATTTCCCTCCACACCCCTACTGGGACCAAACTCTGTCTTTACGATCTCGCAGAAAGAACAGCTTGATGAAATAACTGAAAAAGCCATTTTTCACAATTGATCTCTTCGGCGATTTCATGCATAATTATATTTGAAACTGGCACCTGTTGCATTATAATTCGATTAGATTGAAACCAAAACAAGATCGTCGTGGGAATTCGGACGTCATACCCTAACAAAAACTTAAAAGATAATCCCTGTTGCGTGTATTCACTGAAAAAAGGAACTATTTTTCCCGTTTCATTCTGTTACCGATACACGCTTTACAGATCTTTGAATGAAACTGAAATTTACAGCTAATTTGCCTTTTGCAAAGCATTAAATGGATTTTCTCTTACAATAAAAAAAATAAAACTCTTTAAGATAGAAAAAGTGTGGGGCATTTTTTTTCTGTTTTCTTTCTTCTTTTTTTTTTTTTTTACCATAGTGCCATGTACAAAGACCTACTGTCTTCTGATAAGCAAATATCATCATTTTAAAAATCTTTCTACGTTGACGCTATTTTTTAAGGCACGCAAAAAAGAGTGCTCACAAATTTTATTGTGCTGACAAGAGGACTTTTTTTATAGAATTGGTCAATACAACGCTATTGTTTTCTAATCGACGAACCCTCTTTAAGAATGCGTGACAGGCCACAGTAATTGAATTATTTTAAGCCACGCAAACATATATCATGATATATCATTCAGCTGCTTCTTCCTCTTTGAAAAAAAAAGACAGACCTTAAGGGGATTCTAAGTTATGGTTTGTGTTTTTCTGTGGAAAGAAGAGTTATTTTTCCACTTAGAAATGTGAAATGTAAAGATTATGTTTCATGTCAATTTGCATACGAAGAATAAAGTCACGTTCATCGTTGACTTAAAAATAACAAGAAAAAGCGTTTACTAAGTTTTCTCCACATGTTTTCAAAAGTCGAACATTTAAAGGGTCTAATGACATTTGGCGATAATTAGAAACGTTAAAGCTGTGGAAATTAGTCGATCAGATGCGGACCGTTACAATTCCAGCTTTGCTGTCAAAATGGCGAATTTTGGTACATTAACGGAATTTTGTACAGCACGAGAGTGAGAGTGCCCACAAATTTTATTGCATTAAGAAGTAGACTGGTCTTAGTACTTCTGATTTATCATAGACTTGAGTCTGGGTCAGGTGCCACTATTGCGAAATTACCGTTCAGCTCTAGTTATGTAAATTACAGTTCCTGCTGAGCAAATTAAAGGGTATTTTAAAAAAATCATATCTCAGCCAACTTTCCACAGAATGCAACCATTAAACCTTGAAACTATTAACCAGAGTTAAAACTTTTGTGTGGAAAATAATCAGCTTATTCGGCCTTGTAAGGTAGGTTTGACAGAGCCCTAAAGTTTCACCAAAATCGCACCACTTCCGATGGCAAACTGGCTAGTTTTAGGTGACCTAGAAAATCGTCCTGTAAAATAGAGAAAAAACTGAGTTGGTCCAGATAAATGGGATATTTCTTCATGGGATAGGATAGATATCTTCCACCGAAAAAATCAGGGCAATCTGTGATAGACCGAAATTTGCCTTATCGGTTCTTACGCGGACAGCCTCTTAATCATTCCGCAAA
>JBBMOI010000004.1:22972500-23127500 GCA_038088405.1 Porites divaricata
TAACTGGTAGGCGGCCGCTTTCCCGGCTTCATGCTTTGAGCGGGAAATTATGAATGAAACTGGAGACGCCGCTCGTTTTTTTCCCGCTTCAAAAAGCTTCAAAAATGTCCAAAAATAGTTACCGACCGCTTCAATGTCAAGTTCCGGTCTTTTTGCGTCCGTTTCCGGCAGAAAGAACGTCCAAAGTTGGCTCCAGATTAAGAAGCGTGTAAGAAAAGTGTTGGGGTGCCACTAATATTATTATTATTCGGGAATAGAGGCTGTTTTACGTGGCTACTCTAGGCCGGTTTGGCTATGTTTTGGTCATGCAAAAAAATTGCAAGTGGAAAGTCAAAGGAGGTGCTGTTTTCCGAGTGAAAATGCCTGCACGCAAATGAACAATTTACTGCCCTGTCCGCAGGGGATTCTCACCGTAGCAACAAACCTTGAAAACTACCAAGGAGGTGCATTTCTTTGCCCAGGCCACCTAAAACTCGTGGACGAAGCTCTCACATTTACAAACCACGCTCTCTACAAAACCCCACTATGAGAAAGGTATGTTTCTTTTGCACTCAATCAACAGTCAAAATGTACAGAAACAGATCATACATTCTTAGTTTTGTTTTAGAATATATTCATATTTTGCATTAAATTTTGCCCTACACATTTGTAGACAAAATGTACTACTTCAGTCCTATGCACTACCCCAGAAAAGAAAATAACTTGGATGGATGGAAACTCTCACACCGCCCCTTTGCAGAGTGTTAATGAGCTAGCAGAGGCAAGACAATTAATCACCAAATTACAGCGTGAAAATGCAGCATTAAAAGTAGCCTGCGAGCAAGCTCTCCTATTTGGGTAAGCGAAGTGAGAGCTTGCTTGCAGGCTACATTAAAAGAAAGATGCAACAAGCTAGAAGGTATTGTATTGACGTACTCTTAATTTCCACACATTCAAAACAAAGGCGACTAGTTTCAACCTTTATTAGAAATATTTTTTATTAATTTTCAGAGCCAACTTTTGATGAGCAGTTCAAAACGTTCCACAAGCGTCTCACCAAACATTCATAATGACATTTTAACGGGAAGCTTGCTCACCCGTAGCTGATCTACAGAAAGGTCCCGATCCAAAATAACATTAAATTATTAAAAAATATATATTAAAAATACAAAAGTAAATTATAGACTAATACTGTAGATTTAAAAAAATTACTTTTAAACTGACATATGGTGTCAGAGTCCTTCAAGTCACTGTCCAAGGCATTCCAGTCTTTAAAGGCATGATAACAAGTTCTCTGTTTACCCCAGTTCCGTTTTACTGTTGGAATCTATGGACATCGCTATTTCTGGATAATTCCAATTTGTGAGATGTAATTCCATTCACACATTTATAAACATACAAGCAGCGATGGAAGTGCCTGCGTTGATTCAAATTTAACCAGCCAAGCTGACTGAGAGCATCGGTTGCAGAAGAATACAATGGTTTATTTAGATTAAGTTTTGCTGCCTTGTTTTGCAACACCTGCAGGTTGTTCATTAAAACAGCATTATCCTTATTGCCCCATACCAGATCAGCATAATCAAAGGTTGGAAGAACAAGGCCATTGTAATAAAGAAGGCATGCATTATACGGCAACAAGTGCTTAATCCTATGCAAAAGATCTAGTCTCTGGTTCACTTTAGATGTCACATTACAAGGATGGAGGGCAGCGGCTATACAACCCTGCAGACATGGAAAAATTTGCCAACAAGTGCACCCCTGGATTGTTCGACCACGCCTTGTTTCTAGTCAAGAATAATGAAAAACAACAGCTTTCTAAGAAAAGAAATGAAGAGACTGCAAGTTGTGGCACTGCTTCATCAGCTGCCTTACTTCAGAAACCAAGCGTGTATAATAATAATAAAAAATAAAATAAATAATAATACTTATAATTATAATGGTAATGATAATGATAATAATAATGGTAGTAGCAGGAACCATACTTTAGGAAGACACTTAAATTAAACACCATGGTGTGTAATAGACAGAAGTGTTGCTTGTTTGTTTTTAACAGAAAAACAATCCCTTACAACAAGACTGTGGGTTGCACTTGTCCTTTCATGGTGCCAGTGATGATGCTTTGACAGCTGGCTCACTTCTGGGGTTTAGCACTCACCCGAGAAGTGTGCTAAATCATAAAAAAGGATTGTCTGAAAAAAGCATTCAAAAGACACAAGCGATCGTTGCGAGTGCCATAAAGGTACATGTATTATTTTACATACTGGAACAATCCATTATTAAACATCTGCCACTGCATAACACCCTAGCTACAAAAATAAGTTGACACAAGGTGAGGTGGCTGGATGTAAAGAAGCAGGGGCTAAATAGAAGGCACAAGGACCTTGTAACAAGGAGACAAAAATAACAAAAATAGAGTGATTTTACTTGAACCATGAAACAGATATTAACAAACAATGCAGAATAGCAAGAGGTAAACAAAAGAAGACAATGGAATTAGTGCATAATAGTGCGTAGTATTCTTCTGCCCGTTTCACAGTTTAAATAAAATGACTCTAATTTATCAGTCCATAGATGTACACTGATCCAGTTAAAAATTTCCTCCCCAACAGAACAACAACTTCCTCCTGCTCATTATAGATGATTTTCATTGTGTCCAGTCTATAAAAGACCCCAAACAGAGCCAGCTGAGCAAGTGCCTTCACTACTGGAGTAGTGGATCACCAAGAATCTATACTAGCAATGCCAACAACAAGAAACATCCACCGGGTTATACCTGTCCGAATTGCTGGGGGTGCAGTTGTTAACTGTCAGATACACTAGCAAATAAGATACTCATTAAAGCAAAACAATCATCCCTTTTGCATCTTCCACAAAGTGCTTTATTTAAGTACAGCAACAAAAATTCCAAGAATGTAAACTTCACCAACTCTACTGGAGAAGCAGTAATTGTTAACACTGGTATGGTGTGTGTCACATGTGGCAGGGTCTGTAAGAGCAAAGGGGGCTTGACTCAGCATCAGAACACCCATAAAGGGGTAAATAGTTAAGTGTTTCCCTGAAATGAGAATAACAAAACAATAATCAGTCTTTTTTAGAAGCAAATCCAAACAAATAATACAAGTCCTTTGTTTCATGTAAAATACATTGAATAGGAATAGGCATAACACAGGAGAGAAACCTTAAACAATGCCTTTGTTGTTGCCTTTGTCTTGCTATAGGTGTTTTAAAACAATGCAACTAGCTAGATAACAAATAAGTGATCTTGTGCTTATAATATTATATGAACCAAATTCCAAATGCATGAGAACTTTGCATTATAAAAGATTAACTCAGCCCAAGTACTATGCCAGTGAGAAAAATATAGTGATAGTCCTGTCCAGAATACTAACAAGGGACAATGTGATGTACAGGAGTAAGATAGTGTCTTCAAAATATTCGATGTTATTTTGAACATGTAAATATAATAAGATTTTCACTTCAAAATATCACATTGTATATGGGCAAGGCTTGTGTATAACTCTGCTAATTCTGGATACATGTAAGCTTAAAAATTCATCCTTAAAATTTCACCTTTCTCACAACAACCTAATTTTGTACAGTAAAATCATTCCAAATCTACATCAGCCCAAAAACAAAGTTACTAATTGTATAAATCAATTGGTATAAATTGATCTAAAGAAATTACAAATTGGACAACGCGTACGACAAAATTTTCGCTTCTAGCGGAACAATGTAAACAATTCACACCAAGGCATTCATTGAACAGTGTGGTTATATATAACCTAGAATCAAAAGCCAATTAAACTTGTAACTCAGGGTGCTATGAAGTGCTATTTTGTTTGAAAGTTTGGTTTCTTTTAGCAATGGCTTTGCCAACATTATACGCCTGCACGCAGCGCAGGCTGCACCGCCGCAATCTCGTGGAGGATAAATAGCATCCAATGCAAATTTCGGTTAACTCATCAACACTGAAAACGTTCACTATGTGAAAGACGAAAAATGTCTTACCTTTAAACTCAGTTGTGTAACTATCGGATCACCGAGACTTGTTGCAGGAAAACCAAACAATCGCGTAGAAGAAAGTTGATCGAAAAAGCACATGGTTTGCTTGGCACGACACCGTCCGTTTAACGTAATACAATCACAGAGATTACCTCCAAAGCGAAGCAAAACAAAATGATATCATTATATACAAGACCTTTCAGTAATGTATTTCAACACAGTGCTCTGCAAATTTCGGCCAAACATCCCACATTCATGATCGCTCGATTGTAACTCCTTCGAATCGCTCATTCTTTTGAACCAACTGCATCTGCATATGGTCAGCGGAAGGCGCCAGAGCATGCTCGCAGTGGAATTTTTTTTAACCAATCAGCGGTTTTTCTGCCCTGCCCACACCGTGAAAACAAGCCTTTTGAGGTCGGCGCCGAGCCTAGACGACTTCACGCCAAATGTACGACCTCAAACGGAAGTAGAAATTCACTTCCGGGCGCCGTCGCCGTCCTGAAAAGTCTCTTTGCTAAAGGTCCCCAAAAATCGGACCCATGAAAGCGGCAGTGGGACACGCAACGCCTTCTGGGTGAACCGTCCACCATTTTGTCACGACAATCGGCTTCGATGCGCATAACTAAACATGTAAAAAGGTTTGCCTAGTCCCTGACGGCGTTTTCCCAGTCCCTCTCGGTCAATTCATTTCGGTGACGTATCCGAGGCGAACGGTCGGGAAACGCCTCACATTTTCGATCGGACCACGTGACCCAAAACGCTTTGGCCGCGCGGAATAATGAGGCCTAGGGACTAGGCAATAAAAAGGTCACGTCAGGACCTTACGTGGTTGCAATACACAAAAGACGTCGTGCAAGACGATCGATTTCTCCTTCTCGCTTATTGCTTATTTTCAGTGAAATTCCAAACAGTCAAGTCAGATATCATCGCAGACTTGGCCGACCTTTATCGAAAGCATTGAGCACTATCTGCCTGCTCGTGAATAAGAGAAGCAGCAAACTGGCAGAAAAGCTGAATGAGGGTGATGTTACAGATCAAAAGTTCCGTGGCCTGATCATCAGTGAAATCGATGAAATAAAGTCGAAGTTGGATGGTTTAGCAAGAAAGGATTTGTTAGCAAGTATCAGTTTTTTTAGGGAAGGAATTTTAATGTTGTATGATTTGAACGTCAAGGAACCTAAGAGCAGCACGACTACAGCCGCGTCCTGTTTTCTGTGGCAAAAAGGAAGCTCGACAATACCTAACTGCTTTCCGCGATTTTTCAGTTTACAGAAAGTTGATGTTCTTCAAGCCCGAATCCCCGGTCAAACACGACAGATTAGCGAAGAACTCCTGCTCTTCAACAAAAATCTCAATCATTTCCGACTTCTGATACTAGTGCATCAACAAGCTCTACTGCGAAGGATAACGTGTTCTTTACTTCAAACTCTAGCTCGAGAGGAGAGAAGCAGGCAAGTTAGCTGCTTTACATATCTTCGTATCTCTCAGGATAGGGCATAGTGAAATTTTGGGTTGAACACACTAGCTACGTAAGAGTAACCGCGTGACTTAACGAAAATTAGCGAGGAGGGGGTGGGGGTGGTGCAAGGAGAGGAGGAAGGAAGAGGGAAGGAATTTGGTAATTGCAATTGCGTTTTCAGCGTGAAATAGTTTTATTGCAACACCATCCAGCATATTTACACTCGCTCCTGCTTTCATCTCCATGTGTGATTATGGTGAATGAAATTTAAATCCCACCACATCAAACCGTGTCATCGCGATCACAAAGGGTCAGCGTTGAATACGTTCACAATGTCATGGATTTTCACTTTATCTACATGTCAGATTCGCTACCTACCACTAAACAAAGAAGAGGACTGACTCGTTCAGCACATGTTTACATGCACTTGTAACTAGACGAAACACCTCCTCAGTTTCTTGATACTACCCCCGTCATTGTAAATATCATAACAACAAGATGTAGAGAAGTCTAATTATTCATCCACGAAAAGAAACAATCATTACAATTACCAAGTAGAAAAAAAATATATATATATTTGTTTTTTCTAATACCGGTAAACTTCTTCTATTTGAATACGCTCTTGCTAATATTTGAGACCCATCGAATCTCTCTAAAAGATTTGTAAATAGGATTGTTTTTTTTGTATACATGTAAAAAGAATAATTACATCTGTACAGCCTATTATTTATCCCGTAAGTGAAGCCATGGTCGTTTCACCGAGGAAAAAGATTCTGAAAACCTGTTATTAGTGAGAAACCCGCGTCTAGACTCGTCAAAATTTAATAATGAAGATCAAAAGCCCGAGCAATTCAATGATTCTGTCCACAAACATACTAAATCATAAAAATGCTACAACGCTTAAAAAAGCTGAAAGTTGTAATAAGAGGGAACCAATATAGGCCAATATCAGATAATAAGGCTGATGTCGTCGATTCTTCCTTTAATGCGACTTTAATTTCTCTGTGTTCTATTTTGTTTTCTCCTTTGTAAGGAACCGGTAAATAAGCACTTAGACTGTGTATAATGTATGATTGTTGCACTTACAGTGACAGTGATTATATTTTCATTAACGTTTTTGTAACCCCTTTGTAACCCCTTTGTACTAGTTCAATGTAAATTATTTCTTGCGGTTTATTTTACTCCTCAAAGGAGAATATACAAAAGCTACCTCGAACGCTCTGTCTTTTACAAAAGATTTCAAACTTTTACACTTCATATTTACAGTTAATGCCTCCTCAGCAGTCCTTTTAAAGACTACATTGAAAGTATAGAACATCAGTACGAATTTTCTGGTTACTCTTAGGAGAGTTTTCAAAACATTGACTCCATGCACGTGGTGGTATTTGTCTCGTGTCAATGCAAGAAAGTGAAAAGGAGGCTTCATGCAGATTACACGAAATGTTTACATGAATATCGTTATCATAATAATAACAACAGCAATTATTGCAGGAAAACCGAGCCAAATCAAACCAAAAGACACGGCCATGGCAACGCCATAACGAATCGATAACCAACTGCTAAAATCCACCCCTCCCAAGAAAATGTTCTCCAGCCAGCCAGAGCTGCGGATATATTGCGAGAACTTCTCGACTCTGAATCCATCAGCGGTTGCCTTGGCAATGTTGCTGTTCCCTTGCTCTTCTGTTTCAAGCCCATTTGAAGCATTCTCCACCCCGACCAAGCTGCTGATGTTTAGTGACGCCTTCTCGACACCGAAACCATCAGCGGTTGCTTTGGCGATGTTGCTATTCTCTTGCTCTTTTGTTTCATGCCCGCTGGAAGCATTCCCCATCACGTCCGGGCTACTGATAGTTTGTGTCAACTTCTTGACACCGAATCCGTCAGAACTTGCCTTGGTGATGTTACTGAGCACCAGCTCCTCTATCTCACTCCGATTGGAAGAGTATTCGAGGGCCTGGATGCAAAATTTCTTAGCAAACTGGAAACAGTCCGCCAGGAGAACACCGTATTGATGGGGGGCTACTTCCATGGCTACAAACTGCAAAGCGTTCAAACTTGTTCCCTCATAACTCCCAATGTAAAACCTACGGTGGATTCGTCCCTCGACGTCTCTAAATTGACTACACTCTCTGCTTATCTTGTAACTTTGTCCTCCGTATCCTTCGCACAACTCGTATTGCCAGCACCTCGTTCGAGCGGGGATGTCAAAGGGTGATTTTACGAAACTCGAAATAACATCGACCATGCCAGTCTCGTATCCACTAGTGGGAACGCACAGAACAAATCCATGCTCTATTTTGTTCACACAAATGAATAAATCCAGGCCCATTGTTCCGGTAGAAGCAAGCCTCTTGATTTTCTGGTTGCTTTTACTCTTGAAGGCCATTACGACATCGCTGTCAAAATCGGACAAACTATTGACGTAATAGACTAAAGGGTCCACACAGTGAAATGTCCCTTCCATAAATGTCTGCAATCAGTAAAAACAGAAATACATTAATGGACCCTTCAACGGTTTTTTCAACTTTTGACGCTGACAAGTAAGGGAAACTCTGTCAAGTTCGCTGGAACGAGCGCCTTAAAATTAGTATAATTGTCAAGTTTGAAAGTTTTTCGTCGAAAACTAATGAAGATAACGTTTGTATGGTGGGGGGACAAACTTGGCCGAACTATATCTTCGCTCGCTTGAGACGTATCACTTTCAAACTTGGCAATTTTACTAATTCTAAGGCGCTCTTTTCAGTGGTGTCGAGGGATTTCCCCTAACTGGTCCATGTCAAAAGTTGAAAAACCGTGGAAGGGTCCATTCTCATTTAAACACCACCAAAGAATGTTTGGGAGAAGTTATCAATTTTCTATCCTATTTACTAGCCCATCTAGATGGGATTTCATGAGCAGAACCATAACTCCCTCAGGTACATTTCTTGATCGTTATGGCAGACTACAACGTGGTGTGTCTTTAGTTCTGTTCATGTTTCATAAAGCACAGGACACACACAGACACACGACAACGAATTTCCCACACCAGCAGATTTCGCCCCAGTGAACATTGAGCCTGCAGATTAGCTCGAAGGATTATGCTGGCAACTGTTACTTATGACTGATGTAGATAACAAGTCATATCTCTGTATACTATTTTCTCCCTACTGTAATGCAATTTTGTCACAAAAATGTCATCTGCTTGGATCTCAACTCCAAAGGATCCAGAGACTGGTTACCAATGGTCCACGATCGCAAATCCGTGACTTTAGAGTTCCCCACAAGAGTTCATACTGCTACTAACCAACAGTTTTAACGAAACCAGAATATCCGTGCTACTCTAACAGAGACCGATGTAAAAGCCTTCAGTGAACGTAAAAAGGGCCCAAACGGCGAAACGGACGAATCTACGATTGGCTTGGTAATGAAAAATACGCTTTCCTCAAACATTCATCTAAGCTTCCGAGGTTCACCGCAACTGTTTCGTTGTAAAAAGTGGTTCTGTTGGTATTTTGCAGATTATTGTTCAATTTTTGGTATTTTTGCTGACCAGATCTTACACTCAGAGTTACGACAGTCCCTAAAGTGCATTAACGGAAAACGTCGAGATCCGTGCATGCAGGTATGAAAAAGGTCACAAACAACCTCATGCGCTTTATAGACGACGATCCCATGGATTTGGGAGTTTAAGCTGAACGCCACGGCGGGCGATTCTACTCCTGTAGTGGCTGAGGAGATCTTGGGTGAGCACGTTGCCATAGGCTGCCGAAATTAGGGAGCTTTAGCAACGACGACGGCGACGGCAACGGACACGAGACAGTAACAAGGACGTCACAAAGGCAATACGTTTGTTGAGCAAAACAACAACTGTGCACGCGCATCACGTTTCTTTGGACATTTCTTTGCCGTCCCTGGACGACTACGACGTGGAAATATCTAATTTCAAGTTTTATAGAGGACGTAAACAAGAGACGACGAATTTTTCTTTCTCTTTCTAAACTTGAGTGCGGTCCCAAGTAATCAACTCCAGAGAAATTCGCCGTTTTGCAATAAACTCGACAAAGTTTTAAAAAGCGCGAATTCATTTTAAAAGTGATGTTTTGCTGCCATCACTGTCGCCTATGCTAATGTTTCTTATTAAGTTAAACCAGGCGCAAAATCAGAAAAAGAGTACGGCACCGTTTAACAAGAGGAGAAATAGTCAATCTCCCATCATCTTTTCATCGGTGTAAGTACAAATACCATTGTGCTCCACTCGATTATTTGTTTCGTTTTTCTAATCAACCTTTTGCTAATTACAAAAGTACAAAGAGATCATACCTTAGACATTTCTGGACTTGTGACAGTCCGAAAAGAATCTGCTGCTTTTCTATCTGATTCACTTAGAGGTGAAATGGCTCTGCTTTTTCCTACGACTGCTAAGACAATAAGATACACCTAGTTACCTACTACACCTTCATTTATATGTTCGAAATTGAGGTTAATAATTACTTTGTTGTACATCAGAAGGAAACCATCAACCTTGCCTTACATCTGCTTTAAAATTTCAAAGTTTGGATATATACATAAAAAACGAAGGTAATAATTGTTTTAAATTGCTCTTTGAAATCATGTCTTGTACGCGCAACCTACAGATAAACCACAAAAAAGATGAAAGTCTTCCTTTAATATTTCTCTTCTTGTCAGAAAATACTGACTAGAATGTTGACATTCGGGTATATTACAGTCCCACAGTGAGAGAAGTACACATTTAACATTCAAGTTAATGAAGGAACATTTTTCCATACCTGCACTACAAGATTAGATCATAAAATTCTACATCTACCCAGATTCCTTACTTGTGGATACTTCAGGTTGATTACCTGATGCAGAATCAGCGTTCTTTTCACAGCTGCTACCAAGGAGCTTTTCTGCAACAAGGCGTCCTTTAACATGGAAGTTCAAATTGTGGCCACCTTCCATTGAAAGCCCTATGAAAAAGGCGTTAATTATAAATAATTTCATTGGAACAAAAATATATATACACTAGGTGTGTTGTATGTGTGGCCACTGTGCTCAAACGACGCTTTTTAGCCTACAATCAGGGACAAAAGTAGTTGACACACTTGTTTAAAATGAGTGCTTTTATCGATCATTTAATTCATTTATAATTTCATTCCTTTTAAACGCCGTAAATCCCCTCACCCCCCGGGTCAATGATGTCTGAAGTAAAAGAAAGACTTGAGGGTCCAAAATACAACATTGATTTTTGGGGGGAGGGGTTGGGGTAGACAGGGGAAGGGGATAGGTATGTCCACTATGTAAAAAGGGGCCATTTTACGGAAGTGTCTCAACACTTTTGTCCCTCATTGTCTGAATGCAAAATTGTGCTACTGCACACGAGTTAGGCACTATGTGACAATGATTTTAACTGAAATTAAAGAAATCAATGACATAATTATGTCATTGGTGGTGGGGGTGAAATTGACTTATTCACGACCGAAATATAGGGCCAATTCGAATTACGTGATGACGTAACAAAAGGGGTTACGATATCAAGAATTGACGTCGATATGGTTTACAAGCTAAAAACTGACGCTGAAACTCGCACACATGTACAACTTTTGGTGAATTTCAAGGGTACGCGTACTGAAAATATTTGTAATAAAGTGAATATTTCTCGTTCTTCACTTTAACCGATTGTTAAGGCGCAAACAATCACGGGTAGGGTAAGGATTGACACGTAGTGGGTATAGTCACTGGCTGGCCACGGAAATATGGAGCGTTAGTGAGGAGCGGCCGTCACTGCGTTCAATATCGAAACTACGGAAAGTGAAGGTTCATTCATGACCAATTTAATAAAAAACTAAGGACCGCCTAGGAAATATTGCAAGTGTACACGAAAACAATTACTTCCAATCCCGCCTCGCGACACCCTGTGTGACATGATAACGCAACGTAAATAGCGTGACATGAGCGCCTATGTCTGTGTATTTGGAGTGCATTTCTCGAGAGAAACCCTGTGTTTTTGTCTATTGTCGGCAAGAAAAATGAAAAGAGAGCTTTGAAACGTGAACTGGTATTTGACTTTCAAAGAAAACGACAGCTCAACTGAGGAAAACACTGCCTCCTTCTTGTTACAACGGTTAACCACGTTTCGGCAAACGGAGAGACATAGTCTGTTATGTCTCTTTAATGCCATGCACTATGTTTTCTCGTAGTTAACCGTTCAAACTCCTGAGTTGCACCACGTCGCTGTAATTTTGCTCGCCAAGAATGCGTATTGCGAAGCATTTTCTACATAGTGGAATCTTCTTTTGCCTTTTGTGAGGAATTAGCGCATGAAACCTTCGTGTTACAACGGTTAACCACGTTTCGGCAAACGGAAAGAAACATAGTCTGTTATGTCTCTTTAATGCCACTATGTTTTCTCGTGGCTAACCGTTCAAACTCCTGATTTGCACCACGTCGCTGCAATTTTGCTCGCCAAGAATACGTATTGCGAAGCACTTTCTACATAATGAAATCTTCTTTTGCCTTTTGTGAGGAATAAGCGCATGAAAACGGGTAATTTTCCAGGGCACGGCCGTCATCGATCACCTGTTATCTCGCTCTCCTTGTCATCAAGTGAACTTCTGGGCCAAAGTTACTGGTTTTTTGGCAGTGATATAAACTGGTGTCTCTATCTTGCAAACAATTAATTTTCTTTAGCATTATGCGATTTAGGAGCTGGGAAATGAACATAGTCACGGTGCATCCATCATAATGGCACAAGTCAATGTGAAAAATAATGCATGTCTGCTCCGTTACTCTGCTGAGTACTTTATTCCTGTTCATTCGCTTAATCCATTTAGCAGAACAATTTCCATTGTAGCTTAGTGTTTCCATCGTTTTTCCACTATTGATAATACTTGTGAAAACATTACATCTGCAGCAACGGCAGTGATCACAACTGACACAAATGATTTCCTTTCGACCCGACAGGGTTAAATTAGGAACGCGCGCGGGAATATAAGATTAAGCAATGACATACGCTTCGTACATTTTACTGTACGTATAATACAATCAGGACGAAAATTTAGAAATTGTTGTTTATAAACAAACAATTTGGCCCATAGAGTAACTTTATCACACCAAAATTCATCAGCCTCAAAAATCTTGCCCGAAAACATAGATACATATTTGAGACAATCAGGGACAAAAGTAGTTGACACACTTGTTTAAAATGAGTGCTTTTATCAATCATTTAATTCATTTATAATTTCATTCCTTTTAAACGCCGTAAATCCCCTCACCCCCCGGGTCAATGATGTCTGAAGTAAAAGAAAGACTTGAGGGTCCAAAATACAACATTGATTTTTGGGGGGAGGGGTTGGGGTAGACAGGGGAAGGGGATAGGTATGTCCACTATGTAAAAAGGGGCCATTTTACGGAAGTGTCTCAACACTTTTGTCCCTCATTGTAGCAATAGCAGCTCTAAAAGTTTTATTCTCAACGAGGCGCGCGGGAGAAAAACGAGGAGCGCGCACGCTGTGAATATTTAAGCAATGGAGCTTAATTTCTGACCGACGCCATAATTTGCGGGGGATTTTGGGAAAAGACGAGAAAGGCCGGCTTGTGTTTCGAGTGCACTCCTGACAGCCCAAGTCAACGGTTATTACGCCAGTTAACCAGGACGGCGGTCTACATTAAAGTAAAACACTGGAAAATTTAAAATGTAATCTTAATTTACAACATGTAAATTATAATTTAGAATACGTGTTTGTAAATTTATTCTTTCATGTTCTGGTTTTGTAAACTAAATTGACATTATTTTTTACATATTATTCGGAGGAAAAAATGATCAGAAAGAGAAAAAATTGAAGAAGAAAAATAGAAATGCACAGGCTTATATTTGTCATGAAACAGAGAAACCGTAAAAACACAAAAACAACACTCGCCCTAAGGGATTGTGTAATTTTTAAACCCATTTAAGAGAATCCAAGACAGTTTTCAGGATTCTGGATTCCACCCTATGGATTCCGGATTCCAGGTACTGCATTCCAGTATTTGCCAGTGGAACATCAATCGTAAGTGGGATTCCGGATTCCTTGAGCTGTATTTCAGACTCTCCAAGCAAAAATTTTCCGGATTTCGGAATCCGGATTTCGGAATCCGGATTTCCTTACATGGGGCGAAGTTTTGTTAGCCTTTGAAAATATTTCTGGTGCTTATTTATTCCTCTTACTCTGGACAAATGCACACGTTTGAACTGATTAGAACTCTGCTTCAGTTTAAACGGTAAAATATTATGCAGGATTAAAATAACAATCACCCCACGTCGGTTTTGCTTGCTAACAGCACCAAGAATAAAATGACGTCTTTTCATACCTGCAATTCTACATTTACGCATGTTTTGAGTCCCAGATTCCTTATTTAAGGATGCTTCACTTTGATCTCCTGATGCAATATTGGCTCTCTCTTCAGACCTGCTACCAAGGAGCTCTTCTGAAGGAAGGTGCTCTTTAACGGGGAGGCTTGCTTTTGGGATGTTCTCACTTTCCTTACACCCTACGAAAACAAACCGTTGTTACAGCATTGATTTCATGTGGCTATTAAATTGAACGAATACTTTTGGCATAGACAGTGGTACAAGCCCTGTAAGTTTTAATTTATTCTCTAGCAGGCGCAGGGAGACCAGCGACGCGCACGCTGCTGAACAGTATTTTCAAGAGTGAGTAGTGGTTTCATTCATGGTCTGTTACTCTCATCAAGGGGTCTTGCAGTTTTCCTAACGTTTGAAATATTTGCCCATGTGACAGAAGATTTGTAGAAGTAAAAAAGGATTTTAACATAACATTTTCCATGTTATTTTCCATTTTTCGCATTCTTATAAAGAATTTGACTTAACCGTGTCGTATTATGACCTACAAAGGTGTTCTTGCCTGAAATCTAAATCGCATTTGAAAACAAATACTCTACTCTACTCTACTCTTCCCTGTCAACAATAAGTTGAAACGTTTCAGAGCTGTCTCATAGTTATAGGCAAAGATGGTTAAGGGGGTGTTTACATGACACCGGGGCGACTTTCGCGCCGCGACGAGTTCACTCCGGTTCTCTCTCATGGCTCTACATTTGTTTACATGATACCACCACAAAAAGTCATGCCGGCGCGAGTCGCCCCGGCGTGAGTTCACTCCGGTTGTCGCACCGGGGCGAGAATTTCACTCCAGTACGAAATCTCGCAACGGTATCATGTAAACACGAAACGACCACCCGTTTCGGTGTGAAATCGGTCTAATGTTCGCGATTTTGAATCATACGTGCATTTTATCAAAATGAAGTGTACCTTCAAATAACGAGATCATATGTGAAATAACCCAGTCATCATGTAAACGCGATACGAAATCAAAAAGTCATGTCGGTATGAAACTCGCGCCGGTGCGAGTTTTCTCATGTAAACACCCCCTAAGTAGCTATCGCCCTTCGCTCACTACTTGTGTGTGATGGGGCCGATTCCACCAGGCACCGGCTGTTCAAAGGCTAGATTGCACCATCCACCGGATAAATCTCTATCCAGTGGATAGCGCAATTGGTTTCCCCAAAACTTATCCGCTGGAACGTTTGAACAACTGGGGCAAGAAGACCAATTGTGTTGACCTCGAAGAAACTGCTTAACTGATGGTTGATGTCATCCTCAGACTGTTACTCGCGCTCGAAGAGCGTTCTTTCATGAACCACTAGTATACGAAATTGGACCGGCAATATCCAATCTTGTGGTGTCAACCCAGCAAAGGGCTCTAAATGATGCCACCGTCTGACTTTTACAGATGCCATTAAGGCGCAGTATCTAGCCCGAGTAAAACATTTATGATTATTTCACCATACGACTCCACTGGGCCAACGCGTAAACGCGCACAGTGTCTCAACTTCTGGCCAGTTGACATCTGCACAGGCGAGTATATGTAGTATGTGTTCTTAATGGTCCATGCCTATGCATTCTCCTTTGTCACAGAGGGTACAAAAGGTAGTTGCACTCGTTGGAACAGCTTCCATGGTAAGACTCTGCATGGGACCTAATTAAATGCCCAGCTGGTTTCCAAACCCAGATCTCTGCTGTTTTCCAGGAAAACTAGGTCAAAGACGGTCTTCCCTGAATCGTTTATGAAGGGGGCCTATCGCGCAGTGAACACTTGCTAGGCGACTAAGTTTGAATAGTGATATCTTTGCGACTTCGACTACGACTGCGAAGACCCTATCCTAAACCTGTTCTTTGGGGGAATGGTTGACTGTTGGTTGCAACGGCGGCGACGCCCAGGTAGTTTCCGAAATCGCCAGACTCAATACGACTACAGGAAGATTGGACATGCAAAGCCAGGCCTGTGCTAAAGCAGAGGTGTTCGCAGTTGGCGCTTCTCGCTGCCCGAAACTAGACTAGAAAATGTATTGGTTCGCAGGGCTAGGACAAGCCGCTCTGATCATGTTGTTTTTCAACAGTAAGTGACAGGTGAATTTGCGAATTGTGTTTCTTTGTCCAAAGAGCTTTTGGGATCGTAAATTTGGGTCAGGAAGGTGGAAAAGACTGCGACTGTGTATGGGTGAAATTAAAACGAAGCAATGGGTAAATTAAAGCAACACTTTTGAGGAAGCTTTCGTTTCCTTTTACATAGAGGCTGAGCGAGTTTTTCAGAGTTCGCATAATAATTGAATTGACGGGGTTGGGTATAGCGGCGAGTATGAGGTACTTTTTTGTTCTCAGTTATCGAGAACCAACAGGGCTGTCAAGCAAAATTCCTTGATGAATACCGATTACTTCAATGAGTGGAATGACATGTTATGAGTGGCCACATTTAAGTATCTCGGTAGCTTGATAATTTGTATTGGAACTCATTCATATTAGGCTTGAAAAATGCATAATTTTGTTGAGGATGTTCGAAAAAGAGGCGAAAAAATGTATTAATCTTGTAAACAAGTTGCATTCCCGCTTTTACGTACGACACGCAAAAGGAGCAAAGTCCAACATCTTCACGTACAAACTCCCTGCATGGTTAATACTTCAAGCGACCTCCCTACCACATTACTGTGGAATAAATTGATTAAGTTGAATTCTCTCACAACAAGTTTTCACCACGAAAGGGGTCAGGTCTAATGCTTTCGCCTGCAACCTAAGTAACGGTAAACCTCATACAGAATTGCTGATTGAACATCGAGAACGTAAGTTTTTAGAACGTTTTAGACCTATTGCAGGCGTTTTAGTTTTTCTTTTTTAAATTTAATCTTACCATCAACCATTTTCAGCATTCTCTCCACAAGTGCTTCACATTGCTTTGTCCAACTATACTTTTCTCCAAACAAGGATCTCACTGCTTTTGTCTCTTCAAGGCACATTTCATGCCTGGCACGAACAGCTTCAATTGATTCCGCCCATTTGACAGGGTCATCGTGATTCACGATACACACATGACCAAATCGCACATTTTTTAATGCTTCGGCAAAGCCTGTCCTCTTGCCTACAAGAATAGGAAGTCCTGCAGACAAAGCCTCCAGGGCGACGAGACCAAATCCCTCAGATTTTGACGGCATGATGGCAAGATGAGCTTCGCACAGAAAATCTTTTAATTTTTCTCTCCTTTTTACAAATCTTCTGACAGTCAGCTGCGCCGTGGCAATACCAAGGTCAAGAAATTTTTTTCTAACTTCTCCTTCCTTTCCTTTTGGTGCACCGACAAAGATAAGATGATACGGTTTGTTTTTTAACCGTTCATCAGTAAATGCTTGTGCAGCAATGTTGTATCCCTTAAGATCAAAGTCCTCCTCGTCGCCACGACCAAATAACAGCACTTTAAATTCAGCATTATGATTAGGAAAATGCCGTAAATCTCCAAACTCCCTATCAAAAAGACCAGGAGTAATTGACAAAACGTCTTGATCTGTCTTGCATCGTTGTAAATACGAACTGTAGGCATTATTCAGTTTGGGTCCTACAGGCACAACAAGATCAGCCATTTTACAAAGTTCGACTTCTGACTGATGTTTTCTTTCACCTTTTGGAATGGGATCATGGTAGCGTTTGTATTTGCTAAGCTCCTCTGGAGCAGTGTGTACAACTTGTATCCACTTACAATTTGGAAATCGGGAAGTCTCTCTGATGAACTGTACTTGCCGACCAAGTTTTACACCATGGCCAACAACGATGTCCATGATGTGGCCTTTGGGTGGGACACCTAACCAATCAAGATGATCATACGCTGCACGTTCCTTTGCCTCAACCACAGTGATTCCATAGCGATGAGCTTCACACTTTTCCTCATATTTGCAAGTTCCCTCTGGGACTAGAAAGGAAACTTTCACGGATGGAATATTGGAAAGGTGAATCGCAAGTTCTCTGTTTATTGTTGACAATCCACCATTAGATGAATTCCACTCCTCCGCAAGAAGAGTAACATTAAGGACTTTCCTTGTAGAAAGAATAGCACTTTTTTCGGTTGCATTTTGTGATGAGGCTAGTTTATTGGTCACACGAATGTAGTCCTGCAAAACAACGACAATAGTAATAAAAGCTGAGTGTGGAAGAACCGAGACTCAAAGAGACGGGTGTTTTGCACTTCTGTCACAGGCCCAAGCCCACGTGATTTCCATTAGTGTTAGTTTAAAGTGAAAATTAATTCCTAATACTTAGCCCCTCCCTTCTTCGTTTTAACAAGGTTTGTTGTTGATTCTTATAGTAATACTCCTTAAACATAACGGTTCCCATTCCAGAATAAGGTCGATCGAATGTTCACACTCTAAAAGGCTTCAGGAAATTGTTGAGAGTTCTTGAGAATTGACTACGAGATGGATAAGCAGATACTTGTGGGCTCTGCTGACCAACAAAACGGAGTTCCATGGTACATGATAGTACAGTGGTAGCGGAGCTCTCTCGTGCGCAAGCGCGCACAACGGAGCTCCATGGGTAAGAAAATCTGGTTATCTGTGTATCCAAGAAATATTGGTTCTGACAAAATCGTCCGTACCTCCACCCCTTCATGTAAGCTGGGGTGAAATTTTGCAATTCAAGCACCCCACGCGGAAAATCGCATAGCCACGCGGACTTTAAGAGAGAAAAAAACAACAAAGCCGAGTCTTTCTTTCGACTAAATTTTAATGTCTACATTACCGTGCAAAACAGAGAAAGAGCTAGAGAGAGAAATAAAAAACAACGGAGACCTATTTTGTTGGAAGAAAAACATGAAATTTTTATAGCGGCGGTGAGAAAAAGTGAAATGCTAGCGGCCACCAAGGTGAAATAAGCGGCAGGGAAAAAAAGTGAACAGAAAACATATACAACATTTCCTCCATAAAAAGTGTAACCAGGAAGTTTCTAGAAAAGTCACGTTGTAGTGGTGCAAAACAACGGCAAAGAAATGCACAAAAAAGTGCGATGCAATTGCAAAGTTGTTTTATTTTTTTACTGTTCTCGTTGTGTTCACCGTTTCTACATTTTGTTTGAGTAAACTATAAATATTAAAGAGAGCCTCGTTTTTAGCCCTGGATAAATCTATATATTAAATATGGAATACTGTCATTCATCTGTACACATGCATCTTGTAATCAGAAAGTTCTCTCAGATGGGCGCTGTTTATAAAATAACAGGCAAGTAGAGAAAAGGTTTTCAATAAAAGAATGAAATAATAATAATAGCGGAACGAAGCGCGCGCGCGCACGTAGCCCCATACCTAAGAAAATGTGGCAATCTGCCCATCTGAGAAACTTAGGTAATCATGTAACTGTACACCCGCCCGCCCGTCCGTCCGCGCCACAAGCATATTAATGTAAAATAACTTAATCAACAGGCATGGCAACCCAAATGCAATTTGAGGTTATTTTGGCGGGAAATCGCATTTGCCACTTTGACGTTGCGACGGAGACAAAAATAAAAATAAAAGCTACTGACAGCTAGTCTGTTTGAGTTTTAGATTGCTCAACATCATAAAATGACGATTGGGAGCTATCAATTAAATGATCGAAATCTAAAGGATTAAAATTGTATTTTAAATTGATGATTTGATGACTTTGTAAGAACTTTGGTCTCACTTATACTCATTGGTTTTCATTGCAAAGATTGTCTCTGCAGGAGACTACCGGTACTTCGTATACACCTATTTCATTTAAAGTTGCTCCCGTGAACCATGTTCATAGCCTGCAGTGCACTATGGTAAACCCTTTTGTAGCGGGAGGTTCAGTCTTGTTCACGTTCATTGAAATAATGGAGACCATTTGTGAGAAGGCGTTTAAGAGAATTTCCAAGTCAAATGGCTGCTAAAATTCTGAAGCATGAGCAAGCTGCAGAATTTCATTTTTAAAATCTCACATTAAATCAGCAACATTAAATGAATAGAGTTTTACCGCCTGATTAAGCTGCGTTTTTGCATGGACCAGAATGCTGGTTATTTCAATAAAGCAAATCAACGCTATTCTTTTTGAAAAAATTGCCTCAAAAAAAATTTATAATAGCTAAACACGTAATGTTAAGTCATTTATTGTAGTTCAACAAACGCCTTGAATTTGATTTTTTTAACTCCATCCGAAATTCCAACGTGCACGATCCAAGCAAACTCGTTGAAAATTTGCAACATTTGCATATTTAATACCACAGAGAAAAACCTAACCTCAAATCACTGTCCTAAATTAAAAAGCCTTGGATTCAGTGTTTTGAAATACGATGTCTTAACGTTCTGCTAACATAGCATAGAAGCGTCAGCAGCTTTTGCTTTCTAGGTTTCTAGACTTGTTACAATAATGCACTGCGGGCTATGAAACATGGATCATGTATCATGAATGTATTATTCTTCTCTGAAGCAACCTTAATTATTGAAATGGGTGTATAAAATTCAAAATCGCTTGCCCAATGTCTAAATCAATTTATTGTATGGACAAGAAATTACTCAAAGGGGAATTTAAATTGGTTATTGTTAAATAGCCACAAGATAAGATATTGATATTGGGGGTCTTAATAGAGAGCAGGGGGGGGGGGGGGGGGGGCTATTAACAGTCTACCCCTGAAAAGGGGAAGCTTATTAGAGGGAGGGGACTTATTTGAGAGGGGAGGCTTAATAAAGCACGGTAACTGCCAATGGTGGAATTAACTACCTAAAATCAGAGAGTAAACAGAGTTCATAACAAAGACCTGACCTCCATCTGGGGGAATAAAATTATAAGGACATGCAATAGAGTGTTTTAACTCATGTGGCCAACAGCTATGCAAATTTATTGGAACAAAAGAAAGTTTTACATACAAAAAAGGTTCAACTCCCATAGGAATGGTTTGGGACACTCATATGGCCACCATTTAATTGCTTTGGAACACCAGTAGTGGACATGACCAGAGTGACGTCATTATAAAAAGGCTCAGTCTATATGGAAGAAAACTAAAAATGTATATATAGTTGCCAGCTTCCTCTAGCCAACTTTTTTCCTTTTCTAAGTGCTTTTGTTTATGCACTTTCAAATTTAGTACCAGAGAGGCTGACAGTCCCAGAGATGTGGCAAGGATGACATCTTGGGTATAAATTTATGACGCCTTATTTCATAATGCCATAATTAACAAAAGAACATAATAAGGACTTACCGTCCTCCCTTTTTGCATATTCACTCTCGGAAGGCATTAACAGACAACAGAGACTGCCATGGCCATTAAACTGAAGAAAATTAACAAAATGTAAGTACACAAGAAAAAAGAAAGAAAAGGATTTTATATTTCAAGGATTCAGTTTGATGAAAGCAACCTAAGATTTTGCCACCACTGGCATGCATGATTACATTTAACTATCAACTATAATAAAATTATTGCATGGGGTCTTTGTAAAAATCTGCTGGCTTTACTATAATGGGGTATTTACAGCTTAATATAAAGAAACAAAATACAGCTCAACAAATGATTATAACATGGAATTGCACATGCTTGAAAGTTATAAGTGGGCTAGGCCATTTGTTAATTGGTCTGTGGAGGCCATTAAGACAATGCAGTTAAAAAGATATTAAGGAGATTCGATTCGATGTGGTCTATAGAAACTCATATCAACAAAGTGTGCAGTTCTGGATTTTATTATCTGCATAACCTCAGAAGGACTATTACAATAGTCTCATGTATGGTTTCCCGCAGTGTCAAATTTCAAAAGTACAGAGAGTACAGAACCCTGCTGCTCGCATTGCACTTGACCTTAGTAAATTCTGCCATAATTCCTGCAATGCGACAACTTCACTGGCTGCCTGTCGTAAAGCGAATTCAATTCAAGATCCTACTTCTCACTTTCAAGACTATTCACAGTCTCTCTCCTCCCTACATCAGTGAACTTATAACTGTCAAACCCAAATCTACTTACGGTCTCCACTCAAACAACAGTACGCTGGTGCTACCTCCTACACAGAAAATGCTGCCTACACTTGGTGCTTGCTCCTTTGCGCTGCTGCCCATGCACTTTGGAACAAACTGCCTGCTGATATTAGAAATGTTGCTTCCTTAAATAGTTTTAAGAAATCAATCAAGACCTTTCTTTTTAATGAATCACTTTAAATTTTATTTTTTCCATTTTCTCCATTCAATATTGTATTTAATTTTATATGAAATTTTTGTAAAGCGCTTTTGATCACATCTGGAAAGAGCACTATAGAAATTTTTAATTAATTTTATTATTATTATTATTAATTTATTAAGGCACCTGAGCCTGGTAAAAGCCTGTCACTGTTATAAGTTTATAAAAAAGTTAAATCAACCATATTGTTGACAAAAAAATTTCAGGTTCAGCTAGTGTCCTAAGTAATAAATTGGAAAGCAGCTTGCCAATGAACTCAAAAGGTACTAAATTTGAATAATTTTTAATTTAAAATAGCCACAACTGGGTTGTGAAGCTGCATGTAATTTTTAAATCATAACCTTGGATCTGAGATGACTGTTCAAAATGTTGTCTTAAAATGTCCATCACACTATATAAACATGTATGACCTACATTATTCATGTTTGAACAATTTTTTAGATCACACTTCATCAGAATTTAAAATTCATTCACAGAATATGGAGCACATTTCAACGACTTCTTGTGGTTTAACTTATTTGATCACTGAATGCCTTGAACTCTTCACAAAAGACTTGGTGGGTGGAGCTGTATGGGGAGGAACCTCCTAAATATTTCTTCAAAATCTTCTCTTCTTCCATCAAAATAATTATACTGTAGGAAATTAAGTTCTCATCAGTACAGATCAGGGCAACAAAATAATCAAGGTTAAAGTATCAGAACTTCTTATAAGCTGGTGCCAAATTAACCTTGCTTATAAAATCCCTTATTTGAAATGTACTCTTAACCTGAACACAACTAATTCCAAAAATGAAGCATTTGCATTCAATAGAAGCAGAGAAAATGAAGGCCAAAGTTTATATATAGATATATAGATGGATAGATAGTTTAATTACCAATAATTTGCAGCCTGAAGGCTGAATTGCGTATTTACAAATGATGGAATTGGTAAAATGTGTATTTAAAACTAAGTACAGTAAATATAAAGGTATAAAAAATATGATAAAAGGAATGAAAATCTGCTTATATATATTCTCAATACAATGGGGTCTAATGATAAAGCTATTCCTAAAATGATCTGTCTTGCATTTAGGTACAATGAAGTGCCTGTTGCACCTTAGAGCACAACATGACAGTCCACTGAATGGTATTAAACTGTTCAGACGATGTTCAGCGTCCTTTATAATGATGTTGAAAGTATTACTACATAAGCCCCGTGATGAAATCTACAAAATTAGGGACAATGTTCACCAGTTCGATAGCCTCCTGGTAGACATTGCCCGCTTTTAGGGGTGGCGAATGGTACCACGAAAAAGCGTGTGTCTCAGGAAATTTTGGCAGGATCTTGAAATCTCGGAAGCGTTTTTGATAAGTCTTTAAGTCTCGTTTTTGCACGGTTTGTTTTTACTTTTTTTGAGTCTCAAAACTTTTTACCAAAGAGTCTTGGGCTTGGATTTCTAACTAGGATCTCAGCATCTTGGCGAGTCTCGGATTTTACCATTCACCACCCCTGCTTTTCAACTTGCACCAACTCGTTTGTTAGGTACTTTGGCAAGGCATAAAAAAGGTGGGTGCTGCCTATGTAAGAAGAGAGCGTAAACAAGCAGTGTAAAAAGTGGACATATTCTGCCAAGGAACTTTTGATCTCTTTAACTGCACTAAAAAATACAGACGCTTTGACACTTTCTTGATTATGTCACTAATATGTTTGTTCCACGTAAGTTTGCTCGATATGGTCAGACCTAGTAGTTTAGCACCATTCACTCTCTCTAGTTCATTACCATCTATTACAACAGCTGCAGTGACACTGGGGCTCACCCTTAACAAAAGATATCCTGAGCTCCTTACACTTGTCACTAGTGAGTTTGACACTATTCTGCATAGACCACTCCACAACTTTAATTATCCCAATTTCCTGGGCACACAGCAAATCATGATAATCATGGGGCTGAAATCCGATGCGATAATTTCCACTGTTGACAGAAATGTTGCAATTTTCACAACCCGACATGAATATCGCGTTGCGAGTTTCAAGTAAACTATGGCAAATCATAGCAAAATTCGCTTACATTCTGATTCCCCAAATAAGGTATGGTTGTTTTAATTTTTCTTAAACATTTCTATGCCTAAAAAATCCTTCTAAAGAAATATTGGAGACATAATCCTTGCAAGGTCAATAACAGGTAAGGTCACAGTTACATGACCAATTATGTGCAACTTCAAAACAAAAGCAAACAACCACTTTGCATCAAGGTTGGCAATGGGCCTTTAAGGAAAAGTGTATTAAATTCCCAGAAAAAAGGGATCTAAGATGATTAAAGGTCATTGTACAGGACAAACAAACAACCAAAATACCTTGTACTGTCATGCTGTTTGAATGAATTTGGAGGTATTTGACAATCTACTGTATGTGATCTCCTATCATCATCAATGCCTTTGGTAAAGCTTCATGCACTCTCACAGCCCTTCCAAACCAAGTCTGTGAATACAGCCTACTGGTAGTTAAAAATATTAACGCGGAACTGGTTTTATGTTGTGAATGTAAAGTTGTAGAAAATATTTCATGGCAAGTGCAGACGTACGGTATTTATGCATGAGTTGTTGACGTATCAAAAATTGAACAAATGAGATTTCTGATACAAAAACAACAAGTGTGTAAATACTGTATGAAGCACTTTCCATGTGGTATTGTGTTTATTATATACATACTGAGACTTTCATCATTTTGGTGGCCTTTTTATTTCAAATCTTTCCAAAATGCTAAAATTTGCTGCTGCACACTGCGAAATGACAACAAAATCGAAGTATCAGCCTAGCTATTAGTAAAAACGTTTGTTAAAAATATGAGGGTAAGGACCTGAGGTAAATCCAAGAACTACAAGACAGTAATCTTAACTGTTTGTTCTGAATGCACAATTGAAAATAAATGAGGTTAAGTAAAAAGGCCAGTTTGAATATAAATAGAAGACAAATTAGCTCCAACAAAAAGCACAACTTAAGCTTACAGCTGTATGTCTCATTCAGATTTTCCCCTTCCGCTGTTGTTTTACCGGCTCTCTACAGTTTTCTTCACTGACAGTGAAACAAACGAAACTACTCAACTCCAATTTCCGAGATGTTTTTCACTTCTTTTACAAGAAAAATTCTTTGAGAAAAACTTTTCTGTTGAATGACTTGTCTATGCACTGTCTATGCAAGGGGTGCTGCAAGCTGCAAGGGGTGCGGCAGGCTGCAACGGCCTATAAAGGGCAGGAATTTTGGCGCGAAACTCACACACCTCTGTGGCTTCTGATTAAACATATCATTTTTCGCACATGTGAAAAAACATTGTTCACGATTCTTATTGGATGTATCATTTTTTTCACATGTGATTGGCTAGAACTTTTTTGCGTGTGAAAATTTACAACATAGCTTTTATGTGAGTATTTCTCCGTATGTATATAATAAAGATCATTCCACAACCCTTCCCCAGGTTGTTCAACTTTTGATGGAGACCAGTTAACAAAAAACTGTCAACATGTCTGGAAAGAACACCTTTTATGGTTAAGCTAGCAAGAAAACTAACAAAGATGTAGCTACGCAAATTCGCAGACGTTTTCATGGTGAGGGGGAGAGTAGGCCTGGATACAAAAATATCCAGATATTTAACTTTTTTAGACATTTAGCAAATCTTGTGATATTTAGAAAAAAATTGTGATATTTAGAATTTTGTTACGGTAATTCCCTCAAAATTTTTCTGCTATCAAACTTTTTTTGAAACTTGGCATAATCAACATTCATGATATGAACATTAAAAAAATGCAATAAAAAGATGGGGTTACCGTGCTTGTTTACAAGTCAGCAGGCTCTTAAACTGGGGTGTTTTTACTGGTTGCGCGTTAAAAATTCGAATCCCCTTCTTACAGAATTAAGTCTTTGTTACTTGAAACAAACAAAATTTTATCGTGAACATAGAGCTTCTTTTATTCAAATAAGCAGTATTCATTCATTAATTCATTTTTGATTGCCTAGTTGTGGGGATATTGCACTTTTTCAGACAGTTCCGTGGTTAGCTCCAAGTCCTCGCCTTGACCCAAATACAACAAATACAAAACTATTTTCCCCAAAAAATCATGTTCTACTATCAAACGTTTTTTCTTCTTCAAATATGTTCTTTATTAGACTGTTCTTAGCAAATACCTGGGAAAAAAAATGGGGTCACCGTGCTTGTTTCCTCACAAACTGCTGTGAAAGGTTAACATGGCAGTGATGCCAACTCTCTGCTTTTGGCGGGAGACTTACGCTTTTTTGCCTCGTCTCCCGCTCTCCCATTGGTACATAAGTCTCCCGCTTTTTAAATCCACTATAAATATTGAATACTTAGTAAAAAATAAAACAGACTTAGTTTGAGATTTAGCCCATTTTTAGCTCAAAACTTGAATTTTTCTTATTTGCAGTACGGTTTCTGGGGCATTTTTGTCGTTGACAAAGATTATTTCTAGCATTCAAATTTTGATAGTATGTTCATCATGTAAGACATCATATAATGTCCTAAGTCATTCCCATTGGGGGCTGGGTCAATTTTTTTTTGGGGGGGGGGGGGGGGGGGTTCACTGAAATTCCAGGGGGGAAGTTAAAAAAGGACAGTCTCCCGATTTTAGGTCTCCAGAGGTTGGCATCTCTGACATGGTTTTGAGATCGCAGTCAGGATGGATACTTTGCGCGGCGGTCAACTCTCGCAGTTTGAACAACATATGTACAGTAGCGATCCCAGGCCAGATACTGGCCAGTTAATGCAGTTGGAGAGCCATAGAGCTGTCCACAGACTTCACAGCCCCCATAATCCAAAACCTCAGCCAGGACATTTTAATAATTCCACAACTCGACGGCCGCGAAGTGAAAAACCACTGCAGACTTCGGGATCACAGACATTTCTTTCATTTTCTTGTTTTTCGATAGCAAACCAGGAAGCTGTCAGCCGATTTGCGACATTATTATTGCGAATAAAAGCTTTAGCTCTGCAAAAGTGGCCCTTGTTTGTTCTTTTTGTGATAGTTGGAAGAACCGCCGCCATCTTGGATGTCACAATGTTATGCGCAGTAGAGGGTGCGCGGTGCAAAACAAGGGAATTACCTTAAAGAAAAATCATTGATTCAAGACTTAAATGCTAAGTAGGGCAAGGGCATTTCAGTGACAGAAATTCAAACACATCTCACGTCGCTCTGCAGTAATCAGATTCAGCAGTATTTTAAAATTCTGCCCCAGTCTTCTTGGAGGCTGCAGGGCACTGAACTTAGGTCGACTTTATGTAAAATTGTTTAAGGTTCTGGCCCCAGCTGTTCAAATGTTGGGTACCACTATCCACCGCAGAAATCACTATCCAGCGGATAAGTATTAGGAAAAGTGATTGCGCTATCCATTGGATGGAGATTTATCCAGTGGATAGCGTTAACCACCTTTTAAACAACTGGGGCCTGTTGTATGCTGTACAAGAACATCATTTCCTGACATATTGAAATTTGTGTTGCCATTTTAAATGACAGGCTACTTTTTGATGTTCTTACTGCAATATTAATGAAAATAATGCCAGATATTTTTTAAATATTTGGAACTTTTTCATGATCTTTAGAAAAAAATTTCGAAATATACATTTAGAAAAAAAATCGTGAATTTCCGGAAATATATTTAAGCGATATTACGTGATATTTATATCTAGTGGGGGCAACACACAAACGTCTATTAAATTTCGACTCTTTGTGGAGCAATATCTTCGCTTGGTTTGGACGCATCACCTTTAGACATGGTAACTTTAACAATTTTAAGGCGCTCTTCCCAGCGGTGTCGATGGATATTCGCTTACTGGTCTTTATCAAAAGTTAGAAAAACCCTGGAAGAGTCTATTTATAGCCAATTATGGGAGGACAAAATAGCTTATTCCCAAAACACTTTGATTCTTGCTGAATGGATTGTAAATACAATGAACCAAAACTCCGAGCTCGAGCGAAACACAATTCAAAGTGTACCTATAATGCAATTTTCAATAAAAATGCAAATGCAACCCGAATGAAATACCTTTAAAAATGAAAATCCGTGAAAATGCAAACGCAAGCGCATATGCATATGCAAACAAGACCCACGAAAATGAGAATATGAAGCTGAGAAAACGGCACACTCGAATAAAAATTACATAAACAGTGACTGAGCCATCTCAGATCAAATCTAACGTTTCTCTATAAGTTATATCGAGGAATATATCGAGGTAATCACGAACATTAGAGCAGGTATCGACGGCTGATAATCCAGGGCTTCCAGAACCAAATTGAGAAGTGCAATAATCATTTCCTTCTTAGAGGAATTTTCTAACAACGCAAACTTACAGTTCAGCGCGTGGCTTCTTGATCCGCCACGATTTCCTTTAGGTTTTCTCTCCTGGAAGAAATCAGTGATTGGTAAGTCAGCAAAACACCCTAATCGACGTGGACGGACGCCATTTTAGTCACTGTTTATTTTATCCTCTTATATAAAAGAGGTGCTAAGCTGAGGAAGGAGGTGATCGAGGAGGACTAGAAACGAGAGTTGCCTCGGTAATCTTCGGCTCGTGAGACAAAATGGCGCATCTCGCGATCAACTTTCGTGGTCGGACTAGCAGAATGTACGAATAAAGAACTTCGAACGGCATGGGAAATGTAAAGGAGATTGTTTCAAACTCCTCTGTTACTCAAAAATGAAGAATCTATCGACAATAAGAGCATTAAATTAAAGGGAGCAAACACCTCAGAATTGCTATGGAATCCCTCAGAAGGAGGTTGGCATCTCTAAGCAGAAGGAGGTGTTAATTTTTAACTTGTAATAATGGAATCCCTCAGAAGGAGTGTGGCAACCCTCAGAAGGAGGTACACTGTATTTATGTATAACTTGTAATGGAATCCCTCATGAGGAGTTTGGCATCTCTCAGAAGGAGGTACTCTTTATTTATGTATAACTTGTTAATAGAATCCCTCAAAAGGAGTTGAAAGAGGTACACTCCATTTATTTATGTATAACTTGTAAATGGAATCCCTCATGAGTAGTTTGGCATCTCCCAGAAGGAGGTACACTGTATTTATGTAGAAACTTTATAGAATTCTTCAAAAAGAGTTTGCCTTCTCTCAGAAAGAGGTACACTTTATTTATGTATAACTTGTAAATAAAATCCCTCAAAAGGATTTTGGCATCCCTTAGAAGGAGTTTATTATGTGATAACTTGTTAATGGAATCCCCCATATTTTCCTTGTCAGGGGAAAGCTGGTGCACCCCTGTACTGCGGTAATCACTGGGTATTAGACCAGGCCTGCCTTCTAAAGGTCAAGCAAATTCATTGCTATGCAGAGCAGTCTCAAACATCAAACCCAACAACGCTGCCCATTTCTCACACAGCCAAAATTGTAAAGTAATTAACCTTGAGTTACAGATTTGGCTTTCAAAACTTCTCCAATCGATCATGTTTACATGAGCCGTCCAGCTTATATGCCCACAGAGAACAATGTTCCAATTATTTCCTGTCAGAAGCAAGATTATGTGCTTCAGATCCGATCCTGTACCATGCTTTATTCAAGATTGCGTCAAAGGTGATTCCCTGTGTAAGCCTGCTAATGGTCACCACTGGCTGAGACTTGTTTCCAGCGGTGTTCAATCTATAAATTAGTCAAAGTGGGTCATTTCAAGAATGGTCAGGGGCAAATTATGATACTGAAACTTTGAACAACTTCACCTTTCTTATCCAGCCCATCTTCATGCTTTTCATGTTCAACTGCTATTTTGTTTTGCATAAGAAAATGAACTTAGCTTTTGTTATTTTTTCATAATGAATAAAGAAAAAACAAGTTCCACAAACGAAGCTTGAATTGATCAGCAAAAGAATGTATACAGAGTGTCGAAATGTACACTTCAGTCTCTCTCTGTACAGCGTAATAGGCCTGACACAAAAGCTACTCATAAGAATGAGGCTCAAATGACAGTCTTTTTGTGTACTTATTTCAGGCTAGTAAGCACACCTTTTATATTTGTAACATTGACTGCTGCTTTGGAAGTACTTGAATATATGAGGTAACCTTTGTTGCATCAGTATGATTCCATGCTAATTTGATTTTGCATAAGAATGGAATATTCCATTTCAATGGTACAAAAATGCAGCCTACATTAAACACTTGTCCAGTACTGGACATCAAAAAACCCCCATACTGTGGCAAAAGTGACAGTCTGAAATGCTGAAATTTCCCACTTATGCCCTGTATTCCCTGGGTATGAGTGTGAGGCGCTTTCCACTCAGACTTAAGTGTACGAGGATGTTTGCATCCCCCACTTAATCATAGTTTGTTATAGAAATGTCTCCCATAATTTTTACATATCCCCCCCATCTTATTGCTGTGGACTCTAGGAATATTATAGCTTAACATCAAACTTCACCACATACTTTATCCACAGTCGTATTGTTTACTATTCACACCTGTTACATTCAATTATTACTACTTTGCACTACTTTCATAAGATTTATTAAACTGCCCTCCCCCCCCCAGGTAATGATCCCTTATCCAAAAATGACCTCCTAACACCAATGATGACTTTTATGATGATCTCCCAGCAAAATGCCCCCTTCCCCCAAGTAATAAACAACCAGCTTCCAAGCAAGGAAAATACAAGTAAAAAATTAATGTCTATTTCCACCGAACTGAAGTGAATCATAATAATTTCTATTTCAAGCACTTTTGAGGGGGGGCTTATTTGAGAGGGGGGCTTATTTAATTTAGCGAAATGCATCAATGGGAGCAAGGTTTCTCGAGGACGGACTTGTGGTTCCCGGGCATTATACTGCTTTTTCTAACAATAAGAAAATGGCAACAATAAATAGTTCTCTGCGGAGAATTATTCTCCACAGAGAACTAGAGCGTAAAGTTGGAAAAGTTAAGCACATGAGGTTGGAGGTCATGCGACCAAAGACCAAAACAATATGAATTTCCAACCTTAATAACCCACAACAGGCCATTTGCAATAAGAGGCATGTGACATCGTTTTTATGAAAATGAAAGTTATATGATTTTTCCTCCGAAAAACGATTAGTGGGTCATATCTTAAACAAAATAATGGTGGTTTGGTTTTTCAAATCCGCACCATTTTCTTAAAATGAAAAAGTTCGTAAATGGTCATGTGACCAAAATGTGATTTTTGAAATTATGAATTACCTCTCTCTGAACACAAATTTTGCACTTAAATTTCAAGGATAATGTTGAAAAGATGATGTGATAACGTTTTCAGCACATCTGAGCGTAACTATGAAATGTTGAACAAGATATAAGCAAGAAGTAAGTTTGGCCGCCATGTTAGAGGGCAAGAGCATGCCCTCCAACATGGCAGCCAATACAAACCATACTACTTTGCTGAAAAATCAAAGTGCCATAAAATATCTCCCTTAAATGCGTTTCCTATCAAATTTCGGGTGTACGATAATTTTTGTGTGCTCTAACAATTTTTGGCATCAGCAAGATTCCAACTCATTGTTTAAAGGAAGCATTGGTCACGTGACCTCTTAGTGCAAGTGGCCTACTGATCAGTCCATGTTAATTGTTTGTGAAGAATGGAGGGGGAGGGGGGGAGGGGGGGCTTAATAGAGACGGGTAACTTATTAACTTTCCTCCTCTGAAAAGGGGGGAGAGCTTATTAGAGAGGGGGGGCTTAATAGAGGATTTACGGTAAGTACATTTGTAGACTTCATCTCGGGTTTGCATAACTGTCGAATTCTCCCAACCCCTCTCGTGTTTATATCAGGCTATGCAAACACGTAAAACGTTTTCTATTGCTTAAATACAATACAAGGCTGTGCTCCTTCAGGGGGACTCCATTTACAATTTAAACTCCTTTTGAGGGACTCCATTTACAAGTTAATACATAAATATAGTTCTACCTCCTTGTGAGGGATGCCATACTCCTCTTGAGGGATAACATTATTTTACTTGTTAGTCATAAGTAAAGTGTACCTCCTTCTGATTGATGTCAAACTCCTTTTGAAGGTTTCCTGATGTACAAGTTATTCATAAATAAAGTGTAGCTCCCTTTGAGAGGTGTCAAACTCCTTTTGAGGGATTCCATTTACAAGTTATACATAAATACAGTGCACCTCCTTCTGAGGGATGCCAAACTCGTTTTGAGGGATTGCATTATTTTACATGTTAGCTATAAATAAAGTGTACGTCCTTCTAAGAGATGCCGAACTCGTTTTGAGGGTTTCCATTTTCAAGTTAATCATAAACAAGGTGTACCGCCTTCTGAGGGATGCCAAACTCCTTTTGAGGAATTCCATTTATTTACAAGTTACAGGGTTTGTATAGGTCATTGAAAACCTGCAAAGTCATGGAATATAAGAATTTCATTTTCCAGGCCTGGAAAGTCATATAATTTAACAGGAGGTCCTTGTAAGCAAAGTCATGGCAAATGAAAGTTTTCGTTGTTAGTTTAGTTACTACAGACAACAAATCAAGGACAATATAACAGAGAGGAGTAATTAAACAGCACAAAGGCATGCATTTTGATGGACATGGAAGTTTGTCTGTTGAGTCGTTTAAGGTCAAAAAATACCTCAAAACAAGGAAAATTTTTGAAAGTGACAACAAAACCAGAGATCTTGGAAAACTTGAAAAGGTCAGTCATGGAAGGTCATGGAATTTGGAGTACGAACCCTGAGTTATACATAAATACAGTGTACCTCCTTCTGAGGGTTGCCAAACTCCTTTTGAGGGATTCCATTATTACAAGTTAAAAATTAACACCTCCTTCTGAGG
The DNA here is from genome assembly GCA_038088405.1 of Porites divaricata. Lineage (NCBI taxonomy): Eukaryota > Metazoa > Cnidaria > Anthozoa > Scleractinia > Poritidae > Porites > Porites divaricata. Next base: position 23,005,224 of record JBBMOI010000004.1, read on the forward strand.
GATTCCGTATCAGCAATTCTGAGGTTTTTGCTCCCTTTTACTCTGATTATTCATAGATTTCTCATTTTTGAGTAACAGAGGAGTTTTAAACAATCTCATATACATTTCCCATGCTGTTCGAAGTTTTTTGTTCGTACATTCTGCTAGTCCGACTACGAAAGTTGATCGCGAGATGCGCCATCTTGTCTCACGAGCCGAAGATTACCGAAGCAACTCTCGTTTCTAGTCCTCACCGATCACCTCAACCATAAGCAAACCTGGACGGCGGCCAATAAAACGTAAACCGGAAGTCACGACAGCCTTTCTGAACGTAATTTGCATAATCATCTTGCCGTCCACCTGATGCACAGGTGCCCAAGCGTAATATGAGAGTTTGTGTTTGAAACCGGCTCAGATAAAGTAAATGAACTAAAAGCGATAAAAGTTATTAATAAAGTGTAAATATTGTTACCTCGTATCGTTGTGCTTGTTTTTACGAAGTTTCAGCACGATTTGAGTACTTTTACATCCTTTGACCTGACAGTGTAATAATTAGAGACAAGGTAGGACAGAATCGCTCGATCGACCTTCAGAGCTGCTCAGAATCAGCTCCAAATTTCACGCGAAAAAGCAAACACACTTACATTTTACGCCGCCGAATCCACAACGTGATGCCTTAAGATCACCTTCCTGCAATCCGTTCCGGTAAACCTTTCGTCTGGATCGCATAACTCGATCGAAAAGATCAACTACAGTTCAAAAGTCGGCGCCATTTATCCGTGGCTAGTAAAAGTGTGGCATTTTAACCGTTTTGTCGCTCGTCGGTGACTGGGCGCTAGCATCAACTAATAACTCACTGGGAGAGGGTGATATTTATTCGTTAAGACGAATCTCGAAGCACCCAGCAAGGAGGAAATTTTAAAAAAATGTTTGCATCAGCTGTTTGAAAATTCTGTTTGAAAATTTGAGATTCTCTCTCCTACTCGTCGCTCCGTAGGGACGGGAAGGAGAGAACCCTGGAAACGAGGTTGGCAGTTTTCTCCATAGCTTAGCGACAGAACGGGATGGCGGAATACACGGATTATTCTAAAATACGGAATATACGGAATACTCTAAAACACGGAATTTACAGAATATTCTGTATTTGATTTGAACTTGACTGACAAAAGAGCGGAGGCAAAGAATATACGGTTGTTTTGAAACATTAAAATTCAGTTTTCGAACTACCGTAAGTACACTATAGACCTTATGACGGTTTTGAAAGCCATCTTGACGGGTGAAGGGTCTTGTATGGGAATCTGCTGTCGGATAATTTTCATAAAACGGCTGTTCTAAAAAGGAAAAGAACTGTAAACTTAATTAAGCTTCACAGGACTGTACTAACAATTAACTGCGGCCGCACCTTTGCCTAAATCTTAGTCATCCGGTCGCTAGCTTTAGATTCCAGACATTTGTCCGCAATTTTTCCTGGGAAATTTTAGTCGGCAAGAAGGAAAACAATTTACACACAACACTGAATATTTTCACGCGGTCGCTACCCGTCAAGATGACCTCCAAAACCGTGATTCGATTTAGCGCCCTCCTTCCAATAAGCACCCCCTTTCGAATAAGCGCCCCCGTTCTATAAGAGTACGGGTACGTATCAACTGTGGTTCATCTTCGTTTAATAGGTCACAAACAAACGGTAATGCCACATTACAAAAACAGTGGTCTTATGTCCATGTAAGTGCACAAATTCTTCAAACGAATGATCTCTTCTTCAACCGTTTTGTGGCGATTGCTCGGATGGTCGTTCTGGCAAGGAAGGATCCATAGACAACCATTGGTTAAGTAGTATCAAAAGCAATACGTTGTCATGGTATTAAACGCTGGTTAACGCTAACCATGCTTCGAGCAACTGGGCCCTGGGCGGTAAATCGAATCATTTCGCTAAGTCTACTTTTTTACTTGTCACGCGCTTAAAACATGGTTCGAGTTATATTCGGTAAAAGTATATAGAGATGAACTGAAGAGAAACAAAAACTAGTATTACTTCGAGTTGGCAAGAGGTTCGAGTCAGTAGCGAGTGTTCGAGTTATGGGAGTCGACTGTGTACATGTATATCCTTTTTAACGATTCTTCTTTTATTCTGCGTTTAAGAATATTCCATATATTCCAGCGTGTTCTGCTTTAAAATATATTCTGAAAATTCCGTCTTTTAGTATGTTCCGTATGTTCCGTATTTTAGAATATTCCGTGTTGGGGATCATTCCGGGGACTGTATACACCTGTCCTAGAGTGCTTACCATTTGTGTGGAAAATCAGGAAATTCCGGGGAGAATTCAAATGCATGGAACTGTTCATCCCAGCGGAGATTTTCAGGAAAAAAAGTAATACCTTTCGAGGAACTACCTTTTTCCCGTTTTACCGAAACGACCGAAATTTTCTGTACCATTTGTTTGGATTACTAGTGCCAGGCTTCATGTCGAGAGAAAGCGAAAAATTTACCGGTATCTTTTAAATGGTACAACTCAATCACGTTCCTGTTTTCGGTGCCCAAAAAAATACCAGTACCATTTGACAGAAATATTTCACCGAAATTTCCGCACAAATGGTAAGCGCTCCTAGTCTCTACATGAGAAGCATGAGTGCTTTTTAGTTGATCGAAACGGTGTTAGATTCTCCGCAAATTTTTGTTCCATCCAGCACGTTTTTTTTTTCTTGCTAATGCCTTCTTCCCTTCGGATCTTGTTAAGTAAGATTTGCGGAGGCCTGCCTAGTCCGCTAACCTCTTTTCACTTTCAGGCAACTCCATTATGCCCAGCACAACGGAACTTTCAGCATGTGCACCTTCTGTTAAGAGCTCACCGGGAGGGACAGTAGTATCGTAGACCCATTAACGGGTCCCTCGAAGAAACTTGAGCAGGCCGTTGGACAACTAAACGTCAATCTGGACAACATGTCGAGCTTTTTGGGGCAATTCTTCCAACGGGAAACTGCTTCACATTGTGGCATCGGGCAAGGAAAATCGCAAAAGGCACCAAAGCGATAAGTCCTCTTTTGATGAGGAAGAAAAGAGCCCCCACCCCACTAAATAAATCTAGCAATCTCTGTCACTGCACAATTTCATGTCATAACGCCTAATTTCACGTTTTTCATCAGAAACAAACGACGACGCCTTGCACTGCACTGCACTTGGACATGTCGTGGTGCTTAGGAATTGAACTCCATCTCTTGGGAATTACGGAATGGCTCCTCACTGATATCTAGCCTTTCCCCTTATTTTTATTCGGGTTTGTTTCGAACTCACTTTATCTTTGATTTTAACTGTGCACGGATGAAAGAACTATTTTTGGTGACATTGCACTTTTTGACGTCAAATGTCCAACCGCGCCCTTAATTATGCAAACGTATGCATTTTGGAATGACACCACTTTTACAAGCCTTTAAGTTCTCAATTTTTCTTTTATTGCATTGAGTTTAATGTTAAACATGCCAAATTAATCGGGAAATTTTAGAGTATTTTATTCATCCATATTATTATTATTATTATTTTAACTATATATGGCTTGGTAAAATTCAATGTTTTGTTCTCGCCCAGTCTCTAAAATGAAAACGTTACAGTTTACAGAAAACAATTAATTTCCAAAAACCCCGATTAGTTCCATAAACCTTGTACTTATAGTCATAGATTAAGTCGAACCTCTTAAAAGTGGTGTAAATTTGAATCAAAATAAATAGCAAAAAATCGGTGTGGCAAGTCACGGGGCTAAGAAAATCCGTCATTTTAAAATCAAAATTGTATCCTTTTTATCAAAAAAGTCAGGCCTCCAAAGTTTTAAGTTGAAAGGTTTAATTAACCCTGTTCGAACCAGACCACCCCCTACAAATTTTCCGAGACCCATCCTTAATTCACCCGAGATGGGAGAGTTAATTCGTAACCTAAGAAAACAGACTACATTTCGCTACGCCACTAACGTAGACTGCAAAACAGTCGGTTTTTTTCTCAAAATCAGTAAAGAAATCGATAAAGCATGGCGTAAGATACCACTAACGGTTTCCCCGCGAATTTCATTCGGGGGGAAGTAACCGTTGGTGACGTCGCCAAATGTCGGCTGTTTTCTCAGGCTAGAGAGTTCGCCAATATCTGGTCTGTAATACCTTGGGAGGTCTCCGCAAAATCCGAAAAGAAGTACCATACTAAAAAGCTTAATTATCGTTAAGGTCAGTACTCTGAAATAGAACCCGCAGTAAGATTTTTGTTTGTTGATTGGTTCCTAGTGATTACGGTTGAAAAACTTAAATTTTGAAATACATTTTGGACATCACCGGCATACTTGTTGAGCAGCAGCAACTTAAGACAAGTTTTCTCAACACGATTTCGACGATTGTTCCTTTTTCTGTTGTTTTCATATTTGTTCTAGAGAGTGAACTGAGTTACAGCTCATTTTAAAGGAACAGAAAGTCATAAGTGGAAAAGTAAAAGCAGTTAACCAAGAAAGTAAAAAATTTGAGTCATAAGCAGTCTTAGGCCTCTTCCACACCTGTACGTACAGAGAACTGACTGCTCCTGGCCTGGGTCTCCGAGGATGAAGCGCGACAGAACCGGAGTCGGAAGAATCAGAACGTTTTCATTTACTTCCAACTCCATCTCTTATGATCTAGTGAAAACCAGTCTGAATTGGATGATATGAAATAAATCATATGGTTTTGAACTGCGCCAGGAGCAACAACTAAAGCGGTTTAAAATTAACTCGAAAACTTCAGGCTTGACCGGGAATCGAACCCTGAACTTTGCAATGAACGGACGCAACAATCGAACAATCGAACAATCTATCGAAGTAATCAAGCTGGAGAGATACGAAAGCCGAATTAATCAAGCTCTCAATCCAGCTTGAATAGTCCAATAGATACAGCTAAATGTCAAGTTAAGCTCTTTTTTACCTCTTTGCCAGTTGACCTTCAGTTTTAGTACTTAACTGATAAGACCAGTTTTTTTCCGCTAAAAGAGTTAATTTGATGCATTGTTATAGGGTAATTTTCTCAAAGAGCCACATGAAAAATATTTTTACTGCGTTATACAGTGTGCCTGAGCAGAAGTGATAGTAGCGACAGTAACTAAACCAGCGTTTGTGACGTTAGCTTTTCATTCTTTTCGAAGACTGCTTTGGATTTCACTCTGGTGTTAGTCTGTAAGTAAGCGAAAATGAATCGGAAAGCTGTATTTTTATTGGGTTGTCTATTTCCTCTGCTGAACGTTAACAGCAAAGATTGTGAAGGTAAGGGCGAATCTACTTCTAAATCTAGCCTCGTTTATTGGAGTATGTGAATGCTTTTTCTTTTTTGCTTTTTCAACGCGCATTGTTTTTCGACGAGTTTGCTTTGATGTCCAAGTCCTGACGCGTAATTATTACTTTGTTTATGAAAAAGTTTCATTGTGTATCCGTCTGTTATGCAGTCCTTGAAATAATGCTAACATCACTTTTTAATGGCACATGTACTGGCATGTGCAGATATGATGTGCAATTATCGAACATACCGACGCCGGGGGAAAATTAGCTTCTGCGATCAATCAAACTTACAGTCCTTTTAACAAGGCATTTAATGATCTTCTCCAATTTCCTATTAAGATCTCTTGTCTTCTCATGATTGTAAACGGAATGAGCAACTGCGCAAACCTATAAAATAAACTTACTTTTTCAATTTGATCTTTTGTAATTCAAAAGGGAAATAATGAAAAGACAAAAAAAAGCGAGAACTCTTTTTAATTGTTTGTTTTACATCATCGCGATGCCACATGATGTGTTCATCCTTTTCGAGCTCATTCTCGACCCCAGTGCTTACCCTTCTGGCAGTTCTATGCGCACAAGAGCTCTGGCCCCGGTTCCTGGAAAGCAGATTACAAACATCGCTAATCGCGTAATAAATATTTTCTCACGGTTAGATTCTGTTCCTGAAAGCACGATTAACACTTAATCTAGGAATAAACTGCATTTTAAGATTGAATTTAACCCACCAAGCGAGGTCGATTAACTCACTAATCGGGGGAAACGTTTGTCAAAACAGACGAAATGGCTGATTGTTCTCTTTAAGAATTGGTCCAAAACTACGCGAAAGAAAGTTCCAACAAACAGAAATTGATCCGAGCAATTTACTGTCGAAGAACTTCGCTGCAGATTTAGGTTTAGCCGAAAGTCAATAAAATATATCTGGTAGAATTCTCAAGAGCGATCTCCACAGACAGACGGGAAAAAACCATACGCTGTCATCAACATTTATATTTATATATATTTTCGTAGCGTTGCTTTTCTTTTTCTAGCAGCAGTGTTCTGCAAATTATGTACCTTTAACTTTCTGCCATTTTTTTCCATTTCTCCTGCGCCGACATCAGCGCCGCGACCCGCGCATATCATTTTTCGCGCCATATTTCAAAAGCAGGCATTAGAAAACTTGTCAAACCAGTTTTTTTTAGTACTAATCTGGGATTAGTTAAGCGTGGGATAATTTCGCTTTCAGGAACCCCTTTTTAAACCACGATTAGTTATCCGGGGAATAAGAAATCTAATCGTGGACTAATCGCCAATCAGACGATAGTATAATCGGCTTTTCAGGAACCGGGGCCTGGGTCGAGCTACGGTGCACGCGATCAAAACTGAGCTGGACGTCAAAAAAAGAACATGTATGCATCTATGATGTTAGTTTTCATTCTTTTACGAGAATTCATTGGATTCAGTCTATTCAATTTAATCTCCAAAGCGAAGGTGAAGTGGAAAACTATACTCATATTGACTCCTTACCGTTACAAATTTTGATTTTCAACAGTATATACTGTTAAAAAGCAAAATTTGTAACGGTAAGGAGTCACTCAATTCCTTTTAACGTACTGATGTCTGATGGTATGATGTGTAATTATTTAACAGACGAAGCTAGGAGGAATCAGCGACTCTTCCAGGCTATAAAACCTTTCAGGCTTTTTATATTCAACCAGGCATTTAACGATCTTCTCATAACTGTGAACCAAATGAGCAACAGCGCAAGTCCATAAATAACCCTAGTTTTTAAATTGATCTTTAAGAGAGTAATAATCAAAAAAGAAAAAAAGACAACTCTATTTATTTGTTTGTGTAACACAATAGAACGTTTTCACTCACGTGGCCAGCAGCTATGCTAATTTATTGGAACAAAAGAAAGCATTTACATGAGAAAAGAGTTCAACTCCCGGAGGATTTTGTTGGTACACCAACATGGCCGCCGTGACGTCATGTGAAAACGCTCTATACCGTTGCTACGCTACGTGTTAATCTTCGACCCAGTGCTTACGCTTTTGATGATTATGCGCAGTAGAGCTCTGGGGTCGAGATAGAACGCGAGGCGCGTTGAGCCGTCACTACCAAGCTTGACGTAAAAATAAAACATGCATGCGTCTATGACTTTAGCCTTTTATTCGTCTACAAGAATTCATTGGATATTCCTCAAAATTTAATTCAAAGCAAAAATGAAGAGGAAAACGATATTTATATTCTTTTCTTGCCCTACTGTTCAACAGCAAAATTTGTAACGGTAAGGAGTCACTCTCCCTTTAATTAGATGGAGATAAGCGATTGTCATATGACCTTGAAATGAAAACGCGCGAAGAAAACAAAAAAAACAAACAAACAAAGGGAAGTTGACCGATTTGATTGGTTTATCGAACGGATAACCTTTCGGCTGGTTAAGCGAAGGTTCCGGTGAAAAAACTTCATGCCCGAGAACCTTCTAGAAATCTACCGATACTTCGCTTTGACGTCATACTGCAACATGATTGGCCAATCAAACAATGTCTTCTCCATATAAGGGTTTTCTTTGGCGGAAAACGAAGAGTCCTTGTTTTGATCTTTTCATCCATTGATTGATGAAACAAAATAACGAACACTTACCGGAACCATTTTCAAGGTCATACGAAAGTCGCTCTAACTTTATTCTGCATTAAAAGTGCAAATGTCGTTTGTTAATACTTTTAACGAGTTGGATGTACCAAAGTACGGTTGTTGACGCACCGTACATTTTTCTCATTGAATTAAGGGCCTGTTTTCATGGAGGTGGGGGACCCCAGGTAGGTGAGGTAACCCGCTTAGATGGGGTAACCCGCCTGTCCATATGATCTCTCAATTTAATTTGATCACGTTTAGATGACAGGTGGGGTGACCCGCCAAGGCGGGTAGCCCGGTCTGCCAGATCGGGTAAACCTCTCCGCCGGTGTTAAATTTTGTCATGTAAACGTTCAAGGCGGTGTAACCCGCCTAGCCGAGGTCCGATTCGTGATACATCAAATTCGCGCAAAATTCACTTTGGCAGTGGTTTTGCATCATTATTAAAGGAAACAATAGAAAGCCACAGCACTGAAGGTTGCAGCAAGAGCAGCAAGTGAGTGCAGAAGAGCTTTAATCTTCAAAACACGTGGTTTGCCAGCATATTTCTTTTTATGTGCTTAGCGACCATTCATTAATCTTGAGAAAGTGTACCCGAGGATGGCGTGGTTGTGAGATTGCATGTAAAGGAGGGTGGTTTTTTACCCCACCTTTGCGGGCTACCTCACTTATGTAAACAGGCCCTAAGATGGCACGCCATAGGCACTTGGATGGCAAAATGTGGACAAATGACTTGGCAAAAGGAAGCTTCGTGGTAACTAAAATAAGTAACATAAAGGTGCAGTATATATAGCGAACGCGCGCATGAATTTTTTACCAGGTAACCACGCCTACCAAACCAACTTGTAAACGTACATAATTGTACGGGCGGCCTTTCATACATTGGCTTTATTTTATTTGCAAACGCAAATTCTACGCACGTGCGCACGTAAAAATTACGTGACAGTGGATACTTGATATCTCAAGTATTTATGAAGTGCAACACGACTTCACATCTATCAATTAAATACATAAAACAAAGTGAATCTATTTAACCATACATTTCCTGTAATTGCGACAATATTCTGAAAAACGTAACGCCTTAAAAAGCCACAAAATCCCGAGGATTTCCCCGCTATAATATTTTCTCATCCTGCTTTATCCTTTTTGAAGTGCCTGCATGATTTCGTGCATAATTACGCGAAAATCAAGGACCTCCATTCGAGGAAAATTACATCATTGCCAAACTTACATGCGTCATTTCAGTCATCGCCGAAAATAAACCGCATTCTCATCACGACTCATTTCCATACAATGAAAGTCGTCACGATTCTTATCCCCAGCCAGTTTCCACGGTCTTCGCTAGGAACGCGGGGCCTACAAACTACGTCCCACCGAAAAAAAAAACCACTGCATTTTAAGAGTCTCGCTCTGCTCAAGCAAGCTCAACTAAAAAATTCTTATGATTTGGGTTGTATTGCAATCGGAGTCTCCATGGCAACGTAACGATGCCATTACGTTTTTTATTTATCTTTGTGTTTCTCTGTACCAGGAGTTTTTATAAGAAATCGCTTAAGGGAGTTTTTACCTGCCATAATTCCTCCATTATGGCAACGTTTATATTTTATTGAGTTTTTAATACTCGAGAAATATAGTACCGATTCATTATTTTCTCTTTTAAAATGTTTTCGTTTTATAGACTAAGAAGCATCACACTGTATTTTTCTTTTACATTTTTTTGTTTTTCAAATGCATATGACATGATCTTTCATTGAGTTCAGTATAAGCTAAAATTCACTCCTTCCAATTCATAAACAGGCACCAGACTTGGGAATCGAGTTAGAAAGCGAACATGACGCGATTGAGGTGCTCGTTAAAGAAGAACTTCTAACTGTGATCGCTGAAGACTTCGAACAAACTGGGTAAGATTTTCCTTTAACAAAATACCGAGAGGAAGACATCGATTTCTTGATCTCCCACAATATTAATTAAAACTGAGTGCTAAGTTTAGCCTCTTTTATCTAGATAAGATATCTAGACAAGCTGGAATTGAAAGTGGTAACCGTTGTAACCGTTCTCTGTTGTCCTCTATATTCCAGCAACGCAACGCGAGGTGAATCTCAACCTGTTTTCTTTACATTTTGGCATTCAACTAGCGCTGCGTTGCTGGCTTCGGCGTTTTAAACAGATTTTAGCAGACTGGAGCTTGGGTTTTAACACTACTGCAGTTGCACACTTAGAATGGAAATCATGTATTAGATCTTTACAAAGTATTGCATGATATTGATGTACAAACTTATGGTTCTTTGAGAAGGAAATAATGAAAACATTTATGTACATGTCATCACAGCCCATTCATGATGTGTGTTCCTTTGAATTGGGCCCTGTTCTCCAAAAATAGAGGAACACAAACAGGACAAATACGCACTTGAACTTGCGAGCCTCCAGCCACAGAGGGTGCATGCATGTAAACCGAAAGAAAACTGGAACATGTTGGTTACCTTTACGTGTCGTCCAATTTTGTATTTCAGCATTACCAGACAGAGCAGACAAAAGTCTGTTTTAAACGCTAATGCCGACGTATTCATTCCACGCTTTCAAGCAACTGGCGGCCAATTTGAATCTGCAGAGAGATTTGGTAAACTGGAGCGTGGGTATGTTTTATACTTTACTTCTATTGCGAACTTCAGTAGGACGCTTATCATTTATGTGAACTGAATGAGGTATTGTTTTACAAGGATGTGAGCATGTAAACCAAACCAAAAGGATCTTCCTCCCACCCCAGTTCTAAGATTAGAGCCAGCGTGAGGGGCACTCTAAAAACCCCGACGGAACCGTTGGTATATAACTCAAATCTAAAAGTTATCCCTATAAATTAATTTCCAAACTATCACACTAACGGTTCAACTGCAACAAACCGGATCAGTCCCACGTACCAGAACATGCATGAGACAAGTCTGTTTAGCTTCTTGGTTGGTGCTTTCCAATCTCGCAGAAGTCCCACAGTGCTCTATTTTAGACTCACTTCTCTTTTCACTCGTGCCCGTGATTATTTACCTTAGGACGAACCAATTTAAAAAAAAAAATAGAAGATCCCTTTAATTTGGCATTTAAACGGAAATCTTCCTGTGGGTCTGGCCTGTTGCCTGCTTTTATTTGCCTTTAGTTGCAAAGCAAACAGAAACGTGTCCCCACTTAGTAATTGTTGCCGTTCGTCTTTCCTCTTTTCAGCATTGCCGGACAGGATGTCTTAAACGCAGAGGCTAAAGAGTTTGTACCATGCTTTGAAGCCAATCGCAGATTTAAAACAGAGGATTTTTGCAAACTGGTGCTTGGGTATTAATTTCTATAAATACTTATAACATTTAATAGAGAGCGTTAATCATTCCCCGGGCGGCGAGGCACTTCCTTATAGGAGGCTAATGGGGATGTGCCGCTGGATGGGGTCGCATTTTCACGACTGGACTGACTATAATAGGGTCGCATTTTCAATAGATTTACTAGAATGGGGTCGCACATTTTCTGATTTTTGGGATAAGACAGTTTTTTATATTTAGTGTTAGCAAATGTACCAGAATGTTTGTACTCTAAGTGAAGTAAAGTGTTCTTCATTCAATATAAGGTAGATAGATACTGATAGAAAGTGACTAAGCTGAGATCGCAAAAATTACATAATTTCCCCAAAAGTGACTAAGGTGGGGTCTATAATTGGCCACAGAATAGACCACTAAATGGGGTATAGTAGGGCTCTGAGACCCCATCGGCACATACCCAGCAAAAATTAACCCAAGTAACTCCCCGGGATTAATTCATGAGACCCAGTTGAGTCTGGGAGTCCTAACGTGCCGTCAAAACGTCATAGAATATCGACTTCGCTCACTTATATTGAACGTGTTGGTTGCCGTCAGGCTTGTTGTCTTTTATATATTTCAGGATTGACGGAAAAGGAGACCAACATCATGTATTAAACGCTGAAGTTATTTAATTTATTCCATACTTTAAAGCAACTGGCGGATCAGTATGTGAAACAAAAGATTTTGTCAACTGAACTGGAGATTGGCTGTACATCTTTTAAGATAAAATTCATTTCTATTGCGCACTTATGTATCTGTCTAAATCATATATAAAAAGGTGACCCACAGAAATGATTTCAAGTGTCTCTTCCAGGTGATCTGTGACGTCATTGCGGAGGCCTGGGGAAAGAAATTTTAATGCCGTATCCCATAAACCAACGCGCGCACCAATTCAATTCAATTCAATCTGTTCCCGTCAGCTTTGGTTTATGGGATACGGCATTAAAATTTCTTTCCCCAGGCCCCCGCAATGACGTCACAGATCACCTGGTTGAGGTGAATAAGTAGTAGTAGTAAGGCGCTAGTCAGGGCTTGGAAAGGACAAATTATTCGCTGAAACCACACGACGAACAGTGGAAGGAAGACAACCAAAACGAATATGCGCTTGAAGTTTGCTTGCTTCCCACTGAGAATGTTGGCGTGTAACGCAAACGAAAAGTTGTTTCGCCTTTTAGGGGTCTCTGTAACGCCCGGAACAGGGGCCCGTTTCTCGAAAGTCTCGGTAACTTTTCGGGCACGAAATCAAATATTCAAATCAAAATATAAAGAATAAGAGCGCGGGTCCTGGCTAGCAAAGTATTCCATTCTGTTTCATTAACTGATAGTTTTATCACGTTAGATGCAAAACTATTGAAACCTCCATCTTGCATGTAAACAACAACAGCTTTACGGGCCCGTTAATTATCGGGACTTTCGAGAAACGAACCCCAAGCCCGAAACATCCCCAGAACACCTCCCAGATGGCCCCTGGAACACCCGCCCTGATGGGTCAGCCCCCCCCCGGAGCACCCTTAATTAAAAAAAAAAAAATTAGGCAAAAAAATTACAAAACCAAAAAGGAACTTTTAAAAATCGTCTGTGAATCAATAAATATCTTTCATCTGTAACTGAAAAATGGAGATTTGGTCAGATCGACGAATACTAGCTTGCGTAGCAAGCGTTTCTCGATTGGAAACGCTTGCTAAGAAGGCAAGACGAATTCACGCTACTTATTTTATTATTGACTTCTGAAGATTTTAAGAAAGTAGTCCGTTTCTTTTATACAATACTTACCAGCCCTTTCGTCTGCAATATAGCTAAAAGAGCTGTTATTGAATGAAGTCAAAAAAAAAAAAAAAAAGAAAAGAGTTAGATTAGACCCAAGCGGATTGCCCATGAGGGATTTACAATATTTTCTCTAAATATGGTGTCTTCCACATTTGAAGTCGAACGTGTTCGAGGAGTATCACTTAGAAAATCCACATATATTACAGTGGTGGATCCAGGCCTTGAGATAGGGGGGGGGGGGGGGCCGGTCATCCAGATCCTTAGATAAGGGGTGGGGGGTGGGGGCGGACCTCCTGGGCCCCTCCCCTAGATCCGCCACTGTATTAGGACCCTGTTTCGTTTCGTTTCGTTTCGTATACAGAACTAAGTAATTTTTCAAACTAGCATCGTGGAATTGGATTTTTGGTTTGAAAATGTTGGTACCACAAATATAGATTACTTATACCCAACCTTCACATTCTTTTAAAAGATTCCCGTCAGAGACCCTGAAAACTATGCCCACAATCAGGGGCACATTACCGTCGGGGCCAAATAAGGGAGTGCTCCCTTCCCGGCAATACCTACATAACAAAGAATTTTCCATGCAATATATAATCTACCGCTCGAAAAGAAACGTTAGCTTGCTAATCAAAATAAAACACTTAAACCAAGAATATTTTTCCTTTTAACCAAAGATAAATATCGAAGTAAAAGGCTGAAAGAAAACAAGACAGGGATCAAAATAATTTAGTTCTTTTTTGGTTTTGTAATTTATTTGCCTAATTTTTGTTATTAAGGGTGTTTCGGGGGGTCTGGCCCGCCAGAGAGGTATTCCGGGGCTGTTCCGAAGTGTTCCGAAGTGTTTCGGGCCTGTTCCTGGTTTTACAGACACCCAGTTTTGAGGTTGATGTAGTTAACAATCGCCGGCTCAACTAATCTTTTTTTCCTCTCAGAATTACCGGAGGAAGGCATTCGTTAAACGTAAATGCTAAAGAATTTGTTCCTATCGATTTTCAGGTGAGGACATTTTCACTAATAATAGAATAATACGATCTTAGCAAAACAACATTGGTGGAAATTTTCTCATTTAATTAATTTAATTTAATTAATATTGCTCCTCAGTAATTCCCATGAGCAGCAATCGGATCTCCACCTCCACGCAACGCATATTATCTAGTCACGCTACATTGCAAACAAGAAGAAACAATTAAATTTCAATCACTGTAATCCTGCAATAGCTACTTTCAAAGTATGCTAATTGCTACTGAAGGTCATTACAGCTACGAAAATATAAGTATTTTTTCATACTTCATAAGAAACGATCAAAGCAACATGTCTAAATGTTTACTTGTATATCCACCAGGATCTGTAATGGTTTCTGTGTTTTAAGTTGTTTTTCTTTGCAATAAATCGAGTATTTCTTATTCATGCAATTCTAATACAATGATTGATAGAAACGTAGTGAACATTTTTTAAAAAGTGAACATTGTTTATGATGCAATGATAACAAAAAGATTTATTATTTCGTACTAGCCATGATTTTCTAGTGAATTATTTTCGAAGAAACATCAACATCGACTTACTTTCATTTCAATCTTCTTGATCACAGAACAGTGCAAGCGTCTCCATTTTTGTCCCGCCTAAGCACGATGTGGTCCCGATTGCTTCTCCAGCCCAGCCACGCCCTGTTAAAAAGCGACGCCGAGCCAGACGCTGGAAAAATCACTCCCAGAATCTTCAGCAGCCAAAAGGTATTTTGGTCAAATAGTGAGTCTCTCACGAATAGAACCCTTGTGATTTCAATGAAACATATTCATGAAAAATATATCCAACAGACTCAAATTGAACACTTAATCCTCCCTCCCACTCCCATGTAAAATTTTACTAATCCCTCAAGAATAGAAAAGCCCAGCGACACCAGAGCTCTGCTGCAAAGTATCTTAATATTTCATTTGCTTTGTTTGCTGGTTTAACGGACGAGAAGCAGGCAAGTTACTCTATATTCAAGTTAAGTTTAAACAATGGGAAATGGGAGCAGTTTATAGGAACTGATTTTTGGAAACACTTAACACGGTATACTGCAAGAGAACTTTCTGTGCGCACCCAGACAGTTTCGCGGTGCGTAATACAGTTTATCACTGCATAATTTTTCTCGTAAGAAGCACCATTCTTTTTTAGCGGGGCAAGGGGGGGGGGGGGGGGGGGGGGAGAGTGGGCTTATAGGGGCGGAGGGAAGGAACAAACTTCACGACTCCCAGAGAGTATTCTTACATCAAGCTCCGTTTATGGACTTAAGTACTCGCGACTGAGTGCGTATGATGACACCATACTATAACCTTATTATCAATTCCTGCCATTTTCGATGGCCCCCCTGATTTGAACGTTAGGTGGAAGGGCCATGAACTCTTGGTCTGTCGTGATAACGAAGTGGCTGTATGAACGACGTTGAGCCGCTCACAATGAAATACTTTCCCCCTTTCTTCCTTTTTCTTTAGATTCATTACTTACCGAATAAACGAAGAAGTACAGGAGAAACTTATCCAGAACGTGTCAACATACACTTTTAATAAGTTTTTAATTGGAAGAAAAAGTTTTATTAGTGTTTTCTCGTCATTGTAAATATCATATCTTCTCAATTCTGTTACAATTCTTCTTTCATGAGGCAAATAACTTGTCATTAGGAAGAAAATCTTTCTGCCGAATTATCATGACGGCTCGATGGAAAAACACAGTCGTGATTTTTTTTTTCCTCTTCTGAGTAGTTTTAGAACACAATAGCGCTTTTCTGGGATAAACACTGTCTTTTTTATAAACCAAACTAGAAGAATTTTTATTAGTAAAAGAATTGTGTGTACTAATAAATCATTTATTTTTGGTAAAATTGATGTTACATGTAATTTCTCAGTTTATTTCGTTGTTGTCAATTAATTGCCAACAACGAAATATTAATAATAGAAATTGAATGTCACTAATTTTAAATAGAAACAAGAGTACAGTACTCTCTTGATACAAAATATCCTTTTGTGAACGACTGGCTATGAATTCCGCTCCGGACTCCGACTGCCACTTGATTGCCTAACTTAAACGTGATTAAGGTGAACAGGCGATTGTTCTTGTTTATCTTGTGCTTAAGTAAAATAATACTTGCACGTGTTATAAATCAGAATGTTTACTGGTACATTTTGATCACAATAACAGTAACTACAACAGGATAAATGAGCAGAAATAAACCCAAACAAACGGCCATGGCGACGGCATCACGATTCGACAACCAACTGCTAACATCCACCCCTCCCAGGAAAGTATTTCCCAGCCAGCCAGAGCTGCGGATGTTTCGCGACAGCTTCTCGACACTGAATCCACTAGCCGTTGCCTTGGCGATGTTGCCATGCACACGCTCTTCTATCTCACGCCAGTTGGAAGAGTATGCGAGGGCCTGGATGCAAAATTCCTTCGCAAACTCGACACAATCCTCCAGGAGAACGCTGTATCGATGGGGAGCAGCTCGCATGGCCACAAGCTGCAAAGCGTTTAAACTTATTCCTTTGAATCTACTGATATAAAAACTGCGCTGGATTCTATTCTCGACATCCCTGAAGAGACTGCACTCTTTGCGTATCTTGTACCACCGTTGGTCTTCGTTCTCGATACAAAGCTCGTATTGCCAGCACATCATTTGAGCGGGGATGTCAAAGGGTGATTTTACAACATCAGAAAAATCGACCAAGCCAGTCTCGTCTTCACCCGCGGGAACGCACAAAATAAACCCGTGCCATCGTTTGTTTACACAAATGAATAAATCCATATCCATCAAGTTCCCGGTGGAGGCTAGCTGCTTGATTTTTTTAGTGTCTTTCTTCTTGTAGGCTGATACGACTTCGGCGTCAAAATCGGACAATGTATTGACGTAATAAGCCAATGGTTCTACACTGCGTAGTGTTCCTTCCATGGTTGTCTACGATCAGATACAAAAAAGAAATTATTGTTGGTTTTCACATGACGTCACTAAAATTCAAACTACAAAACTATGGATCCTACTGAGATTTTACTTTCATGATGCATTAGGGCGGCTGAAAACTAATTTTCAAACAAATTTTCGCTTCAAAAGGGTTCTTGGTTTTATAATAAAGTACCCTTGAATTTCTAAGCTTTTGCTTGACGCAGCATTTTCATGACGGCCGAGAGAGCTGTCATTTAGGTTAAAAAAGTGACTTTTTCGAAGAATTTTGTTATCTAATCAGTTCAAGTGTTAGAAAAAGTATTACTTTAATGTTTATGAGTTCCTCTAGGAGTAAATTCACGCTTTTGTAGCAAAACTCGGTAACAGATGTTTCTGTTGGTTTCTGTCCGCCATGTTGGAGCTCATCCGGATGAGCTCCAACATGGCGTCTCCATACAAAGCTCTATAAATTTGGGTAAAACATTTCCTCGGATATCTCGTATACGAATTATTCATTCGACCCAAATCTTGGCGAGGGTCTTTGTATATTTACCTCCTTTCGTTTCCCAGATTCTGGACTTAATCTGTCGAATGGTTTTGATTTTGATTTTGATCTATTTTGGATGGCGTGACACTGAAAACCAGCAATACTCGAGTATTTTAGGGCCGGAGATTTTTCGATCGTTTGCAAATCGTTCTTTCCTATGATGAAGGTTTTTTCTATCGCGACAACGCGAGTGCTTGGTTCAGCCACGCATTGATAGTAGTCAGAGAAGTTTTTCCTACAGCGGATCGGAGCTCAGTTCTGGACTGAACTAGGGACAACTTTACTTAACTTACCAACGAGAAAGAAAGGTAACTTCCCTTCAGCAATTCACTATTTTAAATACTGGTGGAACTAATTATAACGTGTAACTATATATCAAAAAACTATTTATCTGTCCTATACCTCGTTATCAATAATAAAAAAAGAAGGACAGAAGACCAGAACTGTCAATTGAGGCCGAGGCTTATAAGAATTCGAAACTCACGAAAACTGGATATGGCCCCGTTTCTTATTTATTTTATTTTGTTGGTACGTCTGAGTTCAGCATCGTTGAAATTCACCAAATATATGTTTCAATACGCATAAGCTCACCACATAAGTTCAGTGCTCAATTCACTTTAATCAGACCTAGAAATATGGGACATATAATAAGCTTAAGAGCAATTCTCTGTAAGAATCAAGCAAAGTGGGAAATGAAAAATTTTGACCTCCCCTCAAATTTTGCATGCAATTAGATATTGTGGGGGGATGTCTAAAAATGCACTTTGTTTGGGTTGCTACTTCATTGTTGTCATGGTAACATCAATTGTTTGTTGGTGGCAAAATATCTAATATTTAACTCAGAAACTGTTGTAAAAAGTGCAAAATGTGTAGCTCTCTTTCTCAAGTCCATTAAAACGCTACAACCCAAGACTTTAAGCAGATATAACACCATCATTCTAGTTTACATTTGTGTATATTGCTCTTTATTATATCCAATTTGCGTGTCATAAACGGTTAATCAACTACATAGAGTTTCGGCCATTTGAGTTGATGTCTAAAATATGGTTGTCCTTTCCCTGAATTTCTCCAAAAGTACGGCAGTTCCAGAGCTAAAACTAAGCAGGCGGTTTACACACATATCCTAGTTACTAAGCCTGTAAAAATCTCTGCGGAGCGGGCTCTTCTGTTTGCAAAGGCAATTAACGAACAAACGCCAAATTTCAGTTTTTGTATATTTCATCGCAGTTGACAATCTATCTACTAGCCAACAAAATTTCTAAAACACTGAAACTACCTTCAGTAACAAAGAATATTATGTACTGAGTCATTTTATGATCAAAAAATTATTACTGGCTTTCAGTTTTCTAAACAATATTGATCAAAAGAAGGCTTACTTTACGGTTTTCTCTACTTCACCGCTTGAAGCGTAGCATTTACATTCAACGAACACTCGGTTTCTCGAACCATTCTCATGTGTCCGGTTGTGCTGTTTCCCATTGTAAACCATTGTAAGTCTCCTCAGTCACTTACAGCAAGTTATGAAGTGATACAGAAGACGATACAGAAGTCATACACAAGTCCTTGGCAAGCCAAGCCACATCTTGTACACACGCACGCTTCCACTTTGCATTTACGCCGTATTTCTTCATTGGATGCCATCAGTCGCTCCAGAGAGAGTTAAACCTCATTAGGTTTTAGTCATTAAGCCAAGCATTGGAATTATCTACGTATTGAAATCCGAAATCTCGAGTTGAGAAGCTCAGAAAGCTGAACTAGTGGTCACTCTTTTGACATTCCCGTGAACATGCAACCTGTTCTGGTCAGCGGTGTTAATCGCGCAACATAAACAATTTCCGGGAATTTCCGGTCATTTCCGGTAACATTCTTTTCCCCTCACTTCCCGGAGATGATGGGGAAAAAGGATCGCCTGATCGAAGGTTGCATGCAGGGTCAGACGAAATTTTTCCTTCTCAGTGAATGTAATCGTGATTTTTCTACCTATTTGCAAACTTACGGGCTTAGCGAATTTCGAAAAGATATTACCAATGGAGTTGCATGCAGTCCTACCGTGTGCCGTGCAGGTAAGTTCGTTTTATTTTCTATACTCTTCTGTTAAATACTAGGGGGAAACCATCAAGTAACTCCTATGGCCGCTCACCATAGGGTTTGAAACATGTTGTACCAGCACAAATTCGTAACTTGTACTTTGAAATACAGTAATTAGAAAATCTGGAACACCGGAATGCTGGGAACATGGACTTGAAGTATTTAAATATATTTTAACATAGAAGAAAGCTTTTTTTTGACAGAAATCGGCTTTCGGATTCGTACATACATACACTTGCAAGCTAGTTTACTGTGGAATTTTTTTTTAGCTAAAAGCAAGGCAGGTCACTTTTTCCTGGCCCTTGAATATCATGATAACATGAGGAGCATATTGTTTTGTAAGGGCTTCTTTAGGAGTTTTCGATTTTACACTAGTCGACGCAAGTAGCTTCAGAATTTGTTGTCTCCCTGTAGTCTCCTGACACGACTGACTGTCCCTGGGTTCTGGCTACAACAAAGTACTTTAAACGTATACCTGTACTTCAAGTCTCTAGCTTTCGTTATTCGGTATTAGGTGAATGATTGTATTACAACTGATGTTAAATTATCAATCTCAGTACGCATTGCGCTGAAATTATATTGCTCTTATACATTCTCTTGTACTCTTATTCTAGCTATATTTCGCATGCGTGGCCGGCATAAGAGGGATTGAAGCGGGGGGAGGAATTTATGCAAGCGTGATCCAATAGAAACTCCGTGCAGGCTTAGCTACATATCCTAACTTCAGAGAAAGTAGAAGGGTCAGCATTCAAATCAAGGAAAACGAGGAAAAGGTGAGAATGTACCTGCAAAGTGTCCAAACAACATGTACCGCAAGAAGACAAGCCGTCCAAGTAAAGTGTCATTTTGCAAAAGGCTTTGTGACCAATTTACAACCCAAGTAGTGACTAAAAAGGAATAGCCATCTACTGGCAGTTGAAGCCTCTAACGGAGAGTGGAGACAAAATTAGTGTTGCTAACAATACACAAGCTGAGAAATTACAGTCTCTCAAATGACTTCTAGTCTATGTTCCCTAAATTTCCTTGTTCCAAATTTTTGTTTTCCCCCGTAGTACTTTACAGAAGAGTGAAGTAAATAAAACGAACTTTATTACTGGCACGTCAGAGTAGGAAGTCAACTTCATCGGCACCTGCTGAGCCCGTAAGTTTGCAGATAGGTACAAACATCACGAGTACTTTCACTAAGAAAGCATAATTTGGTTTCACTCTCTGAGCAAGGTAGGGATGTAACCTTCGATCAGGCGGTCCTTTTTCCCATTATCTCCAGGAGGCGATGGGAAAAGGATTTTATTTCTACCGGAAATTGTTTATGTTGCATTGATAAACACCGCTGACCAGGAGAGGTTGCATGTTCACAAATATGTCAACGAGTGCCTTTTCAGCTTTCTAAGCTCGGTTTTCGACTTGAAGTTTCGGATTTTATCAAATACGTTTGCAATTCCTATTTTGGGCTTAATGACTAAAACCTAATGAGGTTTAACTCTCTCTGGAGCGACTGATGGCATCCAATGAAGAAATACGGCGTAAATGCAAAGTGGAAGCGTGCGTGTGTACAAGATGTGGCTTGGCTTGCCAAGGACTTGTGTATGACTTCTGTATCGTCTTCTGTATCACTTCATAACTTGCTGTAAGTGACTGAGGAGACTTACAATGGTTTACAATGGGAAACAGCACAACCGGACACATGAGAATGGTTCGAGAAACCGAGTGTTCGTTGAATGTAAATGCTACGCTTCAAGCGGTGAAGTAGAGAAAACCGTAAAGTAAGCCTTCTTTTGATCAATATTGTTTAGAAAACTGAAAGCCAGTAATAATTTTTTGATCATAAAATGACTCAGTACATAATATTCTTTGTTACTGAAGGTAGTTTCAGTGTTTTAGAAATTTTGTTGGCTAGTAGATAGATTGTCAACTGCGATGAAATATACAAAAACTGAAATTTGGCGTTTGTTCGTTAATTGCCTTTGCAAAAAGAAGAGCCCGCCCCGCAGAGATTTTTAGAGACTTAGTAACTAGGATATGTGTGTAAACCGCCTGCTTAGTTTTAGCTCTGGAACTGCCGTACTTTTGGAGAAATTCAGGGAAAGGATAACCATATTTTAGCCATCAACTCAAATGGCCGAAACTCTATGTAGTTGATTAACCGTTTATGACACGCAAATTGGATATAATAAAGAGCAATATACACAAATGTAAACTAGAATGATGGTATTATATCTGCTTAAAGTCTTGGGTTGTAGCGTTTTAATGGACTTGAGAAGGAGAGCTACACATTTTGCACTTTTTACAACAGTTTCTGAGTTAAATATTAGATATTTTGCCACCAACAAACAATTGATGTTACCATGACAACAATGAAGTAGCAACCCAAACAAAGTGCATTTTTAGACATCCCCCCACAATAGCTAATTGCATGCAAAATTTGAGGGGAGGTCAAAATTTTTCATTTCCCACTTTGCTTGATTCTTACAGAGAATTGCTCTTAATGGCAGTTCAGACTGACATACTGTATAAACAATATATACGTACTGCATTGTAATGGCCTGACGTACCGCTAAAATCAGAACTCGACATTTTTCAGTGTACTGTAACGTAGAGCGATGAGAACGTATTTTATGTTGTCATTGAAAAAAAGTAAGTTTATCATGGTCGATCTGCTGTCTAAAATCTATCATTAATTTTGTTTACCGGACGAAACAACAAAATCATTTCATCATTCAACAGCTCACCTCCGTTAGACTAGATTCAACTGAGACTGAATGCTTGTTCTCCGGGGTCGAACGAGTGCGATCAACAAACCAGATGATAAGTCCGATATAGACT
This sequence comes from Porites divaricata, assembly GCA_038088405.1. NCBI lineage: Eukaryota > Metazoa > Cnidaria > Anthozoa > Scleractinia > Poritidae > Porites > Porites divaricata. The sequence goes on from JBBMOI010000004.1 coordinate 23,027,565, forward strand.
CTGTATTGCACTCTAACTTAATGTTTGTAAGTCGTAAAATCGATATACCCGGAAGTACAACATTGTCCCCAGGGTCTTCTCGTTTTCAAATATGGGGACGAGGTTGCCCGGAAGTACTTCTGAGAAGCCTTAGGCGACCGCTTTGCCTCAGTTACCTAACATCTTGGGTTTTCTCGGAAAAGGCCCTGGGACGAGATTGATTCCTTCGCAGCTGTCAAAAACGGCCCTGACACGTTACGTTAACAAGCCTTCAACCAGTTAATTGGCTTGTCTTAGCAGCCTGCGAGTTTCTGGAGCACAAAAATATCAGTCCCAACAAAAAGCGGAAGTTATCCGGCCTTAACTTGCTAGGGCTCACATTTTGAATTTCCGGAGTGAAAATCACTGTATTGCCACAGCATTGTAGCAAACAAAAATCAAATAGTATAAAAGATTCATGATATCTAAGCATTAAAGTAATCGGATCAATTATTTAAAATACAAATTGCCTGTAACAAGAAGTCCGACCCCAAATCAGAAAAAGTCAGAAAGGATATCAGAGAGGAATGGGTTTACAGGGGTTTTGGGAACTTGAACTTTGACATCAGTCAACTTTATCCCAAAGGAAACTAAATATGAAGATCGTATGAATGTAAAAAATTTTCTTTTCACGTTGCTATTAAAATATACGGAATCAAGAAATACAGAGCGTTTTACATGACGTCACGTCAACCAAAACAATAAAATGGCGGCCATGTGGGAGCAGTCTTGTAGAGTTAAACGTTTTTCTTACGGCTGAAAACTTTCCTTTGCTTCAGTAAATTTGCTTAGTTGCTGGCCACCTGAATGAAAATCCTTCATAATTGACTGATTTAGAGTCGCGTCCCGGCGGCAAACGTGAATTTCATTTATTTCATTTCATTTCATTTATTTGTTTTTTAGTCACTCACATTACATAAAAATAAAAAGGTTACAAGAGGTGTTAATTGGGAGCTTATATTAAAAGGCTTCCTTAAGCTATATTACAAAGCCTTACTTGATTGAAGAGTGTGCAGAAAACATAATACTTAAGCGACGGAACGACTATCAATGAGACAACTTTTTCAGGTTATTTTAAACTTGTTTTCGGCAAATTTGTACCGCGTAACCAAGTTTTCCCTGTACTTTTCTCTTATTGTTAATTACTTCAACCAAAAATAGTAGTTTCACTCCAGTTTTAGTCATATGAATTGTTCCGGAGTGTTTTTATCCCCTCAGTGAGAAATTCTCGAATCTGAGTGGGGAAGGGGAGGAGAGCGAGGGGGTGGGGGGGAGGGGGATTTAGTGCCAAGGAATCATTAAAATAGTTAGCAGCTCGTGGCGTGTTGCACCGCGTGATTTTATTGCGATGAGATGTTCTGACTTGTTTTCGGCGAACATCAGAGAATCGATACGATCGGGTGGATCAAGAACAATGGACGCCATGGTGCTGGCTCTGTATCGACTCTGTATTCATTCGATGTGAAGCGAATATAAGAATATTCCCTCCGGTAGTCATTCATTTTAGGAGGAAATTTACATGTACTCACGCAAGCGTCCCAAGTGTTATGCAAGATGTCTGCAAAACGGGTCGTCACCATTGGCCAGCTAATTCAGAAATGTCTCAAGCTGGCTTATTTTTTGCCACAGAAACCATCTTCCTATTCGAAGGGATATAGATTTCTAAATGATAAGAAATACCGCATGTACGATTGCCCACCTAGCTCGCTCAATTTTGATCGTCTTCTGTATCCATTTCGTCATCTTCCTGCCGCGGGGAATGAGATTCCCATAATAATGGAATGCAAACCGCCAGAATATTTACAACAACACTGGAGAAGATGGCTTCCTGCTTTTCCTCCACCTGTTATTAAATCGCTGGACGAAGGACTTCAAGATGATGATATCCCAGTGATCACGACAGCCGCGTTACAAGGCATCCCCGAAGAAAAGCACAGCGTACATCCCGACATTTTGTACAAGCTTCAGCTTAAAAGTTCGATTCAGAAAGTTGGAGTTCTTTGTCCAAAGCACATGGATATTAACTCAGTTTCTTTTCCCTGTGCTGTGAAGGCAGACTTAAGTTCCGGTGGTCGCGGGAACTGGCTTGTTAAGAACGAGAGTGAATTATCGGCAACCTTGAGACATATTCGGGGGGTTTGTGAGTGGAACGATGGAGTTGTATTTGAGGAATTTATCCCTAGTGTCAAAGAAGTTCCTAGCTTTCAGTTTTACCTGCACAAATCTGGGGAGATATTTTGGGTGGGAACTACGTCTGGCGGTTTTATCAATCGGTTTGCCTGGATTAAAGGAACAGTTGACTGGGACAGGCAAGATGAATACAAAGACCTTGTCCATGAAGAATTCACCTTGCCAATTAAGAATTATCTTTTAGACCATGGTTATTTTGGTCTTGTCACTTTTGAGGTTTTATTCACAGACCACGGCAACTACCTTGTCGACGTGAACCCAAGAATTGGGGGCGACACAACACATTTGTTACTGGCACGTCACATTGCGTCAGAAATTGGCTTCAAGCATTCAGCAATATTTTGCAAAAACAAACACAAAAATATGACAGCTGAAATGTTGGTTGAGAAGGCAGACCAAAACAATGGTAAAGGCGAGTCAATCATCGCTGTACTTTCTACCATGGACGCAGACAAAGGCTGTGAATCATATCTGTCTATTTTTGCCAAGAGCCCTGAGGAAGTGCAACAGCTTTTTCATCAGCTGAACAATTGATACTTACTCAGGTGTGAATATAGACCTTTTTACCGATACGGCGGCCATGTTGAATTAATTCGATTTAAGGAGTATTATAGGATGCCCAGGGGGCATGAGCGCATTTCGTTTGTATTTTCGAGCGCTTTTCGGGACATTTTTTCTTAAAATTTTCTTAGAATAAGATTGTAATGGGAAAAAAGATCCTTGTGCCGTGTTTGGATGTAATAATGATCGCCTTTTTCTAGTTTAGTATTAAAAATATAGTCTTTCACTGTATATTTCTTGGGAAAAGGGCGATCATTATATACATCAAAACACGGCACAAGGATCTTTTGTCCCATTACAATCTTATTCTAAAAAAACTTTACGAAAAAATGTCCCGAAAAGCGCTCGAAAATACAAACGAAATGCGCTCATGCCCCCGGGCATCCTATAATACTCCTTAAATCGAATTAATTCAATGTGGCCGCCGTATCAGTAAAAAGGTCTATTGCCATTCATGTAGTAATGCAATTCTTTAAGTACACAAATTTATTTAACATGTCATATGGTAAGTGGGTAGAATATTATCATGAGGAGGCCACTCCATTTAGTATCCACCCCTCCCCCCCCTTCCCCCGTGGTTGAGATTTTCTGAGGGGTTCTTCTAGGGGGAGTGGCTTTTGCGCACCTTTTATCTTAAGAATATTTCTGAGAGGTATGATCTGTTTTTCTCGGGGAGTATAGTCAACTTACAACAACGTCTGTCGTTGGGGGGAGGGAGGCTGTGGCTGGTAAATGGATGAACTCCTAGTGAGAGTGGTCCTGAATGGAACTTCAAAAGTAGGTTGAGTTTGATCGTCCGGGTGAACATAGTCCTGAATTGTACTGTTGTTGTTGACAGTGACTGACGTTTCGACAACCTGTGCGGTAGTCATCTTCAGAGTCAAAGTGAGTTGTATCACATCAGTAGATGGTATTATGTACTCTGGTTATTGATCTGATTGGTCAATAAAGTCAAGATGTTATTGGTCGTCTGTCAGTTAAGCCGCGGTGTTATTGGTTATGAAGACTTGTAATCAGTAACTGTTGTCGAGAATGCCTGGCTGAGATCTCAACAACCTGTGCTGTAGTCATTTCCATATGAATTAAAGTGTGCAGGGGAACCTTCCTTTGGGACACCTCTATTTAAGATACCGTACACCTCCATTTTGGGGACACAAAGTTTGGTCCGAGAAAAATGTTCATATAATCTTTGTATCTGTTACCTCTATTAAGGGTATATCTTTATTCAGGGGAAAGGGACACTTTTTCTGGGTTCCAAAACCTGGGTTTAAGCTCCATTTAGGAGACACCTTTAGTTAACACCTGAAAAGTGACTGAGCACAAAAAGTGTTGGTAAGTTTAAGTACTGTATTTATTTGAATAAGTGCCCAACATTGAATTAGCGCCCACCTCGAATAAGCACCCATCCTAAAGGTTGAAAAAGTTAATAAGCGTCCATCCTCACATAAGCGCCCACCCCACCCTCTCACCCTCAAACTCAAATAAGTGGCCACCCCCACTCCCATTCCCCTACCACCCCTGTGAAAAAATGAATAATTACTAGAAGAGACTTTCCTGAAGCTGGAGTTTTCTTCAGAGTACCGGTATTTTACAAAAACCTTGCTTTGTTACATCTTTGTGTTTTGTTGCAAAATAAACATACTACTCTTGCTGAAAATGGTGAATATTTTAATAAGTGCCCAGCCTCGAATAAGCACCCAACTTGAATAAGCGCCCACTCACAAGGTCCAGAAACTTAATAAGCACCCAGGGCAGTTAATTGAATAAATTAAACATGGTATATGCAAGTCACACTGACCGCAGCTTTTACAACATGAACTATCTCACTTAAATCGAATACTTCATTTGTGGCAATTCATATTGCAGAGATAAGTTGATCATGATTTTTCAGATATTATGTAGCTGCTTGAAATAATGACTGCAGCAGATTTCAAGGCAGAATAAAAAAATGTTTTGATTTGTTAGTCAATTATGAACAAAACCCAACCCAACCTCCATTCACAGGACACCTCTATCCAGGGGACACTTGCCTTAATTGGTTCCAAGGGTGTCCCCTGAATAGAGTTTTCACTGTATCTCATCAGTTGATGGTATTCTAGCTGTCAATAACAGTCACATTCAGGTCAATAAATTATATACTTATACCCACATGTTTGTATTCCACCCACTTGCATAAAATGAGAATTTATAAGAATATGGAGGGTGAAATTTGTAAAATTTCAAGAAAAGTTAAGATTATAACAAGAATTTAGTTTTGTGTGCTTTAAATTGGTAAATACAACAATAAAAGATAATTTGGATTTTAGTAAAAAATATTTGATTAAATTCTTCTTTTATCAAAATAAAGGCAAAACTGACCAAAACTAGCCAAACCTGAGCAATGACAACCATGCAGTACTAAACAAAGTATCACCGCAGTACACTTTAGAACAGAAAATCATCGTGCAAGAATTTTTTTTGCTTTAATTAACATAGGCACAAATAAAATATAAAAAAGAATATTTATAGCAGAGAGAGTTGATTGTTTAATAGTTTGTAAATTTGTGGTTGGAAGACTGATCTTGTGTGCAAAGTTCAAAATTAATTAACTAAGCTAAGGGCCTGTTTACATGGAGCTTGGGGACCCCAGGTAGGTGAGGTAACCCGCTTAGGTGGGGTAACCTGCCAGTCCATATAATCTCTCCATTTAACTTGATATTGTTGATATGATAGGCTGGGGTAATCCACAAGGATGGGTTCTCCGGTTCTCCGGTCTGCCAGACCAGTTAACCCTGTCATATTGTTTTGTTTACACCTAATGATTATTGTATTAATGTTGTCATACCAAAAAACAAAAAACAAATAAATGTATGTAATCAGTTAATTATAGCCATGCAATTTAAGTCCTTTTATTTTGCTACATGTAATTCTGAAAACACTGCAGCTGAACGATAATGGAGTTATTATAGGTGAATTGGCCACTTCAAAGATTTTTATGCTTCATTCTTTTGTTGGTCAAAAATAGGCAGTAGGCCTTTTTGAGAAAATACCATAATACTCTTTGTTGTCCTTCCAAAATTTTTGCATTATAAGCATTGTTTTCAGTTTCTCTTGGGGCAATTGGAAGTCTCAATAGAAACTGAAAACAAAGTTCATGCAAAATTTTGGAGTGACATCAAAGAGTATTATAGTATTTTTGAAAAGGCCTATTAGAGGCAAGTAGTGGCCATTAAATATCTTGAGAAAGTGCACCCTGGGATGGCAGGGTTGTAAGATTGCATGTAAACACAAGTTATTTTTTAACCCCACCTGAGCAGGTTAAATCACCTAATATCATCTAAACAGGAGGTGTTTGCCAATGTTTTGTTGTTTCTTTTTCTGCAGCCCATATCTACCCACAGATAATGATCAGGAATTTCTATCATCACCACGGAGCTTCTATTAATAACCTCTCAAAATGTCATTCCCCACCCCCCCCCCCCCCCCCCCCCATCTCTGTGCAAAGCCTGGGCGTTTGACCACATCACTTGTGCCTGCATGGGAAGTGGGTAATTTGACTATTGACTACAGTATTACCTGGGGAGGTAGGGAATTTGAACCAGAAGTGTCAAGTTACATGCATGTGTTTTTGAAGGTACTAGAAATTCAATTGTCAATTAAGAGCGGCTGTCTGTAAATATCGAGAACTTGCCGTCAAATGGAAATTTCGAAATTCTTCATATTCAGTCAGAAAAAACCCTTTGGTGAAACGTTTTCGAAAATCACAATCAAAGTTCCTAAAGAGTTTTCTTTTTCGAGAAAACCGGCAAAAAGTGAAAAGCTGCCCCACGCCATATAGTCGCCGGTCTAAAACCTTTGAATTAGACCATTTTCAAAGCCCTCTGGAAGAAAGACGGTTGGAGGAAACAAGTTCATCCTTGGCAGGTAAGTAAGGCATCCCAGTTACAATAGTCTGTGGTAAAAATATTGCAAGGTAATGAATTTTTTACTCGGTTAAAAAACGCCCGAAGATTCCTTTCTTCAGCACTTTCATAAACAATTAAATTTTGCAAAACTTTGAAGGAAAAAGTCACGGCTTGGTACATGGAATTTTAGAAGAATTATTACACCTCAGAAAAGCCTTACTGTTGTAGTGCAACTTATAAAAAATCCAGCTTGGGCAATTAAAAAGCAACCTGCCGAGAGAGGTAAACGCGCAGTTCATTTTCGATGTTTTTTTGCACAAAATTTTCAAACAGTCACGCAACCGAGGGTAACACAAACTCCATAAACTTATATTTAATGTGCCCAGATATGCATATTTTTTCAATGAAGATGAATATAATGTAATATAATGTTCTATAATGTAGCACCTAATGAATATTTAAGTCTTCTATTGCTTTTTTTTTTTTAATTTTAACGTATAAATGGAATAAGTGAAAACTGCCGGGTTGAATTTCAAGTGCAGCGTCAATACCTACATATTTCCATACTGGCTTAACGAAAGCAGAAACTTGAAAATTCATGCACAGTATCTCAAATCAGGAATCTTTGATAAAATGCATCTGAAAGTTTGTTTCATTCGATAAAAACCTGTTACTGAGGGGCTGGAAGTTGTTAGAGTTCAAATGGGAAAAAACTGCGTTTGGCGAACCAAACAACAAAGGTCTACAAATGATATCGACACCAACCAAGGTACTAGGTACTCCTTTTTTAATTTATTTTTTATCAGTGACCCAGGGGGAAGGTCGCCCTTAATGCGCTCTTCCCACCTGGTCGATAAAATGTTTTAAATCTATTACAAATTGTTAAATTCTTGACACAAAATGTTCAGTACAAAAGTAATATAGTTAAAACAAACAACTGAAGAGCACTCGCCTCTTCATAAAATACGCCATAAAACCGGCCAAGAAAGTAGTCAAAGTTTCCTCTTGTGAACGTTACAGGCAAATTTATCATCAGTGAACTCAGAGGAACAATTTGAAGTACGTCATTACCTGAGTAAAACCTTGCAACTCTTTACAAAGAGTACAGGATCGGCCTCTGAATGGTTCTTTTCTACCATCTATCTCTCACTTGTCGGTCTATTCCCCACCGTAGGGCACACAAAAAAGGCCGTAATTCCCACCCCGGGAATTTTCATCAAGCGCAAAAATGCTGTTTCGTTTAAAAATTTATGTAAAAAATATAGAGAACCTGACTTACATTGCATCAACAAAAAGACGGAATACCCACACTTTAAAAAAGAAAACGAACAACCGGCGTTATTGTTTCACGCGGCCAGAAATACTTCATATACACCCACATACACACACAAGAAAACAGTACAATGAAAAGTTTGTTTTATTTGCCCACGTTCACTATACCCCCACCCTCACTATACCCCCAGCCCTCGGGCCCGAAGCTCTGGACTTTTCCCGCAGGCTGCCTCGGGGACAGATGGTAGCAGATAAAAAAGAACAAGGTTTTTAGGGTTTTGGTCATTTGGGTAAACCATTTGATAGCCAATTGTGCGTGTGGGACAATTATTTTGTAATTAGCACGGCGTAGAGAGCAAAGTATTCAATACGATATCGTCTCATCGAAGTTAAAAAAAAGACAAGAAAAGGACTGATGCCAGAGGGTACTAACTCAGGTGTCCGTTAAAGGTATCCAAGTTAGCTGGATAAATTGTTAACGAGAGAAATGGAACTTTTTCGCCTGTAAATCAGCTCGTATTTTTAAATAGATCAAGAACCCACGCTGAAACGAAACATCTGGAGCGAGGGTGAAAAGGAGATTTGCCACGCCCTATGAACGTGTGAGACCCACGCGCGTGCGAAAATCATACAACGGCATAAAAAAGGACCGGCTGTTTTACAGTCTCGGAAATTCTGGTAAATGCTCATCGCATATTCCAACTTCAAGGGGAGTAAATTCGAAAACATCAGGTTTGCGTTTTAATCTGAGGGAAAAGATTTAGAAAATAATATATGCGCTTTGCATGTTTACCCATTTTTGACCAAATAAATATTGTGTTTTCCCGTTTTCCAATATACCGGTCCAGCCTGGACAAAAAAATATTTAACACAGCACGTTAATTCAAACTTCTACGTTTTTAATGTGGAAATGGCTTAAGATAAACGTCCACGCGAGAGGGCGGAGAACAGCAAGAGCGGCTGCGAAGGAGACGAAAACCAAGAAAGAATGAGCTAAAACCAAGAGAAGATAATGACTCCGATCAAGTCTCTAGCCAACCTCGTTGCAGAAAGCGTTCATGTGTAAATGACATTTCATGATCATGATTCATTCCGAATAGTGTCTTCTGTTGTTCACGTGTTTGCTATGGGACGAGCCAGCCATTTATTTTGGGCTTAGGAGGGGTGTTAACAAAAACGGAAAACAAAATCATGCACAAGAAAAGAAGGAGAAAAAATTGGTACACAATGGAGCATGGGAAAACGTTTATGTCTCACCCATTTCTGGGATTTGTTTAACGGGAATGTTAGAAAGGAAATTCTCATATTTTTAATCTTATTCGAATGAAAAGTGTTGAATAGACATAATTTCGTCCTCCCAGCTTTAAATAATATTTCTCACATTGCCGAATCTCCGTAAATCTGCAATGAAAAGATTTCCAGGTTAAGCCCTGGATCAACTCAATTTGTTTTGGCAATGTGTCTAAGCAATGCCTGTTCTTGAAAGTGTCCAGGAGCGTAAACTGACTTCCAGTTTAATAAATCGCAAAAATTGCCAGCTTTTTCGTACGGTATCAGCCCTGTCTTTTATACATTTTGTTGTAGACCAGTGTTCGTATGACAAAAGTTTAGCCCTGTCTTTTTAGCGCTTTGTATCCTTAGTTTTTGTTGAAGTGGTATTTGTCAATGTGCAGTTTAGTTTCGCCGCCTTACCAGCCATTTTTGTTTCATGCATTTATTAGTTTTTTCCTCCTCTGTTTTTCCTTGCAACCTCCATTTCGAAACGTCGGGGTAAATTTTGACCGTTTATTTTTACCGTCATTTAGCCATTTTTCGATTGTACATTTTAAGCATTGCTGGGTAATTTTCCCCTATTTCTCCCGCTTTCCACCCTTTTAGAACTCCCATCACACGCCCTTTCCTCTCCCATCTCCCAAACCCCTCCCAGTGGTCCCACCCCTTATTAGAGAGATTAAAGGAGCTGTGTCACGAAATTCAGCCAAATAAGAAAATTACAAAATGCCCGTTAAATTAAGAGAAACATAAAAATAACCGCTTAAAACATTAAGGGAAGGTTAAAATAACATAACAGAAACAACAGATGCTACGGATGGGCAAAACTGAAGAAGATTGAAACGGATTGAAATTAGGGTTTTTGAAAACTGTTCAGCCTAACAGCTTTTCAAAGTTGATCCCTACTGCTTGCAACTTAAAAAATAATGCTCAGGAGACATATTTGTTTGTCTCGGATCTCTGATTTTGTCATTTACCTGTAATTTCTTTGCTTACTTTAAGTTCCATAGCGATTTAGGGCGAGTAATTGGTAAAATTAAACAAAATTAACTGGACTACCGTGACACAGCCCCTTTAAGATTCACGTTTACGCCAAACGGCAGGCGTGAATTTTTACCACGTGACCAAGTTTTCCCCTTATTTTCCGTTTACTCTTTATTGTTTCTAGACAAAAATAAGTTGTTTTATGTCAGTTTTAACAATAGGAATCTTTCCGGACTGTTTTTATTTGCTTATTTTCTATTCTGAGAAATTCTCAACTTGAGTCTGACGTTTCCCGTTTGCGGCAAACGTGAATTTGTACCACGTGATCAAGTTTTCCTCTTATTTTTCGTTTACAGTTTATTGCTTCTACACAAAAATAAGTAGTTTTATGCCAGTTTTGTCCACAAGAATCGTTCTGGACTGTTTTTATCTGCTTATTTTCTATTCTGAGAAATTTTCAACTGACGTTTGCCGTTTGCCGTATGCCGTAAACGTGAATCTTAATCTCTCTAATCTCTCTATTCTCCCGGGCTTCCAACCCCTTCCACCTCCACTAAATTCTTCGTTCATTTTCGCTCCGCTTGTACCGCAAATCCTTTGTTATTCCATTCTTGCTTAGAAGTTTTATTTTTTAGATTTCAATAGAGAACAGAGAAAGCCAGTTGTTCCATTGTTAATGTTAAGTAACAGAGGCTTGCCTAATTATAACTTGTGAGAAGTTACAGATTTTGAATGAATCTGGAACCAGTTTCAAATTAAAAACCCATGGAGATTAACTCCATATATTAAAATAGAATACAACAACTGTTGCTAGAGGTACTAAGGTCGGTGACTCTGATTTTACTAAACTTATGAAGCGTGGGCTGTGATAAAAGGCTATGAATATAAGTAATATACTTGTACAGTTGTCGCGAAAAAAAAACTTCTGCAAATAAGAGCGGCTGAAAAAAATGAAAGAAATTGCTCAGCCTCTACTCTCCCTCCGCCTCTCCAAATAAAATGCCCCTTTCCTAATAAAGTAGCTATAGCCTGAGATCACACATTTCAAGATTGATACGCATTTAACACGGCAAATGATCTTTCAATCAGCTCGTTTAGGAAACTCATATCATTTACCTTTTCAATTCAATGTTTGTCTGAATCTTAGTCCGTTTTCTTTCCAGCAATTTCTATCTATAAAATACACCCAACCACTCAAAAAATTTATATCAATTAAATTGAATTTCAAAATATATATATTTTGAAACAAGACTCCTTACTTTCCTCAGCATTGTTGACATTTATGGAAACGGCCGTTTGACCTTTCAGAGCTGGTTCATTGCGATCGCCCTCATCTAACTTTCTAACTAGTCAATTCATACCAGAGCAATAAAAGACTCGATCAATCTTTCGATTTTACATGTAAAAACTATTTTTTCCTGATCACCGCGAAAAAATGTAAGTCAAGACAAGTTTTTGGAGTTTGTGTTAACCTCGGTTGCGTGACGGTTTTAATGTGCGTTTTATGCAAAAACATCGAAAATGAACTGCGCGTTTACCTCTCTCGGCAGGTTGCTTTTTAATTGCCCAAGCTGGATTTTTTATATGTTATACTACAACAGTAGGGCTTTTCTGAGGTGTAATAATTCTTCTAAAATTCCATGTACCAAGCCGTGACTTTTTCCTTCAAAGTTTTGCAAAATTTAATTGTTTATGAAAGTGCTGAAGATAGGAATCTTCGTGCGTCTTTTAACCGAGTAAAAAATTCATTATCTTGCAATATTTTTACCACAGACTATTGTAACTGGGATGCCTTACTTACCTGCCAAGGATGAACTTGTTTCCTCCAACCGTCTTTCTTCCCGAGGGCTTTGAAAATGGTCTAATTCAAAGGTTTTAGACCGGCGACTATATGGCGTGGGGCAGCTTTTCACTTTTTGCCGGTTTTCTCGAAAAAGAAAACTCTTTAGGAACTTTGATTGTGATTTTCGAAAACGTTTCACCAAAGGGTTTTTTCTGACTGAATATGAAGAATTTCGAAATTTCTATTTGACGGCAAGTTCTCGATATTTACAGACAGCCGCTCTTAAAACTCCTGTGAAGTCCGGAAAATTCACCAAAGCCTATTTTTTTTGAGATGGCAATCAGCAAAACATTTCTTCTTTGGGTGAGTGGCATTTGACCACTACATTGGGCTAAATTATGTAATGAGAATTTGAACAAGCCTGTTTTACAAAAGTTCGAACGCCAGGCTCCTTGATCCTCATTTTTTCGCTTATGGTTCAGTCAATTCCAAGAGTACCCATTCTCTCTAGGCATTTGTCGGGCATTATTGTCAATCTTTGGGAAAGCCGCAAATGGCCCATGGTGGGGTCGGGCATACAAAAACCCCATTGTGGGGCTTTAAAAAGTGTGCGAATGCCCCACCCCGGTACCACATCAAAATTGCATTTTCCATAAGCTGCAAATGCCGCATTTATAGGAAATCTGTATTAAATAATCTAATCAAAACGTGTGAAGCACCCTTTGCAAATCGCTCCTAGACTGTGGTTATACTGCAAAAACGATCAAATTGAACTGATTCCGTTTAATAATCACACAAAACACGAAGTTTATATTAGCTTTCAAATATCTCGCAGAGTTTTTCAAGGCCTTTCTGCCCCAACCATATATGCGTTCGCTCTCAAAGAAAGTGTCTTTTCCTTTAAACTCTTCAAACAACGTCATGATTGTGTTTCTTCCACGTGCATTGGTGGGAAGTAGTTTCTTAGACGGATGCAAAGATACTGTGGGGTAGGGTGGTGATGGAGCGAAAACCACACGCATCTTTCTAAAGCATACGCACTTAAAATAGCCTCCCGAACAGATAGGCATATTTTTCAGTGGAATATTGAAAAAGGAAAGATGTCTACCGCTTGTAGAAGAATTGACAAATGCCCAGCCTGCAGCCTCGGGCAGAGCGAGTTTGTGTTTTTTAAGGTCGGTACACACTAGGCGACAAGTTGCAGCAACATGTTGCGGCAACACGGTGCAGCGACAAATCGCTTCGTGCGTACTGGGAAATTTTTGTGAAAATCTCTGTCTCTGCAACAGAATTTTGTAGCAGCAATTGCAACTTGTTGCAGAAAATCAAATCAGACAGAATTTGTGCGACTTGTCGCGGCGACAAAATTCTGTTGTAGAGACAAAAATTTTCACCAAATTTCTCCAGTACACACGCAGCGATTTGTCGCTGCGATGTGTCGCTGCAACATGTTGCCAGGGGCACCCAACGAGAATATAGTTAAAAACCACTTAAACATAGCATTGCTAAACGTATTTTATATTAGTATTTTAACGGTAGATGTAGGCATATTTTTATTCCCTAAAAATTTTTCATCTGTTCGGATTTCCTAGCTGAAAGTCTAGTGATCCGAAAATTATAGGGATCAAAACTTACCTTTTCGAAAATTTCAGCCAAAAAAAAGGCTTCCGAAAATTATAGGTGACCTTTTTAGGGTAAAAGTCCGTTAAAAATAGGCAATTATACCATTTTTTAGACGTTCGGAAATCCTAGGAGAGGCAGGCAAGCAAGAAATTTTACAACAAATGCTCCGAAAATTCTACATCTCAAATCGTCTTCCGAACAGATATTTTCCCGAAAATTGTCGTTGGGTGCCCCTGATGTTGCTGCAACTTGTCGCCGGACCTGTACACACGGAGTGATCTGGTTGCTGCAACTTGTTGCCTAGTGTGTACCGACCTTTAGAGTTTTCGGACAAATTCCTCGCAGCTGGGACCGACAAGATGACAAATGCCCGTTGCATTATCAGTGACCCCCAACCCTCATTAGCGATAGCTAGAAGCAGTAAAATGTACTACACTGCATATAGCTAAGTGAGTTTGTTGGTGCAAAAGGCGGACTATAAATAGTCGTAAGTTCGACCTTTTTGTCTCCAGGGAGAAATGTGTTACGAGGCGTTTCGAACATGTGCAGGACACCCGGGGTGGAAAGGCATTTGAAGAATTTTTTTGTTTGCGCTCTAGGCAGAAATTATGTCATCATTGCTTACATTAAAGGCCAGGTAGGGGGGTTAGAAAAAAGGTGTAGAAAATGATTTTTTTTGGTCTCAAATAGGGTCAGGATTTGGAAAACTGGGCGGCATACCCTCACGAAGAATTCCTAGGAGTACCCCCGGGGAATGCAGTTTTACATATCCCATCAAACCTGTAGGAACTCATATATTTAAATCACAGGTAGCCCAAGCTCGAAATATGAGCATCGGCGAGCATCGGCATTGTGGCGTAACATTCAAAATATAAGGATTTGTATGGGAAAAAAACCTACAGTTTCTGTAACCTACGAAAATGAAAAGAATTCAATAAAAAACAGCTTGCCTTACTTAAAATGTGTGTTACGTCTCTCCTGTGTGGTCCACGGGCCGAATTATGGCCGTTTTATGGGTTTTTATGTAAACGGTTTTCTCTCTATATAAAGGTTTACCAAGGTTGGGCACTCCAGCGAAGCGGCAAACCTTTATATAGAGAGAAAACCGTTTACATAAAAACCCATAAAAAGGCCATAATTCGGCCCGTGGACCACACAGGAGAGACATTTTAAGTAAGGTAAGCTGTTTTTTATTGAATTCTTTTCATCTTCGTAGGTTACAGAAACTGTAGGTTTTTTCCCATACAAATCCTTATATTTTGAATCAACAATGCCGATGCTCGCCGATGCTCATATTTCGAGCTTGGGCTACCTGTGTTTAAATGAACTAGCTTGACCAGTTTAACAGGGAATCAGGGTCTCCTCAAGTCACGCATTCTTCCGCTTCATGCAACGTGGCTTATGTAATACAGGACACTTTCAAACATCCACGATGTCTTCAAAAGATTCAGTCACCACAGTCGGAAAGTTGATAAAGAAGTGTCTCAAGGAGGCTTATTTTTTGCCGCAGAAACCGTCGTCGTATTCTAAAGGATATCGATTCCTAAATGTTAGCAAATACCGCACGTACGATTGCCCACCTAGCTCGCTGAATTTCGATCGTCTTCTGTATCCATTTCGTCATCTTCCTGCCGCGGGAAATGAGATTCCCATAATAATGGAATGCAAACCGCCAGAATATTTGCAACAACACTGGAGAAGATGGCTTCCCGCTTTTCCGCCACCTGTAATTAAATCGCTGGACGAAGGACTACAAGACGATATTCCAATTGTAACGGTAGCACCGTTTGAGGTCATCTCGGAGGAAAAACAGAGCGTCCACCCTGATATTTTATACAAACTGCAGCTCAAGAGTTCGCTCCAGGAAGTCGGAGTTCCCTGTCCCAGGCACATGGATATAAACTCAGTTTCTTTCCCCTGCAATGTGAAAGCCGACTTGTCTCAAGGCGGGCGAGGAAATTGGCTGGTCAAAAACGAGAGTGAGTTATTTGCAACGCTGAGACAAATCCGAGGGGTATGCCAGTGGAGAGATGAGATTGTATTCCAGGAATATATCCCTGGGGTCAAAGAAGTTCCTAGCTTTCAGTTTAATCTGCATAAATCTGGGGAGCTTTTTTGGGTGGGAACTACAATTGGTGGATTCAATTCAAGTGGACTCGCCTGCATAAGCTGTTCAGTTGACTGGAACAAGCAACAGGAATACAGAGATCTTGTCTACGAAGAATTTACCATACCAGTTAAAAATTACCTTCACAAGCATGGCTACTTTGGGCTTGTGACCTTCGAGGTATTAATCACAGACCATGGAAAGTATCTCATTGATATCAACCCAAGGATTGGTGGTGATACAACACATTTACTACTGGCTCCTTATATTGCTTCAGAACTTGGCCTGAAACATTCCAAAGTATTTCTTAAGAATAAGCACTTCAACATGTCAGCTGAAAAGTTGGTTGAGAAGGCAGACCAAAGCAATGAAAAAGGCGAGTCAATTATTGTTGTACTTTCTACATTTGACGCAGACAAGGGCTGTGAATCGTATATGTCCATTTTTGCCAGGTGCCCTGAAGAGGTTCAACACCTCTACCATCAGATAAACAACTGATGATTATTAAATGCTGGTTTTCACTAGCGATGGAGTCTTAAGCGGAATTTGAAGAAATGGAAACGTTCTGATTTCTCTGATTCCGATTCCGTCTCTCTTATGACTCCGCTTACGACTCCGATTTTTGATTTTCACTAAGTCATAAGCACTCTTATGACTCTGCTTACGACTCCGACTGCGACTCTGTCGCTGGTGAAAACCAGCCTTAAGTGCGAACGTGAGTTTTATAAATTATATCAAAATTAACGGCATGTAAAAATATATTTGTCCATTCATGTATTCCTTAGGGCTGTGCAAAAAGAAATTTACAAAAACTGCTGTGACACTGACCACATAGAAATCTAACGTTTAAAAAAGACCAAGATATCCCTGGAATGACACAAATCTTTCTAGATGTCATTGTTTAGTATGGCAGGGTGCAAAGAAAATCATTTTTACAGCTGGCCATTCAGGCAAGCTGAAGCCAATATTTACTAGCGCAGACGTCATTTCAACTACATTGTAGCCCCAAAAATGTTTTGAACAGTAGAACTGATTTCACAGTCTAGTTCTTCTGTTATTCGAATTCCTAAGAAAACATCACTTGCCCGTCGAGCAAGTTAAAAACAGAATTCACTTGCCCGATAGCAAAATCCACTAGGCCTGGGCTATCGACACTACTTTCTTTGTAGGGTGTGTGCAGTGGTCTCCTTAATTCAGGGGTCAGTTTGAGTTTGAGCCACATCCACATTGGTCTCCTTTTGGGGTTTAATTTAAATTTCTGACAAGCATCCCCATCACTATTATATGAGAGTCTCCCTGGGACTTACAACAGGGGGCCGGGGAAGGGGGGCTTAGAAGCGGCAGTTTAGAACCTTTTTGAACCTGATGCTGCTGCCTAGCTTGCCATTTAAAATCCACTTTAAAATGTATTGTGTTGTGACCGATAAATTAAATTTGGCATGGCAAGAGCACAAATGAAATGTCAGGAGCCTAAAAGGCCAGTTCCACTGTACTTAATATACAAACACCACTGAAATGTAATGATGTGCATATGTGTATTTATAATTGGGTACAATAATAATTATTATGAATAATGGAAATACAGCCTGGCATTGCCTCTCAAGATAAGGAAACTATTTAAATGGAGGAAATTCCTTTAGTCACTAACTCAGTGTATATTTTGTGCAATGTTTTTATATTTAAGTACCGGTATACAGGGTATTTGTCACTAAGATTTCAAGTTGCCTGATAAATACAACAAGTAAACAGAGAATTACTCCGCCTCAGTCTGTTATATAGTTTATTTGGGTTTTTTTCCTCTGAAAATAGCTGGGGGTCATGTTCACATAGGTAGTGGGAAAAAATTGCAGGCCCGATTTAGCTGCTATATAGCTCTCAGCAGCAGAGAAGTCTCAGATTTCTGAAATGTCTCCATGAGAAATCAGAAACTGAGGCTGTTGTCAGCTTTCATTGTGGAAGAGATAGGTGCATTAATGGCAAGAATTGCCTGAATGTTTGAATTGCTGGCAAGAATCGCAAAGGTTATTGGTGATTTTTTTTTTGTCTGGGGGGGGTGGGAGAGGGAGAGGCAAAGAATTTGTGGGCTTGATTTATTTTTTTTTGAGGGAGTTTAGTTTAGTTTGGTGCACAACATGGCTGGTAATTAAACCTGCACATTTGATGAGCTGAGGTCCACTTAGCTAGGGCACTTTCCAGAAGTCTGCATACTGGCTTAAGTCAAAGAGAAGTGAGTTAGGAGAAAACAGTGAGGTGGCAACTTTTTTCCTGCCATTTCCCATTTCATGACAGCTCTCCAATATCTGAACACCCAGGGGGAAGGTCCTTTAATCCATATATACACAGCTATTTCGAGAAAGGTTGTCGGAAGAAGTGCACGCGACAAACCCGAAAGGTATCGCGGGTGGTTTTGAGTTCGCTGTTCTTGAAAGAAATTTGAAAGAATAGCACGAGAGACCATATGGACATAGGTTTGCGAATGCTAAAGGAAAGCAGTAAAAGTAGGTTCAGTAGCTACAGTGTCAGGGACAGAGTATTGATTATACCCCATATTACCTTTCGGGATTGTCGCGTGCACAATTTTGCCGACAATCTTTCTCTAAATAGCTTTATATGGGCTAGTTTAAGGTATGTGCTACCTGATAGGGTATAGTTGTTGAGGGTCTTGATCCTAAAATAGGATATCATATTATTTTGTACTGCCCTTGTTGGTGGTGAAAGAGCACTGTTATATATTGTATCAGCTAATTTTTAATAAGTGCATAATTTTAAATTCCCAGCTACATCAGAGAAACAAATTTTCTGTTAAAACTAAACTTTACCTTTGAGCTTAATTATATAGGGAAAGTGATTCGAGGAATATTTCTGTGTTTCCACTGAATTCTTAGTTTTTGTTTTTGCCTTGAATCTCATTTTTCTGGTTTTGGCTTTGAACAGGGTATCAGTTTTCGTTTGTCTCATCCTTAAAAAAGGGTAAAATTTTACAATGTAGGACCCTGGGCAGCACACCCCTATCCAAAATTTATTGGATCTGGAGAAGGTTTATTCTTCTCTCTTTTTCCAGAAAAGGTTAGGCCTGGCATTCTGCATCTAGAATTGCTTAGTCATTTTTCTTTTTTTTGTGCTAATATCCCAATCCTGCTATGCATATATATAAGTGCATATAAGTATTTAGAAGTAGACTGTAATCTGGCAGGAAATTTCTGAATAATAGTGGAAATATGTTTACACATAGCTAGGCTTTAATGGTAATCTGCCTAGGGGTAATAACAAAGTTTATTAGTGAATGATTTAAACCAAGGAGATATTTACATTATTAATTTAAATTATTTTTAAGATTATTGTGTTACTGTCACCTCAACTCATATAGTATATAGGGCTACACTCAACCATACGAACTGTCTGACCCAAACATAACAATGTTGGAATGCAAGCTGACAGTACAACTCCCCCAGCCATGATTTGATCCCTATGTGGGTAGACTAGGTAGGTAAATTATTTGCTTCATAGTGGAAATGCAGTCTACAGGTAAGCCAAACATATAGCAAGGGGCACACATACCCCAACCCATGGCCTGG
This sequence comes from Porites divaricata, assembly GCA_038088405.1. NCBI lineage: Eukaryota > Metazoa > Cnidaria > Anthozoa > Scleractinia > Poritidae > Porites > Porites divaricata. The sequence goes on from JBBMOI010000004.1 coordinate 23,046,834, forward strand.
CCAGTAACTCACACATAAGCTTAGCCAAATCACCAGGCAGTGACAGCCATGGACAGCTGTTTTGCCCCCAGGAAGGGCACATCAACATGGCATAGCCATCGGCAACTGCCTTGTGGTTCCCAGCCAACAGCTCCCACACTTAATGTGTTGAGCTGGAGCTTAAAGGAGTGCTTTGCAATCACCTCGGCAGCTAAGGGTCTTTGACAATGGTTCGCCTGTTCATAGACCCAATGGCTAATATATGCCATGCTGATGAGCTCCAATAGAGGCAAAACAGGTGTCCATGGCTGCCACTGTCCAGATGCATGTGTGAAGTACTGGCCAGGCTGTGGGTTGGTGTGTGTGTGCCCCTTGCAAGACCCTCTCTGAAAAGGGGAGAACTGCCATGATAGCAAGGGTGGTGCAGCGGCAAAAGCATTGCCTCTAACCAATGTGGTCTGGGGTCAAATCCCGGCTGATCTTCATCATCCATATGTGCCTTGAGTTTGTTGTTGGCTCACTCCCTTTTCTCTAGGTACTCAAGTTTTCCCGCTCAGTTCTAAAGAAAACTTAGTTGTTGTCTTGGATGTATAAAGAAGGCTTTAAGCAGGGTATGTTCAACTAGTATTTGCTTTCCAAAAGAGAAGCTGTCTAAAATACAAACAAACAGAAAACAAGGTTTTAAAAAAGATTTTCCACAACACTTAAAAAAAATAATATAAAAGAGTTGTCGATTATTCTATTGACGGACCCTTAACTCACCTGAGGCTGAATCAATTTAATTTCAACTTTTTGGACAAGGAAAACTTTCTGCATTGTTCAGGATTAATTGGCATGCTCTCGGCCAATGAGCGTGCTGAAATTTTTAAGTCTGAAATAGGGTCAGGATTTGGAGAACCGGGTAGCAAATCCCCATCCCGGGAATACTCCCCTGGGTGTTTAATCAAGTATTTTTTCCTTGTCATAAATAGGAAAATAAAATTGAGGGTATTGTTATAAACAGGCATTTATTTTAGGGTAGGTTTTTGGTACGGGCGTCCTAAATAAAGTCAGGATTTCAAACCGTCAGTGGCTCACCTATAACCAAATATTGGTTGAGTACACCCCCTCCGGGAACCCACTGCCCACGAATCTTTGTAAAACTTGAGCAATGAACTGAAAACGTATTTTAAAAACTCAGTAGGCATATTGTTCAATTGACTTCTCGAATTTAACCACGTGTAGCGAACGATGACGTATTTCTCTCCACCCGCGAACTCCAACCGCTAAACGATTTCTCTGACATATTAAAAACTGTTTGTTTTGATGTAAAGTTCGAGTGACGCCTCGCGATCTCTCGCGCTGGCGTGTCCAGGATTTTGGAGAAATCATGTGGAAATATCGTTTGGTGGCTTAGTCTGTATTCGCAGGTTACTGAGGTAAACCTCAGCAAACCGAAATGTCCATGGAGAGCAGCCTCCGGGAACGTTGATTATTGCTACATTCTCCATCAATACAATATTGTAATTCCTATTTAAAATCCAGTAACACCTTTAAACCTGAAGAAGACTGGGATGGACAGCAGAAATACTGTTACAAAAAAACAATACTCGTTGTAATATCAGCTTTGCAGGTCTTTGGACATCTCATTTTCAGTAATTTGTTCTGAATATGTTAAGTCTCTTTTTTTATTCACGACAGAGATCAAACGTTGACAACCAGCAGGATCTTTGCATTTTCTTATGGGTTGGTGGAGGGAGGTGATTTGTTACTCAGAAACCTCACTTGGTCCAAGAAATCAGAGGACTTTGTTTTAGCATAGGGCAGGGGCCCGTAACCCGGGGGGTATTTTAGGAATTTTTGGGTGGGGATGTGCCGCTGGGACCCTGGAACCCTTAGCCTATTGGCAGAGCTATTTCAGCTGAATTTTGCTAAACTCCACAAATTCCCCATATCCAAGAGTAGCTTTTAGGCTGAGGTACGTAAATTTAAACTTGCCGATTTAATTAATAAATTTATTTTTATATTTCAAAGTGGCAATTCCCGGTTTCCCTAGTTGATCTTCAACCAATTGATCAGTTTACTGGAAAATGGTAAACTCTCTGATTTATATACCCTATATCCCTGAGTAAACTGCTTGAAAACCATGACCCTTCATAGCGGCACATCATATAGCCCATATATGCCTGTGCACTCCCTCCGCCCCGGGCCCGTAACCCGCAGCCTGGATCAAGCAACTTCCACACTCGTGTCACAGCGTTTTCACCGACCAGTTAGACCGAGTTTGGCGCGAATTTAGAGCATCTTTTAGGTCCCGACAAACAGCTCAGCAAGACCTACAGATCTGAAAAAGGTATTTTTTGCCTTTTAATAACGTTTAGTTTTCTTAATTGCGTTTATAGACGGAGCGGTGTCGCCGTGATATGGGCATCCCTATTCCCAAAACCCTAGTGATATGGGCATCCCCTGTAACCCTAACCCTAACCCTAAACCCTAAACCCTAATCCTAACCCTAACCCTGACTCAAATCGCCAAGGTAATATGAGAAGGGGATGCCCATATCACAAGGGTTTTTGGAATGGGGTTGCCCAAAACGCCGGGATGCCCATATCACTGTATTAAAACAGCGGGGCTTCCTTTTTCGCCGGAAAAAGTGCTCTATGTCCTAAAAGCACCGGTTCGGTGGGCTGGTAAAGACTTAAGGGTATAAGCTATGAGCTGCTATGGGAAAGTGGTCTGGGATACGGTGGGGATTTTTGGTGCCTTAGTTGCAGATGATCGAAACTAATGCTAAGGGAACCGGGGGTTCCCAGCAGCACAAAACGGTTACCCCGCCCTCCCCTCCCAGCTGGGAGTAAAAGACGTCATATTGTCAGTACCTCTGATGGCTATGCAACTAAAAGTTGTGCGCTAAATAAAAACAGGTTTCTGCTTTTTCGAAATATAATCGAGAAAAAGTTCTTCAAAAACAGACCACGTCTGCCTTTATCCATGTCTGGCTCTCCGTCTCGTTCGTGAAAACGCGGCTGCCGGGAGGAATACCACAGGGGCACCCAACGAGAATATAGTTCAAAACCACTTAAACATAGCATTGTTAAACGTATTTTACTATTTAAACGGTAGATATAGGCATATTTTTATCCCCTAAAAATTTTTCAGCTGTTCGGATTTCCTAGCTGAAAGTCTAGTGATCCGAAAATTATAGGTATCAAAACTTACCTTTTCGAAAATTTCAGCCAGGAAAAAGGCTTCCGAAAATTTTAGCTGACCTTTTTAGGGTAACAATCTGTTAAAAATAGGCAATTATACCATTTTTTAGATGTTCGAAAATCCTAGGAGAGGCGGGCAAGCAAGAAATGTTACAAAAAATGGTCCGAAAATTTTAGATCTCAAATCGTCTTCCGAACAGATATTTTACGAAAATTGTCGTTGGGTGCCCCTGATACCATAAAATTCTGAAAATAAACCCCTCCATGTATAAACCCCCAAAAACTCGAAACGCAAAAACCCTTGGAAATCGCCCTCAAATGCAAAGTAAAACAAAGCACCCGAATTTTGCCGGAGTAATAAAATATCTTTTTTATAACAAGAGTTTGTGTAAGTCACCAGGATTCGACTTTGATTTTTACACAGTTGTGGACATTTCAAACTGGATAACGTTTTTAAAATGAGGTTATCATTGATATCAGATTAGTTTTTATCGGCTATTGACCTGGTATTTGACCTACTAGCTGAAGAAAAGACACACTGTTGAGACCTTTTTGTACAATCACGTCCAAATGAACGGCAAAGAAGAAAAAGTGTTCTCTCTGAACAAGGTAATTTTTGCTTCCTACAAATCTCAATTTGGTCGCCTGAAAAAAAAGGAAAACTAATTAAAAGTCACTTTCTTTTTGGGGTCGCGTGAGATAGAAAGGGGGCGCGCAAAGAATGAACATGTCTAATAAGCCAGTTTAATTGTTGCACTCCATGTTTTCTTTTAAAGTCTTCCTTTATTTAGATGTCAATAGACGCCGAAAAGTAAACAAAAGAATACAGGGTTATTTAACTAGCTAAAGATACTTAGAGATTCAGGTTTTGTCAAAACAAAGGCATTTCAGTACAATCTTAGAAAACGAACGTGCCGACGCCAATTCGAAAGATCTAGATCTAGATAGGCCCGACATTCTTCGATGTCTTTTTTGGAAAGCAGCTTTCAAGTTCAGATGGGTAATCATCACTGTGTGAAGTCCTTAGCAATTAGTCCTCCTCCCCAGCTTGCTGTTTGCCGTGCATGTTACGTTCTAAAATTCGAGTTTTGAGTGATAATGAAAGAGAATTCACTCAGTCAGATTACAACTCAAACAAACTTTAAGCTTGGTAATTCATCAGCTACTACAAACGGTGCACCTCAAGATGCTTCGCTGGATACGTTGACATTACTTGAGATTGTGGTGTTGTTAGTTACCCTGGTGGTTGGTTTCTTTGGAAATGCGTTAGTGGTCGGTGTGGTATTGAGTAACCGACAAATGCGCACACGAACAAATATATTTCTAACACAGTTCGCGATCACAGGAATGGGAGTGTGTTTATTTTGCATCCCATTTATGCTAACCACGCTTATCAAGCAATCGTGGGTCCTTGGCGAACCTCTCTGCAAGCTCAACGCATTTGTCGTGCCTTTCTGGTTCGCGTTGTCGATTTTTACGCTTACAGTAATCAGTGTACACAAATACTTTTCTATTGTTCATCCATTGAAGAAGATGATAACGCATGATCGCTCTCTATTAATCATTATTGTGGTATGGCTTTCGGCATTCGCGTGCTCCATTGGTCCTATCCTCGGCTGGACAGAGATAGTATACAAGCCTTCGTCAAGCATGTGCGGGCCTACTTATCCGCACAGCGTGTCAGAAATGTCCCACACTGTGTTTCTGCTGTGCTGTGTGTACTTATTTCCAGTCTTAGCTATGACATTCTTATACTGGAGGATAGCTAGAGCAGTGAAGTTGCATTGTCAGAGGATCCGTGACACGGCTATCATTGATGATCGCGGCATTTTAGCACAGAAAAAGATCATTATCACCCTTGTGTTTGTTGTAGCGGCTTTTGTCGCCTGTTGGACTCCATTCTTTATATATGGTGTTTTAACGCTGGTCACAGACGTCACTTTGTTTTCCCGCCATTTTCTGCGCTCTGCGTACATCTGTGGATTCCTGCACAGTGTGTGCACTCCAATCATACTAGGCGCGCGAAATCCTCGATTTAGAAGAGGATTCAAGGAACTTGTCACCTTCCGAGGAATCAGGAGGAACTCACTCAGTTTTACTGCTGCGAGAGCGGGAAGCCCTCAATGCGAGAGTCCGAGGCGTCCTTCGTCGGATTATTTGGCCGAGAAAAGGTGTTCCGTTTGGTTTCTGTCGAGTCAGAACTCGCTTTTGAGTTTGGAACCTGAACCTACTTATAGAAGAAGAAAATTAAGGTGGATTGAAACAAATCTTTGAGAAAAGTAACATAGATAATTTCTGAGGAAGTCATGACCCCATTAAATTAAAACGTGCTAAGCCTTTAAAAGGCTATATGGTTTGTACTTTCACTGTTAAAAGCCTAAGGTGACCAATGCCCTGTTAGTGTACTAACCTTTATGGAATTTTACATTAAAACAGCGGCTCTGATCAGTTTGAAAACCGAAGCTGGTGTCATTGTTGGCGCCATTTTCCAGCATGATTTAACAAAGCGAAAAAAACTATGTTAAGAAAAACGAAACAACGTTAACGAATTGATTTATACATCTTTTGCCCATGTTTACACTTACTACTAAGTGAAATCTCGCCAATTAAGAAAGAAAGAAAAACTAACGTCTTAGACGGTTGACCGCTGTGGAATTTTTGGAGCACATGATGATTTTCCGGGCACTAATAATATTGGGTGTAAGGTAAGGTTTTTGCTTTGTGGTCTAAGATTGCCTTTTGAGATGGGATCGATCGGAGCATTTAAATTGCTAATTAATCTCCTTAGACTTAAAACAATTCAAGATTAGACATAAATTATTGAATGCTTGAATCTAAGAGCAATGACAGACAAACCTTGCATTTACGCTTGATTGCTTTATATTGTTATAAAGTCAGTACGTATATTTTGTATTTTGACTATTTGAACTTCTGTGTTTTTTTCTTTTTACGTGATATATTATTAGGTATTTGGTAAGTTTAAAATATAAGAGATGTTGTAAATAAATAATAAGAGAGAGATAGCGTGCGTGTTTGTGTCATAAGAGGGGTTAAAAATTTATGAAATTTGTGGAAAAAACAAAAAACGGAAAAAGAAAGGAGGCATCCGGTCACTTCGCTCCATATTCAGATCGCGTTCCCCAATATATAGTCAGAACTATTCACGAATCTTAAAGCCACGAGCAGAAACAAGAGGGTGATAAATTTCGGTGCTAAGAAGAATTATGAAGCAAAATTCGTCTGAGGCTCATTCGTCTGTTAGACGGATAATTCGTGTTAGATCGATTATCCATTTCTAAATTTATATCTAGACTGAACCTAGACGGTTTTTGACGAAGTTTCCACACGAGAGGGACTGGTTTCTACATTTCGCGACGTTTCCTGGGATAAATAAATAAATATCTAGACAAATTACTCGTCAAAATATTCGTCTTCTGATTTATACTTAGACGAATTATCCGTCTGACGGATAACTCGTCTCTAGTATAAATTCGGCCAGTCATTCATGTGTATACCTCGTTCTTTAAGCCAAGAAGCCAAAAAAGCGCGCTTCAATTCACATCCAGTTTTACAAGGAAACTGTGGAACGATCTTACTAAAAAAGGAATGATCTGGCTCGGAACATGATTTCGCTTTATCTAAATGAGTAGATAAGTAATTAGTTTTCATGAGGGAAAATTAAAGGAGTCCAATTAATTTTTATTTTGCGTCCTTTTCACCAGGCCTTTTTATCATCCACGTTTGCATACATACACCAAATTTCCAAAAGGCAGTCATGGTATACATTTAAAGAATATCTGAAAAATTCCTTCGTGCACAGCGCACAAATATTGTCGATGCGCGCGGGAAAATGATTACGTAAATTGTCAATTATGACATGGAATAATCAGAAGCTGTATAACTGAGACAAAGTTTATTTCAAATAGAAATAACCTCTTAAAATTTTCCAGCAAGATTTGTTGGTAAGATGCTTTCAAAAATACTGCATGCTTTCTTGTACTTTATCACATGCTGTGGTCTTCAATCGTGCAGCACTACGAACCGAACTCGAACGAGAACAGAAAATGAGCAAGACTTAGAAGGTGGTGTCAGACTCGACCCAATCGCAGATCCTGAAGAAGAGCGCTCATATGAAGCCAGTTCTGGCTTGAACTGGTCCGGTGGAAGATCAAAACGGGGAATGGACTACAATGTGACTATGGATCCGCGCCAGAGGAGGGTAACAAGGCGTTGTTCTTGGTTTCGAAGAAACAAAATTTCTCCATCATTTTTGTCTGTCGTTGGGGAACACTTGGCCGATAAATCTAATCTGAACAGACAAAAACGCAAGGAGCAAGGTAAAAGGCTGGATGTCAGTTCCGTCCAGGACGCAAATGACGAAATTGTTTTAGGTCTTTTCGAGACAAAAGATAGTTTTTTGGAGAGGCAGAATAGCGCGCTTGCTTTGCGAACTTTTGCAACTTGTGCTCGTTTGAATGCGAATTTCATGCGCCACACCGCTTGGACCCCGACAACTGAAGCTGAGGGCGATAGTAATGGCGCAGCATGTTCTTCTAAAACTCATAGAGAAGCAAAAGCGAGACAGTCGGCTTGGTCGAGGATTACTTTCGCTTGGAATGTGGTCAGAAACAGAATTTTTCATGCGGGAGCTAGATTCTCTCTTAAATGTGACGAGGGCTTCGTTCCCGGTACAAGCACTGAAAGAAATGATAACGGCACCTCTGATGACAAAAAGGAGAGACCAAAGATGTATTCCAAACATAAAAAAGGTGCAAAGAGATTCTTAAGAGCAGGTAAATTCAATACTAAAGGTTTACGTTCCTCTAGGTCGACATCAAGGAAGTCTGTAGCAATTCAGAAGCTTAGGGAAAACGAGTCAACTAATTTCGACCGAGATTTGTACATGCGCATCAACGAACTCACTGTCTCTCATGACGTCTGCCAATCTTCGTTAAGTGATCCGTTCTTTATCCAAGAAGACGCGGTTATTACATCTGATGTGCCAGTCACTTATATCACAATCAATTCGCAAGGTACTGACAAAGAGAGCTCCAATGAAGATAAACCTCGATTAAAGAATTTCTTCGGAAGATTTACGCGAAGAACTGGAATACTTGACTAGAATTAGGAAGCCTCAGAAGCTTGAGGGCAAGCTTGGGGGTAGCTTGCGTTTAACCTAGTATGAATTTGTTCTTTATAGAGCATGAACATAAACACCGGCATGAGCTCTGCATGAATTATTATGCTGGGTGAACATACACAAGCTTTACATCTCTAAGCCGTATTCCCCGCTCGATCGAAAAGCACAAGATGGTACTTTAAGCAGATGGTTATTTTTGAAATGGTGATAATTCTCGTTAGATCGGTTGTTCCTGGCCAAACAAGGTCTATGTCTTGCTCGGTATTTGTGTAGAGAGCAACTGTTGGGTTATCCCATTTGCGCAAATATCAGTGGAGCTAGAGATGGAAAATATGACGCTGTTTGATTGCTTCGCTGACTCTCGTGCAAAGGAACCAAAACTATTCATAAAGATTCAAATTCTTCCTGTTAACTGAATGCAAAATATACTAAATTGTAGTATCTATAAATTACTATAATCATATTTAAATGAAATGGTCCAGTTCCGCGGTTGAATCAACTGGTCAAGACAAAATAAATTTAAATTTGTTTTAACATGTTTAAAACATTAACTCCTTAACATTTTTCGGAAATGCACCAAATGCTGAATAAATGAACTGGCCCATACCATTTAGACCCCGGTGAAAGAGGGAGACGGGCACTCCAGTTATCCATAAGTAGCTGAGCAAACGCTTTTAGATGAGCTTTGTGATAAAAACTGACAGAGTGAAAGACTGGAACAGTGTACCTTCGAAGAAACTTTTAGTCATATAAAAAATCTGTTAAAGGCTACTTTTCAAAGAAATTATTGAGGATGCCGCTATTAATTATTATTTTAATGCAATTTTGGTAGCTTTATGTTGTATGGTTATGGAAAATAATATAATTATTCGCGCTCGGAATGTGCTCGGCCATTCTTCGGTTTATTGTGTGAAATCAAACTGACAAACGAAAGTCATATATAGTTCATGTTCAAAAGATAACTTTCCACTCGACTCCAGATCAGATATATTTTTGGTTAACATGGACAGTTTTCCCCCAAGGGAACAGCATGTCGGATAGCAAAATTTATAGTCCTTTATCTCAAAGCAAAATGGAGAGCACAGTGGCGAACATTTAGAATAAGACTTCTGTGTATGTGTATCACACTCAATTTTCTCTAAGATTAAAGGTCATCACTTTGGTGCTACAGTCTCAAAAATAAGATTGCTCTACTGATTGTAGCCATGTGGAAAAGTGTACATGTAGAAACTTACACAGTGAATTGATCGCGTTTTTGGTTTATCTTTCAGTTTTTGTCAGCAGCTACACGCGGGAGCTTGAAATTTATAAAGCGACATCAATATATTTACTAATATTAAAGTTGTATTGACTGAAGCCACCCTATAAAAATGCCTTGATTCGTTGATGTGTAGAAGAAGTAAAATTTTCATCCACCGTGTCCGCTTGTACTAGTAAACCAGAAACTCCAACGTATATTTAGTAGCATGCAGGCAATTCTTTTTAGACTCACAAGAACATGTACACGGCCCACTCGACAGCCAGCGCTAAAATCGCCAAGACTATTAAAACCGCGTTGCTTTCTCTTCGTCTTGTATGTCGTAAAGGTCCCCATGGAATCAGATCCTTTATAATCAAGAGTCCAAGGATGATTATTGTAGAAACGAAGGCAACGCGTAGCGTTGGATGGTCGTAATCGAACAACAAGTTCTCCATAATTTTTCGCAGAGCCGACTATGATCGAGAGATCGTAATCAAATCGTCTTGAGGACTGACTGTAGACAAAAGGTAGTTTTTTAGTTTAGCTTCCAGTAGGGTGTAGTACAGTAAACCTTCCTTACTTTCTCGGCGAGTTATGATTTTAAAATCACTTGACTAGTGCAAATTAAAGAGAACTGGAATCTCTTCTAAACTCTTTTCAGTTTAATAAATAATGCAAGGCGGAAATCCAGCGAAACAATATTCATAAATCCGTGTCACCTGCATGCAGTATTATTTGCATAATTTTTTTTCCTTTCATTGTTCACTACACCCGCCCGGCTTCTTCTTATCTTGTGTCGCAAGTCTGACCGGGGCAGGAAACTGACTGAAAAGTGAACACACGCAGGCTTCGAATTTGAAAAAAATTCTTTTTTTAAATCTTCTGAAGTCCTATGGCAACGTTAATCCATTGGGGTTAAAAAATGGCACAGATTTGTTTTATTGATGGCTCCTTGAGCTTCCTTGCGAGGCTGCCGATGACCACTGACAGCAAGGTCTGAGCGAGGCAACCTTTTAAACCATCACGTTAACTTTTATCCGGTGGCCTCTCCTTCGCCAATGGAAAGTCAATCTAAGTGGTTACCGGTCATTTCGATACAAGTTAATTCCAAAATGTTTTTTTCACTCGCAAACTAGACTTGTCGGTGAACGCAATTTTTGTGCAATTTCACAACTTGAGTTTGTATCGAAACGGCAGGTTTCCATCCAAGGACGTCGTAGTGATTTTACGATAGTAGGGTCTAATAAAATAATAAGAGGCCTATGGTCACCTTATCAACTCAGTTACCCGCACATTACAGAGGCACCCAACGACGGTTTCCTCCTGAATACATTGAAAACACTTTTTACCCTATCCATCAGAGTGTTTTAGACCTCTAGAAATACCTTCTAAAAGGCGTTATAAAATTTGTATCTGTTCGGTCATCCTCCCTAGGAGAACTTGGCTCTGTTCGGAATTACAAAGGCTTCACTTTTATTTGCTAGAAAATTTTAGATGCAATTTAACTTATTACGAAAGTGAGAAATTTTCTGATTCCTCTCTCCATCACTGACGTGTTCTAGGCTTTTTTTGTACGAAAAATAGCGTAACCTGGGCAGTGAAATGTGAAAAATTAAACTTCAGAAAATATATCGTAGGGAACTCATTAAATAAGCTTCGAAAATTGTACATGAATGGAACGGTCATCTAGAAATTTTTAGCCGTCCTCAAGCTAAAGAAAATTCTAGGCAATGATTATTTTGAACGTTACGACCGCAGTGCCGATGGTCATATTTCGAGCTTGGGCCGCCTTTGTTGTAGCGTGTAAGTTATCCAAAAGAAACGTTAAACGCACCGTTAGATGTTTATTCTTATTAAGTCATATCGATCATATCTCTACGGAAGTATACCTCTTAGGAGGAAATTCATTCTTACTATTTCCATGGCAAAAGTCAACCGCTCAGAATGCGATCACCTCCTCCTAATCCCCACTAATGGAGGAGAAGGAACGGTCATCAATCGCCAGCGACCGCTTGCCGTGAAGGCAAAGTCGTCGACGTGCTTCGCGCTCAGAGGTAAACGCTTCGCATCGTCATCACGGTTGATGGGGTTGTCTTTGTTAGGGTACAAAGACGGGACGCGTACTATAGAAATGATCCTAGTAAGTACGGTCTTAAAGTGATATATCGTCTACTGGAACGATAGATTAAAAGTAAATATTCTGTACATGTGGGAAAGGTTAATGAACAAAGTCAGCACGCATGCGCAATAGGATGAATGACTTCATTGTGAATCGTGGATCGTTTCTACCTATTCCCACATTTAGTTTAGCAATTATTCGATTTGCCTTTCCCATGATATGAAGAATTATAAAGATCGAGTAGGATGTTATTCCGGTGTAGATAGCCGTCGTTGCAGCCGTACGGCCCGCGTATCGTCTAGATCATTTGTATAGTCCGCGCAGACGCTCAAAACAAATGGTTTAGAGCGTCTGCGATGCAACTAACCTAGCGTAAAGGGTGCTTATAAAAACACTCTCCTCTATCTGCACTTGAGGATTATAGGCCGTATTCATTTGTATACCACAGCGGGGAGGGCATAGGGTTTTTTGGGGGGATCTTAGGACTCTGCCAGCCCCCACCCCCCCCCCCCCCCCCCCTATACCTGCAGGACACATAATGAATGCTGCCATAGCAAAACCGAATCCAATAAGTTATTTATATTTTCACTTATTTTATTAAATTTAATCCACATCACGAGATTGTTAGATAGATTGATAGAGATTGATATGATATAGCTGAAGAGTCTGCAAACACTTTAAGTCCAAAGTTTTCTTCCCATGGACAGAGTAAAAGTATCTTTGAAGGGTTTGAAAAGCATCGTTTTTGCCTCGTTTCATTCTAGAAACCAACAATTTCAACCAAGGATCTCATACTGAATTGTATAAAACCATAATGTCTCAATATGGAGTCAGCGCGGCAGATGGGTTAGAGCGCGGGACTTGCAATTCGGAGGCCCCGAGTTGAAGTCCAACCCTGATTGCTAGCTGGATTTACTCTCGGTAGTCCCGATCGAGTTCATATTCTCGGACAACAAAATTATTATATTAAAAAAATATTATTATTGTTATTATTAGGCAGATTCTTCAACTTCAATTCCTATTTACAAAACTTCAAAAAACGACTGTCTAGATTTTACACAATTGGAAGAACTGGTGCGAAAATAGGGGCATTATTGTGTTGCCATGGATACATTGATTTATACACCTGAGGTCCAATTCGATTTCCTACCTTATTTTGAGTTCAGCGAGTTGGTATAGTTTCTGAAAAACTTTTGTAGAAATTTTGCGATAGCACTCACCTGACGATCAAAGAGCCTGAAAGGGCTCCGAGTGCATTGCGTGACCTCGTAACCTTGCGTACGGTACTTGGTTTTGCAATTGCCAACGGTACTGACCTTAACCCAAGAGGGGCCCACAAAAGGGATGTGATAACAGTCGGGACAAAAACTCTTTATTTGGAATTTTTTGTAGAGTCAATTGTTAAGAAGAAGTTTTCACTCAAAGCCGGGCTTTGATTTCGAGGACATTTTTCGATTAGACTCGTCTGCGAGCAGTCTCTGCCAGAAACGGTCCAAAATCTGTGAGAGCGTGCAATACAGTAAAAATCCGCGAGTAAGAACCAGGCATTTAATAACCTGTTAGGCTAAAATCTGCCAGTTGGCCCCCTCTGTGCAAGAACCTGCTTAGACTAAAATTTGGAAACAGGTTATTGTTTTCCTGTATCAGTTGTCTATCAGCTCCTACGGTAACGTAATTGTATGCAGATTTTACGTAAGGAATAAGCTGAATAAGCTGCAATGCATTTTTTTCCGATAATAAGAACTTATTTAAGAACCTAAATAGCCTAAATTGTGATAATTACTATTTATGTAAGAACCTGTCTAGGCTAACTTGGAAAACTGCAGGTTCTTACTCGGGGGTTTTTAATCATGATGACGTATGCGAGTGTGCGAGCGGGCAAAAGCCCCCTCACAGATCAATTTTCGAGCGAAAGACTCTTGCCCGCTAAATCCAAATTTCACACTGAAAAAGGGGTGGCCGCGATCTGCTCGGCCGACCCCTTAAGTCATGAGTTTTTGTATCCATATTAAGGGGTTGAATTTAGAGAAAATGTACATGTAAGGGATTTCTTTGCCCAGGAAAAAGGCAAACTATCCGGTGTCCGGATTAAGCTGGTGTCCGTAAATTAGGGTTTGACTGTAATTCGATTCCAAGCTGTGCATATAACTGTACCCTATATGGGACAATTTTGTCTGTCTTCGTCAATGTTGGCCAAATACAATAATGTCTGAAATACATTATTCCATACTGGACGCACGTGGCAAGCATTAATAAATCAAGCACGTGCAGTAGTTTCACAGATATTGTCATTTCTTCTTCTGAAATCAACAAGGTTGTTACTCGCAGTCAGTATTTATCGGATCTATTTTTTTATTTTCTGGACTTCCCAAATTGCAAAAGTAGGCAGGTAAGTAGCAGCTGCCAGTACTTAACTGAAGCGCTGTCGGGCTACATGGCCGGCAGCCGGGAAGGGTCTTAAAAGAACTAAATGCCCGGCAGTAAGAAAATTTTCTAGAATTTTTACAAAATTCCTTTTTCTAATCGTTTGAAGTATTCTATATTTACTCTTTAGGATTACCAAGCGATTAGGAAAACAAGAATGACTTCGTAGCTGAGCGGTTGTGGTTTCTTAGGCGTAGAGTAGAGTCGACGCTGTTTCGACGCTTGAAAAAATTTCGTAAGAACAGTGTAAGATGCAGTGCTTGACCTTACAGACACGTTTTCCGCCAAGCTAAATACTCGGCAGTCTGCTTCTTTTATAATATGTTCAACCGTTTATTGAACCCTTTGTAGCTGCTTGGCTTGTCTGAAGGTCGATGACTTATACAGGATTGAATACTTTCAACGGAGGCTAAAGAGACACTTTATGTTGAAATATTTTAGACAAATCGGACTACAGGGACAGCTGCCGGGAATCTAGACTGAGGAGAAACCGTGCATAGGCTAGTCCGAAACCGAGTGATGTCTTACCTCTGGTTCAGAAACGCTGTTGTTTCTCGTCACTCACCAATTCTGAACCACCATAGAATATTTTGAGGAGAATTTGCATAAATTTTGCAAAATTAGAGGAACGCTTTCCCAAGATTCCCACCAGTACAATTGACTCCCGATAACTCGAACCCTCGCTAACTCGAACCCAAATCGATATCCCCTGGATTTCCGTCATACATTTACTGTAATTTTACCCTCGGTAGCTCGAACCCTCGTTAACTCGAACCTCCTGCTAACTCGAAGTAATGTTTGTTTTCCTTCAAATCAATTCTATATTCTACTCGTTAAACTCGAACCGTGTTGTGAGCGCGTGACAAGCTGGGAAAAAAGCATTTAGCAAAAAGATAGAATTTGCATCAAAAAGGACCCTCGGTTAAATCTCAAGAATATGCTAATAACCGGGTAAAGACGTTAGTGATATATTATAACGTAACAGCAACTCTTTGTAAGAGTTTCTGTGATGTTAGTAAGTGCTGCATCCTACAAGATGAGCCGTGACGTTCACCGTCTCGGCCCTCAATACTATCTGTGACACAAGCCTTATTAGCATATTCCGGACTGATTTATTCCGAAAGTAATCGAGAGTTCTTTTTGATGCAAATTTATTTCTTTTTGCTAAATGTGCACGTGCATATGAAACTTGAAAACAATAACAGTTAATAATGAGGACGCTCACTTGTAAACACAAAGTCTGGGGTAAAAATTGGTCATATTTGAGGCCCTATTTCACTGTTTTTATGATGCTTAAAACTTCGTTTCAAAATACTTCGAAAACGCTCTCGTAGACTTTGTTCAAATGTTGCCATAATTGAGGCAATTATAGCAGGTACAAACTCCCTTAAACGATTTTTTAAAAAAACTCCTGGTACAGATAAACACAAAGATAAAAAAAAAAACGTAATGGCGTCGTTACGTTGCCATGGCGACTCCGATTGCAATAAAACCAAATCATAAGAAATGTTCATCTTTATATAATACAGTTGTGGTAACCTCTTTTCCATATCTTTTCTCATGGCAATGTAGTTAATGCTCAAACTTGGGAGGTATCCCCCCAAAAAAATCCAGTCGAGCCTCCTAAAGCTAGCTCGGTAGATTGTATTTGCGTCAGTTTGCGTCGCCTAAGCTAACATAAACTTTCCATACTGTGTCAAGCACCCAGCGCTTTTTTTTGATGGCCGTCATTTTATTGCTCACAAATAAATCAGTTTGCACAGATTAATCAGCTTAACAGCTCTTTCTGGTGCAAAAACACACCGCCAAAAAGGTCCTGGTCAAAATGTAACCAACGAGATAACGATATATGGACTAATCTTAATGCTTCCTTTTTTCTTCCCTAGATTGTCTATTAAAGTTTTATCTTTGTCTTTTAAAATGGCCACCACAACTTACGAAGCATCCTACAAGAAGTACTTTGGAAATAGATTTGAAAACATCTCCAAAAATTCTTCAGATGAAGAAATTCCTCATCTTTATGATAAGTGGGCAGCCGATTATGACAAGGTATCTAAAACAGCTTGTTAATCCCTACAACCCAACCCTGGCCAAAAGTCCTTGCGACATTGATGCAATATTGGTAATTAGTAAAATCCAACTAGTGGTATATCATCAATGCTGCATTCTGATTGGTTGAGCTACTACTAGGCTATATGTTATAGCCCACTAGTAGCGAAAAGCGCGGGCTTTTTGGCGGCAAAAAAGGATTAATATCTAGCTTTAACTAGCTAAAGTTTTTTTATTCTCGATGTTTTTGACCAACTAGTTGGATTTTGCTAAAACAATTTTTCCTCTCGCCCTCATGGCCTCTGAGTCATTCGGGCTCGAGGAATAATTGTTAATTATCTGGGTGTCCCCTAGCCTGCACAACAGGCCTTATTTTTAAGTGACTCATTTTGAGGAATTTTGGCTATCTGAACAGTTCTTTTATTAGAAGAAGTACCACTTAAATGTCTATAAGTTCCTCGAGAGACAACTTATCTCTCATCTGTAAGATTCACGCTGTCGAAGCAAAACTCGTATTCTGTAAACTGAAACCTTCCCTTGCAAATAAAATTTTTGACACAATGATCTCACCGATTTTAACTTACAATAGTGAAGTTTGGGGTGCCTTTGTGAAATCAGATCTTAAGTCATGGGATAACTCCGGAATCGAAAAAGCTCGTTTACACTTCTGTAAACGATATTTAGAAGTTCATAACAAGTCATCCAATGTTGCATGCAGATCTGAACTTGGCAGATTCCCTTTGATCATTAATATAATAACAAGATACTTAATTACTTAAACTATCTCCAAGAAAAAGATGAAAACTCTATAGTTAAACAATCTTTAAAAATATCTGTTGACCTTTATCATAGTGGTCAAAATAGTTTTTACTCCAGTCTTAAGAAGATGACTGACTACTATGATTTCCCAGGCTTTAATTGTAATTTACTGAATAAATATAAAATTAAGCAATATGTAGATCTTATGCAAAAGAAATATATCTCTTACTGGAATCATACCCTTCAACATCCACAAAAACTTAACTTTGATTATAAAATCAAAACGAATTATAGCCCCTCTGCCTACCTAGATCTAACAAGAAAGAACCCTTCTAGGAAAACATTAGTGAAACTGAGAATAAGCAGTCACAAACTTAGGATTGAGACAGGTAGATACGACAATATACCACGTGACGAAAGGTTATGCAATCTCTGCAATTGTAAAAGAATTGAAGATGAAACTCACTTTTTATTAGATTGTCCAAGTTTTTCTTCGATAAGAGATATGTTCTTCTCTAAACTAGAACCTAAAATACCATTTCTAGTACTACAATCACGTGAGTCCTTATTATCACATATGATGAATTCTACTGACTATTTTATTAACATTTATATCAACTTGCTTTGAATTGAGAGACAGACTCGTCTCCGGAATAATTAATCCTACTGATGGTTAGAAATAAACAATGATTAATACGTTTTCAAATTATTTTAAATATTTAATTTACAAGGAATCATGCAATGATTAATTTCAAGTAGCTTTTGCAATACTGTAATACTTTGTTATGGTCATGCAAATAAAGCTTATTGTTGTTATTGTTGTTTTTAATTGCATGCCCCATTAAGGAAAATGCCAAAGCGGGCTCTTGCTACCGCAAACCGCTCGCTAAATGCCTGGATGCTGCCTTGAACGAAGCTTTTCCCAACATGCTAAAAGATCAACTGAAAATTCTCGATGCAGGAGCTGGAACGGGGATGACAGGTATCGAGCTACACAAGCTTGGCTATACTGATATCCACGCCCTGGATATCTCACAAGAGATGCTGAATATTGCTAAACAGAAAGGCGTGCCGTACAAGAGGTTTGTCTGCACCCCACTCACAGAGCAAAGTATTGAGGAGTTTGCAACAGGAGAGTTTGACGCCTTGATTTCCGCTGGTGTCCTGGTAAAGGCTCATGTTCGTCCAGCGGCTTTTGTGGAGATCATCAGGATGGTGAAAGCTGGTAAGACTGGTTTACGTTACGGTAAAACAGGCAACAAACTCGTGCAATTTGTTTGGAAACAATGCTGCAAAACGACTTGAAAAGCGATGTTGCATGTCGTACTACCCACTTTCAATTCCCTCTACCAAAACAAGCTGCAAGTTGCGTGAATACTGCCTTTTGATTGGATATAATTAGGCGGGAGTCTCGCTTTCACGCCTAGTAGTTGCTTCACCGATCGACTTGCTGCAAAGTAAGTCGGTGTTGCAAAAAGTAGAACTTTACCCTACTTTCTCCAACAACTTTTCTCAACTGCAACAATATGATTTGCTGCCAGACAGGTTTGCTTTGTGGGTAGTAAAATACACAAGGTCACCATTCAACTCTTTTAGCAGCTGCAATGTTGCAAATAAGTTAAGCATGCGTTTTTGTTGCCACCAGCATGAATTTTCTCGAAACTGTTTTCCGTACATTTCCTTTATTGCTGGTATAGAGAATTTGTTTAACAATCAAGACCTTTTTCATTTGTCGATCATTTCTCTTTTTCTCAAAACCTTCATGTTTTATTGGACAATGTTATTAATTTTTGGGTCACTCTTAAATTGGGGGTTTAACCCATTCGCTCCAGGAGATTTTGCCAAAAACGTGTTTTGAAGCTAGTCGAGTGGTTTTCTGGTCTGTCACTGTCATGCCATAAAGAGCTAAAACTTACCACAAACCCGTTTACCGGTCGTACACTTCACGGTCTTCTGATCCAGATGCAAAATATCAGCTTGCGAAGTTCGGGCATACGCAGAAAACAAAATTTCGCTTTTCTTGCTCATTTTTTTCTGTTGCTGGGCACTTAGTAGGCTTCATTTTGATGGGAAGAGTTTTTAGGAAAGCTTTTAGGATCTTAGGATTAGGTGAAAGGAAAGGTAGGTGGGCAATGGAACAAGATTTTCATGGAGATTTAAAGGTCAATCTTGCATGGTTTTTTGCCTTTTTCACCGGTGTCCTTGACTGAATTGTGCTCATTCTGGTCTGTCACTCTGCACAAGTTAGCGGACAGAGTTGGAAAGGACGTGGATCCGCACGGGCGGTTAGGGGCGGTTCAGTGGCGAATGGGTTACCGGTAATCAAAACACCTAAAAACGTCTTTTACCAACTTTTTCACCTGATTTTACATTAAATAGACAGATTTGGTTGTCCTATGCTGAAAAGTGGATTTTTCTCAAAAACCTTGGTACTTTGCTTAAGGGGTAAATCAAATATGCTAACAGCCTTCCTGCAAGTTGTTTGTTTTTTACTGGTTTTCAATTTTATCGTTTATAGGTGGACTTGTCTGCTTTTCGCTTCGGTATAATGAAGTAGATGACTACCAACCGAAGATGAGGGAGCTAGAGGAAGCTGGAATATGGGAAAAACTCAGCAGCAAGAAAATATCTTACTTCGAAAGTAAAGATTTGCCGAGTGACGCCTTTGGCTTCGTGTACAAAGTTTTAAAAAAATGAGCATGTAACAAACACTCCAATAATTTCGTAGTTATAACTAAAATGACTTGGTTAATGTTCTGCGGGCAGTCCACTATATATTTTACCAACTTAAACCGAAGCAAATCCGGGGCGTGTGTAAAAATTAGTTGATGTAACTCCCTTGACATTTCCCCTCAGTTTGTATCCCCTTTCTATAGATCAGATATCCTGCATTAGTATAATTACATCGATGACTATCGAAAATAGAGCGCTGTGATTGGCTAGGAGCTTCGCACTATCCCGCGCGGTGATTATAGCATTGAAGGCTAGCAGTTTTCAAAATGGCAGCCAGATTTTTTGATGTTTCGGGGTCGGAAATTGATCAATAATTTTATTTTCTCGAATAATCATCAATGTAATTATACTAAAACAAATAGTCACCTCGACTTCGTCTCGGTGACTATTCACCGATATTCACGCCTCCTTCGGCGACTAATTGTTAACTATAGACGTCAATTTACTAGATATTGCGAACGATATCACAAAAGTCTTGGTCAACGCTAGCTTGTTATGAAGAATTAGACGAGGGATTTGAGTCAATTAAAAACTATGATTAATTGAATGCGGGCACTGCTGAAAACCTGTGACGTAATTTACAATTTATGGTCGCTATCTTGGATTGTTCTGTAATTTTAGACTTATCGAGGTTGAATTGTTTCTTAAAAATATTTACGTGCGATCAGGCAGTCCTTCTCCCCTTTTTTTTTGCGAGGCGATTGGGAAAAGCTCCGCTTTTTCGCTTTTGCCTGTCCGCCGAATTTTGCGCTTCCCCCCCCCCCCCCCCCCCCCGCCTCCAAAAAAAAGTGCCTGATCGCCGGTTGAACAAATATCATGTTATTATATTTTTTTGCTCATTGGGAAAAAATTAAATATATAGTCGACGAACTTCCCGTAAGCGATACTCTGGACTTCTGAGATAGGGATGATCTAAGGATTTTTTGGGGGGATTTGAAATTTTCGGTTTCGGGAATTTTTGTGAAGAAAAAGTTTGGCAAGTAGTTTTTGGGTAGCTTGATTTCTAGTGGGGATTTTTTGGGTATTCGAAACAGTCTGAAGATTTGTGATAGTTCTCGAGTATTCCGGCCGCATAGTTCCTCTGGAAATTTTTATGGCTGGGAAATTCGGCTTTGGGATTTTGGGGGTTAAATTTTGGTCCAGGGATTTTTTGAGGTTTGGATTTTTGCCCCATTCGATCATTCATTCGGAGTACCACCCCCTCTTGGATTCCAGTCTCCCTCAAGTATAATGTGAACAATAGGATAGGCATAAATAATTCATGTTATGCCCTGCATGCTGTGCATGCATAGACTTGAATAGCGGACTCTTATGACCTCACTTTACTGCGCTTTTCAAGAACACGCGAACTCTCTTAGGAACACAGAACTTTATGTAAAGCGGCTCAAAAGGTCATGGTTTCTGATCTGTGATTGGTGGATTTCGATCCGTTTTGTGTGTTTCTGTGTTTCAAGGTTCTTTGCTTGTGATCGTAATCATGATTGACGGCAGCAAAAAACGCAATTGTGAAGGCGGCTTTTGAATTTTCGAGTTCGCCTGTTTCTGTTCATTCAGTATTTGAAACACTCAAAATGTGTTCAACCCTGGCAGATCGGGGGTGCCACAAATACAATCGCGTGACAAAGCCCTGCACACCTACAGAAGACAGTCTTTGTTCGTAACGAGACAAAGGCTCTTGTTTTGAAAAGCATTGGTTTCAGGCTGTGTGCTTCACGACCCACTAAAGTCAAACCCCTAGGTGCCGAGTCGGCGAAGTTAGTTAAAATCAGCAAGAAAAGTGGGTAAGTTGACTTTGTTCATAGCCTGTTACAGGCGTACAGATAGTAGAGCGCGTCAAGAGATAAATCGACTGCATTGTCTTTCTTTCGTGTCGTTAATTATCGAAACTGCTCACCACACCACCGTGACCTCAATGATCCTTCTGCTGTCTGTAGCGGCGGACCTGCGACAGCTTGTTTCGGAGTCAAACGAGCAGAGGTCAATGATACTGAGTCAATAATCGGGTTCAATACCTCATACCACTTACCACATGGTTGGCTTAAGAGTCGGGCCATTTTGGCCTAGAAAACTACCAGTTCACACACATAGTCTACGTGGCAGATGCGATTTGCCTTGAAATCATTTTTTCAATACCACGGATTTTAGAAACGAGCTATAGCGTTAATTTCACGTTCACTGGTGTGTGAAACGCCGGAAAAACGCGAGGGAAATTTCATGGATCGGAAATCTAGATCTAGCCAGGATCTTGTTTTGAATTCATATTTCATCTTTGCAAATCTTGTTCATTGAGTTTTTTGCATTTACAAGAATGTATGAGGAACTGTTTACAGACAGCGCATTCAAGCTGATAAGTTCCTTTCTGATTCCTTTAAGCTCCACTGAGTCGTTGCAATCAACCGACAGAGAATCATACTATCGTACTATAGACTTAGACACGTGTCATCTATGACAAGTGTCATCCATGTGATCGTGAATAATAAAGACTTGGGTCGCACTTGGGGAAAGTTAGATTTTTCATCTTTGCCGGCTAAAAAACCGAAAATTCGAAACCGCAACCGGAAAAGAAAACTTTTAGTCCAACCGAGGAGAGTTGCATTTGTCGGAGTTTAAAATTGTCTTTGCTTTAACACATTGAGAACTGAAGAACAGATGCCAGGAAACATTTTCTCTGTGCGTACTTACTGATATTGATCTTCTGAATATGAAAAACAAACAAACAAATAAACAAAAAACATGCAGTTATAGAGGATGCAAAGTTTTTATCTGCTTTTAGTACATGTGATTGATAAACCTCCTCGACGGCGATCCGATCTGAGAGTTTTTCATCCCACCTTCACATGAGGGTAAACGTGGCACACTTGTGCAAATTCCGGGAAAATTATTTTGGTGGCGGCCCATCTTCCGCCGAAACTTTTCCCCGAACTTGCACAAGTGAGCCTGCTCGCATTTTAAAGGGGCACAGGCTAGCTGTTTGCTCTATTTTGTAGCGTGGTTCGGTTCCAGGTGTTAAAATATTGGAGAGTTGCGCGAAGTGGAGAGCTGAGAAGAAAAAAGAAGAGGAAGAGGAGGAGAGAGAGAGAGGGGGAGAAGGAGAGGAAAAGAAGAGGGCCTGACGCGATCTCTCATCCCCTTTCCCCCTAAGGCCCCCCTCCTCCCCGATGTTTTTTCTCTCTTGTTCACTTCTGTTTGTGCTACCCTAGCCTGCGTAGCTGGCGGGATTAGCGTGGGAATGCTGTGTTGTTTTGGCGGCGCAGCCGCGAGAAGGGTGGGTATACAAGTCAATTTGAAGTCCCTTCCTCGTGGCTTCGCCGCTCGCTTCGCATGGCCGCTTTGCATGGCGGCTCCGCCGCCAAAAAAGTTCCCTGGGCACAAGAATCCTTCCAGCTACGCAGGCTAGTGCCAACCCCGCTATCTGAACGCGCGCCTGAAACTGGTTGTCTTTTTCGTCCTCAACCACTCGGGGAAAATAATCATAAAGCTCTTATTCTTTGATGACTTCTGGTGGAAACCAATCACATATGCTCCTTTCCTTGTTGACCACCTAAATCTCTTTTTCGTTGTAGACCACTGGAGAAACTAATCACAATAAACTTAGTCCACGTCCTTTTAGAATGGCCACCTCAGCTTACGAAGTCTCCTATAAGAAGTACTTTGGAGATAGATTTGATAACATCACCAAAAATTCGTCAGATGAAGAAGTTCGCAATCTTTATGATAAGTGGGCAGCCGATTATGACAAGGTATCAATAATAATAGCTTGATAGGTTGGCTTATTTTCTAGGGAGTAAAACGAGAGCCTTGCACGTCCCTTGTTTATCCGACTTCCTTGAAGCATTCCCTTTAACCATAATTCAAGTAACCTAAAAATTAATAGTACATACAGTGTACTTTAATGTCACAACCAATTTCTTTCTAGATTTCCAATAACATTCGTCTATATTCACCTTCCCCCTCTATGTAGGGGGGAAACGAAAAAAAAGCATACCCCTCGTATTGTGAGGCTGGTTCTGGGGTAAGTTCTCCTTATCTTCTTTTCTCTGAAGACATTGCCTTAGGCTTTGTTCACACCCTACCGGATAGCTTTTTGTGCTGGGCGCGGCGCAGCTTTGCTCCATTACAAAAATCGCGCCGAAATACTCGTTCTTATATTAACCTGCGATCAGGACCATTGTTTTTTTTTCTCGTCTCCGAAACAAAAGGGAAGAGAGGACAGCCTGATCGCAGGTTATTCTTATGTGTGAACGAAAGCCCTGTCTGGTCTTTATTACTATTATTATTAATTATTATTATTATTATTATTATTACTATAATTATTTTCTCTCACTTCACATTACAATATCAATTGAACAGTAATTACTCATGATAGTACATGTGCTAATAGTACTGACACTAGAGCCTTATCTGGTATATAATGGTTGTCGTGCCGGCGGTAAAGCAAGAGATCATTCTCTCTTGGTAAAAGCTAAACGTTATAGTGTGAACATAACCTTAGAGAAACAAACTTGAATGTACATTTGACTCCGATGATGGAAGTTTTTTTTTCTATAAATGGTATGATCCATGCAGGAAAATGCTGCCGCTGGTGGGTGCTTCAATAAACCAGTCGCTGAATGCTTGGACTCCGCCGTGCATCAAGTCTTTCCCAACGCACCGAAAGATCAGCTGAAAATCCTCGATGCCGGAGCTGGGACAGGGCTGACAGGGTTCGAACTTCATAAACTCGGCTACACTAATATTGACGCTCTGGATATCTCACAAGAGATGCTGAATGTAGTTATGGAGAAAGGCGTTTACAGGAGATATGTCTGCTGTTCTCTGTCAGAAAAGAAGATTGATGAGTTTGAAACCAGCGAATTTGATGCTCTGACTGCCACTGTTGTCCTAGTAAAAGCTCATGTTCGTTCAGCCGTTTTTGTAAAAATGATAAGGACGGTGAGAGCCGGTGAGTCTTCATCAAGAACCACCCACTGCAGGCGATCAATAAACACTTTTCCTTTGCCAACGGAAGAAATCAACGCTGCAGATTGTTTTCGATTGGTTTTGGCTATGTCTTAGTAGTCTGAATATTTGTACACCAGCAGAATCGAGAGAGAGTGAAGAGACAGGTTAAGCATCACTTTTACGTCAAACGGCAAACCCGAATTTGTATCACGTGACCAAGTCCCCTCTTTACTTATCCTTCACTGTTCATTATTTCTATACAAATATATTCGTAGTTTCACGCAATTTTTTATATCCATAGCAATTGTTTTTAACTGTCTTTATTTGTTCATTTTCATTCTATTTTGAGAAATTCTCAACTTGAATCTGACTTTTGCCGTTTTCCGTATTGTCGTATAGAGTGTTTTCACATGACGTCACGGCGACCATATTGGTGTCCCAAAACAATGAAACGGCGGCCATGTTGGTGTCCCAAACCAATCCTCTGGGAGTTGTACTCTTTTCTTATGCAAACGCTTTCTTTTGTTTCAATAAATTTGCATAGATGCTGGCCACGTGAGTGAAAACACTCTATACTTGAAGCTTAAACTCTCTATTGTTGACATGCCCCGGAGCGCTAGCTACCCACGTAATTCTCGCATGATTGTAGTTCAACGTGTACTGAATATTCTATCTGGCATTTACACCTTTTAATCCGTTTTAGAGGCTTGCTAACAAAAAAGTTTAGCTTTTTGGCAAACTCTCATCTCAGGACCTCAGGTATAATGTTAGCTAGCCCTTTCACAAGCTCTGTGGATACCAACCGGAAGGCCCTGTCGCCTGCGTAAGTAGCAGTTTTTTGGGAGAATGCGCGCGTGAACGAGCAAAGAATACTCGAGGGGAATAGCGAAAAGACGCGAGGGATCTTAAGCAAAGAAGTTTTTGAGCGGTGCACTTCAACCGAAAGTGGATGTTTTCATTTCTTCAAATTTTGAGGCAAGTCGTCCGAAAGAGTAGAGACTATACCTAATTATACAACGCTGGAAGTGTCAAAGCGAATATGCCTGACTTCCGGTTGGCGTACGTGGCTCAAGAAAACGTTTGCTTAAGCTCCCCAATCGCGGCCTTCTGCGCTCGTCCACGCGCGTTCTGCTCCAAAAACTGCCAGGAGCTACGAAGGCTACAAGGCCTGTCTTAGCAATCTACTTTAAATACGATCTTACTATGGGTCAAGCTGCAAAATATAAAATACAAATTGCTATTTTATACCAAGTCTAACGTTATTTTTATCGTTGATAGGTGGCCTCGTCTGCTTTACCCTTCGGTTCAGTGAAGTAGATGACTACCAACCGAAGATGACAGAACTAGAGGAAGCCGGAATATGGGAAAAGCTGTGCCACAAGAAAATCCCTCATTTTGACAAACCTGACATGCCCAGTCATCTCTTCGGCTTCGTGTATAAAGTTTTAAAGAAATGAACTTTAAATAGATTAAGTATAATCAACAGAGTTGATACTGAGCTGTAAAAATTAAGGTTTTATTGGGGGCTTGAGTAATCAAAAATTTCTTAAGTTGTTTCTCTTGGTTGTTTCTCTTGTTTCTCTTGGCACAAACTACATTTTCCTTCCTTGGTACAACATAACTAATGTACATTGATTTGTGACTTCTTTATTGTCACAGCATGCAAGTATGGCTATAATTCCGAAATAAATTAAGGGGTATGGGAAATCTTTGGAAATGGAAGATTTTTAAGGAGGTACCGCATAGGTGGTCGCTTATGGGAGATGGTTGCTTACGAGAGGTGGTCGCACATGGACGTTCGACGAAGATGTTATTATAACTGAACACTCTGCATAGGGCTTGAATGTGAACAATGGAAAGTCGTGTTTCACTACCACTCCGCAGTCCATCAAGCAATTGCCTGAGAAAAGAAAATAACCCGGCGTGTTTCAAAACCGTTGAAAGTCTTGCTTATGATTTCTACGATGGTTCATTTAAGACAGACTGTATCTTTCTAGTTCAATCTTTCACGTTTTATCAGAAGCTCATGGTTTCAGGTTCTGAACATCCTCACCCGCCGAGGAGATGTACTCAAAAAAAAGCTAAGTTTATATAGAGAGACTCCGTTCAGAGGTCCATGCCTTAGCTATTTATAAACCGTTTTCTGACAGAAATTGTGATACGCAATCGTCTCCCATAACTTCCATTGAAACGTGGTACCTCTTTTACATACCTACTAATTGAAAGTCTTCTTGTCGACACTCTCTCCCATATGGCCATGGCGTCAGCTACTCAAAGAATTCTTATACTGGGGTCTAACCGAGGTCTAACCCCTTAGTGAATTTTTATACTATACCATTTCTGGCACTCAAGAAAAGGCCCCCTTTCCTTAACGCTTCTTTGAAATATGCTACTTTATTCCTGGGCCATAGTATTCTCCCTCCCAGCCGTTTTTTGGATGTCGCGCAACGTTCCTCCAACGTTGCGTTGGGGGAGGCTAGGGCTATCGTAACTGCATGGAAAAATTTCATTGCTTCATTTTGTGTTTCATTTTTGAATACGATACTTCCTTCACACACTTACTCTTGGTTGGAGGTCTTCTTGTGACCTGAAGCCAGGAAAATATAACCCCTCCTGGGTGGAACCTCCGCGTTTAAAATAGTGCACCCCCCGCCCCCTATGACCAGCCGAAATATCGAGAAACAGAAAAAAGCAATACACATTGTTCTGATCAACTTTGCAGTAGTCTTTGGACTTCTCGATTTTGGTGGACGAAGATCCTGCTGGTTATAAACGTTGGATCTCTAGAATAGAGATCTAATGAGCCAAAACTGCTGTATTAAGAACCAAAATCGGGAAGTCGAAAGACTAAAGCAACGCTGATCAGAACAACGTTTCGGCTGGCCATTGAGCCTTCTTCAGGTTTACCGTATTTATGATAGGAATTACAATTTTATATAGA
This sequence comes from Porites divaricata, assembly GCA_038088405.1. Taxonomy (NCBI): domain Eukaryota; kingdom Metazoa; phylum Cnidaria; class Anthozoa; order Scleractinia; family Poritidae; genus Porites; species Porites divaricata. Next base: position 23,074,347 of record JBBMOI010000004.1, read on the forward strand.
AGGAGAATGTCGCAATAAAAATTGAACCCTAGGCGGGCGGGGGGGGGCGGGGGGAGGGAGCCGTCCGTTTTTGAGTAGGTGCCCCTGAACAGCGAGTTGCAAAGCGAAAACTATAATAAGGATCATAAAATAAACCGGGGTTCCCCATTTAAACCGGGTAGAGATTAAATTCAGGGTTTGAAGGCCTCAGTCGTTCATCGCTATATCTTGTGCCCCCTCTCCCCTGGAGGGCTAGGGTTGGATGGAAATGGGTGCAGCTGTCGAACTAACAACAGCTGGCGAATGCGACAGAGTCTAGAACCTAGTCTTCGAATGACCAGAGAGCACGAACTGCATTGAAGTGTCTCAATATTGAATACCGACGCCGAAAAGAGCAAGTGCTTTCACTTATGTTCATGGCACGCTGAAAGTATCGCGAAAGTAACTTATCAAGCTGTCAGCAGTGAACTTAAATTAAATTATATTGCAAAATCGCACAGCATAGATGTATGCAGCTGACATATCATTTCAGTAAATTCACTATGGACTTTGTGTCCTTTGTGTTCAGGGTTATTGTCTTTGTTGTTTTCCTTTTCTTCTCGCCGCTAGAAACGTCTATTGCGGCGCCGATAGACGGAAATTGTTTGTGATTTTGTATTATTTTATGTTGCCTCTATCACCACCCCCCTCCCCCCGCGCCCGGCTACGCACCAGAAAGACCACACGTGCAAATAAAAATAGCACGTTTACGCAATCGGCGATTATATATTCAGAGAGCACATAAACGATTACATATTCGCCGAGATAAGCTGAAATCGTCCAGAAAAGCGGAGAAACATCGATTAAACTCGAGAATACATCAGTGCAAGACAGTAAGTTGAATATTATACTCTGAAGTGTTAGCTTTGACGTTTTAAATAAATATTAAAGCTTTATTCTCGTCCTTTTAATACAATCAGTATTCAAAGCTGTTGTAGCACAGTTGTAGGCCCGAATTCAAGTTTTTCTCCCCGAATTTCAATATCTCGGAGAAATGTGAAGTGTATAATCAAGTTAACAAGCCTGAAGTGCTCAGTAGCTTGAAAACTAGAGTTTGGTCCTTTCCGATTCTTGTGTAGTGTAAAAAACATAACTTCCTCGGGCCTCTAGCGATTATTTATCGTGAATAATTTTCAGTCGTAACTTACTATGTACTGATTAATAGATTTATCGTAAGCCAAGTACAAATAAATATTGAAATTTAGGTAGGAAAAAAAGTTTTCTGCGATGTGCTTTGCACCTGAAAGGACCTTGGAGCTTGCCAACCGGAAAATTACGTGAATTGCACGTGAAGTGATTTTACTTCATCCTCGTATTTTTACCACAGTTGAATTCTCTGTTTATGTAGTCCGCTTTCACTTCCATGTGATTTTGTCATACATAAGAATTCAATCCCTGTCTGTGCCAATCTGCAAGCTTTTAGCTACTTTCTCCACGTAAGGTATTTATAATCTTAACATTGCTGGTCTGACTACTTTTTTGCTATGCAAATCACGCTTTGATGACAACCGGGTGGTATATATTTAAGACAAACACATGTGGGGTTTAATGGAAAGCTGAGAATTAACCGTAATTTTATTTGTTCTCTGAGGGATGCTTTTTTTCTTTCGTGGTTGTTGTTGCTGTTTTCTTGGGTTTTATTTTTTGCTAAGATCTAAAAACATAGCTGACAGTTGACACCCGGGAGTTCGGAGAAATGGTCTGTCACGCACCCGGCATTGCGTGACAGAGAGAGGGGCTCCCCGAGACGTGGACTAAGAAATGGCTAAAATTGTACTCAGAAATCGCCGATAATATAACCGATAATTGAGATTAGTAAAATCCAACTAGTGGTCTATCATCAATGCTGCGTTCTGATTGGTTGAGCTACTACTAGGCTATATGTTGTAGCCTACTAGTAGCGAAAAGCGCGGGCTTTTTGGCGACAAAAAAGGATTAAAGTCTAGCTTTAACTAGCTAAAGTTCTTTTAATCTTCATATTTTTGACCAACTAGTTAGATTTTACTAAAACAATTATTCCTCTCGCCCTCATGGCCTCTGAGTCAATAGCCCATTCGGCCTTCGGCCTCATGGGCTATTGACTCAGAGCCCATTCGGGCTCGAGGAATAATTGTTAATTAGTCGAAAAATCCTCGTGCAGCCCCTAAAATTGTGCAAATTTATTTGGCGATGTACAACGGCTAGGAAGATGCCTCTGTATTTATAAGGCGAAAGAGGAGAACTTGTGATGTACAAGGACGAAGTATCGTTGTTGTCTTTAAACCTGACCTAACATTTTATGGGAAATTACAATGTGCGATTTCATTCTAGAAGTTAGGCTCATTTCAAAACAGCTTGTGTCTTAAGCAATTTCGCAATAGCTATTGTGCAACCTGATTTCAGGGAACCAGCCATGATTAGTCCTTTTGTATTTTCAACTTTTCAGAATGGCCACCTCAACCTACGAAGCGTCCTACAAGAAATACTTTGGCGACAGATTCGACAACATCACCAAAAACTCTTCAGATGAAGAAGTTCGCAATCTTTATGATAAGTGGGCAGCCGATTATGATAAGGTATCAATAATCTCCTTAAACTACCGATAAAAACTCCGGTCTTGGGACAGCTGACTCACTTTCCCCACCCCTCCCCCCTCCGGTAAAGTATAAGGTATTGGGAGCTATTGCATAAAAGTTGCTTTTTGCTTTTTTTCTTTTTATCTCTGGGGCATGATTTTGCAGAACACAGATTGAACTGTACAATCATGATGGCTTTGTTTTTTACATGATCCATTCAGGAAACATCGATAGCAGGCTTGAGCTTCAACAAGCCCCTGGCTGAATGCTTGGACGTCGCTGCGAAGCAAGTCTTTCCTGAAACTCCCAAAGATCAGCTTAAAATCCTCGATGCTGGAGCTGGGACAGGCCTAACAGGAGTCGAGCTTTATAAACTCGGCTACACGAATATCGAAGCTTTGGATATCTCACAAGAGATGCTGAACGTAGCCGAAAAGAAAGGCGTGTACAAGAGATTTGTTTGCACTCCTCTGACAGAACAAAGGATTTCAGAGTTCGGGACCGGCGAATTTGATGCTCTGATTTCCGCAGGTGTCCTGGTAAAAGCTCACGTTCGTCCAGCAGCCTTTGTGGAGATGATTAGGATGGTAAAAACTGGTGAGTCTTGTCTAAGTTTCATTTTGTTTTTCGGGGGTAGAAGCGGAATCATTTGAATCTTGATATTCATGATTCCTGCCGTTTTTGCCTCGATGATTCATGATTCCTACAAGAATTTTCTTCCAGATTCATTATTCGCGAAGACTATATTGATTACTTATTGACTTAACGATTTTCTCAGTGGCAACTTAGTCTCGTTTTATATAGTTTCTTCGGCGTTCGAACTTCTACTTCATCCAGACTAGTTTGTTTTTGTAACTGAAAGTTAAGCACCAGGTTACTGGAGAAACAAACAGACTATCAGCCCCGATGCCACGAATTATATAGGGGGATCCGGGGGCATGCTCCCCTGGGAAAATTTTGGAAAATTGAACTCTCGGAAAGGCCATATCCTGCATTCCCTAGATCGAACGCAACTAATTTTTACGCGTATTTTGATGGGCTTTTCTCTGAGTCTTGTTATTCATGATTCCCGAGCCGAAGTGCAAAGATTCATGATTCCCAAGTTTTTAAAGCAAAGATTCAAGATTCTTACATGTTTTGTAAGTATGATTCATGATTCCGCTTGCACATCCGATTGTTTTCGTGGTGAGAGAGAGAGAGAGCGTAGCTGGAGCGCCGCTATAAGGGACCTTGAGCATTGATGACTGCGACGGTAGCGAAAACGCCTCTTTTAAAACGAAATCGTGTTTCCTCAAATTTTGTGGCATTTATTCCAATTTGCTGAAAATGTCGAATGTACACAAATATCCGATTTCTTAGGGACTGGACTCAAGTTTAAAAGTGAAAGATAATTTCGTCCTGACTTCACAAAACGTTGATTGATGGCAAAGAAATTTACAAATGAAGTGTGCTGCACGTGCAAAATGATGTTTTGAGCCCGGTTCCTGAGGAGCCGTTTCGTTTTTGTATTTTACCTTCCTGTGTATTTTATTTGTGTTATGATATAAATCATGATATCTCAGAGTAAACGCTCAACAATATTTTGTAAGCTTAAGTTGCATTTTATTAGAACAAGAAAACCTTGCTTAAAATTTGGCTTAATCCTGGGTTAAACTTAACCATCTTTCGAGGAACTGCGCCCAGCTCAATAAACCTAATGCTTTTTTGACGTTGTTGTTGTCGTTGCCGTTTCCGCCACCGTCGCTAAAGAAAGGGTGTAGGGTGCGCTTAGCCCGCTGGGATGAGGCTCAACCTTGGGACTGGGGAGGGGAATACAAAAGATCCCCCTCTCAGTCCACCTCTTCCCTGTTATTCGTCTTTTTCCCAACTAGGGTGCGTTCGATTGGGAAATCCGGATTTAGATTTTCAAAATCTAAATCTGGATTTCCCAGTCGAACGCGAAATCCGAATGCGGATTTCACTTCCGAGAAATCCGTCCTCAGGGTGGATTTCAATTAAGAAATCCAAATCCGGATTTTTTGGATTTTCCTTTTTGTCGTTCGATTGGGAAATCCGAAAAAGGATTTGCAAAACTGTCCTTAGGAACAGCGGTCTTGCATGCACACGCATAATTAGTAAAAAGAAGACAGCTGTTCACGAGAACAGTTTTGCAAATTCCTTTTTCGGATTTCCCAATCGAACGACAAAAAGGAAAATCCAAAAAATCCGGATTTGGATTTCTTAATTGAAATCCACCCTGAAAACGGATTTCTCGGAGGTGAAATCCGTATTCGGATTTCGCGTTCGATTGGGAAATCCAGATTTAGATTTTGAAAATCTAAATCCGGATTTCCCAATGGAACGCACCCCTAGTTAGTGTGACGCCAAGTTAGGCTGCGCGCAGAGGAAGATTTTTTTCGCGTTCAATTAAATGCGCGAACCTTTGGAAGGGTCTAGTTGCATTCTCTTCCAGAAATAGTTGATAACAAGATTCTCGGAAATGTTGTTTTTGACGTTTTCCGTGGTATAAGTTGTGAAGTTAAGAACAATGCCGCAACATGACAACCTACTGACAGCGTTACATAGTCACTTAGCCTGGTTTAGTTATTTATATTGCAAAATGTTATTTACCAACTTTTGTCTCAAGTACTTTAAGCGTCTTTTACGTTATCACCCCAATCGACCTCTTTAGCTTGTATGTTTTGTTTTCCCAATAGAGGTCCCAGGGGAATTTAACCCGTCGTCTTTTCATTTATGCGTGAATATGCACGTGAATGAGACGAAATTTGAAAGAAACAGTTCTCTAGAGTGTGATCACATGACCTGTATTGGGAAAACAAAACATACAAGCTATAGAGGTCTATTTATCTCGAGCCGATTTTCCTCGCTTTACCTCAACGGGAAGCTCTTTTCACAGGCCTTACTTTTTTTACTTCCAGCTAAAGGTGCGAGGTTAAAGTTTCGTGTTGCTCTTCTACAATCATGGAGAGACCCTAAGCATCAGGTTTTTGTTGGAAAACCGCGAACTGCAGCTTGCAGTTACACATTTTCACTCTTACGTTCTCAGCAAAGCGTTCGCTGTTTATCGCCTGAAAACATGAAGAATTCATTGATCCGGGTTCAAAAATTTAGCTGCCACATCACAGGCGGGTGTAGAAACCTATCTCTTGTCTTTAAACGTGAGGCCGGTACAAAAAACCTCGCTGCCGTTCAAACGTGAACTGCAAACTGCAAACGCGACCGCAAGATCGTGGTCACTTGACATCCTCAGGTTTTAGCCTAGTCTAACTGTAGTTAAATCATTTATAGGTGGCCTTGTCAGCTTTACACTTCGGTACAATGAAGTAGATGAATACCAACCAAAGATGACGGAGCTGGAGGAAGCTGGAATATGGGAAAAACTCTGCGGCAAGAAAATTTCTTATTTTGAGAATAAAGACATGCCCGGTGACGGCGTTGGCTTCGTTTACAAAGTTCTAAAGAAGTGATTATTTCCAGAATTTAAGTGCACGCAAGAAATACGAAAGGCTCGCTATAAACTTGTGCATGTCCTTTAGTTCTATCGACTTCTACCTCACAGCAGGGGCGTAGCTACTTGTGGGCACGGTACGCACGTGCGTATACAGTACAAAGAAAACCATAATAATAAAGAAAAGCAAAATTCGCATAATTATGAAAGATGATTTTCAAAAAAGTACAGTTTGCCACAGTTAATTTTTAACTCTGCTTATTCTTTTTTTTTTATTTTATCGCAAACAACGTGCAGGTAGCAAGCTGGGATGGTATAAAGCGTGAAAGCTTTGTTTTCATTTCGGCCTGTTTTCGCAGTGGACCTAAATAGTTAATAAAAGTAGACATTAGTCTGAGATACTGGCTTAATCAATGATGAGCGTTTGAGGTTTTACAACTTACGTCATTTCCAATTATATGCAGTAAAAAAACACTTAGGCCTACAATGTAGCGTCATAGTTTAATCAAGGAACCGGAAGAAGATTTGGTGTTTGAGGGGTGGGAGGTTGGGATTTGGAAATTTTGTGCGTACCTCTGGAAAAATCCTGGCAACACCCCTGCATAGGAACTGTACTTACTTTTGCCCTTGATTCTTTTGCCCCATACAAAGAATAAATAGAATGAGAACATCTTGTGTAGTAGAGTGATTTATTTTTGCATTTATTGTTGTTACAATCTTCAATGTTCATGGTACCATAACGTTGTCATTCAGTAGGGAGCTTTAGCAGCGACGACGGCGACAGTAACGAGGACGTCAATAAAGCAATAGGTTTATTACGCAAAACAACCACGCTTTTTTGTACATTTCTTTACCGTCCTTGCACGATTACGACGTGAAAATGCCTAATTGCAAGTTTTATATTGGACGTAAACAAGCGACGACACATTTCTTTTACTCTCTCTAAACTTGAGTGCGCTCTTCAAGAAATCAACTCCAGGGAAATTTGCCTACATTTGCAAATTTGCAAATAGCAAATTGGAATAAACGCGACAGAGTTTGAAAACAGGGGAATTCATTTTTTAAAAGTGACATTTTCGCTGCTGTTGCCGTCCTCGATGCTAAAGCTCCCTACTACGTGCTTACTGGGCGGTTTCTACTTTCCTAACATCACAAAGTAACACTGTTTCAAGAAATCAAAAGATACTGCATACACAAGGTCGTAAGAGGCGCGCACCTTTCAAAGTCAAAAATGAAAGGAACTTTTACCATAAACTGTGACTGGGTTTTATAACACCCGATATCAATCCAAGATTTTTTTGAGGTAGAGTCGCTCATTTGAAAGGTTGCACAGCTGACGGCTGCGCAAAAAGGTACACTTTTGTTGTGATAAAATAAGGAAACAGACTAGCAGGTCGGTAAACGAATTCCCACATCCACTCTGTGACCCCCTTCTTCAGTAAACGTGGCCTTTCTTACATGAAAAAAACATTTTAAGGTTCGGGTTCGGGTTAGGGGTTAGGGGTTCGGGTTCGGGTTCGGGTTAAGGGTACGGTTAGGGTTAGGGTTGTAATTGTGAAAGGGTGTCACGGAGTGGATGTGGGAATTCGCTTCCCCTGGCAGGTCTCCAATAGGCCAGGGTACCTCAAATCCATCACCTCCTGGTCAAAAAAATTGTCCCTTAATTCCGACAGTTCAGGTTTATCTCAATCTCGGAAATACGTTTCAAAAACGAACACACGGACAGAATCCAAATTATATCTTGACTTCACACGTAGTGTGCGTGGACATTTGCATCCCTTTTAACTGCTGTAAATGCACTGTCTTTAAATTATAAAAAAGTCACAAAACCAGAACGTTTCGGGCGAAAGTCCCCAGCGGCGAAGAGCGAGGAGAAACGGCTGTTTTTTCGCAGGCTTCTTTTTCACAGCAGTAAATGCATCTCTTAGGCTGTAGTCCTTTTGGGCCTCAGTTGTACAGGCCGAAATGAGAGATTTTCCTACCCTTTCATATACTTATACTATGTAGTGAAACCTCAACCCTTTCATCCCCGCCAATCATATTATATTCCTAAGCCTGAAGAATACATTGGAACCCTCGGGGGTTACTCCTGGCAATTCTTGGTGGAGGTGTGCCGCGCCCAGTGTTTTCAAATCCTGACCCTCAGTTTTAGACTAAACCTCTTTAGTATAATTACATTGATGATTATCGAAAATAGAGCGCTGTGATTGGCTAGGAGCTTCGCTTTATCCCGCTATAATCACCGCGCGGTGATTATAGCATTGAAGGCTAGCAGTTTTCAAAATGGCAGCCAGATTTTTTGATGTTTCGGGGTCGGAAATTGATCAATAATTTTATTTTCTCGAATAATCATCAATGTAATTATACTAAAACAATTAGTCGCCTCAGGCGACGTGAATATTGGCGAATAGTCACCTCGACTTCGTCTCGGTGACTATTCGCCGATATTCACGTCGCCTTCGGCGACTAATTGTTAAATAATCCATACCCGTTTTCAGACATAGCCCTTAGGCAGAAATTATATAATTATACTTAGGGGGTGTTTACATGAGAAAACTCGCGCTGGCGTGAGTTTCATACCAGGATGACTTTCTGATTTGGAATCGCGTTTACATGATGTCGGAGTTATTTCATATCTCGTTATTTGAAGTTACACTTCATGTTGATAAACTACACGTGTGATTCAAAATCGGAAACATTTCGCATCCGCTGCCCGTACCAGTCTACCGGCAGACCGATTTCACACCGAAATGGATGGTCGTTTCGCGTTTACATGATACCGCAGCGAGATTTCGTACCGGAGTGGGGTGACTCGCGCCGGCATGGCATTTTGTGGTGGTACCATGTAAATAAATCAGGCCTGTAAATAAATATAGAGCCATGAGAGGGAACCGGAGTGAACTTGCTCCGGGGCGAAAATCGCGCCGGTGTCATGTAAACACCCTCTTACGATAAATACGTTCATACACTCCCGTAGTTCCCTCAAAAACCATACCCAATTCCAGACCAAAATGGGCAAAGTCTATACCCGTTTTCAGACCAGCTCTGAGTCAATAGCCCATGAGGCCGAAGGCCGAATGGGCTATTGACCCAGAGGCCATGAGGGCGAGAGGAATAATTGTTTTAGTAAAATCCAACTAGTTGGTCAAAAATATCGAGAATAAAAGAACTTTAGCTAGTTAAAGCTAGACTTTAATCCTTTTTTGTTGCCAAAAAGCTCGCGCTTTTCGCTACTAGTGGGCTATAACATATAGCCTAGTAGTAGCTCAACCAATCAGAACGCAGCATTGATGATAGACCACTAGTTGGATTTTACTAAAAGGGAGTACCACTAGTCTTCCCCCAGGCCTGTGTCGTAGGTTTCGAGTGTCACGTCCTGTTTAGAAGGTGTTTGCTTACCGGAAATTCAAGACAATAGAATTTTGTTAAAAATAATATCTGGCCTCGAAAGTGGTTGCGGTCGCTTGACATATTTGAACGCCGGTCATGACTGGTATGGCTAATTACGAGAAGTTTTCGGAAAGGCGGGAACAGAAGACACCTAACAGTATTCACAAAATGGTCCCTCACGGAAAGTGCACGTTCGCGAAAGGGGTCGAAGAGAAGAGAAACGTGACTGAAAAAAATCTGTAGCCAATCTGGAAATCGTGACGGTGCGTGCAATCGACTCCACGTTGGTCATGCTGAGTTAGACTGCGAGCAGTCCCTGAGGGACTGCTAGCAGTCTAATGCTGTGTGGACTACGAGGACATGACAATAGTTCATCACGTGCAGTTATTTCACAATGTTTCACGGGCTCATTACTGATATAAGGTACTTTTCCTCAATTATTTCTTTCCTCTTTAGCGCGAAGCGAAGTACCATATCCATACGCAGCCGGCCGGGAAGCAACGTAGTCAGGTTAGTAACCTCAACGCATTCTCTTTGCGCCCCTTCATCTACGACGTATTTTCTTTCCAGCATTGGCTACTAGTAATTTATGATTTCTTGTTGGACTAAAATATTTCACACTTTTCGATTTGAATATTTGAGTTCTCAATCGAAAGCTGGAGCAGTCATCTATTGAAACGAAAATAAATCTTTTTGAGCGGCCGAATACAGGTTTCAAGAGAGCTAAATGCTTGTTTCATGACCGGCAGAATTTCTTGTGGCTAATTTTGTATTTTATATTTATTTATTTATCATTATTTTTTGTGCTATTTCGTAATGCGTACCCTAGAAACCAGAGTGTTCGTAAGCATGGTGTACAATGTATTTCACCCTAGATATTTTGAAAACGGGCCTCTGGAGCCAGGGTTGGTATAATTCCTGGCAGCCGGTCTTGCACTCTTAGATGTTTGTGAGGGGCGTTGCGTAATTAGAAGGAAATAAAAGCTTCTGGCGCTTCGCGCGAAAATCTTACGCCGACGCTTCGAGGAAAGGTAAACCGATTTTGATACGTTCTTTCCTGCTCCGTCCTCTTTGCGCCGTACCTACTGTCTTTTTTCAGGGGCACCCAACGACACTTTTCGGATAATATCTGTTAGGAAGACGATTCGAGATCTAGAATTTTCGGAACATTTGTTGTAAAACTTCTTGCTTCCCTGCCTCTCCTAGGATTTAAAAAAAAAAAAAATGGTATAATTGCCCATTTTAACGGATTTTTACCCTTAAAAGATCACCTAGAATTTTCGGGAGCCTTTTTTCTGGCTGAAATTTTCGAAAAGGTAACTTTTGATCCCTATAATTTTCGGGTCACTAGACTTTCAGCTAGGAAATCCGAACAGATAAAAAATATTTAGGGAATAAAAATATGCCTATATCTACCGTTTAAATACTAAAATACGTTTAACAAAGCTATGTTTAAGTGGTTTTGAACTATATTCTCGTTGGATGCCTCTGTTTTTTATATACCAGAACGTGAACGGGGTGCGATGGGCATGATTTCATTCCTGACCGGGCTTGAGAGATGTTAAGAGAGAATTTCCTCGTATATGTTCGCTTTGAATTGTATTTGAATGATTTTTGAAATTCAAAATCTAGCACCATTTTATTATGCTTTGTTTTCATTCGCTTTTTTTTCACCAATACGGAGACTGGTCCCAGGCTAGGTATTCTCATGCTAACAAGCCTGTGAACATGATCATTTACATATGAACAACAAGAATGTTTGTAACTAAACAAGGTCACGCCATCGTCGCTTCTATTCAAATGCCAGGGCACTCACTGGCGGCCCAAGCTCATTGTGTGAGTTTAAAATGGCCGTGAATATAAAGGATTTGTATGGGAATTCAGGTAAAAGATTCAAATCGATAAATACTCGCTAGAATGTTCAATAAAATACAGCTTACCGTATTTACTTTGCTTGTTTTTGTTTGCTGTGTGGTTATTTTTCCGATCCATTGCGATTTAAATCGGGAAAATAACCACACAGCGAACAAAAACAAGCAAAGTAAATATGGTAAGCTGTATTTTATTGAACATTCTAGCGAGTATTTATCGATTTGAATCTTTTACCTGAATTCCCATACAAATCCTTTATATTCACGGCCATTTTAAACTCACACAATGAGCTTGGGCCGCCTGTGGGGCACTGAGTACACAACTGTAAATATAAAATGGCCTATTGAGACAGTATTAAAAAGATAACACCCACTTCTCCAAAGCGATGCTCCAAGAGTGACTTTCCAATGGGTCAAAATACCCAAATACAACTTATAAACGTGGTTTCCGTTGACCATGGCATTTACCGAAGGGCAGAATTATTCAAGTGAGAATTTTTTTCACGCCTTCCCAGTTCGACAATCTTCCAAAATATTTAGACGTGTTGGACATCCTGAGATGAGTAAACACTTAAGGACCGCGGTCATTATTTATCCTCTGGGGGGGGGGGGGGGGGGAGGACTTTAGGGGGGAATGACTTGATTTTTGGGAGAACAAAAGGGGGGATCAGTCGTAACTGAGAACCCAAAGGGGGGGATCGATGAAAACTTTGGAAGGATTCAGAGGGAGGACCACTCAAATTTGCTTGGAAAGTGAAGACGTGTAGGGGGATCGCGAAAGTCATAAAAAATTATTAAGGGGGATCACTTCAGTGAAGTAGCATTCAAAGGGGGGATCAGCTAAATTTCTCCCTGTTTAGCCCCAAATCCTCCGCCCTCCACCCCGGGCGATAAATAATGACCTTTCCCTTAAAACCTTTTGCTGTATATTTGGCGCTATTTTTATGATATTTGCCATGTTCTTGTTATTTTATCATGTATCTGTTCACTGCTTCACTGCCGGCTTAAGAGGTCTTGCTAAAACAGATTCAAGCAAAAAACAACTCTCCGCAAAAAAACTTACTTGTAAGTCTACATCTGCTACCCTCTTCTAGGGAAATGCGTTGCTTGACAAGAGTGACGAGACAGAACGGTTGCGTTACCTAAACTTTTTAAGCATTGTTCCCGTTATCGACCTGATAATATAGACAAGCTGCTCTTCATCTAAATTGATTAGCATACGTCATTTGGACACTCTTTTAGGGCAAGTAATCACAAATAATTAATATTTAAAAAGCTCGGTTATCAGAAACAGCCTTGTGGTTACCCATCGGGCTCGGGAGCCTCTGAATGAGAGACCCCCGAGCGGGGGTGTACGCCCTCACATGGCCCACGCGCGGAATGTGCCACTGGATGGACAGGGCATGGTTTTTGACCTCTGTCTAATTATAATTTCCGTGTGAGTCTGTCCTAAACAGGGTATATAAGTTCGTGCGAGTCTGCTAAAAGGGTATGCCCTGGAAGATTGATTTGATTTCCAAGAATAATTTCGAATACAAAAGCAATGACTCTAACGAGAACTTTTGAGCGAGTAGCCGCCCCACCCCCGCCCCGGAGAGAATTTGTATTAGGACGTTTTTGAGCGACGCGCTTCAACCGGAAGTGGCCATTTTACATTACTGGGCAGCTATTTTTCCCAAATTTTCTGACAATTCGTCTCAATAAGAGTAAAGATACTTAGCAAGACACATTTGGTAGCGTCAAGGTATGTTAAAAAAAGGTTGATGTGCGTCGTTCAGAAACTTCTTTGCTCCCTATTTTTTCTGTACGCCATCGAATCAGGGTCGGCCAAGGGGGTAGAGGAATATACAACAACGACAATAACAACCTTTATTCAGTATTACCATTTTGTACAGGTGTTACCGATTAAAATAACAATAACCAAGTGGCTATTCGTACGGGCCCCGTACATCGACTTGTTTTGCTATTCATACGACCGGGATTCTGACTAAACTGATTAGGGTTATAAAGCACTGACAATACTGATCAGTGACTGATTAGGGTTAAGCAATGAAAATAGTGATTAGGGCTAAGCAGTGATCATACTGATTGGGGTTAAGCGCTGACTCGGAACGGTTAGGTTCTATTTACGGTTAATTTTCGATTGTACCATATTGAATTTTTTTCCCTTTAGAATTTGTCACTGAATTTTTTTTTCCTTAAAAATTGAACGGTGGTTGATGAGACTTACACTTTCATGGAAATTTAATGACCAGAAATTTCAAGAGACTTAGAAATTGAGACTTGATTGATTCCGTATGAATAGCAAATACATGTATACACTTCGGTGTACGGTCCCTGGTTAACAATAAACAGCTAAGTTTAAGGAATGAAGATATAATGGAAAAATACCCGAAATAAACCTTCTAATATATAAAAAATTATACTAAAACCCAGAAATCCTTTCACATTCGTGGGTTACAGAAACAATCGTATTTCCCCCCAAAATATTCAGTATGTGAACGTTACGCAACACTGCACATAGTCTTTGCACCCAAGGTGTTGAGGACAACAGGTGATGAAACAGAGTCCAGAGTTCATTCCCTGACCGAGCAATAGGACTCGAAACTGGTGACTACTCTCGTGGACATCGCGTGAACGGCCCCAGATATTGTATTCAGGCTACAAACTTTTCTGACAATTTAATTCAAGACAGCCGATTATCTTTGAAAATCGCAGCTTCAAACTGATCTGAACGATGCGGAAGACAAAATAAAACGTAAATCTAGAGAACTAAAGATTATATCGTTACAATTTTATGTCTTCATGAATGCTGCATATAGAAGAAAGAGAAACAGTAAGCACGTGCAGTGTTTTCACTGGCGCTTTCCCGTTGACATGTAAAACTACTGTGACATGCTAGTAAAAACACGGTGTAACAATCTTTTTTATTATTCCTGGTTGGCACTGAGCGAGGTAAGTACATCGTTAGCCTCTCCCGCTTTTCTACGCTTTTTCCCGGAAGCCTGTCTAAAGAACAGTATGTATTTAACTAAAAACGTTTATTCTGGTTGTAAATAACTGTATTAAACCAACGGTGTTGGGAAGGGGCATTTCATTCCCCTATCAAAAGATGGTGCGGGTGACTCAACAGACCGCAAGTTAAATTTACATGGACTTCAGTGGAAAACAAAAATGTTTTACGGAAATACAGCGTTGCAAGAGCCACAGAACTAAAAAGAATATGATCATGCATTTGCTCTGTGGCCTTATTTAACCTACTGTAATCTTGGTTATAAATTTGAATTTTTAATCTTTGTTTGATTTTCACAGAATGGTAATGTACTATATTGTGTTTGAAAGAAAGGGAAATAAAATTTGAACCTTCTAGATATAAAATAGAGACTTATAATATGTGTTCCAGCGAATTTCGTCGCGCGCCTTGCCAGTTATACATATTTGCAAGATATATCTTAACGCAAATGTGGATGGCAAACTGCGAGTGTTATAAGCACAGAACACGGGTTTATGAAAGCAAGTAGTTCTTAATTATAGATCCCTATTTCAATTTTTATATCCCGCTTTTAAATAAACTCCCCTATCGTTGAGTTTCTCAACAAGTAAGTTCTATTTCTTCAAGAAACATATCTGCTGTTGCAAATGACGGGAAAATAATGTGACTCGAGTCATATGAAACCTGCTTCAACTCCCTTCGGTCAAAGAACGAAGTCTCCGTTTTAGAAACACCCGACTCGTTTCGCCTTCCATTAGATCTCCGAATGAGAGGAAAATTGCAGGCTCGACTGGCACATTTAACTTGTTCGTGCAGCCAGCTCGGATTTTCACCTCCCCGCGCGCTGCAGCCGAATCTTCCTCAGTGCAATTTCGCTCTTCATTGAATTCTGTAGATCTTTAATTGTTCGAACACAAACCGAGTGGCCTTACTTCAAATCTCACGATAAGTTTAATTGTCTTAGTAAAAGGTCAGTTCAAGGTTTTAACCAAAGATTACGATAATTCCGGCCCTAATCAGTTGCCTCGGGGATAGAGGACGAGCAAGCGAAATTAAAACCATAAATCGAGAGATTGTAGTGTGGTAAAAAAGGGTCCATCCTTTTCAAATTTTCGGAAATTTGCCCCGAATTTGTTCGCTTTTAAGAATTAATTCAGTTCACTTTTAAAATATTTTCATGATAAACTTGAAGATGTACAAACAACCAGCAACAAATGTGTCATTTTCAGAGGTGCAGAGATCGCTTGTTCAGTATTTTATATTGACCCTTGGCCAATACATCCCCTATGGCGTTGTTAAACCCAAGATTGGACTTTGGTCTCAGACTGTTGATTCAAAGAAAACTCGATGCTTTTTTAAACAATCTAAAAGTTTTCGGATGCCTTATCGAGCGTAACGGATAGAATTAACCTTGGCCCTTAGAAAATACTGCCACCGACTGGGCTCTATTTACCAAGATAAGCCCTAGTTATTTTAGGATATTATCTTGAACCATTTTGGAAGTCGTTCTTCTGAAGTATTAAAATAAACGTTACAATACTGTGGTTTCCTGAGCTTAGGTACTGAAGTACGTTGCCTCTTAATAGGCGACGAGATCTCTCGTTTTTGATTTGAGTAGTGCCACGAAATCACGCTTAATTCAGCGACTGACTAGGACCTAATGAGCGAATCGAGCAAAGTTATATAAATAACTACTTAAAACATTGACCGAGGGTGTTAGTAACACAGCAAATACACAAGAAGGCACGGATGCGCAGAACTAAATAAGACTGAAACGGATTGCAGTTGGGGTTTTGAAACTGTCGCCGGATCCTTAAAGTTTTCGAACTTTATGAACTTTGATATCTGCAGTTTGTAAATGAAATCTGTCGAGCGAAGTATAACGCTCATGGCAAACAAGGCAATTTCTTCGATGAATGTTAAGTACATTGTAAGGGCGATTATTTTAGGGAAAAAGCAACAAACAAAAAGTAAATTAAACAAATCGAAATAGACTGGTCTCCATTGAACAGCTGCTTTATGTAAAAGGTAAGTGAAGGAAATGTCTTCCCTTTGATTATTAAAGTGCATAGTTTCTATAAAACTGCGGAGGCGTTCCACAGCTTGAGGATAACTTGATGGAACATCATTTTTTCATGACTTCACTATACACAAATTTTATAATTCAAAATCGGAAAATCCCCATGGATTTTATCTCGCTCAAGTTAACATGAACGGAATCGGGGGTTTGACATCCCTTGAAACTGATAGTAAATGAGTCCTGCAAAACTCCTTGTTTTTTCTTTTTTTCTTTATTTCTTTATCCCACAATATCTTCCGGCAGCGTATTACACAATTTCACTGAATTCTTGTCTGATAATGTGACTAGCATAAAAGCAATATTTTTCATTCAAAATACTTCATGATCTATTTCCTTTACGATCAAGCAAGCTCTTGTCTATATAAGATCATGGAAAGAAGACGTCGCCCTGCGAGGCACTTAGATAGATGCTATTAGGGTATAATTAGTTCAGCTTTTTTGAACACAGAGTGCCAAAACACTATTTTGCAGACGTTTCGGAATTAGCCTTTGCTCACGGTGCAAAGGAAATCCAAGAATGCGTGAGCAATGTGAACCGGAAGTCAGAATTTAAGCCGAGCGGTTGACTGGTTTCCAGGCTCTATAAGTTTCTCGGTTAGTCGGGACGTAAGTGACAGAAAAGCAAACAAAAGACCCTCCGAAAGAATCAATACATAAGCCTGATAATTGATTGTTATTATAAATGTCAAAAACGAGAAATGTAAGAAAAGCTCCAAAGAAAATATAGGGGATAACTTTCGAAACTTATCTCTGCTTCGTCGTACTCTTTCGACCGAAGAACTCGTGCCCACATCCCGCTCTAGAAGAAAAGTAAAATGGCATCGGCCACGTAGGAGCCGCAAACAGGAGCGATTTTAAGCACTTAGAAACCGAAGGTTGGAAGATAATGCAACAATGCTCGTTTATACTATATCTAAAAGTATTAATAGAGATTTAAAGAGACGGACGGAACTGGGCGTGATTACAAATTGGTATTTTGCACCATATTTTTTTTGTTGAGGAAAACACACGCGGGAACGAAAACAGTAAATATTTCTTGTTAAAGAAATTTTATAAAAGCGTTGTTTAAAAAAGTGAGCACAAATTTGTAAATGGGCAATGTCTGGGCATTTTTACGTAGGATCAGGTATAATAATGTCGTGTTTACTCATGCATCTGGCCTAGTGCCTAGAGGGCAATATTCCTATCTTTTATCATTCCGGTCACAGCACAGCGTTAGCAGGCTGTCAATAAAAGGAATACCCATGGGAGAATTTTCCCCAAGTTTTCGAACTTGAGGCTCCACAATGTGAAGGTACTCACAAAATGGCCTTTAGTGAACAGCAAGAAAGAGACATGAATTTATTCTTCATAGAGTCGGCAAACAATTACCAATATATTTTTAAGCCTTTTTTCCCGAATAAAGTTGAATGTAAATCCTGAAAGATTTCTTATTGGTTTAGCTCAGTACTTTCCTATTACTTTTAACTGACTGAATCCAAAGGGAGTGAAAAACACAACACCGGCTTTCATGCATGTAGCAGTCTCATGCTTATCCTTCGAGGGTGCAGTTCTTCCCTGACGAAGCAAGCACTGTAAAAACGAGGAACGAAGTTTTGTTTATTCTTAAGGAGATTTCTATCGATGAAAACACGGCTATTGTACCTCGCAGCAGACACTGAAATCAAGCGAATGTCCTCTTTTCGCCACACATTAAAACAAGAAAGCAGGATGGCCTCAAACTTAAACCCAGACACACAGAGTCTCGAAATTTGTATTATTCCTTTTTTAACACTAAAAAAAATAACGACAACGTTTTGACAAACTACTCTTTCTAAAATGGGCGTGTCCGCCTACCATTTGTTAGATGGTCACCATGGGAACCAATCACGGGATTTCTCTCTTCGTAATTTGCAGGAACGCAGGAGCAAATATGACTGGCTTGTTGACAAAATGCTCTACATCAAACAGTTAAGACCGCGCTTGAACATGCACTAACAGATTCAATCCTTGCGAAAGTCTTTGCCTAGCTCTACCATGATCATTTATGCAAATTTACTGCATAGACTCTTTTCATTCCCGTATTTAATTAATCCCAATTCCTTGATAGTGGCTTCATGAGGTCGCAGAAACGTTGGAACATTTTCTCGTTAGTTTTTACACGTTTATGATTCTCTAAATCATTATTAATAACGTGATATTTTTTTCTTAGTTTTCAGAATGGCGATCCGCACCTACGAAGCATCCTACAAGAAGTACTTTCCAGATACCTACGAAAAGATCGGTAAAGATTCTACACATGATGAAGTTCGGCAACTTTACGACCAGTGGGCAGTCAAATATGACGAGGTACGTACACCTTATTAATCCAGCCGAGTATCACTGGTCAAAGTGTTTCCCCGCTACGGTCTGTGGAGGAGAGTAAATATTCTCTAACACAAATTCGCTTCCCAAAAATACAGGACAAAGAAGTCGTCAGTTAGATTATGACGACCGAATACGTCTGCTGTTTGTTCGTCAGTCTGTTCGTGTTTGTAATGGAATTACTAAGTAAAGTAATCTAGTTTTCTGGTTTTAAATAGAATACTCACACCGCAGTGTTGTTTGAAAATATGTATTTCCATTGCACTTACTCAATAAAAACGAAAATATTATCAATGCTAAAATTAATTCCCAGTAAGAAAGGCCGATCTTTCCTAATCGCAAAAATTAGTTCCCGCAAAGCACAATCAATCGCCAATCCGCAAAATAAACCGAGGGTGGACGGGAGGGCTTATAGTTGGACTTCCGCCTGTAGATGTTACAGTCGATAAGGCTGTCCATACGATGCTCGGCAACTTTGGGGCAACTTTTCAGATTTCAGATTTTTTTATTTTACGTTATTATAATGACTCCAAGGTCCTCGTCCACACGTATCCGGTATTTTTTTAAATAACGAAGATTGTTCTCTCAGTTTTTGTCGAGTGTGGTTTTATCTGGCTTGGCAGAATCAGGGAGGGGATGGGAGAAACCGTAAGCTGGCTTCCTCCATTTCTCTCCACAAAGCTTTCCCGAACACAAACTAATTTGCTTTCCATTGTTTTGATCTCTTCAGCAAATTGGTGCAGCTGGTGCCGCGTTCCACAAGCCACTCTCTGACTACATGAACAGTTATGTGAAGGAAAGTTTTCCCAACACACCTAAAGATCAGCTGAAAATCCTCGATGCTGGAGCTGGAACTGGGCCAATAGGGATCGAACTTGATAAACTCGGTTACACTTGCGTCCACGCACTTGATATCTCGGAAGAAATGCTGAATGTAGCAAGAAAGAAAGGCGTGCCATACAAGAGGTTTATCTGCACAGCTCTAACTGAGAAGAGGATATCCGAAGTTGAAACAGGAGAATTCGATATTGTGATTGCCGCTGGTGCTTTGATAATGGCCAACGTGCGACCAGAAGCTTTAGTGGAGATAGTAAGAATGGTGAAAAAGGGTGAGCTTGTTTTTCTGTCTTTGACGGAGAGTTAGATCTAAGGAGAGGCGCTTTTCGAAACCTTCGCTTTCGCTGTGATAAAAACGTATCCAAAGCTCCACCGCACATTCTACTACGTATTCAATTCTAAGGCATCTCTTGCTCCCGGGGAAGTGGGAAGGGGACTGGGGAGACTCGTATGGAAAGTATAGTGACGTGTTTTGAGCCCCTCTCCCCCTCCCCCACACCAACCCTTGATCACTAAGAAGGACTATTTAACAATTAGTCGCCTCAGGCGACGTGAATATCGGCGAATAGTCACCGAGACGAAGTTGATAAATTTCCGACTCCGAAACATCAAAAAATCTGGCTACCATTTCGAAAACTGCTACCCTTCAATGTTATAATCACCGCGCGGTGATTATAGCGGGATAAAGCGAAGCTCCTAGCCAATCATAGCGCTCTATTTTCGATAATCATCAATGTAATTACACTAAACTACAATAGGTAACAACCAATTATTCCCGGAACCAATTTAGACTGCGGTATTCAAATTGTGCTAAAATATGTCTGTGTATGGTTTTCCTTCTATTGTATGTCTTTGCATCCATCTCTAAGTAATATCTCTATGTTATAAAAATATTGGCTTTCCGTCCAGATAACCCACTCTAATTAAGTGAGACCAAATACTACAATTTACACCCCTAATCGAGGCAACCGCCATTCCTGCCTCTTTCGTATGGAAGACTCCCCCCCGGATTTGATAACGCATTCTCAGCAGTGATCCGTGTACACTGACGCAATAGTCCTCTCGTTTCAAAAGCGCCGAAAGCCCAGTTTTATATCTGTTTACTGGAGTTTCTTGTTCAGTAGTCTAAGATGGGTAGAGAATTTTGGTACTTCGAGTCTACGATAAAGCAGCAGAATTTCAGTCCAACGTGTTTTGTTTAAGCCAAGGGTTTTAGGGTGGGGCACCCAAAAATATCTTGGGAGCCCCCATGGCTTTGTAGTCGTAAGATCAAAATGAGAGTTGCACAGCTGACCCACGCAACGCGGACAAACTACTACCTTGTCCCCAGGTACCCTGCGACCAAGTCTCCTTCGATCTTCCTCGAAAATATCGAAGGAGACTGCTCGCAGGGTAAAAACAAATTGGGACAGAAGCCCCTCCCATTTGGTTGAACAAAGAACATAGACGGGAAATAAACAGTTTTCAGTTTTACACCGTTTGCGTTTTACTGAGCAAAAATATTATTTTTACCTTACAAACTCCTAGCTATAGATTCCAGTTAACTCAACGCAGGTTTTGTCTGTTTTATCGTACATAGGTGGTCTAGTCTGCTTTTCGCTCCGGTACAATGAAGTGGGACACTATGAACCAAAGATGACGGAGCTAGAGAAAGAAGGAATATGGGAAAAACTTGGCAGCAAGAAAATCCCCTACTTTAATCAGGAGGATATGCCCAGTTACGCCTATGGATTTGTGTACAAAGTTTTGAACAAATGAACTGTAACGTGAAGTAATTGCCAGGTCAATATACGGCTTTATTTCAAGCATTGTAACCTAAGAATAGGGTAGGCTGGCGGTGACTTTGTTTTGAAGGAAACTTCAGTTCCGTTCAAATGCATATTAAGAACATTATTTACACTGTTAAAAAGCAACGAGGTTTCCGTCAAAACCAGGCCACCTCTTGCCTCCTTACGTCCATTCAGGGCTAGTTTACTCAATAGAAAACCGTAACAAACGGATAGGACAACTCCGACCCAATCAAAACGGCACGTTCCGCACTGAAAATTAGTGACTTCGGGTCTCTCAAAATTTTCTGTTACTATTTTAGTTCGCTCTGAGTTAATAATTGAAGTGGAGAAAATCATAATTAAGTTGGAGATCAAGAGAGAGGACACTACCGGAGTTTAAATCGGATTAATTTAGGTTTCCGGGAAACTGCCCATCTACCCCTCCCCTAAGCTATCTTTTTTCTAAGTGCAAGTGTTAATGTTAGCTTAGGGGAGGGGTAGGTGGGCAGTTTCGGAGAACTATAGAATGATAATTCAACGTCCTAGCCAATTGAGGACTGCGGAACCTATTATTAATTATTATTATTATTTTTTGGTGAGTTTCCGTCGCCATGCGTCACTTTGTAGTTCTATAATGTTACTGTTTTGCAAGCTTATTATAATTATTAAAAGTTTTTTTTATAAGAAAGGTCAACTAACTTATTCATTGTTTAGTAGACGAACGAAATAAAAAGACAGTTTGTGTAAGGTGTGTTGTTTAGTATTTATGGTTCGTTAAAAAGTGCAGGGAAATGCTAATCTATGCAGTATTTACGACAAATGCAAAAGGACATGGCTGCGAAAAATAGCGCCAGAGAAGAAAGTGGCTACGTGCCGGCTACGCGTGTGTGAGAGCTTAAGGCTATGTTTGCACTAACGGCGAATCTTTGTTTACACTTGTCGCATCATTAACATATGCTTATCATTATCTGATGACGCTATTAAAGGGGCTGTGTCACGGCAGTCCAGTTCATGTTGTTTAATTTTGCCAATTACTCGCCCCCAATCGCTATGGAACTTAAAGTAAGCAAAGAAAATACAGGTAAATGACAAAATGAGAGATTCAAGACAAACAAATTTGCCTCCTGAGCATTATTTTTTAAGTTGCAAGAAGCAGGGATCAACTTTGAAAAACTGTTGGGCTGAACAGTTTTCAAAAACCCTTATTTAAATCCGTTTTAATCTTCTTCAGTTTTGCCCATCCGTGGCATCTGTTGTTTCTGTTATGTTATTTTAACCTTCCTTTAAAGTTTTGAGCGGTTATTTTCATATTTCTCTTAATTTAACGGGCATTTTGTAATTTCCCAATTTGGCTGAATTTCGTGACACAGCTCCTTTAAAATAAAAACTCTGAATATTGAAAGGGCATAACAGTTTCAGTTATCTCTGAAAATTTGAGCCCAATACACCAAATGGTTTCGGAGAAATTCTCTTCTAAAAACTCGAAATTTTACAGAGGATGTATGGCTTATTAACTTTTTTCCACACAGCAATTTCGCAGTTGTTGATGGCTATTTCCTTCAATGTTGCATGCAAAGAGTTGAAAATTGATCAACTTAAATCAGCTCTTTCCATTTTTGCGTTTAGCTCATATACACCTATTTCAATTAAGGTTGCTCCCGTGAACCATGTTTCATAGCCTGCAGTGCACTATGGTAAACCAGGAAGTCTTGTCCACGTTCATCGAAATAAAGGAGACCATTTGTGAAAAGGCAATGGAAGCATCAGCAGCGTTTGCTTTCTAGGTTTTTTAGGCTTGTTGTGGGCACATAATTTAAAATAATAATGCACTGCGGGCTATGAAACATGGATCATGCATCATTCTTCACTGAAGCAACCTTAATTGAAATAGGTGTGTGTATACGGCCCTGGCTTCCATGAGTTAAGTAGTATGCTAATGGCGAAAAATGTAAACAATGACGTCAGCAAAGATTCGCCTGCAAACGGGCACGAAAATCATAACGGATAGCGCTTTTGTTCACACACAAGAACGGTTGTGGCGGCGCGATTTCTGTGATGGAGTGAGGCTCCGTAGCCTCCCACGCAGACATTCTTAGGGTTCGTCACGCGTCCCTGCCCCACGTGGGAGGGGAATGATTGCGTGACGAACCTGTAAGAACGTTTGTGTGGGAGGCTAGAGGTTGTGCAGCGTTAGCCTGGGTAGCAGGCGCTTGGAAGTAACGGGCGGAAGAAACAACGGAGTACGCCGCGTGTCTCCATCGCTTGCACCCATTTCTTCCAAGCGCCCGCAACGCAGGATAGCGCCGCGTTGATCTCGCAAGTAGTGCGTCGCACATCGGACAGGTTTTGTTCCATACTTTGGTACAGTGTGAACATGAACACTATTGGAATAAATAAGTAGAGCGAGGACTGCAACCCACTGTACTGGAAAGGAAGTAAGTAAATATTCGGGAGAGAGGACCGGAATTCTCCGGCTAACCGCCCCGGCACAATGTCCGATGTGTGTGAACGAATTGTGCCGCCACGGGCCGTTGCTGTGATACTGTGCGACTAGCTGCCTTCTTGTGCGTCCATCGTAAAAAGGTTTAAGAGCTGAAATTTAGTGTTTCAATGAAATTTGACCACTACTGTAGCCCTCCGTTATTGCGAATCGCCGATAGCTTTAACAAGGCGCAAGGAAAATGGATTTAAAAAAAACTTCCATTTTCTCTCGCATAAATACTGAAGCGAATACTGATCGTGCTTATGCCCCCTGGGCATCCCATAATACTCCTTACATCCAATTAATTCAATATGGCCGCCGTATCGGTAAAAAAGGTCCATTATCGCGATACCCTGGCAAATGATATTTAACACCGTAACTTCAAGCCAAAGCTCAAATCTTCAGATGTCTTCAATGAATTTAGTTTTAAGATAAAATCCGCATCTACTTTTAGTTTTAAAAAAGATGACTTTGTGTATACTAGACATTCTTGTCAATGTCACATTTCTAATTTATATTCTTATATGTTGGTTGTAAATATCATTAGTTTTTTTAAAGAACTAATGATTAGATTCTTATTGACATGAGTTAGCTGAATTCAAACAAACCCACAAGCGCATGTTGCTTTCATACACATGGTTTTTAGATAAAGGCCATCGGAAGTTACCCCCTTATGCAGGTATCAATGTTTAGACCGAGCCGGGGGGGGGGGGGGGGGGTTAAGGGCAAAGGTGCGGCATTTGAACACTTCTGCTGTCCCCTCCCTGGGGAATTTGGCCACACATTTTGCCCCATGCTGCGGACATTTGAATTTGACCGTCCAGAGGACTGGGTCCATTTGAATTTAAACGAGCAGAGTACTGGGTCCTACACTTGTGTTCCAGTAGACGCAATCTTGGAAAATATCGGTGAGCGTAAAGTTGGCATGTGTTAATTATTATATTTTTATGCCGCTACAGCAAGGTTGTTTGAAGAATATAATTCAGTTTTGGTGAAACCAAAGCTGGATTTCAGCCTTTTTTAATCCTTGAAGTGACTGGTTTCAGTAAATCAAGGAGCGGTTTCACGATAACTTGGCTTACTTTGTTGACGAACGCAATATCCTCTCAACACTATTTCCGCAACTCAGGGAAACAATCTAAAACTCGCGGGGATTGTTTTTTTTCTTCTTGACTTTATTCAACTTCAATCTTCTATAATCTACCTTCGGTAACAGGAGTTAAAAACGTACATTTCAAATTACTTCATTACTTTTGATACAAGTCATAACACGGTTTTGTTATCCCCAGGTGTGGAGATTTTATCAAATTTGAACTATTTTCCAGTCCCAAGGGTCGGGAATTGGAGCAAAAAATTGCCAAAAAATTCAAATGCCGCACCTTTGCCCGTACCCCCCCCCCCCCCCCCCCCCCCCCGCTCTCCGTCTTAACATTGATACCTGCATTACAATAAGTTGAAAACGGACAGCTGGCAGTCAGAAATGTTAGTACGTGATTACAGCACTTTTCCACAGAGCATTGTGGAGCAGTGGCTTGAACAAAGAGACAAAACCTTGAGCTTTAATGGCAGAGACAAGCATTTGGGTGTAGGACAGTCCTCGTCGGTTTGGTACCCCAAGCGTCCGCGCGATCCTTTACCCCACGAGAACACCTCATCCTCATCGCTTACTGCGACGGTAAATGTGTCACCGCAAGACACTAGAGTCAACCGCTTGTTCTCTAAGGCGTGTACAATCTGGGGTTCACGCGAGGCCCCCGCACGGTCATAGCCTAGCTGCCCAAAGGAGTTGGAGCCGAACGTCACGCATTTACCACTGGCAGTGAGCACAGCGGCGTGGGATGTTCCCATGGTAACGGCTTTGATATGATCGGCCGTCAGCAGCCGCGCAGTTATAGGTGTGAATGTCTGAGATTCCTCGACAGTGTTTTGACTGCTATCCAGGGCCAGCTTGTTGCATCTGTTGCTACCGCAAGCTAACAACCTGAAGTTGAGGGCCAGCACAAAGGAGCAATCCACACCACATTTGACAGCTTTTGCCGTGAAGCCAGGTTCCAGGCCCACGGGTTGAGGTAGAGGGTATGACTGCTGGTTTCCAAGCCCCAAACGGCCGTTGTCTCCTCGTCCCCAGGCAAATAGTTCACGGTCAGTTGTTACAACCATCACGTGTGCAGAGCCACAGGATACCTACAGATTTTAATGACAGAAGACCACAATAAGGAATCTACGAACTATTTTTTGGCACAAAATATAGAGGGAGTGTCTCCTTACGGACACAAAATAGTAATCGCAGGCTACACATGTTGAAGGAACATGATTTTCAAGAACAAAACGTAAACTCATTTTTGTTACCCTTAACTTTGTATAGCACACTCCAATCACACTTAAAATAATGAGGTTTTGGCAGATTTGGATCTTTAAATTTAGTGAGGAGCACGCTCATCCTGTCCCTAAGATAAAATGTTGGGTGGGGAAAGGGGTGTGGGAGCAGCAAAGTGTAAAGAAAGTCAGTTCTACAACTTGCCATTTGGGCAAGCTGTATATGTAGCTACAGGTTGTAGTATTTACTAGCCGAAAAGTCATTTCAACCAGCCTTCAAAAAAAATAATAAATGTATAAAAATAAGCATTGATTACAATTCTTTAGTAATTTGGATTTCCCCAAAACTTCTCTGACTTATCCATTGAGCAGGTTAAGAACAGAATTCACTAGCCCATTAGCAGAGTCTATTAGCCCCAAGCTATTGGACACTGCTTCCTTTGCATACTGAGCATTCTCGAAAACAATTTTTCTTTGCCTTGTGGGCCTCAGGTAGGCCTATAAATAACGTGGGGCCCCCAGCCCCCCTCCCTGATATAGATCTGCCAATAAATTGTCGGTCATATACTGTAACTGAAATTAGATGTCACAGATGGTACCTGTTCCACTTCAAATCCAATCAAAGCCTCCACAATCTTTGCTTGTAAAACATCATTATAGTTGCCATGCCCCAATGAACCATGTGTACCACTTCCAAATGTCATGAGAATGCCACGATCTGAAACAAAGTTTGGGGTTCCAGGTAAGAAAATAATCAAATAAATAATTTCATTTACTGCCTATCTCAGAAAACTATGAACACAGGTCTGTGTTCATGCAGTCATCACTGATGCAGTGAATTATATTCTAGAGCAATCATACAGTCTGTAGTTTTTGTGAATGGCGCCATGTGGGACAGAGCAGCCCTTACAACTTTAGCAGAGCTTGACATTAGTCCCATCTGGGTGTTTGGGAGGAGTATAAAATTATTTTTTTTACTGGGTAAGTAACATTTTAAACTCTCTTCTCCAATGGGCAAGGGCTTTGGCAGAACCAGACCTTCAGATAAGGAGGAGGTGGGGGTATGCAGTCATCAGATAAGGGGGAGGAAGGTCTCCAAAAAATATTTTTCGGCCCTTTGGGCCTCAGTTTGGTCTTAAAATGAGGGGGGTGGGTGGGGTGGGCCCCCTGGGTCCCACCCCTGGATCCACTGGTACTGAAGGGTCCATTCAAGTCACCTTGTCACCAACAACTACTAAGCAATGAATACAGGCAAGAAAAATGTGATAACCGCTTGTTCATGTCCAAAGGAAAAGAACGAATTCAAGTTCTTTTTGATCCCTGTTTAGACTGGTTATTTCTTGCATGTATTTCTAGACTGAACAAAGACCTTAGTCTTAAGGTCATTTGCCCAGGGTAAAAAAAGAATTGGATCATTATACATATCTGGGAAACTGACAAAAAACCCCTCCCCTGCCTACATATCCCTCCCCAGCCTACATACCCCTCCCCAGCCTACATACCCCTTCCCTGCTTACATACCCCTCCCCTGCCTAGATACCCCTTCCCTGCTTACATATCCCTCCCCTAGAAACATGTCCAATACGTAATAACTAGGAGTTTCAGTTTGAAAGTAAGTGCTGGCGTCAAAGCTGGAAGAAAATATGGAGACTACAATTTGAAAATAAATAAAGTGAAGAAAATGAAAATGACCCTTGAGAATTAGGGTGGGTAGTAGCCTTTTAAAACAAAAAATATGTACTTATTTCTGTGTATTTGTAACCAACAAAAACGGAAAGTCCTTCGGGTAAATTTCCACAGCGTAAGCAGATAATTTTTTAAGGCCCGAGTTTTTAGTAACTGCTTGTTTACATTTTATAGATATCTTTATTTACCCATGGAAATAACTTCATGGATATCGTGAATGGTAAGTAATGAATCCCGAGGAAGACAAGATATTTTTATGTGTTTGGCTGCTCTACTCAGTCTACTTTTCAATATTCTTGCCGATTCGTGAATGGAGGTGCGAAGATATTGATGCATGGTGATATTGGTGCATAAAAACAACAGGACTTGACGGTAGCCTGTATTTGGCGATAGTCTAGTAATTCTAGAATTGATAAACATTTTGAACCCATATGGTTCCAAGCTTTTCCATATGGTTCCAATCTTTTTAAATTGGACTCAACGGTAGCCTATGCTTGGCGATAATCTAATAATTTTACAGTTGATAACATTTTGAATCCGTATGGTTCCAAGCTCTTCTTTTGCTTTAATGGACAAATGTGAATCATGGTCAAATTGTCAGCTGAATTAGATATTTTCCTCAAGGGACAGAGACAATGAGACACAATAATCATATGTAATGCCTCAACGGGCAAAGAATAGTTTAATCAATTACATTGTACATGTGGTACCAAAGTTGCTTACACAAAGCTGGTTTGCTTTGTGCCTTTCCCACTTTTTTCCCAGACCACAAGCTAGAGTCGGCAGTTTACTCTGAAGAGAAGAACATGATTTTTGCTTGGCACATAACTTCTGTTGAACATAAATAGAAAAACTATCTCCATGAAGGAGGATTTGATCGATATCTTTGTGTCTGTAACTATTCGCAAATCATCAAATAAATGGAGCAGCCAAACACATATAAATCTCGCATCTTTATCAAGATTCATCACTAAAATGCTCTGAATCAAGACCTTGATGAATAAACCCAAAAGCAAATAAAGACATCTAGAAAATAAATAATACGGCAATTTACTAAACGCTTACCTTATTACCTTATTTATAATCTGCTTACAATGTGGAAATTTACTTGACATCTCTCAATCTCGTACACGTGGGCTTTGTGTGATGTCATCCCACTGGAGTGAATACCCCAGATAATAACAAAACAATCAACTGTGCATGCTTCTGTTCTTAAATCCGAACAAATTTTGGCTTTTTCCCCCTATTGTACAGAATAGTGTGCTGCCTGGCCTAAGGCTTGCCAGCAAAAATATTAAATCTGATGGCATTCAAGATGGAAAGCACTGTAATTTTATAATAATACACAATGTACCTGTCAAACATGCTGCAAACGTATCCCCACAGGATACCTGGACAATTGTCACCCCAGACTGCCCCTCAAGAAACTTTGGTAGCCAAAGATCCTCCAGCAACTTCTCTCTGTCTGCAGTAACGTCTGACGACACATCCATTGCTTTCTTGTTTGAATCCCAGATGATTGCACGGCCACCACCTGTCACCCCAGTCTTCATTGTTCTTCCAGATGCGACCTGCACTACATCAGAGTCATGTTGCGGAAGTTGTAGCTTAGTGGGTGTGGTGATACCGCCTCCCCAATGGTACACTAAATACCTGGGCTCAAGTGGCTTAGTGGAATATGCATCCATATCAGAAAGGCCATCCAGGGAAAGAGATGCTGACTTTGAAGAACTTGTGCGATAGATTTGCGTACCTGTAGGCCGGTTGGTACTTGAAGATCTAGCACGAGTAGGAGGAATGGCAGCTTTGAAAGCAAAGTGTACAATAACTGACATGTTAAGAGAGTTTTATTTATGTTGCAGGGATCCATATTCATTTGCTATCAGAATCGTCAGCCGGGCAAGTCACCCTGATGGAATACTTGCCTTGTTACAATTTGGGTTGCCCGGAGAAAAGTGCAGAATTGTAGAAAGAATGGTGATAAAGTTGTGGGCAACTTGAAAACTTCTGTTTTGCATTTTATTCTGTTTAGGTTACTAAGAAAGGATTTTAGTTGACAGGTTACAGGCGTGAGGCTAAACACAGTTTATTTACATTTTACAAGAATTTGTTTGTTGTTTCATGGAAAATACTACACCATCAAAGATGGAAGCCAAAGGTACGATTTCATTACAGACAAAAGTTGAGTGTTATTTTCAATTATTCTAAAAGTTTTCAGTGGATGAGAAGTAATCAGAACACAAGTAAAATGTACATGACAAAATCATCTAAGAACTTTTACAAGATTTTGTGGCTGAGCAAAACCTCACTCTTCCATGCAAGACTGTAGTCCTCTGGGATGACTGAACGACTGTAAATAGGGTCATGTAGCAGCTGCTCGGAAGAGAAGTCACCAATGGTGCATTTCCCTGACCCCAAACAATGTTAAAACAATGAGAAGAATGACATGTCATTGTTTCCAGCGACCAGTTAGGAGAGACCTTATGAGCAGCTCCTACACAACTGTGCAAATATGGATCCCTGATGTTCTTTTATGTATTTTGTATTTTTATGAACCAAGGAAGTTGGGGTCATTACAAAAAACCAAAAGTTACATAAATGGAATGAGGCCAGTATGACAGTCAACTTGACTAAACAAGCTTGCCCAATAAAGGAGTTATTGCAGTACACTGTATTTGACCTAAACAAAATCTGTTCATGTGTAACAAAGTGGGAATCTGAAGCAAGCAAGTTAGGACCATCTTGGCCATTTGGGTAGTCAATCAGAAAGCAGCATTCACTTTATCATGTGCTTGCTGCACCAGTCATCTAAGAAACACATGTACAATACAATGATGGTAACATTACCAGATATCCCTGCAACGGGTCTTGGAGTTCTGTTACATGGCACTCGCCCAATGTCAGTGCCCATATTGAACAGTGCGTTTACTACCAGAGGTTGTGCCATAATTTGTGGAAGGGTTGGTCTCTTGGCAGGATCAACTTGTAACATGCTTAGAACAAGATTCTTCATGTCCTCACTGTATCTTTCAGATATAGGATTGAAGTTTCCTTTCATGATTTTCAGCACAAGAGCAGGCAGATTAGAGGCCTCAAAAGCTCTTTTTAATGTCGCTAGTTCATAAAGCACACAGCCAAGAGCCCAGATGTCACTTTTTTGATTATACGGTTTACCCTCGCACAGCTCAGGCGAAATGTAACATGGAGTGCCGATGACAGAGTGAGCCTTGCTTTTGCTGCTTAACACTTTTGAAATGCCGAAATCGCCTATCTTCACAACCTTCCGCGTTTTGTTTAGTAGGATATTCTGTGTTTTAAGATCCCTGTGAAGGATTTTTTGTTTGTGGACATGATAAATTGCTACCAAAATCTGCACAAATAGTCGAATAATCTCTTCTTCGTCCAAAAGTTTGCCTTCTCGTTCCTCGATAAGATTATACAAAGTTCCACCTTGGGCATATTCCATTGCGATCATAAAAGAAGTTTCTCCAAAGAAACTGTCGAAATAAGCGATTATATTGGGATGTTTTAACATCTGCAGAACATGAACTTCATTTAAGGCGGCTCTCCTTTCCTCTCCACTCATTTGTTCGACTGGAATGTCCTTGATGATTACATGACGTCCATCACATTTTCGTCTACAAAGGTAAACGGTTCCATATGCTCCACGGCCAATACTTTTGATTTTTTCATAGTTTTCCATGTTTACAACAGCTGAAACGCCTCCTTGGAAAGAAAGCCGAAAAGGAAAAAGGCCAAAACGCGATGAAAACCCAAAGATCGTGTCAAGAAACGCAGTAAAATATCTAGTCCGTACTAAAAGAAGTATTATACGTCATTTCATGTAATCCTATTAGAGTGTGCCTCGTCTTGAGGATGATAAGAGTGAGGACTGGGAACAACAACTCACCTTGTTGCCAACAAATATGTCGGTCAACAGTCGAAATTTTTTGCCAGAAATCTTTTAAAAGTATGAGCTTGGAAACGTCTGATTCGCTGAGACAACAGTTCCAGTTAATACAAGAACAGCAACAGAAGAAACTTCTTGCCAGGAAACAACGGAAAGCAAAGAATAATGAGAAAACAGGGCAAGAAGATGCAAGCTCAACGACAGATACCTTTTGGGGTCACGACGGACAGACTGACAATTTAGATTTAAAGGTTTGCAAGATTTATATATATTTATCATTTTAATTATATATAGTTTGTACAGAAAACACTGTATTTCTAGTTTGATCACATATTTACATTATGCTACAACAACATAACAGCAACAACTTTAACAGCGTGGTCGGGTGGTCTGCGCGTCAGACTCCCATTCCGGCGGCCCCGGGTTCGAGTACTTACTGGATTTGTTCGTTGTTGTCCCGAGTTCAAATCCTCGGTCACGCTTGTAAATAGGCAACTGGTTACCTCCAGCCAGTTGGGGTTTTTAATCCATTTATGTTGTATTTGAATTATTTGTTTCTAAGTATTTGAGTGGAGAGGAGTGCCTGTAAACTATATGTAGCTGGATAAGCTGAGTGCACCTTCCACTTAGTCTATAAACAAGCCTAATTAAACCTTTTAAACCTTTAATCATAACTATAACAAAATTCTCAAATCTGATTGGCTATCAACTGCCTTGTTTTTAGCCTTAATTGGACAGTTTAATAGGACAGTACGTGTCATGCCTAAGTAATTGGACAGTATGCGCCATCACGCGTGCGCTTAAATGGCTTTTTTTTTCACTGCTAGCAAAACAAAATGTCGAATTCCTTGTGTTTTGATTAAAAAAAATAGCCTACTATATTACAAATTTTGTTAAAGTTATGATTAATTGGTAACAGAACGTCGTGTCGTCCAATTCGGTCTGTAATCATACTTGTGATTAAACAAATCGGATTTTGTTAATCACTCGTATGATTACAGACCGAATTGGACTCCACTCAGTCCTGTTACCATTACTTATTATTTGCTAGTTACTAATCAGAGACCTTTAGATTCCTGGATGAGAACGACTACGTGTACAAGATTTAACTTAAAGCTTTTTCCCCTTTTTTTAAAAAAATAGGTGCCCCGGAAAGCTTCATTGTACTTTTTTTCATTAGAAAAGATAGCACTATTATGTATATTGAGGGAGGTTAAGCCCTCTCTCAATCACAAAATGGTAAAACTTCCATCATTTGAAAACTTGCTTCCGCCACTATGACATTCTTGCTATTTAACTCGTAGTACTGAATGATGATGGCTACCAAGTTTTACTGCCAAAATGACGCTGGTTCATGCGCACGCACTGCTAAGTATTGAGGAAATCTCATCCTTGTAGTCATACTCATCTTAGAATCTCAAGGTCTCTATGTACATTATTACTATTAGCAAGCTTACATGGTAACCACTTACATGGTAACTGCTTACATGTACTTACCCAATAGGCAGGGGTCCAGGTAAGTCATCCTCTAAGGGGGTGTTTACATGAGAAAACTTGCACCGGTGCGAGTTTCATACTGACATGACTTTTTGATTTCGTATCGCGTTTACATGATGACTCGTTTATTTCACATCTCGTTATTTGAAGGTACACTTCATGTTGATATAATGCATGTGTGATTCAAAATCACGAACATTATGCATGCGTTACCCATTCCAGTCTACTGGCAAAACGATTTCACACCGAAACGGGTGGTCGTTTCGCATTTACATGATACCGTTGCGAGATTTTGTACCGGAGAGACTTGTACCCCTTTTGATGAAGCTCTCTGCTATTGTACAGTAGGCAGTCCTGTATTAATTGATGCAGGATTCAAAGTCAAACATAATTAAAATTTTAAAATAGTACTGTGTACATTATAGATTAATTTATTAATCACCTTTTTGTTTTTGTTCTTTTAAATGCCCAGCTTGATACTGCTGTTGCAAATGGTGGAGATCTTTTTATGCAAAAAGAAGTAGAAGAGCTTAAGGATGCAATCCGGGTCAGTTATTTTAAACCTTGTTTGTTTGTATAATGAACATGAACCAAGGCTTCTGATACAATGCGATGGTGTGATTTTGTTTGTACAACATGTGTAGATCTACTCGTACAGTTGGTACATGTATAATCTCAAATCATATCCAATAGCATGATTCACAAGAAATTTAATCTTTCATTAATAACATTAAAATAAAAAATAAAATAAAAATAATAATACATGTAATACATGTGCCGGTAAAAATAATTTAGAAAAAAATAACAAATAAAAATGTGACATGCAATTTAAGGTTATTTTGCTTTGGAAAACATGTGCATGTAGATCTTCTGAAATTTCTATTGCTGGTGTCAAACTACAAAAGATTTTTTCATTTTATCAGAAGGATCTTGCTCCAGTCATTTAAAACCTGGATAATGCAATTGGCTTACTTTTCCACCATTGATAGTGTCTGATGGATAGTGCCAGCCAACATTTGACCAACTGGGGTATTGTGTAAATTTAAGGTATAAAATAATGTACATGTACAGGGTTGTAAGGAACCAGCAGTTTATAACAAATGTTGAATCCACTACATTTATTTACTGAAATGTTATCCAAGAAAAATGGTCAAAGTGGCTTGTGGAGGTTCACATGTAGCCTGGCGTGCCACAGATGAAACCAAAACCTCTGGTTAGGGTTAAATTGTGTCTGGGATGCAGGCTAGTGGATGGACTTATTAAGTGAGAGTTGTCAAGTATTTTATTCTGGTTGCTGGAAGCATCACTTGTAATTATTAAGTGAGAGTTGTCAAGTATATCACTCTGCACAATTCATTTCCTTCACAATCTTCTATTTTTATTTTTATTTTAAAAGCACTGATTTGTATTAATAATTAATACATTCAGTATGAGCTTAAATAAAATTAACTTGACTTGGTTGCTCATTTAAAAGCATCACTTTTAATTATTTTAGTAAAATTCTAATTTTATTGTGTCAAGTTTACTGAACCACCCCTGCTATGTACATGTAGTAGTTGAGTACCTTTATGTGAGTGTTTTGACAAGAGTACATTTTGTACCTTTACGTGAGATTTAGGCTACAAGTACATTAAATCTGTAGGGTGTTTCTGACTTTTTCACAATTACTTTAAAAAACAGGTTTTAAAAGATGAAAATGGTCGACTTTATAAGCTTCTTGGAGAAAGGGATGAGGAAATGAGGATTTTGAGGAAAGCAAGAGATGAGGAGAAGAGAGCTTTGGCTGGTGAGATCTTTTTGTAGCTGTTATGTGATATATTTAGCATTAAGGTATCTGCACCGGCAAATTTTCAACAGTTTATTTTGCCCTCAAAATCTTTCTACAGTAAGTTCGGATGATGTAATATGCATATCTGGTGTTCTTTTTTGAATATACCTTACTGCATTTAAGAGAAAATCTACTCAAAAGTTGACTGATTTACCGGAAGTTAAAGAAAAATTTTCATTTTCGTTACTATAAGAAAAAGGACGGCAGGAGAGCAATTTGACTCCTCTTTTTGGCATCAAGTTCTATTGATGCACTGAACAAAATCTATTCACTGCTTGGATTCATTGACAAACTACAGCTGCTGTATGTCCAACTTGATTTTTCTTGCTTCTTGTAAAGCTGTGATGACTAATATTACTTGCTTCTTGTCTGCTCAATATTTGTTATGTTCTTGAAATATACTCCATTTTCCAGGGCTTATTATTGTTTTAAATTTACATTACATCGGTGTGTCTTCTCACCTGATATATTCTGACAATTTTACCGGGAGAGTAAAACGTTTTCTTGGCCCCTAATCGTCTGGTCTGTTTTTTTTGCCAATTTCTTTCACTTTACAGAAGCAATTCTTTTCAATTTTGAATAAAACTCTTCTTCAATCTTCGTACTTCGGCGCGCTTCACTGCATTATACAGTTATTATAGCTGACACTGAGTAACGCATCTTCCAAAAATGCGTCACACCTAGCAACTGGTCACGTATCAAAATCCAAGGGGGCTATAGAGAGGTCATTTGGCATTTTCTTAGGCTTCCACGAGCATTTTACACAGCAGTGATTCAAAATGGCGGGCAAGAAGGTCTGTGATGGTAGTATCGAGTAAAAACAGTTGATTTTGAGAGGAAAATAAGCTTTTTTACGCTGGAAAGGCATTAATTACCACGTGACCGATTTACCTTCAGACTTACGGGAACCAGTTTTTTGGAGGAATGGATCATTATTTCTTCGTGAAATTTGGCAAATACACAAAGAGCATGTTAATGAACAGATCTGTTTTTGACCAGAGGTTAGAATTGCCTAACAGCTGAGTTATTGATGTCAAAATGTTGATCAAATTACAAAATAGCAAATTGTATCCTAGAGGGTGGATTAATTGGAGCTGTGTTATGGTCAAACACAGAATTATTCTATCTTGCGTCCTTATTTGTGTTACATTTCTTTTTTAACAATAACTCTAAGGGTTCTTCTGAAATTTTGATTTTTCTCTTTCCGTGCCACCCTAGGGGGTAATTAAATTAACACCTTTTGGGTGACATAACATAGTATAATTTATTTTGATATATTCTAGTTCCTCAAGAACTGAGGAATACTGTCAATGTAGTGACATATAGACAGTATCCATAAAATAACCACTAAGAATGATGCAAAAATGTGCAAAATTTGCCGGTGCAGATACCTTAAGTTGGGTCATAAAAAGCTGCCTGAACTTTTAATGTTAACAATGGTCACATACAGCTGTACATTGTACAATGTACATGTATTAATGTGGTAGTTGCCAGGTGTATCTACCACATTAAGGTTGTCAATTATTAAAGGGCACTGTCATTAAGGGCCGGTGGCGTGGGATTTCCCCTGGTTACTATGAACATGGCCCCTGGCTACTTTCATATTAAAATGGAAGAAAAATAAAACCAAAAGAAATCCCTCCAAAGCTGTTATTGCCCTCCTGCTTGTTGTATTTACCCCTGGCAACTTGAAATCTTAGTGACGTCATCCCCGAAATTACATCACATTTTCCCATGATATGATACAGACTTTGATACAAAGGCTATGATGCAATTCATGATACGATATGAGTACAGCAGCCCTATACCTGTGAAACTTTGAAATGAGCCAAAATATTGCCAAACTTTTGGCAATGTTAAAGGCTGATTTATATCATCTATCATCTAATTACATGTAATTTTGTGGAATGTAGGGCATGGTAGGCATATTCAGAGAGAACAAGTTGAAAAAGAGCCCCTTCTTTTTTTTTTCTGGAAATACCATATCATATCCTATAATTTCACAAATTTAGTTTAGAAAGCTGTGCATTGTAACAATTTAAATAAATTAAGGTGGCTGAACACAGTATTGCGGGCGGTCAGCGGTAACTCGCGTGACGGCAAGTGTTTTAACTTAGACAAACAAACATGGCACCGAAAGAGCAATGGTACACAGAAGACGATTTCTCAAAATCTACTCATTAAAACTTTGTAATATTTGGCAGAAGTTTTACTTTTATGGTGTTTTAAATAATGAGAACTTTAAAATGGAATTTGAACAGACGATTTTTATGAGACATTTAATAATTACAGTACAATTATATTATTGATTATCTAAAAACCCCTCTGTTAAAATTTGGTCAAATAAGTTTCAAATGGTAATGATTAATTATAGTAAGCTGTGTGCAATTTTATAGGAAAATCTAATGAGTGAATTTTCTGTAAACTGAGCAAAAGTGAAATTTTAGGGTTGTATTCAATCGTTCATGTTGCCATGGAAACTACGAAAATGTCAAATTTTACCTGTGAATCAAAATCTTTCATTAATATATTTTCTACTTGCCAAGTTTCAGCTTGTGAGCTGCAACCCTTCTCTTGCCATAAGTTGGCAAATGACATATACTCAGAAACTGCCAAAACTGTGTTCAGCCACCTTAATTACACTGTAATTTGTTTGATTGTAATGTTTCTATAGTGTACACGACTTCAT
Organism: Porites divaricata; assembly: GCA_038088405.1. Taxonomy (NCBI): domain Eukaryota; kingdom Metazoa; phylum Cnidaria; class Anthozoa; order Scleractinia; family Poritidae; genus Porites; species Porites divaricata. The sequence goes on from JBBMOI010000004.1 coordinate 23,112,058, forward strand.
GTTTTATACTTTTATGATTGAATAGGCACTGGAGTGGCTGCTGATACAGCTGCTGGTAGAATCATGGAACTGTCCAAGAAAAACAGGGAACTGGCGGCAGATCTGGAGAGTGAGCGGAATAAAGTGCGTCAGCTGACAAAGAAAGCAAGAGACATGGAGAGAGAGGTAGCAACAAAGATGTCAAACCTGCTTCAGTCCCTTTGCACATGTACGTTACATGTGGAGAAAACCTTTCCTGGGTAGAAGGAAGGATCACTCGCCTACCTCTTCTACCTTGTGGAAGCTAACTTCTCCTACATTTCCTTACAAAACTTAGCGGACCCTTTACATGACAAACAAAAAGTTGGCTTGGCTTAGGCATAGTTCATAGATTGGAATGGTTATGAAACCCATCAGACTCCTTTGTTATATGTTTTTTTCTGAACTTGACGGTGCACAACTTTCAATAGCATTCCTAGCATTTTGATTGTATTGACCAATAAACACGTCCCATTAATTTATTCCCGCACAACTTGCTAACAGAAAACAAAGGATTGTGCACCATCAGGGAGCTTCCAACATAAAACTGTCGCACCATTGTTTTTATATTTTGATGTTTGTTGTCTTTCATAACCAGTCTCCTCTAATAACTATGGCTCGATTAGGTTACCCTCTTTAGATGGTACAGTCTGTAGGGTCACCCATCTTGCCAGGCCAACTTTTCTCCATATAAAAACACTTTCCAGGCTGGATCTACTCTGTCAGGGTACAAGAAGATCAGCACGAGTGCTGTTGGCACAGGTAAGGGAGTTGACCTCTTCTCAAGCTTATATACTCAAATAAAAGTTGACCCGGCTGGGAGGGTGACCCTCTTTCCCGAGAACTTTTGTCCATAATTATGAACAGGGCCTTATAACATTGTTCGTGTACATGTATCTACATGTAGTCTTTCCTGTAGATTTTTTACATGTGATGTACATGTGGCACTCTCGTGGGTTAAAATATTGCCTATGCACATTGTATGAAATTTATTTAATGTTCATTAATAGAGTATGGTTGAGTTTCTAGTCTTAATATCATAGGTCACTTATTACTCCTTAATTTCGGCGCGAAATTTCAGCTTCAATTTGTAATTTCACAATTGCTAAGTGGCAACCTTCCGTACGTCTTAGTGCTAAGATGACGACGAAGTTTTAAAACTATGAATGAAGTTGTCAGGGCATTAAAAGACGCTCTAGAAGAAAGAAAGAGCACATCAAGAAGGATTCTAACAGGTGTTTTGTTACAAATTCTGAAAAATCTGAACTTAAGGCAAGTTTAAGCTCTAAACTTTTGAGAGAGTGGAGTTCTCGATCGATACAATCCAGGATAAACATGTCAAAAATCCTTGATTGCGAACGTAATTCATCAATTATGATATTGATAGGTACATGCAATCAAATGGTATACTCCTGAAATTAGGAAATAATCTCATTTGCGTTGTGTCCAAATCCTAACAATTTGATTATTTCCCTTGCCTGCCTAAAGGCTCGGAGGCTCAGATGAAATTATTCCCTGATTCCACTCGTCACCATTTGATTACACATACTTATTACATGTATACATGTATTAACCCTTTAAGTCCCAATAGTGTCCAAGATCAATTTTCTCCTTTCAATTATCCATAAACTGTAAAGAGATAAGTTATGAGAATCAATAAAATGATCACCCAAGAGAAAATACTTTGATCTTTGAACAAATTCTCTCAACTAATTCTTTAAGGAAATGTATGGACATCAGTTTGGAGAATTTGTATGTGGATACTGGGGCTTAAAGGGTTAAGTGTCAAACAAAATTAATAATATTTCAGCTGCTCTTGTTTGCGTCCTCAGTTGATGTCTTCAGGAAATGTTCAAGGTAACACAAAACAGGCTGTTGCTGAGCAGAAGTCAAAATCAGATACAGACAAGGTAATACTTATTGTTACTTGGTCCATAATAATTATTTCCCTTTTATTAATAATGAGTTGTTGCACCAAACAATCATGATAGTTAAATAGCTAGAAGTGTGAGTGATTTTTCCGTGCCTTGAAAGCATTCCAGCCGCAAAATAACCAGCAGCAACATGGCAACAAGAAGTTTTAGCTTGAATGTGGAGCATTTAAGTGCAACAGTAAAGTACTTGTAAACACACATTTCGAGCCAAGCAAGTAGATCATAGGAGGAGGCAGTGTGGCCGAGTGGTCAACGTGTCGGACACACAGTCCGGTGGTCCCGAGTTCGAGTTCCGCTCTGGTCACTCACTCATTTCTCATTTCTCATTTTTCCTGTCTCATTCTCTCATTTTCTCTTCATTTCTGTACAGTGAACATTTTAATCATATTTTATTGTAGAAATGTTAAGTGAAAATTGAAAGATACTTTTAGATTATAAGTCAGAATGTAACGTAACAAAACATAGCTTTAACAGAGCATGCGTTTTACTGTTTTGAGACTAAAAAGCTGTTTCTCGTTAGATTTGTGACAAACAACGTAAGCCTCCACCTGTAACTGTATGTCTACAACACGTCAATGGGACTTCAAAATCCAATATTTCGGACGCCAGTACTACTCAGTTTGACAGTTAACCTACACTGTTTTTCCCCGACTTTTTAAGCGCTCAAAACATGGCTCGAGTTATCCAGGGTAAAATCATATAGAAATGATCTGAGGGAAAACCAAAGTTACTTCGAGTTAGCTAGCCTGCGCGCAGACGAAATTAAACCCTGGTTAGCTCCGTCTGCGAAACAGTGCCGAAATCCTTGTTCTAGACTTCCAGCTGTGTATCCAGATTTGAGTACGCGCCACGATTGGCCAGTTAAAAAAGGCCTTTGTTTTGTTTGTCGTGATCGCCAATCAGGTTGAAGGGAAATTCGAAACGCACTTCCGGTAATTCGTTGAGTCCGTTGGTTGAACAAGGATCTCTGCGCTGCTTCGCAGACGGTACTAATCAGAGTATTTTTATCGTCTGCACGCAGGCTACGAATTAGCGGGAGGTTCGAGTTGTCGAGGGTTCGAGTTACCGAGGGTAAAATTACAGTAAATGTATGAAGGAAATCCAGGGGGAATCGAATTTGGTTGGATAAAGGCTGCCGCTCTCGCTTAACTTTTCTTTAGTTAACCTACATCCAAGATGTTAAGATGTTGATTTTTTTTTTTCAGGACAGCTCTGAAGTCACTGCCCTTCAAGACAAACTGAGTCAATCAAACAATAAATTGGCAGAGTTTAGGAATCAGTGTGAGAAGCTTAAGAAAGACTTAAAAGTTGCACACAAGGTATTGTTGAAACATGAACGGAAGTTTAAATCTTAATGCAATGTTAGGCATTGTAGTGAGGAGTTGTCACCTCAAACTTTGGATTTGGCGGCCCGTGTTCAAGTCTTGCCGTCGTGTCATTTCCGTTCATAAGAACCCACTCAGTTGCAAATAAAGTCTGGGGAATGTACATGTAGACCCTGGTGATGTTTCTATCTCTCATGGGTGAAGACGACTTTTACGCCTCGCACTATCACGCTATTCTGGCGGCCCATGTTCAAGCTTTGCCGTTGCTCGGTGTCGTTTCCTGAGATAAGAACCCAATCAGCTGTTCAGATGCACACCTTGTTTTTACACACAGGTAGCTCAGGCGTGTTTGTCAACAACATGGACAAAGGATCGATAGGAGCTAGACCAAAGAGTCGACGATATTCCATCTGCATAATTCTTCACATCCTATTCAGTCTCATTCAATAATTGCTAATTAAACTACGGGGCTTAACCCTGCAACAAATCAGAATCGCTGCCGGGGAGGAGTGCTGTTTAAGCTAAGACATTTTTTATTGGCGGACGTTAACCGGGAGTGGACTTCTTGCACTGATTCTTAGGCCGTGTTTTTGCCCAAGTTTTCGGGAAAATCGGCTCTTAAAAGACGCTTGGCGATGCGAATCTGGTGGCGTCAAGATATATTAAGAAACGGTCCAGATAAGAACGATAGCAACAACGGAAACGAACATGTTGGAATGCAAAAAAGGTGCTAACTTTTCTATTGTCTGTACTTACTTCTGATTGGCTTGAACAGTAAAAGTTAACAGAACTTCATAAAGCAGTACATATATTCATCCTTACTTTCCAGCCATCTTCCATATAACAAAATCTGGTCTCAGTTTGAATAACAAAGAAATCCTATGTGGGGAACATAAAATTGTAAACTTTTCTTGGCTATTGTTTTCAACTCTTGTGATTGGCCAAAATCTTTTAAAACAAAAAACACCCTTTCAAAGTAGAGTATTAATGCATTTTATTGCGTAAACGGTCTTCGTGTAGGTTTATGCATTCTCTGTGTAAAAATAAGAACATTCCTATGTGGGGAAAGCACCGTTGCCGCATAACAAAAGAAACTGCTATCCACCTCACCTGGATCATTACTTAAAAGGGTACTGAAAGACCACCCAAAACGGTCTGTCTTTACCTTTTTTACCTTATTCCGTTTCAACTCACTTTTTCTGTAGAACATTTTTAAGGGGCATCCGTTTTTGGGCATTAAAACAGCACTTATGATTGACCAATTCACATTTCAATTGCCAAGAACCACACCTGGTAAATGGCTTAAATTGACTTTATTTTTAGGTACTTGCAAAGGAAGTTGGAGATGGGTTCAACATTACTTCACTGTTGAATGATTCAAGTGGGTGGAGAGGAAGACAACAGCAGATTACATCTTTACAGAATAAGGTATAAGCCGTGAAATGACCACAGCTTCTGTACCTGTAGCTTAATAGCTGATTTAGTGTCAGTGAAGCTTGCTTTGGGCATTTGGAATTGCTCACTGGTAAGCTATCTATTGTTTTGTGGCAACGCCACAGGGGCACCCAACGACTGTTTTCTTTGAAATGTCTGTTTGGAGAAGCAAATATTGCGTAGAATTTTCTATTACTTAAGGACGGCTAAAAATTTCTAAATGATCGTCCCATTCATTTACAATTTTCGACGCTTGTCTTGTAAATTCCCTACGATTTTTTGAAGTTTAATTTTTACATTTTACTTCCCAAGTTTAATTATAGGCTATTTTTCGTAGATAAAAGGGAACCTAAAATTGTCGGGTTCAAAAATGTGATGGCTGGAGGAATCAGAAAATGTCTCACTTTCGTAATACGTCAAATTACATCTAAAATTTTCGGGAAAAAAAATACTCAAGCCCTCGAAAAGACTCAAGTTCCCTAGGATGACCGAAGAGATGCAAATTTTATAGAGCCGCTTAGAATGCATTCCTAAAAGTACGCTGGATAGCCTAAAAAGTGTTTTCAATATATTTAGGAGGAAACCATCGTTGGGTGCCCCTGACTCAAGCAAATCATTAGGGACCTAGATTCGAGGACAACGACGGCGCGCGAAAACCGCGCCCATTGCTTAAAAAGTGTTTTTTCGTTTTTTCAATCTTCTTTGAGTTTATTCCAAGTCACTTACCTTGGTAAATCAAGGCGAACGGTGGACGGAAGGTCTATTCGTGCAAAAGAAAAAAAAAACATGCCGTTTCTGGATTGAATAATGGTGTGCGGCACACGTTTCACCTCATTTCTTTGCTGTCACTGCAGGACGATGACTTGAAATTTCCTGATACTGTGTACTGTAGTACATTTGATGGAGGACCTAAACACAAGACGTGCAATTGTTCTTTCTTTTTCTCTCAACTTGGTTACGGTCTTAATAATTCACGCCCAGGAGATTTTGGAGCTACATTTTTTTCTCTTTTTTTTTGTGGCATCTTTGCTGCCGCCGCCGGTCTGTGAGCTTTAATTTCTTAAGTTTTGTAAGATCCATGTGGTCATTGGTTTCTTTAATGGGCTGTTACTTAACTTCTATAAAATGAAATATTACTTAACATACCAATCGTGCCCTCTCCCAAAGAGGTTGAATTGTGAAACATTTGGTAGCAGACTTCTTTCACGTCATGATGACAGATCGACCAGATGTCAGTCTTTTTTGAACAGTGTTTGTACCTATCCCCTCCCCCTGTGTACCCCACCCCTACCCTCAAAATCAATGTTGTATTTTAGACCCTCAAGTCTTTCTTTTAATACAAACAACATTGATTCGGGAGTGGGGATAGTTACGGCGTTTCAACAGAATGAAAAAATAAACAAAATGAAGTTGTTGATGGAAGCACGAGTTTCAGACAAGTATGTCAGCTACTTTTGTTCCTGATTGCAGGTTACAGAGCTAAAAGGCCAGTTGGGACAGGTTGCTCGAAGCAGCTCAGCCACATCTAACAACATTCTCTTGAGATCAGCGATGATGTCATCCTCATCAGTACCGTCCCAGTATGATGAAAAACATCGTTCTGTGCTGAAGAAAATTGAAAAGGATCGCAAGGATGCGCAGGAGGTGGGATTTAGTTAATATTGCTAATTACGCTTCCTTATCCGCCATGAAACTTAACGTTAGCAAAGAAATTAATTGTATATGACAAAAGCATACCTTCTATTTTTTCTAACGAATTTACCTCCCGGGAATTGAGATTTATCGGGTGGGTAGCGTTATCCACCTTTTGTAGCGCTGAGGCCAGATGTTCTATCCCTAAACTACCACGAACGCTAGCAAAGGTAACTCGTAACAGTACCGTGATGTCCGATCAAGCGTCGCGGCGCTTATTTCAACTACTGGTAAAACAGTACTTAAACTGGCAACAGTACGTATAAGTACAAACCCGAGACCGACAGTGCGCTCATTTTAACCCCTTCTCTCCAATAGAATAGTGCTCCGTTTTACGGGTATTTAAAGCTACTAAGAATCTCCCTCACTGAAGGTCGCTGTACACTAACCGACCTTGCTTATCCTTGCTCGTGGGATACTTTCAAATGTGCACATTAACATCTAGATATATATCCATGAACCTGTAAACGTTACTGTAACCTGCGAGTCACAGAAAGCATATGAAACGTGATAAACTGCTATCTGCTAAGCAACTGTCCAATTAGACATTGATCTTTTGCTTTGGGACCATATTTTTGGTGTCAGGGGTTAATTTGAAGTCTTTCTTTTGGAAGCGTGCCTAACAAGATATTTGTCTTAGTGACTAGCGCACTGTTTATTGTTTTCATCAGAAAACACAAGCGGAGTTAGAGAATCTGGATCGAGAACACACCAAACTACAACAAAAACACGACGCCGCGAAGGCACGCAACAAGGTGCTGACCAGTGAATTGAAGGGACTGAAGGCTCAAGTACAGACGCTGTTGGAAAAAGGCGCTCATGACGATGAGCTTATTGCTGCACTCATGGTGAGGATACCATAAACTGCCGCATATAAACCCCCACTCTTATAATCCCCCTCCCCCTCCCCCCCCCCCCCCCCCCCCCCACACACACACACTTCTGCCCTTCAGTTATAGACTCATCTTCATACACCTGTAAACAAGACAAGACAAAATACATCCGGTTAAACCCCCTCCCGGAAACTTAAAGCCCCCCTTTAGCTTCGTCCCCCTAGGATTACCACCTCAATAAAACGTCGTATTAGGAAGTTTCACGTTGAAGTAGTGCAGTGGAAGTCAAAGAAATGTACTGAAAAGCGTCGATGTTGTTTTGCTCATAATAAAACCAATTGTTTTTTGACGTGGTCGTGGTCGTCGTTGTAGTTGCTTAAGCTCTCTATTTATAAAGTCTTGTGACATTTCTTCCAGAGAGAGCAACAACAGCTTAAAAGTCAGGCCGCTAGCAGAAGGGCAACCACCCCACCGCCACCCCCTAAGGGAACGTCCCAGGACAAGGCGCAGATGGAACATCTAAAGCAAGTGTGCCTAGAAAGGGATCTACGGATACAGCAGTTAGAGAAAGAGCTGGGTCATGCAAGGCTTGAACTTAAAAACACTACAGAAAAATACAAAGAATTATCTGAGCGCGAGACTAAATCTGTGGCTTGCTGCACTGAAGATTTACCAACAAACCAGGAAAGAGTAGAACACAATGGACCTAGTTACGGTTTTACTGGTGTTAATACTCAAGGTACAAGAGCTGTGCCAGGTTACGGTTTTGTTAATAGTTCTGTGGAAGGTCCATTGCTTAAGGGACCTTACCCACAGGGTGCTGAGGATTTAGGGGCTCAAAACAATGGTTTCATACCGTCAAGGAAATATGTGCGCCCTGAGGAACCAAGTAGAAACCAAATTGGATCCGTGCTAGGTAGTCCGGCCAGGCGGCATGTGATGTCTAGGGGAAGTGTGCAAGGTACATCGGGAAGGAGATCTGCACAGGGATACCAGCTCCCTCCTACACCACCCAGTGGCGGGCGCGGAAGCAGAGGTCGCAGGAATAGTGCAGGAGGCAGGTACGTATGACTCTTATTCCCCGTTGTGGAGAGTTTGCGAAAAGAAATTCGCCTGTGTTTATAGTGAATGTGATCGACTAATCCCTCCTTCCTTTTCCCTCTCTTCTCCTCCCGTTTGACGCCTGCCGCGCTGGCTAAATAACAAAAGATTTACTTGCGTTGCAGCCGGATCTGTTACTAACCCGAGACCTAGAAGAGAACTCGATAAAGTCTATATTAGTCATATCGCGGACAGAAGTCGGTATAAATTTGAAAGGTAAACTGGCTTTTTTTTATGCGATTTGGCACATTTTTTATGGGGAAAGCAAAGCAGTGTAAAATAAAATGTTTTTTTTAACTTTACTCTGTTAATTTAAATCTAAATCAAAGTGGCCACTAAAACAGAATTTTTGGTCGCCAAGGAGAAAATGTGAGGCCTTATGCGCCTATTGGCGCGATGAGACTTGATGATGAAGGAGAAAATGTTGGTCGCCGATCAGTCGAAATTTCGAGCCATGTTGTGATTCAGACTGTCTGCGACGCAGGCTACAAAAGGGAGAAGTGTTCAGTAAACGTTTGGTTCTTTTTAGTGCTTATTCTGAATAACATTATTTTATTTTAAGCCGATGACTTGCACGCTCCGAGCCTTTGTCGTTCGCATAGGTTAACCATGTAAACGTAATAACAGTATCACGTAGTCATCTCGATATGGAACTCGCGCCGATACCAGGCGCGAGTTTTTGCCTCCAAACGCGAATCCCCCCCCCCCCCCCCCACCCCTGCCCCTTAACTATCCCGTGTCCATATAAGCGGCTCTGTATTGTGAAAATTTTGCGAATTTGCTGAAGCATACCTTCTTTAATTTGACATTCCACTGTTTAACAATTAGTCGGCGAAGGCGCCTGAGGCGACTAATTGTGTTAGTATAATTACATTGATGATTATTCGAGAAAGTAAAATTATTGATCAATTTCCGACTCCATAACATCAGCAAATGTGGCTGCCATTTTGAAAACTGCTAGCCTTCAATGTTATAATCACCGCGCTGTGATTATAGCCGGATGAAGTGAAGCTCCTAGCCAATCATAGCGCTCTATTTTCGATAATCATCGATGTAATTATAAGAGTGAAGAATATCAATATCAATCTTGGCGACTACTGATTTTAAGAGGCTCTCTCCAGGAGTGTCGATATTTGTTCGCTGAAAAAAAAAAAAGACTATTGGAAGACCTCTGCTAAAATAGACGTAATCAGGCTATCAGACACACGGTTTTAAAGTAAAACCAGGGACTGGTTTTCTGTTATTTTCATTTGTTTACAGCGACGAAGTTCAGCTGTTGAGATCCCAAGTACAGGAGAGTAAGTCTGTATGCCAGGCAGCTGAAGTTGAAAGAGATCGGCTTTTAGAACTAGTGTCTCTTCTACAGAAAAGGTAAGATCTCCATAGTAAATCGTCTGGTGCACTGGTGTCTGTGTATTTGTTTGGGGCTAACAATAATGTTAACAGGCTATCCATCGGGAAATGGGCGAGACAGCTACACTTTAATGGCCAGTTTAAGTTTCTGCTTGAGAGTGCATGGGTTTTGTGTCGAATTTCACACTGGGACTGTTATGGGACGGAATCACTTCTTTCGTTAGCTTTTGCGAAGTTGCATAGGAAAACTGGGGCAAAGTTCGTCCCCTAAAACAGTTTAATGGTGCAATTCGATAGAACACCGACACAGTCTCAAGCGCAAACTCTGAGGACGAGGTGGACCCAGTCAACCAAGAAGAACTTGAAAGGACTGGTAATTATCTATTTCAGAAACTATAAGAGAACTGGATACAAGCTTTCGGCGCAACGGTTAACAAGCATTAGTTATGAATGGTTAATAGTTGCCTTGAATACCATCGACCAATCATAACTATTGCTTGTCCACCCAAATAATCCCAGAAATTGTTGCGCCTAAAGCTTGTACCCATTCCTCTTATATTTTGTAAAGTGGGGAAATCATCTGGTTTTGATTTGTTATCGCCCTTGTTCTGCAAAGAAGAAAAAAAAAGGCGGCAGAATTAGCTCAATTCCTAAGAAAAGACGAGTCGTAAAGATTGCGAGGTCGTGGGCTCGATCCACGGGACCAAGCCCATTTTAACGGTCTTAAAATGACTGAGGAAGCCTTGTCCACGTAAGGTTTCACCTTTCCAACGCGCTTTCCTTGTCATTTTTTCAACTAAAAATTGTCCTACGATGTTATTTCCCAGAGTTGATGAAGCTAAAAATATGGAGTTGGAAGCAACCAACAAGTGGCAGCAAGAAAGACGTCAAGTGGCTCACTTAGAGAAACAGCTGAGTAGAGTGCAGTCAGGACAGGGCGTGGTCAAGGGGAAGGGGAAGGGGTACGGAACAGGAGGTACAATACAAGACCGACAAGCAAAGATGGAGGACTTGGAAGAGCTGTCAACCAGGTAAACAGAAGTGAAACCTTTAATAACTTCTATTCAAGACTTGCAAGTCTGTTTTTTGGTCACGCGAGCTATTTAAAGCATAAATTGGGTGCAGTAAAGTGGCATCAAGACGAGAGAAAAACTCGACACCATCGGCACTTTTTTCATTTCTATGTTAGTCGTCCGTCTCTTTGCCCTAGAGAATGTGCCACTACTAAAATTCTGTTCTTTATGTCTTAAGTTATCTTTGGTTTTAAGCAGTGTTACCAGAAACAGATTACAGTGTCTTCTTCAGTGAGGGATAGTTCTTCGTTTTCACCGAAATGTCTTTATCATAGCCTACGTAGAAAAAAATGGAAGAAGAAGGGGAAACCTAACCCTAACCCTAACTTTTTCTCCCCTTCCCCTTTCATTCCTCTTTTTTGCTCTCGTCTCAACTTTCTCAACGAACCCGCCCGGAAACACTTGCTACGCGGGCTATTTTTATCTCAGACACTTTTATACCAATAAAAATATCTTAATGAAATTTAGATCTGTTAAATGCAGATCTGTCCTTCTAAAATCATCGATAGAGCTGTGCCCTATGCGTGTGTATTTGTGTTCTGGCAGGTCCTTCTTTATAGTTCTCGATCTAAGGCACGCTTCTTGACCGCCACGTAAGGGTTACCATCCTTCGCTCTATCCAGCATTCCCGGTCGCGGTCTTCCAGGTGGTCTCTTTCCTATTATTCTTCCGTAGTAACTAATGGGACAAGATCACCATGCCGTATGGTATGACAAAGCCAGACTCGCTGTCTTTTGTTGATAACAGATATGATGACCCTCCCTCACCAACACGCCTCTATATTTCGTCGTTACAAACTTTGTTAGACCAAGTCATTTTTAAGACCTTTCTCCAAAGCCACATCTCACAGCTCTCGAGCCTCGGCACATCAAGTATAAAATTCGCTCTCTGAGACTAACCTCTTTTCATTTTGTTCATGAATTAATAATTCTTTTATGAATAAATAATACGTTTTCTAATATCTTTACCAGACTCGCCATTCAAACAGACGAAAACGACGCACTCAAGGAAGCTCTTAACTCCACTTTGAAAGCGAAAGAGGAGGACTTGAAATTTTACCAGGAGATGATGGATCAAACTAAAAAGATTTTTCTTCAAGGCCTCCGACAGTTTAGACAGAACTCAGCACCCAGCTAGGTGGCCCATAATTGTGCATAGTGTGCCACATAATCGATATTTATTATTTATAATAAACCATTATTATTTGAACAGTGGTATTGTTTTGTATTATCTTTTATAGTGGTCACTCTAATTTTTGACACTCTTAAATTAAACACGGTTGTGAACGGTAATTTTGCCAAGAAGGCGTCTTAAAGTCAGATTTAAGTGAGAATAGAAAGGATGTAATATTCTTGTTTGGTAATTGCCACTTCTCAGATTAATATATTCCGGATGCTAAAATTGAATCATCATCCACACAAAAACTCTTCGCATGAATTGTTTATTTTGCCTTGATAAAACACGCTACCTAAAACAAGTTTGGTTACTTTCATGTATATCGTCGAACAAATTGCAAATGTCACTGAAATATAAGGCGTTCGTTTTTATGTAGGTTTGTTAGATGTAGGTAAAAGGAAATGTAATTAAGCAAAGATGCAGACCGGTGAAATCAATGCGGCCTGCCTTACTGCCTTATTTGCATAATTACGTCAATCCGTCCAGTTTTCTCGGAAAGCTATTGTCGTGGATCTATGAAAGAGTTCATGAGAATTTTTAACGTTTCTTGGAAACCGTCGAGTGTTTGTTTTTAGTCTAGTCTCGGGTTTACTTGTTTCATTGGTTAAGACGGGAAGTAACTGATGCGATTGAAGATAAAGGTAAAGAAAAAAAAAAGTAATCTATATCTGGTGTATTTTAAAATGACCAAAGCGTCTTTGTTTTCACTTCTTATTAAAGTTCATTTTTTATTCATTGCTTAACAATCTATGATAGCTTTAGCTGCGAATAGCGAACGCTAATTGGCGAGGGTAAAGCTCCACCTTTGATATCCAAATTTTGCTAAGGAAAACTGATGATAGCGAAAAAAATAAATAGGTAAAGACGGTTTTAAAAAAGCGAAAGGCGAAGAAGAACGTTTTAGCTAAGGATGATGGGAATTGTGGGTTTTTCAAGAAATCCATCTTTGGTCATGTGACATCGCGTGATGAAAAGATTCTTTGAGATTATGAACTTTTTAAAGAACTATGCGAGGTTTACACTGATATAACCAGGGAAAGTATTGTTCTTAGCAAAAGACCGCAAAGGTAAGGTTACGTTGTGATGATGAGGCTTTAAAAAGGAGTAAAATTTACGATAACTTGTCACATTTTCAGTGATTCGTTTGCCGAGAACTTGAGCGGGATCGGACTCGCATGGTCGGCGTGGTTTCAAGTGGTTTGCAGTTTGCCGACAATTCATGCGGATGTGCTCTCGGTCTTCAGCAACATTTTATCCCAAGTTATTTCACGTAGGTACGAAAATGAATAAGTCTTATCTTGATTTAGCAATTGTAAAAATAAGCAAAATACCTCCTCACTCAACAAACTTACGTGCCGACGACACTATGCAAGGAATGGGCGTCAGAAAGGCTGAAGCTGTTTACCATTATTTATTTTATTTTGTTCGTGAATTTCATTCCTTCGGGAGCATCGTATTAAAATTCCGTGATAGCTCTATTCTTTTGTTTGCGTTTGGAACTTAACGCCAATTTTAGCGTCGCACGCATGAATTTTTGCTGATAAATTTTGAAACACTACAACACGGCTAACAATCATCTGTGGCTCTTGTATGCTGATTCCAACATTGTTTCCACATTAAGAAAATGTTGGCAGTATGATACTTTTTTCATCTTTCTCTCTACTCTGGCAAAAACGTTGTTTAATAGCGGAAACCCAGAAACCAATAAATAACACCACAGTCCAGTGCCGAGTAGGCGTCCTAACAATTCCTGCACACATTCAAAACTGAGTTGGAGCGGTATTAAGTAACTTCATATGAGCTGTAAGATCTAGCCGTAGCGATTTAAAATATATTTCGATTTTTTCGAAAACAAACTAAATTATGTCCAGCCCAAAAATTAGCCTTCTATGGCTGTCGTTTGTCTTATTCTTTGTTCATTAAAAATAACGCTTTATTTTATCACCTGTCTTTCAGATGAATTATGAAGCGATTTTACTCAATTGAAGATTGATTTCGTCTTGCATAATGAGTAAGTAGTGTAGTGATTCGGGGTCAATATCTGCCCCTAACGTTTTACACATGCTTTGGATCCAGACCCACCAACCATGAGCAAAGTTTGTGATAACCAATCACCAACAACTACGGTGGTAGTCCTACTCAGTAACTTGACACTATCGCCCAATGAAGACCTGCAGTACTCGGTCGAAACGTCGCGATCGTGAGACACAAAATATAGGAAATCCTTTACACACATTAACCACGATGAAGAATATCTTTCGTGACAAAGTTTATACAGTTTGTAGATACTTCAATGTATGTCAATCTCAAATTGTGCTGTATACATTTTTCACTCCATCTTCTTAATTTTCGGTTACTTTTTTTGATTGATCTGTTTTATCTTTATCTATTTATCTTTACTTTGCATTGCTTTGCTTTGCTTTCATATGCGTTCATGTCCTTTGTTATGAATGCTTTCTTTTCCTTTCCCTTTCTTCCATTTCCTTTCCTTCATTTTTCTTTCTTTTCCTTACGTTTCGTTTCCATTTCTTCGTTTTGCATATTTTCCATTCTTTTTTTTTTCCATTTCTTTGTCTCTCCTTTTATTTTTCTTCCTTTCTTTTCATTTCACCGAAATATGTTTTCTTTCCTTGGTTTTGTGTGCTTTCCTTTCTTTCTTTCCATTTCCTTCCTTTCTTTTCCTTTGCATTGCTTTCTTTCCATTTCCATTCCTTTCTCTTCCTTCCATTTCCCATCCTTTCCTATCCCTTTCATTGCGTTTTCTTTACTTTCCTTTCTTCTCCTTCCCACCCATCCCCTTCATATCTTTATGCTACTGTGTTACTCCTTTTGCTGATCTGACTGTAATGAATCCTATCATTTCCTTTCCTGAGTATAGGAAACCTTGAACCAGCGGTATTCTAACACCCTCTTATCCCAACCCCAACCCATAATTTTCCCAGGCCATGTCCATTGTACTCTGTTCCATCTTGTACTTTATTTGATCCCATTTTACTCTATCCTATTTTAAATAAACACATTGAAATCTGCAAAGCAGATTGTTCTTCAAAAAAAAAAAAAAAAACTTTGAAAGACATAAACAGGTCACTAAAAGAAGGTTGCAGCATCTGACGGTTGTTTTGTCATTATTGTGGCTCATCAGAAAAGCCCAGTGTTACAAATCCCATTGAATCTGCCTTCTCCTATCTATACCTATCCTGTAGACCTCTTTAGCCTGTCTGTTTTGTCTTTCCAAGGCAGGTCATGTGATAATACTCTACAAAAGTGTTTCTTTCAAATTTGGCTTATTCAGACATATATCCAAGCTAGCATAATTTCTGAAAAGACAAAGGGCCAAGTTCCCCTTGGACCTCTATTGTTTAAGCAAAACATACAAAACTAAGGAGTTCCATTCCATTCCATGCCCTTCTATACCATCCCTACCCATCACCCTTCCTATTTCATTTCATCCTTTTCTATCTTTTCTTAACCATTTCATCCTCTCCCATCCCATCTGATCTCTGT